>OZ022264.1:234602092-235277092 GCA_963978885.1 Nemotelus pantherinus | reverse complement strand
AATACAATGAATTGGCTCCTTTCAAAGTACTCCACATGTCATTGTCATTTTCAACTATAGTTTACCTAAACAACTGCTTAATTTTGCATTTAAATAAAAGAATTCTAAAAATAGACTAGTTACATATTACAATAAGCGTGATTTCAGAATGGCCCCTTGTTTCTTCGTTTTATCGGCCTGTACTAGTTGAAATTTTAGGGCTGAGATTTTAGCAGAGCAGTGACGGCTCGTCGGTGTACGCAAAAGAAGCAGTGTTTCCCTTGCTAAAACACTTTGCATAACAACCAAAAGATTTAATTTTTGAATATCCAAAAATAAAACATTTTTTTTTTCAAAAGAAAACGCCATTGCCACTATTCATGAAGTGGTTTTATTTTATAACAGTCCAACTACAGAGCTTCGAAGGTAAATTTACAGCGACGCAACAAAAACTCAAGTGTATTACTCAAAACCTCAAGCACTGCATACCATTCAATTCAGTACATACAGTTCATTGCAGCGCATTGAGATATACTACACAGAACACTTTAGTAACCCTGCTTCAATGCTCGAACTCGTGATTTTCTCATAGATCTACCTAGATGCTTTACCTATGTAAATGATGCCTACAAAATTCCTGCAGCGAATGTACCCAAAAAGCATCGCGGACGCTGCTCAATTCACAGCATCTCGGTGGATAGAGAAATTCAGAAAACCATTGCTCATACACCCGCTAAACGGCCCAGAAATCTTGGTACATGAATGAAATTAAAACGCTGGAAAGCGATCAGCGTCTCTGTTATGTTTCTGCTTCTCGTCATGATTTACGCTACAGACTCTGTAGATTCTCTTCTGCTCCTCCTCTTCCAAATTGTTTTCCTTCTGATTTGATGCCTTTTATGCTTTGTTCACATGGTGTATGTACGGTGAAAGTTATTGTGATGTTGATATGGAGAATAGAAAATGTAGGAAACACATTAACAGAGTAATGCAGACGCATTGGGAACAACAACAAATCCCCCTTTCCATTACAGGAGTTTTTGTTGTTTCCAATGCGTCTGCATTGCTCTGTTATGGATAAGGGGAGCAAAAAAACGCGCCTATTGCTTCGTGTGCAACTTTCCCCAGATCGTTTTTTTTTTGTATATGCTTTGGGTTTGCAAAATTAGTTTCTCGATTCAAGTGCTTTAGGTGATATGACCACTTGATTGCTTTCATCTATGTTGATGTTATTTCTATGTTGAGTTTCTGAAGTGCTTTCTTTAGTTTACATTAGGTGCGTTGTTTTATGTCTTCTTCGCAAAAAAAATACACCTGTTATGTGGGAAATACATATTGGCCGAGGCCAGGCGAGCCGAAGTCAGACGAGACCGCCAACATGTGGACGGCATTTGACAGCTCGTCCGAAATCGCTTTGACTCGTGCTCAAAATCCATTCCGATCAGATGTGGCACGAGCGCCGGCGAGCCCTGTCAAAGTCGCTCGTGTGGACCGTCCACACACTCGGGCTCGCCAGATCTCGCCTGGGCTCGGCCAATATCTATTTGGCACATTAGAATTCTTTTGACTTGAATTTTTTGTATTGGCAGCATTAATACGGTTGGTTAAAGATACACTGAGAAAAATACTTCTATTTTTTGGAGAAAAATGAACACATTATCAAGGGAAATTGGTAATGATTCTGCGCCAAAGAAATATTTACTCAATCCAAAGAAAGAAATTTCTTCATTTCAAAGAACAAATATTGTACTTGCCCTGAGTAAAACTTGGTATAGTTTCAAAGAAATATTTACTCAATCGAAAGAAAGGAATTTATTCATTTCAAGCACTGATATTGCACTTGCCCTGAGTAAAATTTGATAAAGTTTCAAGAACATCTGGCATCTGACATAAATCGGTTCACGTACGATCACCAAAGTTAAGCAGTGCTGGGCGCGATTACTACTTAGATGGGGGACCGCTTTGAAACCATCGCATGTTGTTGGCACGCAAAAACTCTCCCTCCCTTCATATCATAAGAGTAGCTTACTTTGAAGGGAGTGAAAAATTTTTTTTCCATATTTTCCTTTTTTTAAAGTGCCACATTTTTTTCTTATTTTCTGAAGCGCTAGTATTATTTATGCCTAGTCGCCACTTTAAGCTATAATGTGACACTTAACCAATGGAGTTAGGACAACTGAAGACGAACAAAGTCAGCCATGAAACCGGCGGAATTCGAACCCACGAACGGTAGATCGCTGCTTTGGATTGACACGTTAGCGAGCTAAGCTATCGACCCTTTATTTGTGTAGAGGAAATGTTGATAGAAGTCATAAAAACTATCAATTTTTCGTCGAATATCGAAGCATGGTTGTTGTTGAAAAAGGATATACTGCGGCAGTCTTTTTCATCTAGATCGATTGAGCGGAAAAAATATCTTATTGATTCTTGACAATCAAGATCAGTAATTTCGCTCGGTCAACTGTTCGCATCTATTGGGCACATTTCTTGCAAATTACATGAGGAATTTATTTTTATTGCGGTGTTGGCTATCTAACTTAATTTGCTAAAAGATGCATTATATCCTCAACTTTGAGCTATTAATAAACTTTGACCACTTATTTAGCCTGTAACATGATTTCAACTTAACTTTTTAAAAAAAAAAAATAAAGAAATTAGTATTTTTTTGCTTTCAAACAATATACATAATTTGAAAGTTTCTGAGATTGTTGATCTTAGTTTGTAGGAATATCACTGAAATAAGCTGTTGACAATCAATCACTAACTTTTAATACAAATATGGTCAGCATTGAAATACCTAGTTGATTTTTACACGATATTTAAAAAAAAAAATCATGTGTAGTTTATTACGTACTTCATAAGTATGCTCATCTATATTATATACTTATGTATTTTGCTTGTGCTTCCCTAAGTCTCAAAACCACGAGCCGGTACTGTACCAGAACCTATTGGCCTATCCATTTCTAATTCGGCCTTCGATGGTAAAAATTAGAAACGGCTCTCTCGGCCAAGGAACATATTTCCAAAAGTACCCTTTTTCTCTTTCTCTCTGCTTTAATGCAAATATAAAAAGTATTTCACTAAAACGAATGAAAGCAAAGACAAAATTTAAATTAAAGTTAACCAAAAGAAATTCGTCCTTACGCAACATAATATTTACCGTTGTTGATTCTACGTAGGTTCTAAGACATGATTACAATCATTTCATTACAAACCAATGGCACCGCCACAGCGAGGACCACTAAAAAAAATTTCAAAGCTAATATTTGAAATCGTACAGTTATCATTGACTCATTGTAATTATTCAAATTTATATTTGTTTAAAAAATCAAAATTGTTGTGTTTCAAAAGAGTGCCACCTAGTTAAATGCCTTAGTCGAAAAACTATAAACTTTATCAAAAAAATAATAAAATTTTCGCACGAGTGTAGAGCCATCACAACAAGCGCGAGTCCTTACAACAAGCACGTGACAACTATTTTCTAATATTTTCATGAAAACTTTCCTAACGGCTTCCTAAATGCAGTACACCTTCTGAATATTCCGATGCGCAGACCAAGTATTGTTTCTCACTCCCATTATATTGCAACCATGACCACCCTCTGCGCCTGGCGCGGTTAAGGGTGCATAAATTCCATATCATTATTCTTGTAATGAATAAATTGATGGATGGTACATTTGATTTCGCCACCACTTACCCGGCATTCAGTTTGACAGGCACGTACACCAATTTCGTCCTGTTCCCGCTCACGAACGAACGCACGATATTAAGGAGACATTTATTATAAACGCATTGTGGGAGACCGCACTTCGCTGACAGACTGACGACAATTTAACATTTATATTGGCTGGTTTAATTGAAAAGCAACTTGATTAGAGTTTAACGGTCGCAATATAAAAGTTTGCTGTGGACTCAACCGTACGCCAGAGTAATTTTGTTCACACAGATGATGAGAGGCGTTTCAATTACAACAAGCACAATATAGAAATGTAATAAAAATTTATGTTATTCTCTTGGTAAATTTTTATAATAAAATGAAAGTGCGTGGAATTGTAACAAAATGAAACTTGGATGATTTAACCGAAAAAATTGGATTAATTGACTATTCTGATTTAAGGCCGATTTCGAATGCGTTTCGGTGGATGCCAAAATCTAATGGAAAATATTAATTTCAAATCAGATTTTTTTTTAATTTCCCTGCAGAAATTTCATAAAAACCATATTGTAGAATGAATTTCACATTCCTCTTTCAATATTTTCATAGAAATTGGAGTGGAATAATTATATGGGAATCTGCACATTCATTCTAAACCTTTATATCGACCATTCGCCTGATAACATTTATCTAAAATGCTAAATCTTCGTTTTTATGTTTGTATTTGAAGCATTGCAAAATTATTCTGCCATATAAAAAATTAAAACGATACCCGAGAGTAAATAACAAAAACATTAAAAACATCCAAAACACAATATCAATAATATTTCACTACATCAAACGCAAAATGAAACAAGCAATAAAAACCATTTTATTGTCGCAAAACAATAGCCTGAACGAAAATTTTACAATATCGCCTAAAAATTATTACGTTTCGTCGTACTCGATCTCCTGTGTCTATTAAAAGCAAAACGAAATTTAAGTTCCGAATAATAGCATAGTCGTAAAATGCTGAATTAGGTTTTGGTGTCGACCCAAAAAGCCGCCTAAACAGCAAAAACAGTCGTAAATTTCGTATTTCATTTCTCGGGCAAACAAAATGCCATCATCATATTGGCCAGTCTTCCCGAATACGTCCCTAATTTTGCTGTAAGTTTTAGCCATACTACCTTCTTCTACGAGTAATAAGATACGTCGCCCACATACAATACAACTCCACTCGAGCACACACTCAGTCTGACAACGCAATCACACCGACCCGGGAGCGCTAAACAACACAAATAACCACAAACCAGGAAAAAAGTTTTCATTTCGAGGTTTTGGCATTTATAGAGAGAAACAACCTCCGAAACGAAAAACTTCATAAAGACAACAATTTCGGATTCCAATTCGTCTTTTTTTGTTTTGCCGCAGTCTCTATACTATTTGGAGATGGACGACGCCGGTTTTATGACTTACCGCCATATTGTCCCCATTTAACATTCAGCCAGCTTGTCGTCCGTCATCATTCCCGGTATTCTCATTTACCACCGCTGCTATCGCCGCCGCAATAAGAACAACAACACCAGCGTCCATCTTTCCATACGTACTAACATCGACAGCATAACCTAACGTATCCGTGGCAAAACAAAAGATTTAACGACAGAATTGAGAAGATTGACCCCGAACTTTACGAGTTACCATAAAACAAAATTTGATGTTGCCAAGTAAAATTCGTTTCTATGTATATTTGATGTGTCCCTGAAATGTACCCAATTTCATTGGTGGCAGAAGATGCCAGAGCTTTTGGAGCCAGTCACTTCCAATTTGAAGGACCGTTAAATTAACATTCGTTGGAATATTCAGTAGACGTAGTTAAATGTTGTTATGGGGGTGAGATAATGCAAAGTCTGAAGAAAGAGAGTATTCGTTTTACAAAATAAGATAGTAAAATATTTGAAGCGAAATTGCGATGGCATGTGCATCAAACAGATTTCTTTAGGATTTTAATGTTATCTACTATGATTTTGCTTTTCCATTTTATTTAAAACAATATCTAACTCTTCAGAGTATTGGCCTAAGCAGATTTCATCCAATAAGTTAGGACTACTAATTTTTTTTTAAGAAAAAAATCATTTTTTTCACGTAGAAAGAAAATTAAAGTTGAAACAGAAATGGTTTTCTTTATGACGTTTTAAAATTTACACTGTTTATATTTTTTCTTCGTTTACCCAAGATAAATATATTACAATTTTTATTTGATGTCAATATTTAGTCGGTTCACTCAAAGCACTGATAACTGCTTTGACTCCTTCGTATATGCTCTCAATGCTCTTAAATTTTTTTTAGGATACCTAAATCAAAACTAGGATTGCAATTAACTTTTGGTACTAGAGGAGTTCAGTTATTCTCAATAAGAAGGAGAGCAGATGAATCAGCTATCTTAGTTGCAACCGAAATGTTGCAGCTAGTACAGGTTTTTTATTATTCGGTCACGATTATATGGTGTAGCTCCCTGAATCTACTATTTTAATACACTTCAGGTTGACAAAGCACTGAATGGTCAAAAAGTCGTAATACTGATTCAATACCTTCTTAGGTCAATGACACACACGGCGGTTCTACTGAAGCGTTTCCCGAGAGGAAAACCGAGTCGATTTAGCTGTGCATCAGAAAACCGAGCGGCGGCCAAACCGAGGTGTGTGTCATCACAATGCTAAAGTAATGCACGACTATACCAACTCGGTTTTCCTCTCGGGAAACGCTTCGGTAGAACCGCCGTCTGTGTAATTGGCCTCAGATAAAAAAAATATATCAATGCGTATTTCTGTCAATATTTTCTTCAGTAATAAAATGGGTCCAAGTCCATGATCGGGGATTCAAGATAATAAAATATAAGAAAGATAATAAAAGATAATAGAAGTAGGAAATATGTAACCTAGAAGTAGATGATTGCTTCTACTATTGCTGAAATGATCTGATGAATGTTGATTGGCAACATAATTATCATGGGTTGCTCATTTAATCCGGAGGGTGAATTTTATCTCTGATCGATTTGATGATTTCACAGACTTTAAGATCGGCCGTGTGATTTTCGCAGCAGTTGGTGCATTTTCGGAGGGAGAAGGTATTTTATATTTTCACTATAAAATTTCGTTTTGCAGATTTTACCACATATAAATCACACACCTTCCAAGGAGCAATAGAATTTAGTCTGATCGAATATTGGGCAATTTGTCAGTGATTTTTTCTCTGGTTCGTGTAATCCGATCGAGCTGAAATATCCAGGAGATATTGGCGTATACAGGCTACAAAATGTTTAAATTCAGAATAAAATATGTTTAGTCCTTTGGGGAAAATTTAGCTCTTTGGGGACAGGGGTGCTTCAGTAAATTTATAGGTTTCTTTATATTGCTGTAAAAAGAAGATATTTTGCAAAATATAAATGTCAAAAATTAAAACAGACCATGTTTGAAGATTAGTTAGAGAAATATTTTCGAAATTTTCAGTTCCAACCGGGCGCTTAGTATCTTCAAATGGCAAAGAAATTTTGTGAAATCCCGAAATGAGTGCTTCTCACAGCATCACCAAATCACTACAAAACTTACAACACACATTGACGGGCATAAGGAACACGCCTGTGTGCTTTTAATGAATGTCCTGGAACATAAGCAGAAGTCCTTCAAATCATCGAGTCTTCTGTTTTTTTTTTGTCCTATAGGACAAAATGCCGTTGGTGAATAAATTTGTTGCTTTATCTAGTAAAGTTAAGTGTTCTAACGCCAACCTTTCTCAGATCTACAGATTGAGCTTGGTTAAGAGCTTCATTAAAACATTTTACAATCAATGTAGACGATTGAAGAGTGATTTGCTCCACAACTCATTTTGCCCCTGATTAAATTCAGGTATACATATTCAGAGCTAGTGGAACTTAAAGCTCGGTGCGCGATCTCTCGTTTAAACCTCGAAGCAGGAACCCCACATTCTAGCAGCTTGTGCTCTACCCACTAGACTATACGAGCTTGCTTACTTCGTCCACCCAGTTGAAATTCCTCATTTCTCTGGAATGTCTCCTCTTCAACCTAGCGTTTGAGAAAGCAATCCGAGACTTTGGCATGTCAACGAGAGGAGTTATCGTCACCAGGTCCAGCCACAAAGTAGTTTATGCAGATTATATTGACATCATTAGCAAATTTGAGCTAGCTGTACGAGAATCATTCATCCAAATCGAGCGGGCAGCAATACAACTCTGCACATAAATGACGAAAGGACGAAGTACATGGTGGGAGCATTTGCAGGGAGAAGTCCTAGACTTGATCAGGCCATCCGAGAAGTGGACCAAAAATTTGAAGTATTCCAATTCTTCAACTATATTGGGTCAATAGTAGCAGCCGATAACAAAATAGACGAAGAAATTCGCGGATGACTGTTTGAATCCAACAAAGTCTACTACAGCCTATTAAGGCCTTTCAAATCCCGAAATCTTACATTAACCTCAAAGCATCTGCTGAACAAGATTATGCTTTTGTCAGGATTCACGTGTCGATTTGAAACTTGGGCTCTCAGCAAAAGGCACTGTGGCCTCTTAGTCGCGTTCGAGAGGTAAATCTTGCGGAGAATCGTTGTATATGAAAATGGGGCGGTTCCCGGAACACTACAGCCAGGAGTCGTACGTGATCTACCTAAAAGCAGATGAAATTGCGAAGAAAGCTCGTTAAACTCCGGTGGGCAGGGAGCCTAGCTCGTATGAACGAAGAAGATTCTGCTTTGCAGCAATTGTTATGGCAAACAGCAGCAATGCAGACCTTGTTTGCGCTAAAGGAATGGCATTGACCAGGACGCACAGTGTATCAGTAGTGAATTATTCTGTTGAACGAGACCAGAACCGGACCTCAGAAGTAGTACCGATGACGATGATAATAAGAACGGAAAACCTTTACCAAATGACCCATTTTCTTACATCCGAAATTTGTGTTCGAGAGAATAAATTACCTATTTGCAAATACAAATCAAATTCACAAAATATATTAATCTTGAGTGAAACCACGTCTGATAAAAGTTTAAGAAATATTCCGGCAGTACTGTGGCTGAGGTGCAATCTTGCAAAATAACTCAGCAAAATAAAAACTTTCTGCACCATAGTTTTCTGCCTTTTGTTCCTAATTTACGAATATCATCAGCCTTTAACGAAATTTATAGAGTAAGTTGATTTTAATTTAAGTAAAATTTGGTAATCTATTGGTTGCGAAATTATGTTATGATTTACTGGCACAAGTTGCCGTTGAAATTTCAAATCCTAGTAATATTATTCTTAAAATCTTTCCACTGCTATAACTTCTAAAGCAGGTCTCGTATTACAGAAATCGGATTATAATCGGGTTACAACAAAATTTAAAGAAAGAGTTGTTTTCCATGTGAAACAAATCAAACATTACTTTGACCGTGGTGCTAGCAGAATCTTCTAGCATCACAAATTCGTGTTTTTTTTATACAAACAGATGCTAACATTAAATTTTCATATGATAAATAAACAACATGGATTGAAAATAAATGGAGAATGCTCGAAATTTGCAATTTTAGAAAATTGCATGGAGGGGCCACCAACAATTTTTCTACCCCCATAAGCTCCTATGTAGTCATCAGATAAAAATAATTCGATAGGGTAAGCTACGCTAGGTGTGGCAGTTTGTTGTTATTTTTGGTTGCAGTGCTAGCAAAGTGTTGCTTGCATTGATCATTTTCATCATTTAGTATTTTCACCATTTTTGTACTAAGAAATGCTGCAACCACATTTTCATATGATAAATATCCAATATTGAAGATAAGTAAGACTTTTTTCATTCTATAGCTTTGAAACTCATCTCTTCTTGAAACCGTTCTATCCTCTGACGTTCTATTCTCATTCACTTTCCGTTCAGCTCTACTAGCGCGTGTCCTTATGTGAAATAAAATATGTTACTGCTTAATACTGGAGATAGACTGCAATCGGATCTCGTTTCGCGAATCTCGTTGAGCTTTTGCCATAGTATATCATATACATACATAGTATTTTGGATAATAGCTGAAGCAAATGTAATAATTTTTCCTTTGTTAAAAATGATTCTCTTTCCATCTAATTTTTCGTAATGTTGTCATATCAGCCTCATTAGAATTTTTAAAAATATTATTCTCTTCACTTTTTGAATAAATTTGATTGGTTTCAAAGTTTATTTAAATTCTATCAGACCTGGTCCTACTCAATACCAATACATTCTGTGAACTTCAGCTGTATCTGATAATTGGGTCGTGAGTTCTCGTGAACAGAAGTTTTTGATGCTTAAAATATAAGTAAATTTAAGGACGGTTACTGTTCTTGTCCGATGTGAAATTTCAAAAGTTTTCCATTAGTTCTATAGACAAAGCATAAAATTTCTATATGAGTTGGTTTTCACTGTAAAACACGAAAAATTTTCATTAGAGTCGATGGTTTGAAGGTGTTCACTTTCAATGCCTGCCGTAGCTGCAGGGCTGCCAGCACGTTCATAAAAAACTACACGTGTCTGCAACTTAACAACAATATGTCCTGTAAGTTTCATAATGTAACAACAATATGTCCTGTAAGTTTCATAATGATTTGATAATCTGGTCAAAAGTTAACGCAATTCAAAACTTTCAAATTTTCCCAATCTTATTTCAGGCGCCTAGCGCACACATAGGGTTAAAAATTTCAAAAAAATTATCATATTCACATTTAGATCACGTTCGAAATTCATTCCATAAACTTTATTTTTGCAAAAGCTATATGTTGACAGAAAAAAAGGTATATTTAAAATATCACTACCTGGCACTATTCTGCATACACACCAATGTATCCTGAAAATTTCAGTTCAATCGGATGGCGCGTTCCTGAGTTTTTTTCACTGAAATTATTTGATGATGATATATATATATATATATATATATATATATATATATATATATATATATATATATATATATATATATATATGATATATATATATATATATATATATATATATATATATATATATATATATATATATGATATATATATATATATATATATATAAATATGAATTTTTGGCCAATAATACTAGTGTTAATATTAATGTTCTTCTTCGAATATTAGTAAAAAGTACCTCAGTCAAATCGGAGGAAAGTGAACCGTTGAACTTATCATTCTACATTCATATGCATTTATTATTTATTGTGAACGTGATTTCTATTATTTTTATTTAAGTAAAATAAATAATAAGTAAATTATTTTTGAGGGTCTTCCTTGTCTTCTTTCCATAAAGCTAGTGGACACTATATTTACCCAAATATATGTACTGATACTAATTTAAGTTATTGCTTAAACTAATCAATGTCCGCGCATTAATATTTTCACAAAACTATCCATTACACATTTCTTTCAAGATTCATATACATTTGTGCCTCCTACGCACACGCCCGTTCGGATCATAAAATAAGTCATTTCTACAATTATTGCAATTTGCGAATGGTCAATCGACTAGAATCACGCCTATTCTAGAAGATAATTGTACAAGAATAGAACATAAATGAATTTCTCAAACCATATGTTGTATTCAGTGAAAGACAATTAAACTAATCAGGTGTATATAACATGGCATTAAATAGGACAAAATTAATTAACCAGATAAGCTTCGATAAACGAGAATGGAAACCAATAAAGCTAAGAACCTATGCACAAATGTAAGCTCCGAGGATGAATCCGTAGATTAAATATATTATTGCTTCTCGAAAGAGGTATTAAAGTGTTGATAGAACAAATCGATTACTTCAATTACACATTGTGGCTATATAGAAAGGTATGAAGTGAAAGATATTAATCACTGAAATTGCATTTTAATCAAATACATTTTGTGATATCACCCTCTGAACATATGAATATCCAAAAATATGTGTCGATTTGATTCTTCAACAGCCCTTGTGTTTTTGACTTGTGACAGTTGATTTTTTCATTCAAATGACTACAAAACCATTCCAAACTAGTAAAGGATTTAGAATGAAATATTGCACCATTTTTTTCTTTCACCCACTTTTTTCATGCGTCATATTTTGTCCTGCGTATTTCCAAGTTCAGATTGCTATCTAAAATCAGTAATATAAGATTTTGGTATCGAAACCCTGTTTCGAACATTCCCTTGACGTTAATATCCACACCTTCAATATTATTTTGAACTTTCAACCAATGTTTGTCACTATTATGTCGGTGTTTCGATAAGAACGAAACATCACGAAATCGCTACTGTACAATTTATCAGGTACCTAACGTACAACACGAGAAGAAAAATAGCATTCGAAAGGATATATGTATAGTGGTACAAACTCAGAAGAACATACGCAACGTGAACGAGAACATACAGAGCCAGCCAAGTTCTCTATGGGATAAAAAGATTTCGGATAATCTAGAATACATTAGCGGTAGCTTTTTGTGGATTCCTATTCAATTCTTCAGGTATCCAACTGAATCCATGTAAATTACGACTTGCTCAAAAAGATGCCAATAGAACGGAGCCAGCGCACGGGGTGCCGGGAACAAAACTGAAAGAGGACATCATCAGAAACTGCGATCCATCGGGAGTTTACGTCCCGTGCCTTACCGTTCGCAACATAGATTTCCCCATACACCGAAACTGTATTTTTATTTGAAGGAGATGGATCCTATTCGCAGCTTGTTTTTTTTTTCGCGTTGATTCGTTATCCGTGTGTACCAGGTGAGATATTGATTCGAAAATAGAAGAACAGTCTTGGTAACGTTAGGTAGCGCACAAGTATTTTTAGAGCAAAATTAAGAAGAAAATTATCGAATAAGTTTTAATTTGTGATCATTATATTACATTACGAAATGCTGATCAAATGAAAGGGCTGCCACCAGCCGTATTAATAACTGAAATATTATCTATTTTATACATTGCATATAATCGCGTTGTGCATCGAGTCACACAAAATCAATAAATGTTCGGAAGCTTATTGCACAGTCTTTAAGGTCAAAAAAGGACATTGGCGATATTGTTGAGTTGCTGCCAGCTCTATAATTAGCTGTATATCGTGGAAAATCGAAAAACGTTCATATGCAGAATCGCCAAAAGATGAAAGGTCTTTCTCCACTCACTTTAGATGGATGACTACTGAAGGTTTGTGATTTTGTTGCTTTTTGCTTTTGTTTCAGCATCGGTATGCATACAAATTGAAGCAACAAAGCTAACTTAAGCCATAATATTATTTTTTGTTATTTGGGACTCCGTTTTCCTGAATCAACACTTTCAGATGCAACGTGCCTTAACTAGCAAATAAATAGTCAAGTCTAGAGTAAAACAAAGTTGCGTGCTAGGTCCGCTACTGTTTACTGCCCTCGCATCTGATGGGTTCGGCAACCAGCATCAGAAAAATCAGGCAGAATCTTATTTTTGAAGCAAATGTAGCAAATATGTCAGACTGCATCTTAATCATAGGCTCACGTAGAAAAGACACATCAAGACGGAAAATCTGAAGCTCAAAATTAAGATGGAAAACGCAAAATGTGTAGGCTGTTTAGCGTCTTTTTTTTCTATGCTAAATTCAGTTTGACGAGGATTGGGTTGGCTTTTAACGATACGTATACAGACATCAGTTTACGATAACGCCCGTAAGGTGGGATTGTCCATAAATATATCTTTTCAGATAGTTTACACCCGTTAGGTGGGATTGCCCATAAATACACTTTCCAAGCACTAGACAAAAACAAAAGCAATACAAAAGCGTCTCAAACAACGTGACGAACACGAACACGCAGTTAAGAAACGTTGATTCAAGTTTTGTCAATTCCAGAGAAAGACCGTCCTTCGGAGAAAAGCAAATCCCTCAGCAGTTCTTCGGCTACAACCTTCCACCACAAGAGTTTGGTTTAGCGTCTTAATAACCTGTTTTGATGCCTCATTCCAATTATGTAACTTTGTCGTCGCCGGGGCATCCTGTCCGTCCCTGACATACCTCATTCCGGCAAGCTAAGTATTCAAAACACCATAGCCCCTTGAGCCCAATTTTATCAGCGAACTTGCGAACTTGCGTACCTGAATCTGTTATAATATATTAAAATAGATTTGCAGAAAGTCGTTTTTATTCTTTTGCTGCAAGCCAAATTTTGCAGCAAAAAGAAGCCAGCTGCCAAATTCTGTTACTACTGCAGTTTGCTGAAGTACGCGAACAGACCTAATATGGTCACATATTTCAGACCTGGAGGAAATCGAACTTTTTACAGAAGAAAAACAAATGAAAGCGAGAGTGAACAAAAAGAGAATATGTTCAGTCTATGGACTCAGCGCACTAAGGCTGAGTCGAGCTTATAGACCCATATCAGAAGAGGCTGGGTACTTGGTAGCGGGCATGATCCCCATTGATATGCAGACGAAATGCACAAAATATACAAAAGTGACATCGTAAATCAAAACGGGAAAATGCAAATTTCTGAAGAGACATGATAAAGGAGGTAGAAACAGTGACAGATGGGCGTAGAGACTTATTCCAAATATCACTAAGGCAAACCGCACACGGGTCGTTGAGCTATCGTCGTAGATGCGATATTTCTACGCTTGGTCGTCACAACCTATGTAACTCAATGGGTGACCGCTAACGGAGCGTTAGCCTATCGTGAAGAGCGAGAAGCGTAGTCGGTTCACGTTGAGTGCGTCTCAAGCGTTGTGCATTGCAGGCCTCAAGTCGAATGACTAGTCGTTTTTGCAAACGCGATGGATGACGGCAACGTACAATTCGTGGGGGAGGTGGGAAATTGCCCCGAATTGTATGATTTTACGACGCATACTGAATTTTTCTTGGCGACCCGTGTGCGGACATGATACGAGGATGATGACACTCGTTTTCTCGCGAGCTTCACAAGTGTCAAACGCATCTCTCACGTATCGCATGGCTAACGACCCGTGTGCGGAGTGCCTAAATGTACCAAATTGAAGCACTGCGATGTAATGTACGACTGCGGGCAATTTTTAACCGGTCATGGCAGACACAGAAAATATTTATACCGATTTGGTATAGATGGCTCTCCAAACAGAGAACAAATAGAACCTGTTACATGTCCTATTTGCCTGCTGGCGATTAGTACAACGGAGAGGATGAAAGTGGAAAAAATTACTGACGAAAATCTGAGTGCGGAAAATGTGGTAAATTTGATGCTATTATTAGAGGAAGAATGATCAGTGATATGTGGGAATTGACGGAGACACATAAGATCCTACGCTAAGAAGATGCGAAAAAGAGAACTGCAAACAGAGCCAGTTAAATAACACTAATAATGGCAAGAAGTATATTTTTCAAAATTTATTATCTATTAAATTATGTGGTTTTTGTCAAAAACTATGGCAAACCTAAACAAAAAGCTATACTTCCATATGAACATATGTACATACATATTTTGGTTAATTTTCGCAACGTAGTGAGAACAATTATTATTTTCATACATTCAGTAATAATAATGTTTACGTTTTTTTTTGTTAATCATTCAATCAAACAGTTTTACATTTAGCCAGAATCTTTCTATTTATCATTGTTTATAAGAAACCAGAAGATTTTAAACTCACTTGCTTTTAGATTGATATGGAAAAAGTTTGTAGCATCAGATATATTATATTTTAACTTAGTTTATCTGAAAGGGAAACTGGAGACTACACATAAAACTTAATGACAAATAGTACTCATAGATTGTGCTATGCATATAGTGTATTTACAAGTTCAACAAGCATTTTTACTAATTAAATAGTTGGCTAACTATGACATTGTGAGCTAATACGTACATTAGTTGATTTGACCGTACATTAGTTGACCAGTAAAATATTATCTCATTGCATGGTTGCAAGGAATATGTTCTCGCATAGAGTTATTTTTTTAAAAAAAACTTTCACATTTTGAAGTGATCCAGTGTTAAAACCATTTTTCGGCATCATAATAGCTGAAGTGTTTCTAGGGAAGTGCAAAAAGTACCAAAGAAAACAAGTGATAATCAGAATGGGCCAAGTCTAGTGATTATAGCGAGAGGAGCAAGAGCTACCAGCTTAGACCAGAAATTATATGTATGACTTCCTTCGCTGGGTGTAAGGGAGCATTATCGAGCTGCAATCTTGTCACCTCGTAATCAATGCACGGATTAAATTGATCATCTATTGCTGTTAACGAGCGGTATTAGCTATTTCACCTGCTGTAGCCAGGTTAAAGCTTTCAGCTCATAGTAAACGATACACTTCTGATACCACCAAATGTACAGCATGTTCTTCCTTGCGAAGCGTTTCGGGCTTCAAGTTGATGTTGATGGTTGTGCTGCATCAACCTATACCTGTTTTGGCGAAGTATTTTTTGCCTGAAGTTACGATTCGATGAATAAAAGACTATCTTTCATGTCGAGAAAGCAAAATTTTGCGCACCGTTTTTCGCTTTTCCCGTGCAGATTATGTGATTCCCTTTTCATACCTTCTGGATACCTTTTCCATACCCACGGGCGATCAGAAAAGGCTTGCTGACTAACATGCAACCTCTTTATCATGTATGATAACGTATACGTTATATACTCGTGCCGTCTTCGTTCAACAAAACTTGCGATTCGTGATCTTATGCTAAGTCTACACGCATGCCGATCGTTGCGTCAAGACACTTCTCAAGATATTTGACAAAACACTCGAAGAGTATTTACTCAAAAAAAAACGTTTATTTAAGTCATAACCCCTTTTTTACCTCAGTACGCTAAAACTCATCCTGTCTGCGTTGAGAATACTTTAAGAATCCGAAGTTTACATGCACAAAACATGCATGTATAATAGATAGCATTTTCTATGACCAGAAATTTGTTTACAAATATTCCATCCGTACTGATCCATCTTGTCCGGCATGGTGCATATTTTCCATGATTTCGTATGCAAACCAAATCGGTTTGTGAATATCATCAGAGCCAGTACCAGAATATTTTTCTGTTCAATTCCCTCTAATGCAAACACTTGGCAAGACATGACGAGCGTCGACAACGAAACCAAAGACACTCTCGGCACGGCAATATTCACAAAAATTCAATATATCTAGCTTCTAAAGGAAAAATCGGTTTTTTTATCAAAATATTACCTTACACTTAAATAAAGAATATTGAAATATATGTACTGTGGGTTTACTCTGTGAACCAATCCTTGTTTCCAGTGCTATGTTACGCAAAAAATTAAACATTATCAACTGGCACACCTGGTATATATTTATTTCAGTAACTTGCCGAAATTCGGTCAAATCACAAGCAACAGAAATCGAAATCGAAAAAAGTCTAGCGCATCAGAACCGCTAGAAAACTGATTTTCGAAGAAATTATCTTTGAGTGACTTAAAAATGTATGAAGACGTAAAACCCTTCTTTGTAGTATCATATCAGCAGCAATAAGTCTACCATAATATGCTCAAGCTTAATCAACCTATCTTTTAAATTTCGTTTTCATCCAACGATATCATCGAAAGTTTCAGCGATTAATTTATATTTGGGGCTGCCACCCGAAAAATTTCCAAAACTCAGAAAATTTAAGCATCGGTTGCTTATTTTATTATAAATGCTTTGCTTATGCATACAAAATGGAAGCATCTTTTGGTGCAATATTTACAAAATTGTCTGGCGCTGGCAATCATGTGTTAGCACCATAGCTGCTTCACGTTGTGTTAAACCCACCCTGTGAATTTCATTTCGATTGAATGACTGCGCTGGAAGTTATAGGAGTGAATAAAATGTTTGGGATACCACCCTCAGAACTCTCTGAACTTTCAAAACCTAAATATTTGTTGCTAATTGTCATTGCAGGATCATTCCCATTTGGAAATTTAATGACAATATCGCACGATAGAGAAATGTCAATAAACTACGAAATTCATCATAGCTGGCAGTCCTTTCATGATTTTTCAATGAAATTGGCACAGAATTATAAATACAGCTAGGTCCACTTGTCACATGAGCTTCGTTTTGATTTCTTTAATGCATCGGAAGTTATAGGGAAAAAACCTTAATTTTCCTGAGTAAATTGACAATATTTAGGAGACAAAAATTGTCATACCTGGCAACGCTATGCTAATTTTTCAACCAAATTTGTATGTAATCTGTCTTCAAGCTATTTGGTCAAAATGGTACCACTACCACAGTGTTGCCCGTATTTGAAAATCACTTCTATCAGATCTGGTCCTAGTTAATACCAACATGTTCTGTGAATTTCATGTTGATCGCACTATTCGGTCGTCAGTTCTCGTGAACAGAAGTTTCGAGTGCTGAAAATAGAGGTAATTTGATCATAGGTTGCCGTTCTTGTGTACCTTAGCATTTTCAAACTTTAGTTTGACGTGGTGGACAAAGGTCAAAATTTATCAATAATTTGAATTAATTTTCAAAAATCAAAAATTGTTCAGGAGGGTCAATGATTTGAAGGATTATTTTTCAGGAACCTGCTGTAGCTACAAGGTTGCCCGCACAATCTTGAAAGTCAATGTGTGCTAAGTCTTAGTCTACATCAACACGCTCTGCACATTTCACGATGATCCATTGTATTTGTTAGAAATTATGACAAATCGAAATTTGAAAAAAAAATCCTTGCTTACTTGTAGGCACTCAGCGCCGACACAAGTCTCAAAACTTCCATTTTTGTACCATAAACAAACATAAAACATAATAAGTTTTCATTTTCAATATTTGCTTTTAGCGAAAATGTACTCTGCATAGAAATATAAGGGTACCTGAAAATTCACTAAAATGCCCACCGCCGCCAAAGTGTTAAAGATATATTGATTCCAACAAGTCATGGACCTACCTGTTATATACATCTATGTTCTCTGAGAGTTTCATTTCAATCGGAACAGCCACCCCAGAGATTATCTCCCTTAATCATTTTGCTGATATATATATAATAATATATATATAAAAATAGGAATGCTTTTTTTTGAGCCACCGCCTCTTAGAGAATATAATATATCACACTGGTTTTGTAAAAAAAAGTATTAAAGTAATAAAGTATTAAAACGAATTAATATTGGCATAAAAAAAACTATATGCACAAATTTAAGCATAAAATTTGTATTAAACGTACACGAAATGCTGAAGAGCTGTACCCTTGCTCTTACCAAAATTGGAACTTCTACGAATGGTACTGCCATAAGGGGGTATGTTGTGATTAACTACCATTACATCACAATTATTAATTAAAGACGAACGATAATTCTAGAGGATGATATCATCAAGACACCAAATATTCAATCGACTTTTAAGCTCAGGCGCAAAAGAACGTCACAATATTCGAATTTGTTGAAGGACCTGTAATGAAACTAACAACTAAAAACCTGATAGAAAGACGACATTTATTTAATACACTTGAGAGAAAAAGTGAAAATCTGCTTTATAAATATGAAAAATAATACGCAAAAATGCCAGAAACTTCCTTTGGCGATAATTTAGTTAAATCTTAAGGATGCAACATAACTGATTTTTCTCTATCGTTGGGTTTGTAGAACTGAATTTTTAAATATTATTTTCTTGATGATTCGCTAAGTTTTCTGCTCAATATGATTTCTTTTCTGCACCACGCAGTGTATTTATGAAAGCAAAATATAACTCTCTATATATCCTAAAACCAATGTGTATAACAAAATCTCTTCTTTCCATTTCGCGATTGAAGCCCATACATATGTATGTTTATATGTATACATGCAAGGTGCTGGTCCATGAATAGCACCATCGAAAAAAAATCGCAATATCGATGGAAAAACAGGACGTAGTGGTACCGATGAGATTGTTTTGTACGAATGGTTGTACCTGTGCGAGGTATAAGACCAGATTTAGGCTACTTATGTGATTTGAAGAGCACGCGCGAATATTAGAGTGATAATTCTTTAAAATTGCAAATTGTTTTTCAATCGATCCCCTATTCAACTTGACGTTACCAGCAACACGGATAATGTTGGATTTGATTAAGTGAACGACATCAAAAGCGTAAGCCTATGCCTTGTGACGCGACAAGATTGTATACCGTGGCAAATAGGCTTGATTTCGTGTGCACGAAATTAATGGGAAGCTTTATTAATATTGACTTGTGCAATTACCATGGAACTTTTCCTTCTCCGTAGAATCTTATTTTGATGTTTGTGCATTTTGCTGGTAAAGGATTTTTTTTGAAATTCTGTATACTATACGAGGACTTTTGAACTCAATTTGACTCTTGTGAACTACAAAGCATCGTGTACAGATCACGAAATATAGAGCCAAACTCATTTCAGGGAATAATAAACATAAAGCTTGCTCCAAAAACCATTCTAACCGAAAACATATCACACGAAAAAAAAATCAATTTTCGTCCAATTTTCTTTCAATTTCGATTATTGAACAGAATGATGTTCTTTTCCTTTCGCTTTTCTATTTATTTGTTTGCTTGTTTGTTTTTTATTTTGATTCGGTAGGGAATTCGAAGCAGCTTCCTTATACTGTTTTCATTTTCTATATAGAATAAATGCCAAATAAAATTTGCATTTTAAGTTGAAATGCAAATCGGCATGAAGCAATTTCGTAATTCAATTACATTAAAGTGACAATAAAAGACGAAAACAATGAGGGAAGAATGAAAGGACGAAATAAATTTCATCACTTCTCAAAGTTAAGCGCATACAAAGTGAATGAAATGTAGTTCATTCCATTGAATCTCATACCCATGCAGTCACTTTGCATTAGAAATTTATTTTATGCTTCATCATTTTGGTTGGTTTCGTTGAAATGGTGCGAAGAAATTCTATTGTTGGATGAAGGATGAAAGCAGTAAATTAATTTATTACAGTAATTTTTTAGTCGTTTTCTCAATGAGAATTTTCAATTTTCTAAGCATGGCCATCACACGTGGTTTATATAAAATACTCACAAGCACGTATTCTTCCACTCCCCTGGAATCGGGAAAAACGACGAATCAGAGCAGCAACCTAATAGATTTTCACTTGTTGCACATATATTAATAGTTTTGACTAGTGCAATGAAGCATGATTCCAAACATTTACTGCCATCCTGTCTGAAAGTGAAAAACAACATGAATTCGTCATTAAGATCAATCTGTTTCCTCTCGAAAGGACTCGAGTTGCCGTTATTGTCACTCATGCATGCCAATTTGCTCGAAAGATATACAAACCTGTCTAACGCAAGTTAAACTGGAGGGTCTTGATCAGTTCCATTTAGTTGAAATTTGAAACAGTATAACGCTCAAATATAAAAATGATGGTGGTAAATAAAAAGTGAAGCGAACAGGTATGTGTGAATGTAAATAATTACAAAAAATAATTGATAGATGTTTTATAAAATATTTCATACGCATACTGTCTATTGCAAACTGTTCTTCAGTAGTGCTACTCCCAGATACCCAAGATGCGCAGTTGAACAGATGGCCGGTTTAAGGTTGGGTATTAATGAAAAACGAAACAGAAAGAATTAGAATAAAAATATTGGAAAAAGGTATTCAAAAGATAGACCATAACTTACATTATTTACCTAAGTAGGCTATTTTGCAAATTTAACATATATTTCGTATATTATTTCAGGACTATAGTATATGGCTTGGATGACTATAGTATATGGCGTGGAGGACTATAGTATATGGCGTGGAGGACTATAGTACATGGCGTGGAGGGCTATAAGCATAGCGTCTGCTCCTATGTACTATGGCGTGTGGCGCTATATTTTATCACAAATCGACTGAAATCGACTATGTCATGGCGCCAGAAATCTATAAACTATGGCGTCTGGCGCTATGTGTTTTTTCAGTGCACCAAATATAAATTCCACCAAATATAAATTCCACCAAATATAAATTCCACCAAACATAAATTCGATAAATTCGAGTCAACATACTCACTATTGAATGTTCCTGCTCCAGTGTGAAAATTCACCGGTCGAAGCATCGGAAATATTGCAGCCAGTACTTCAGTTCAAAATGAGTCAATTATGCAGACACAAGCTCTAATGCCACTTGCTGACATTTATACGTTCTCTCACACAGCATGGCTGCGAGTTATAATTGGAGTGCCATGAGCCATACTACATGGCTCATGGCACTATGTAATATAGCGTGTGGGGCCATAATTTCTGTGCCATGTAAATATGGCGCTAGGAGCCATACTGTAAAGCTCAGGGCACTATTTACATAGCGTGTGGCACCATAAATGCCGCGCCATGTTACATAGGACCACGCGCTATGTAGATTCTGACATTATGGTGCTGGGAGCCATATTGCATAGCTCAGAGTACTATGTATGGTACATAGCGTATAGCGCCATAAATAATGCGCTATGTTACATGGCTCTGGGCGCCATGTGGATTTTTTTCAGTGTAGACTTAAAAATTGGGCCATGACTATTAAGGGGACAAAGCACCTTCAAATTTTTAATAAATCGATTTTTTTTGATTGAATATGTTAGAATGAAGCTTTAAAAACATGATTTTAATAATATAAAATTGAAATCCAAAAAAAAAAAACAAATGTTTGTGAGCATACACTCAAAACAATTTTGGTTGAATTTTACGCTTATAATAATAGGAAACTGTTTTCCTACTATTAAAGATGTAAATTTACAAAAGTGCGTAAAAAGAATATTTTACGTCTTAAGTGATTGAATTTTTTTACGACCAAATCGTGTAACTTTACTCTAAATAATGTTGCAATTTTATGACATAGGCGCAAAGGTGAATAAATTTACACTCTTTTTGCTTCAATTTACAAAAAGCTGTGTATTATTCAGCTGATATGACGTAAAAGTAAAAAATGCACATCGAATGTGTAAAAAAATTTGTGATTCGTTATTTTAAACGAAAAAATGAATATTTTTCCTATTATCAAAGTATTAATTATAGACCCACTTTTTAGAGTGTATATAGCGAAACGCGCCAAGGTCATTTTTTCTATGCTTTTCGTTCACTTCGCTATACCGCTCCATCGACTTAGGCCAAAGTGTAGAGAAAGATAAGTGAATCAACTCCTTCAAAATAAGCAAAAAAAAGTTAGCCTTGGCAAAAAAAAAACAAAACAAAAATTAGCTGAATAAGATGCTTCTAAAAAAAGTGCTGAAACTCCAAAATAAAAGGTCCGAAAAAAGTTCAACTGACACTAAAATTAATGAAAAATTTATCAACATATTATGGCCTAGCTATACGATGAAATTCTAATTCGGTTGGAAACATGCGCAAGGAAATTAGGGCAGCAAATTACCAAACAGTTTCAACTGATGAGAACCCTCAACACTCTTATTATCCTGTTGGAGAAAAGACTTGGTGTAACTGGCGCAAGGCGGTGGCAGCTGGTGGTAATACTTTAAAAAAATTCAAGCATCATCCACCTTTAGATGATGAGGTACAATAAGTTTTAAAGCCTATTTATGAAGACTTATCATCAAACGATTTATTAAAGCGCTTCTTGGGCAATTTTACACAGAGTAATAACGAAAGTTATAATTCTTGTATTTGGTATTTCGCCCCTAAACATAGTTTTTGTGAAAAAATATCATAAATATGGCTGCAAATATTTCTGCATGTACATTCAATGAAAGATTTATGGCTATTTTGGGAATACTGCAAGTCATGGGAATTACAATTGGTCAATGTGCGCTGGAACATCCAGAAAATAAAGATGCTGCAAGCATCAACCAGGCGGAAAAACACACGATTGAGGCATCTAAAGAGGCCAGAACTGCTCGAAGAGAGCCAAAATTTTTGGAATAGGAAGAATATGAACAATAAGAAAGTATATTGTATGGTCCAGGCAATGCAGATTAAATTTCGGTAAGATTTATTACAATAAATATTGAATTTTAACTTTAAACTCGATTTTCTTGAAACAACCTTTTTCAAGTTGGCGTGCATGATTCAGAAAAATGTTTTTATCCAATCGTTCTGAAATTTTAACACGTTAATCTGCACATGTTAATGCTCAGAATGAACTGCGGATGAAAAAATTGGCATTAAATTTTTTTATAACCGATTTTTGGGGAAAAAACGCCGCCATTTGATTATTTTTCAACCAATTTTTTTTTATTTCATTCTAAGGCCGTTTTTACTGATAAAAACCCCGTTTTTGTTTTTTTTCTCTGTCTCTTTTGAGGGCAGTTATCGTGTACGCCAAGTTTTTTTTGTGTTTTTTTTTTCAAAAAAATGTAGCAGACGACAGGGGACCACAAAAAATTTTTTACAATTTTTTTTATGTAGTATATAGCAAATTAAGTATGTGTACAAAGTTTCATTAAGATATATTTTTTTTATTCAATTAAAAACTAACCTTTGAAGAAACAATGTTTTTCAATTTGAAGGTGCTATGTCCCCTTAAAACATCACTTTCAGTGGTCAAACGACTTATGGCGAATTATAAAAAGGGCTAGCTAACACATGAAAAAGAGGAGCAAGTAAAAAATCTGGATCTATAGACAAGGACTTAGCTACCAAATTTGTCAGGAAATTCGAGGACAAACCCAACATTTGCGTTCGAGATATCGCGGGCAACCTACCCTGCGAATTCGGTTTCGAACCAATAACTGCATTGGAAGTTATATGAATACAAATAAATTCAGGGTTGCCAGCCACAAAACTGTTAGAATTTTTAAAATCTTAATATTTGCTGTTTATTGTCACTACAAGATCATTGACATTTGAAAATTTTTTGATATGGCAAAAAATACAATAGCAGCCCTATCACGATTTTTTAACCGGATACACCATATAAAATTCCATTTGATTTTATGACTCCACTGGAAGTTATAGGACAAATACCTTTATTTTCCTGTGTGAATTTTCAAAATTCAAGACAGCAAAATTATCATAGCTGGCAGCTCCAACCTAATTTTTCAACTGAATTGCTATCAAACGTGGCACAGAGTAAGGTTCAGCTAATGTGTGGATTTCATTAAGATCTGGTGACTGAATCAGATTGCATAGGGCAAAGATCAGTTTTTTTCTTAGTGATTTTTCAAGATGGCACCACTGGCACAGATTAGCCCACATTTGAAAATTGCTTCTATTGGACCTGCTCCTACCCAAAACCAATATATTCTGTGAATTTCAGCTGTTCCTAATTATCGGGTCATGAGTTTCCGTGAACAGAAGTCTCTGATGCTTAAAATAAAGGTAAATAGAGGAAGGGTTATCATTCTTGTCCTACATGGAATGCCAAAAATTTAAGCTTGGCTGTTTAGGCAAAGCATAAATTTTATATATGAGTTGCTGTTTTTTCTAAGAAGCGAAAATTTTTCAGGAGGTTTAATGATTTAACATTTTCACGTTCAGTGCTTGCTGTATCTGCAGGGCTAGCAACACGTTGCTAAAAACATACCATTGAACAGTATTGTTTTAATAAAGTAAAGTCAGCAGCTAAAAACTTATTGTCTTTTGCAAATACCGTTGATTCCGCAAGTAGATATCAGTTTTGTACAGACATTCCAAAGCTTTTGATTGTGTGAACCGATTGTGTGATGCTTCTGTCAAAGCTAGTTGAGTTTGGTCTCTCCGGTGTCTCTTTTACTTGGTCCTCATCCTACGTTTGTGATTGCTCTTATCATATTACTGTTAACTCTTGCCCTTCCACACCCTTTTTCCCTACCTCAGAGGTTCCGCAAGGATTCATTCTTGACATTTTATTGTTCCTTTTTTATTAACGATCTTCCGTCTCTCTTTATCTCATTCTGCCTTTTTTGTAGAGTGATTGAATCCGCTACTAACTGTTCCATGTTGCAGAACGAGTTGAATGTTTTGGCTAACTGGTGCGCTGCGAATTGTCTCACTTTGAATGTTGCAAAGTATCATCAAATGTCCTTTATCTACAAAATATCCCGTTTGATTTTCTCTCATTCTGCTCTTTTTTTCGTTTCGAGGGGCTTAGCCTGTTTTTTGACTCCAAATTGAAGTTCGACGTAGATACTTTACACATCACTGCCAAGGTATCTCGTTTTTCCGGCTTCAGCAGCAGATCCTCTAAATCTTTTGTTAACCTTTCCACCTCTTTATATTATTGGTTTTATTTATTCGTCCGTAGTTTCCTCGAATATTGCTACGAAATTTGGTGTCTACATTATAGCACTTGATTCGTGTAAAGCCATTTACCCACTCGTTAAACTATAAGTTTAGTGTTCCGTATTGTGATTACACTACGCACCTCTCCATCCTTCAAATTTCTTTACTTAAGTCATGTAGTGTGTTTGTTTCTCTACGAGTGCTTCCATTTTAAATTGTTTAATTAGTTGATCCCAGCATTCACCTTTCTGCTAGAGAACCGAGCCGTCCTAATAAAACATTATTCAACTTAAATGTTCCTTCTGCCCGTATTGACAACAATTTCTTTTCAACGCTTTTGCATTTACCTCGTCAACACAATAGCTTTAACCTTGGTCATCGTGGTCGAACGTTATCTGTGTTCGAAACTACTTTAAAAAATAGCATTTTGTTATTTACAAATTAAGTTACATTACCCTCAAATCAAGGTGTCGCAAATTTTAATGACTATAAATGTTGATAAAATGTTTGTAGCAGCCATCTTCAACTAAGATGATTGGTTATATATGCTGGTACAATATTTAGTTTATTGCAAGCAAATAACAGTTTCTTATAATATGTGTTGATTTAAATTGAGAATATGTGTTGAATCGGTTTGAATTTGAGTGCATTTAGCTCAAAAACTAAAAATGCTGCATAATACATATATCTGCACTAAATTTTTGTTATGATTATTGATTAATCAAGCTTTGATTAATTTATAACCACTTTAAGCAAAGCTCACATTAATATATAATACTAAATAAACCTTAATTTATCATTCTCGAATTAGTTGAATCATTCAATCAACGCCATAAATCACTCATTCTCCACCCACAGTACACATGTCCTTGAACACTCATCCAAAGAATACACCTTCATCGAGTCTATTACGGATCAAATCCACATATCTAATGGAAAATTTATGATATCTGTAACATTATCAAAATACAAACTTTGCCAGCAGATGAAACTTCTGAGGCATGTTTTATATCTTCACCTCCAGGAACATTTTCCTTTCATCGCTTGGCCGAACGTAGTGCCTACATTTCGAGTATGGGATATTTGCCAGGTAATGTTATTATACTGTAGGTAAAAAATGGCCCAAGAGCACCAATAACAAGCGAAGTGCTTTAGTTGCTCCACTCCAAAGCTGTCTGACAGCCAGCAGCGGGTAATGTGACTGTTGAAAAACCTCTCTGGCGGGAGCAAGATGAACACTGGTAACAAAAATGAATGCTGTGGAAATGGCAATAACGGAAAACTGTACGAACAACGCCAGCTACGACGACGCACCACACGACCGGGTAATAGACGAGTCATGGAAGTACGAGTGGTACAGAAAACACCAACAATATCCTGTCGTTGACAATCCTGGGGCTCAAACTCCAGAGGTCGTTGCCGGGGATTTTCTCAGATTTTCTTAGATTCAAACGAATTAGTCCCGTGGGCGATTGATTTTTTGACCTTTTTACAACGATCCTCTAGCTCGTTGGAAGTTTACGTATTACCAGAATATATACACAGTTGTCATTTGTCCTTTGGCTTTGTGTATGTTCACACTAGTTGGCATAAGTAATTGGAGGTAATTGTGATAATTTTGTTATATGATTCAAAAGGACATTCTTGACGCTCGTCACTTTTTCATAAAATACTTTTCAATTCAATTTTTAATTTGTAAAGGGAGAATATATAACTGTTGATTATAAATATTATGGTAGAACAAACAGGCCATGTACTGTCCCAACTTACATACTTTATAGCTTTCTACCATCGAACCGGCTCTAAAGCTCATATGCGTTTGTTCTGGTTTGGTTCGCCATTCGACTGCCCTCTCGCATCCTGTACACACTTTCCTTCAACATGCATATACATACGTGTACGTCCCTGTGCTACATACAAAGCTCACTTCGTATATTCGTATTTGGCGTATCTATGGCTTCGGAGTAGATTTGTGTAATAGCCTTGTTTTATTGGGCCAAAAAGGATGTGAAAGGATTTGTAGTTAGCAAACCTCTAAGAACTTGTGTCAACCCCGGGGCCAAGGACTGAGCATCGGGTACTACGCCTGAAACCTGCAACCTCGAGCCACAGTGACTTGGACTCGACATTTCTACATTATGAATTTGCCAGATCTCGAATCGTATTACCATTTTATACGGTCGAATTGGGAAGAAATCAACTTATTGGATGGATGAATGTAGATTAAATGAATGTTTGCTGCTCTGAACTGGGGCCAGAGAAAATGTTCGTCCATAGTTTATTGAAGCAGAAGTGATGGTTGCAAATGGCTATTATGGTTTAGCAGTTGAATTCAGATACTCTGTTAAGTTCGCTTGTTGAAAGTTAAGAACATTCGTTTAAGAAAAGCATATGATATTTCATGCGAAAGTAGCAGAGGTATTTCAGTCAAATGGTATGTGATGTGGTAAAATGAGGACAGTGATCATTTTTTCCTTTGATAAAATTTCTATTAAAACTTCAAAACTGGTATAGTTCTTGTCTGTATAACGATATCGGCACTTCAACGCCGGAAGAAAGCTTTGGTTAGTAAAAGCCAGATTCCAAATAAATTCATACCGCTACTGAAGGTCATCCTTGGAACCTTTGATAGGGTATGCCTAAATTATTTTTTAGTAGTTAATATTCAAACGTATAGTATGCCATAGTACTATCTAAGCATAATATTGTATCGAGAGCAGAATATCTTTGAGTAAAAATCAGCAATCCGAAGAATCTATAAAAGTAACGAAGATTTGGAAGGTTTCTGCTGTTGCTACCCAGAAAAGGGTTCTCAATGATTTCAGAGCCCTTATCAATGAAGACACTTCTTGTAATGAGAACGATGTTGTTCATCTAATGTTTTTCTAAAAGAATAGGTATAACAAATATTTTTATCGCCTAGTCATCGAAGCAAACTAATATCTCACTTCCAATGACCTAACTAAAGTACTGTCTCTGCTGGTGAAAGAAGACTAAAGCCTGCCAAATAGAATGAAATGGTTAACATTATGTCATCTAACAACCAATGTTCTGGCTAGTGCAGTTTATATCTTTCATTTGAATCGCGATTTTGGCGGAAAATCATGATTTTTTTTTATCAGAACTTTAAGCAAGTCTGAGAGTTTTAAACATTTGTGTCTGTGTCTTCTTGCTAGTGAATTTAGACTTCAAGAAAACTGATAACTATTGTTGTTTCCAGAGGTTGGCAAATTGTTTAATTATAAGTAGAAGCGCTGAATTTAACCTAGCATTAGCCAAAATGTAAAGAAAGCTTTATTATAGTACGAAAACAATAGCCCACGTGTCAATAATAGTAAACTTTGAATTAAATTTATAAGAAAACACTGTAATAGTAAATATGTTGAAAAAAGCAACAGATGGAAACTAAAATGGAAGATAAGATACTTTACCAAACGTAGAGTATAAAATAGAGATGAGTAATGGGAAAGCTATGCTAGGCAGTTTTGAAAAACACAACTTTATTGAAGCCCTATTAATTTGATGAAACAGAAATTGTCACCATAATGAGCATTTCATTTGGTTCCTAGAGTTGAAAAACATGATGTGCAGTGAAAGTACTGTATGTTTAGCTACGTAAGCGTGTTTGTGAAAATGTTATATCCATCGCATAGTTTTAACTTGGGGTTAGAATTTGTTACAGAAACAGCCCCGATGAAAAAAGTATCATTAAATGAAATACATTTATTCGGTTCAACACCACCGATACCAAATTAAAACTATTTTTTTCATAATATCAAATAGCAGGAAAAAATGGTGGCTAGATAAAAAATCTGGATTCCATAGCAATAAACTGCATATTTTGAACTCTTTTCTTTCACTTTTCACTGAACATGGGAGTTGCATTTATAATTCTTCTTAAGTTTGGCGTTAATATGCTTATGTAATTCACTCCTTAACTTACTACTAATTCTGCTCAGTCTCGTTAGCTTCTGAATTTTCTTACAATTTGCCGTTCTTTCTATATAGTCTATTTATTTTCTTCTGGTGACCAAAAAATGCCCAAAAGGTACATGTAAGATTTTTACTTGCTAAAACAAAACGGTATTTCGTCAATGCGAAGGTCCGGTCTGGAATACGCTTTCGCACTTCTTCAATCCGAACGTGCTTGCGTTGCACTTCACAGACTACAAGATTGCGAGGGTATGCAGTACTATAGCTTAAGAACTATATATAGCTCGGAAAGTACGTGAATTGCGATACAATTTGCAATATTTCCCCACTGATTGCGAGAAGTAAATAGCAATATCCAAGTCCAAGTTGAAAAAAGACAGAAAGTACCTCGCCAAGCAACGCCGCTACGATCAGATACGTTTCTCATTCCCACTAAGCAATATGCATGTGCTTTGCCAAAGAGACTATTTTAACGAATGACAATTTATGCAATAGTGATTTTCTGAAAACCTATTCTGAGCATAAAAATAGTAAGTGATAAGATAGTTAACGCGGAATACTACTTTCGATCCAATTTGGCGAGTAAAAGGAATATCTCCGACGCTTTTATGCAATCCTTTACAGAGAATTTCGTTTGTCGCCAACAAATGTTCGCTGCGCTTACTGTTTTTTTATGAGATTATACGCACTTCTACACATTCTCACCTATCAGCTAACACGGATATATACATTCTCACCTGTCGTTTGAGAGTATGCTGTTCTCACTTTTGCATATGATAAAGTGACCTTATTTTGGTTTTGGTTCTTCTTAAGTGCCAGCTGATGGTAAACCCTTCACTCCCTGCCAATTTCTTTCATCAATCAATCACGTACTTTCAGTGCTATTTATTAGTTCTTATGCTATGGCAGTACTTTCGCAATTTATGCTGAGACTGTACACCGGTCACCTTCGTTGAGCAGCATCGTTCCCTAGGTTGAATCCGGCGACTCCGGCCGATCGTAGATTCGTGGACACTTCATAAGCCATTGAACCGACATCACACAAAAAATGTATGATGACATTACTGTGCTCATCTATGCAATACCGCCAGAACGGTGTGCCAACTTTACCTACTCTGTTTCAATATTTTCTAAACGTGTCCCGTTAGGTACTTGTTTTTGTAGAAATCTACCTGATCTACTACCGCTAACCCATGATAGCCAAATACCTTTTAACGATTCTACTAAGGCTGGAGGCTTCACTTTCGTGCATGCAAGTGCTTCTTTTCTGCCCAGGCACTAGCATACCAAGTACCCTTTCTTGCATTAATATGCAAGTATATCGATCGGAACCGCTCCCAAAACGACTATCAAAACGTATTCTACCACCTTGTGGTACGTGTAGTCGATAGTTAGGGTTCCTTTGTGTTAGACGCTGGGAACCAAAGCTATAAACTTCTTAATTTTAAGCCCGTCCACCCGAAATTCCGCTCCGTACAGCAAGATCGAGCTAGTTGTCGCCATCAGCTAACTTTTTCTCGTTTTTCTGGGGCCACTAATGCTAACCATTAACTTAATCAATGAACCGATGACTCTCAGATCCTATCACATATCTCAGTGTGTCTTAGATTCCAGCGTCACTTGCGGGTACCTAACCGACTTTATGGACTGGAGCGTAGAACCCAATGTCATGGAGGTAATCGGGATGACAGTGAGTATTCTACCCCTTCCCCATCTTTTGCGTCCATGCAATATTCAAGAGCTTAGGACCGAGAATTGACCACTGTGGTGCCCCTGAAGTTTTTACGCATCCACCAGACTCCTCCGTTGGTGTTGTGCACCAACTCTCCATCTTTTAGATAGTCTCATACCAACAAGTAGTGAGTAATGCGAAATTTATGCTCTAGGGTCAAAATTACGGATGCCCACCTGCTTCTATTGCAAGCACTTTAGACATCTAGCGTTATCAGCAAGATTACCTTATGGATACATTTACAGAAATACACATCTTTCTACATACAATCCACAACTCTCCACAAGCACTTCACACCACATTTCACATCAAAATTAATATACACAAGTAGCCTTAGTTTAAAATATGTATTGTCAAAATGAAAAATAATGTCACGTTTAGATCAAAATAAATAGCTGTGTTTAATGAGCTGCTCTAGGTTGAGCTAGGTTGAGATATTTCAACAAAATGTGTTTAATGAGCAATTCGGTTGCTCTAACTTGCCCGAAGTTGATCTGGTTTGTGTTTCATGAGTCTGCTCTAAGTTGAACTAGAGGACTATTTTTACTCTACTTTTTTTGGTAGAACAAGTTCGGGCAAGCAACCAGCTGTTTTCTAACTGTCACGGAACCGACTTTCAACAAAAAATTGTTACTGAAGTGCAGTTTTTTGCTAGTGAATTGACAGGTTGACCTTCTGACAAGTAATGAATTTTGAGAATTGCCTCTCAGCTGCTCTCACTTGCGCGACTTTTTTCTGCCTCTCAATTGCTCTGGTTTGCTCGACTTTTTTTGACAGCCGCGCTACTTTAACTTGCCTTGAGATGCTCTGCTTTTTTTTCGTGCTCATTAAACACAGCTATTGTTCATAGAAAATTTTTTTCTTCAAATTAGCTATGATTTTTCAATTTCTAGATATCATAACTAAAGCTGGTGACCCCCACTGGAGCAGCCCCATTAGTGCAGCCTGCAGTTTGACATCTCGACATCGTGTGTGAAAAGTTAAACGGTTTAATTATATTTAATTTTGAATAAAAAAGTATAAATTGTGAAAGAAAATTTTAAGAGTATCGCTGAGTTATGCTTGAGCAGTGAGTCCGTCAATTAGTCTTGAGTACTGAAACTTCACTGCCAGTCAAGTTGCAGAATATCATATTTTTAGTACGATTGCGCAAGTCCTCTTAACTTCCTCGCGTTATCTAGCTTTGTTGTGGCCGTCGGAGTTCATTGAATGGAAGCTTTGGCGGAAGGTTAATTTGATTGCATAAATGAACGAAATGCTTACTAGTGCACAGTATATTTGCACCGGCATCAGTTATTAAGTCCACTAACCTTTTGAGCTGCTCATCGTATTTGCGAAAATGGAAAGCGAAAAGGAAGCGAACTATATCGGAACATCTGCCTTGAATCTAAAGCACTTAATTTAGATTGCAAACTTTTTAGATGTCGGTTGACAAAGAGACAGCGATTGAGCTCTCAAGCGCGTCACCTTGCCCACAATTAAGCTTTGTTGTTTTACCAGCTGGAGAGCCAGTTTGCGACAACCGGTATTAAGGCTTCGCTTACGAAGTTCCACTATGAGGTCTCTTTGTTGGGCTCAGAGGAGCTGAGCTGAGGACGTGGTTGCGAGCCCGGATTCAGAGACACCATATAAGAGCCTCAAGAGGGTGTCAGTGGTTCATCTAAACTAAGACACCTCTTGGGGAATTTCACTATCGGAGATCGACTGCCTTCCCAGTTGCTTCGCGATATAAAGCAATCAGGGGCTCGACGGTAAGAGACAACCTGCTAAGAACCTTCTGGCTGCAGCGGCTTCTTGAGCAAATCCAAGCTATTCTGGACTGCTCTCCGGAAGCCAGGCTGGATAAGTTGGTGGAAACGGCCAAAAAAATAGCTGAGGTTTGTGTACAACTTCAGGTTAATACGGTCTTCGTTTCCCACCAACAGTCAGGGGTGGCTTAACTAACAAACCAGCCACCCACACTAGGCTTTTTCACTAGCAAGATAACCAAAAGTGCAAGATAACTAGACATGTAGGCAAACCTGTATCGATCTTTCCTACAGTTTCCAAACATTTTAAGTTCATTCACATGGGCATAGTTGGTATTCTAACACACTCTCAGGGATACACATATTGTCTAACCATAATCAACAATTTCACTTGTTGACCTGAAGCAATTCCTTTGGCCAGCATTACTGCCGATGACTGTACTTCTGCTCTACTGAGCACTTGGATTGCTCGATTCGGAGTTCCCCAATACATTGTCACCGACCACGGCAGACAATTTAAGTTAGCACTCCACGTTGAGCTTGGTCGACTCTTCAGCTTCGAACGGAATCGTACCACAGTGTACCACTCTCAGACCAACGGTTTCCTTGAAAGATGGCATTGCACTCGGAAATTGGTTTTCATGGCTCACAACGATGCGTCCTGGAATAGAACACTGCCCCTATTGCTTTTTGGAGTACGATCTTTTATTCGAGAAGAATTCACAACGTCACCGGCACAACTCTTATTGAGAGAAATCCCACGTCTTCCTAGTGTTTTCTTCATGAAAATCCTAAGAGGATCAGTCAAACCGACTACGCCTCCAAACTTTGGGCTACTATCGCAAAACTCCGGCCGGCTGACGCAAAACACCAAAAAACACCCAAGATATTCATCTTTAGGCAACTCGACTCTTGTTTTCACGTTTTTGTTAGAGTCAATTCTGTTTGTCTACCACTTATTTCACCGTATGACGGTCTTCCCAAAGGTCTAGTGAGACATACTAGCTGCTACACTCTGGACATAAGAAATAAATCCGTATTTCCATTAACCGGCTCAAGCCCTGTTATATGTCATCCTCTACGGAACCTATCGACAAACCTCTCGAGAAGCTACAACATATACATAAAACACTCAACACAAAATTGTTGTCTTCAGCTCCAAGCAAAGGTCCAGCGAAGAGAGTCTATTTCGCACCATACGTCTCTCTGGCTGGTAGAACCACAAAAGTGCCAGTCTCCTATGCCTCGCGATAACACGCAAAATGCTGGCAGGGGAGCATTGTAGGTACAGTTACAGAGCTACACATATTTCTGTATACAATCCAAAACTCTTCACAAACACTTCACACCACATTTCAGATCAAAATTAATATAGATAAGTAGCCTAAGTTTAAAATATGTATTGTCAAAATGAAAAATAAAAAGATTGTAACGAAGAGATTGTATGTCAGGTTTAGAAAAAAATAAATGTTCATAGAATTTTTTCTTCAAATTGGCTATGATTTTTCAATTTCTAGATAGCATAACTAAAACCTATATGACACTGTTAAATGCCTTCTCCACACTTGCTATCGCCCCAACTACAACTGTACATATCTTTTCGTGCTCTCTCTCAGATATGTAGATCATTAGCTGATTTAACTGCTTCAGACACTGCTCGCAGAGCTGCTCCACTCTCTCCAGCATTGGTCTTTTTCTCGTATTATTATTGCGCTAATTGCAAATGAGTTTTGAAAAAAATCCCAATAATATTAGGCGTGTTTTTTTGTGAAGTCCCGTCTCAGTGAATTCAGTGGGGCAGGAGTTTTTCTTGTTTCCAATGTATTTGCTCTGAATGTCATTGTTCTGTTATGGATAGGGGGAGCAAAAATACACGCCTATTATTGAAAATCAATATTTAAATCTTTCCAAACACCGAACCCTTATCCTTAAATGAGCTTTTTATAAAAAATATAAATCTCTATAACTTATTTTCAGCTTATATCAACTCATATATATTTCTCTGATATTTAAAAAAAAAATACCTCATGGATGTTAATATTACAAACGAAGATGAACATCTTATTGTATAAAAACAAAGGCATTTTAGGACAAAAAAGTTTGTTTAAATATCGGATTTCGTTCTTAAAGTGATGAAAACCTAATTTAAAACCCTTGCTGCAATCACAGCTCACTATTTTCTTTACGAATCGCATCACCATAGTTATCTTTTGTCCTTTATCAAACGTATTGAGTTCTGACCAAGAATGAGGTCCTTGATACTCTTTTGTTATTATTCCAATAAAATATATTCTTTCTAGGTCAGACTCAGTGCACCATGAGGTTCTACTTCGAGCCTTCATCTATTTTCGTTTTAATTCTACAACATGAGATTTTAGGATTGCATTCGTTGGTAAATATACAAGAGTATATATTCGAAGCTGATGGTTGATAAGGTTTTTTAAATACTTTTTTAAAAATCTATATATTTTAGAAAACAACACTATTACTTTTAAATAATATAAGTAAAATAAATTAAATAAAAATAAGTGAAAGACATGGTGAATGAAAGGCATGCTGATTTGTTTCAAAAACTAGCGCACTCATATTGCTGTGCCAGTAGCCCATCTGCTATAAATCAAGTTTAAATCGAATTCACTACAAAATTCACTATCCTCTTCATAAATAAAACACAAACTAGCATCGTTTCTACTTTTTTGATGTTTGGTTTCTGAGTCACTATGTCTCTTCGCCAACCTTGCCAAAGCCGGACTGCTTAGTGCTTACTATCTATTCTTTAATTTTCCCGATCAGTTAAAACCCGAGCCACAACTTTTGCTACAATTTTTCTCAAATATCAAATATTTCATCAGAATTAGCCGAATCAAGCTCTAAGATACAATGAATGAGAATGTCCTCTATCTATTTACAGAAGAGACCTTCAATAAAAAGATAGAAGGAACTCTCCTAATCATGCCTCTGTTCAATGATGCGCCACTGACTTTCAAACTCAAATGAACGATTTTTTTCAAAACCATCTTCCATTTATCTTCGATTCCACGAACATAAAATTAAAACGGATAAAATTACCCATTATATTTCTTTAAGTCAAAATACCTGCCTATGTGCATTGTCTTATTGCGAAATTGAAAAATTATTTCCATGATTTTCGCAAACAACCCCACAACGTCCTTTACAAATCTTACCTCAAATAAATCGGAATAACACATCGCTAACTTTTTAAAATCCATGCATAACAAACTAACCCCCAGCTAGATTTACCTCTATCCTCTTAATTCAAATGACATAAGTCGAACTACCATCAACCTACCACGTTCTTCAGCAATTTCACTCCGATTACACTAAGCAGCAAAACCGAAACCAAGTCCCGCGATTCATTCGCTAAAGAACTCTTAAGCTTGCGTAAGAACTCTTGCGAGCTGTTTTGCTTGCCACCCCTTCTGAACTACTTAACATGATATTTTTCTGGCTTATTGGCGCAAAAGCAGACTAGCATGTCTTAGCAGCGACTTACTTTGTAATGATACGAGATTAAAAGGCCAGCGTAGCTAGCAGTCTGTACATCGGCATTTCCCTCTAATACAGTTTTGTTTGTTCGGATGAAAAAATTCAAATCGGCGGAAATGTTTGGCGTGCATATACGAAAAGCTTGGCAATAAAATGATTTATAATTTATTCGACAAATATTGAAAAATAAATATGTACATTCAATGGAAATTATTCATCCCTTCTTTTGGTTGAGACCAAGTGCCAACACCTGAGGCTAGGATTTTATGACCAATAATATAGTTTGTGTGTCCACTCAATACATATATGGCACAATTGCATGCAAGTACTTATGATCATGTTGTGTTGCTCTAGATTTACCGCACCAAAATGATTGACATATCTTTTGGCGATATTTCGAATTCGGTTCATGTGATGAAATTTTTGTGGTCTAAACAAACATGCAGCAATCGTTCGAAAGAAGAGCGGAAATCTCAATTCGAAAACGCGCCATGGATTTTGACAAGTGTCCAGGCACCTAGCACATTTACCCACATATATATAATACATATATATGCCATCCAAAGATACGAAATACTGTTATGCAAACATGCAGGTGAGGTTACCGACGCAGAAAATATTTGCGTACAGCTTAGAGACGTTGTCAGTCAGGGCTTTTCTACTCTTAAAACCACCTCGTGCTAATCTTCTTATCGCAATGTTTTCGATTCCACGTCTAATCACTGGCCCATCGACGTAAATCCATAGGTAAATTTCTTCACTTTTCATATTAAGCTCAACCACTCCCGCATATAAATAAAAATCAACAATATTTTCAGTCTCGATATACTCGTAAAATGTACAATTACACTTTTTGGGCATTCGAAAATTTTACGATTCTAATTTGTTTGGATCGTGTGCTAATCTAAAGTCTTTGATGGTCGTTGGTCCTTTCTAAGTCACAGGTAAACAGGAAAAGCACACTTTCGGCGATTGCTTTAGTACAAATATCGCTATTGAAGAGTACCTGTATATGCGTACGTGCCAAAATCTAAGACTTTTATGGATAGTTGTAAAATTTTTTCATGGCGATTTCATGGAAACGGCTTTGTTGCCAGTGAATTCGATAGACTTGTCAGAATAATAAATTATGGTTGCATTAGATACGTATACAAACCTCTTGATTTTAAGGTATTCATGAAGACATTTTATATCGACTTTGAACTTTGATACTTGCGGCTTTTGCTCGCCTGCTTGTTCCTGATCGAAATTCAACCAAAGTAATATTCGCCTTATAAATTATTCCAGATGAATATCTTTTGTTACCCTTTTGCTATTCATCTTTGTTGTACACAAAGCGATAGACCTTGTAAAATGGGAAGATTTCGAAAGGATGCCATGTCCTGAAATGGTAATAAGCTAGTTTCTACAGCAGTTTTCTAATGGACGAACTACTATCATCTATCGTCCACCATTATTGCTAAGGCAATCATCTAACGATTCCTCTACTACCAGATTCCTCTTTTGATTTTGCTGCTTTTTACTTATCTATTCTGTTTCTAGACCTTGGACCCTTGGAAAATATTGTAATATTATCATAAGTTGTAAGGGAATGAACAGAATGTGACAAAAATATTGCTGGACGATAAATTCTAGTTTTTCTGGGAGTTTCTACTAGATAATGACCATTGGTTTGTACATACCTTCATAAAGTTACAGGGTTGTTTTTTTTTTACAGAAAATAGCATTTACTTGTATACTACTAGGTTTCACATTAGTATTATGAACTTACTCGTTTTCGGATATAATATTTATATGGAGTTTGTATGAAGTAAGGGGGCCCGGTAGCTCTGCTCGCTAAGGCGTCAGGCCGAAAAGCGGCGTGCTACGGGTTCGAATTCCGCCACTGCCATGGCTGTAAGTGTGAATGCGTGTGATTGTCTATGAGGGTGGCAAATGGGCCCAAACTGGTGGCTTAATGTTGGCCGCATTCCCGGCAGCCCTCTTCACTAACCTAACCTAACCTTGTATGAAGTAACTGTTAGTATCCCAAAAGAAAATTCGACTATACTCTGCTAGACTAAATGAAAAATATATTCAGACGCTGCTTGATTCATGTGAATGAGGTTTATATTTATATAGTGCAGCAGAAGGGATAAGAGACTGTTCCAAATCAGTTGCCTTCCCAAATTAATTTTCTTATTGCCAAGGTTATGCAATACCTTGAGATAAAAACCGTCCAAGCTTTGATTTGATAATTAAAAATACATTCTAATTAAAATATATTTTAATATATTTTAATTAGATATTTAATAAAAATATATTTCTACCTATCTCAATTGCGAATCTTTCAAAAATACTCAAGACTCAAATCTACTCTCAATGAATGCAGAAGTAGCACACATTCAAGGTAAGGATTAGATTGTGGATTCAAATTTCAATAAAAAAAAACTAAATTTGAAATTTGGCATTCATCGCAATTATATAACTATGCATATTCAAAATCTAGTTTGCCACAAATGGTGGTCTTCTGTCCTATTCATAAAAAAGAGAGTATCAAAGTGGAGAATTTATTTTCAAGAGCACGCCATTTTTGTATATGTTGAGCTAGGTGAATACTCCTAATGTCGGCCTGCTCCAAAAGTCAGCCAGCCGAAACTTTTTTGTCTCATAACAAGTGTCAGACTCATCAAAGCGAAACCTAAAGTACAATATTTGGAACACTGTACTTACTTCGGGTGCTTTTCCAACGAGTATAATCCATGTTGTGAGACAACAAGGAGTTTAACACGTTGACTGCCAACCACGATATATCTCTTAGGCTATTGACTTGCCCAGGACGCCTATTACGAGTTATCTCGTCCATTCATTACTTACCATATTTGTACAGTGTAAATATGAACATATGGCCTTAGGAAAGAAAATCAAAAATCAGGTTTGGTTTAAATGAACAGAAAATACAATTATACAAAGTATATTCATCATGAAAAAGTTGAGTTAAAAAAAAACACTTTTTAAGCTTCTTGATTATTGCTGGGTACTATTATTAAAGTTTTAGATAGTGTAACAAGATTAAGTCAAATTGGCTCTTTAGACCGGAATCGTGAAAAATTTTGTGGCAGTCAACGAGTCAAAAAAAAAGTTCCGGCAGGCCGAACTTTAGGAACAAGGGAGTCGACCTTTGGAACAATCACTCTACTTAAAGAAGTGGCACATATAAGTCGTAGAATGCGGTTTTACCTAGACGTCGAACTGTTTTTTTTCCTAGTGCAGATGGCCCAAAAAAATTTTCTTACCAGATCTCTGGGTGACCTATTGCCACGGAGTATGTGAGGTATGACTCACTAAAAAAGACCACTGCAAGCCCATGAAGTTCCGAATCGGGACCCGCTTCTGCTTCAATCCGGTCGTGTTGACTCACTTATCGGTAACCACGGACTACAGACACTACTACAGCTCATGGGTCAGCAAGGCAACCTTCCTCCCGCTTTATGCGCACTTTGTCAACGTATGTTGAGACTGCGTGCCAGTTCTCCTCGTTTCGCAGCATTGCATCCACGATCGTGTCACGAGTTGCCAGGCCGATCGTGGACTCAATGGTGCGCCTATTGTAATAAACAGTAGCTTCCGTCTCGTCTCACTGGGTCCACCGACGTTGGTCATTAGCCTACTCAGCGAAGTGACGAGTACTAGAGCACTGTCACAAAATTTGTAAAGAAAAGAGGCTTGACGAATTGGGGTCCGTAACATAATTACTTCGTTTCATTGTGACTTATTGTACTTACTTTTGTTAAATTTGAATCCATGAATATGGATCTGAAAAAAATAAAAAACTTAGACAGGCTAGTTCGGAAAGCAAAGGTAGAATACTTCCAAAAAAGAGGGGATAGGTTTTAAAATAAAACAAGCGATCCCCTGAAACATCTAGACTGTCCTGTCAAGACTTTCAAAGATGAAAATTTGCAGAAAGAAAGCAAGAGACATGTTACCTATTTGTTTTTATTATCAAAGAAAACACAAGCAGTGCCGGCTTGCCGATTTGACATTATTATTCCCACTCTGACTCGCGAATTCAGTAGTGGCAGGTAGTGACTGTTGTTTTGAAATAAGGTAGTTTCTATATTGGGCAGGAGGTTACCGGAAAATTTACTGGAAAGAGCAAAATTTTTCGTAAAATAGAGCGAACAGAAAATCGGAGCGCTTTAAAGTTTTCGCATGTGGGCTATTTCCACGTGAATGCAAAGCGGCACAACACCATTAGACGGGTTTTTATTCAACTATACGATATGCCGGTGCGACATAAAAATAGACGGGAAAATAAGGAATTTTTTGATACCAAAAACTCAAAAACTAAATTTTTGCAGATATGCCGGTTTGATTTAACAGCGACGATATATTAAATATATAATTTGGAATTCAGGATTCAAGAAACACGGAAATTTCATAACCAATACTTTCTTATTACCCTCAGATAGTGGAGTTTTTGTTGTAATTTGGGATCGAAATAAGTTATAGCTAAAACTAAAAAAGCTCCCGGTGAAATATTTATTATCCGACAAAAACTACCAAAATAATTGGGAAGCAGCCACTCTCGCTCTTTACCCTCCTAAAACTGTTCAGAAACAACAGATGTCAGCTGAGCAAAAGAATCTGGCCGCCAGCCGCTTCAATGTTAACTCAGCCTTTCAATTAAATGATCTCAGAGTGCTTTATTTGGGTGTAAGCACCAGCGATGCCAATTTGGCTTTTTTGTACCTAGATTTAGCTACAAAATAACCGGTTTTACTATGTGTTTTCTCAAATCTAGCTACAAAATCTTCAAAAGCTTTAAAAAAGTTGGCATCGCTGAAGCACTGTTACGAAGAGAGATGGAATCAGTTCCTCCAAAAACTGGCTGAAGTTAAAGCAGTTTTTGTTTAAAGTTTACTGTGAACTGTAAAGTATGGTGAATAACGCAAGCTGATGTAAAGACACTACCGATACCCAAAGCGGGGCCCCTCGCCAGGTGTCAAATTAAATGTGGCATGTTAGAATGAAAGCCCCAGCCAGCCCAGTTACAGGGAATAAGTTCCCTGTTTTAATTCTGGTTCAGCAGAAATTTCAAATATTTATTAGGGTTTTCCATTCAGATCTCTGTACGAGATAATATATCATAAATGAAAAAACATAGCCATTTTTAGAGACCGAATAGGACACTGTCAGGCACGAGGTCTAGAATTTGACCCTGCGTATCTAGTGAAGTGGCAAGCTATGGATAGACGTTTTATCTGCCTGATCTGCTTGACTCAAAGGATGAGAGCTCAGTGGTAGCATCTGAAGAAGAATTATATTACTGGAAATATCTCTGAGTTGGGTGGTTGTAGCTCTGAAACAGAGGAGAAGGCGGACACAACTTTTGCAACCAAGAAAGAGGACTTTGATGTGATCTTAATTAAAAATGTTCTAAGTAAAAACGTTCACCATATTAAATCAGAAACAGCTACCCTGCCTCCCCTATTAGCTAAGGCAGTAGAGGACTTAGCATTAACCGAGGCACCATGGAGAACGAACGAACGAAGAAAAACTGGGTTTGCAAGCTACTCACCAATGAATACTGATTGATAACTGCTGATGGTTTGCGGAAACCACGAGTCCGTATTCTTGCTAAAAATATCATTAATTTTCATGTCCTTCATAATTTCTGTGACAAGAATAACAAAGCTATGGCGGTGAAAATTGATCGGAGATCATGCTGGTATGTTTCTTGCTGCATTGCACATGAATATCTAGGATTTAATAGCTGCTGCCGCAAGGATTCACTTTTTCCTTATTTTAATAGCTCGCTCTTATGCTTTTCATGAAGTGTGGGGCAGCTCCAACACAAATAGTTGAGGTGAGGCAACAACGTAGCTAACCATAACTCGACTAACCAAGTAGTTTTTATAAAAAGCAAGCTATTTCAATTCTTCCCCAATTCTCACGGAAAATCTATAGTAGTAACGCTAACATTGCTAAGAATGATACATAATGCACATTTGCAAATCGATTCCCATCAGCTGGTGGGAAATTAGCTTGCTTACTATTAAAGGAAGAATAGTTTCGCATGTTGAGCCAAAGGTCACATTCCAATGTGCCTTAGTACTACTCAAAATTCTATAAGGGATCATTGTCAATCATATTAGCCATTCAATTTTAAGCTAATTTTAAGTCGCAATATGCTTACATCAAAGCAAAATCTGTTGAAACTGCTGTTCATGTTCTTATTGGGCGAACTAATAAATCTCGCACTCACAAAAAGTAATATACTAACCATATCCCTAGATATTGAGTTGACTTTTAACATCAGCAAGTCTGATTCAATTGTTGTGGCACTTGCAGTACTGGATGTTGAAATGAACCTGATAGCTTTCATCGGAATAAACAGGTACTTTCTTCGTTGGGGATTGATCCCTTACGGCTTGAGATCACTGTTAGCCTTCTCTCCCCTATTGTGGAACATTACGGTAAATATTGTTTTGATAAGGCTGGATGAAGCCGACTACAAAGTAGGTACTTATGCTGACGACATAGCGATAGAAATGCTACGCTCCCAAAGAGTTTAAATCTCTCTCTCTTGACAAACTTTCAAGTGGGAGCAGCGAATGCGGCTTAAATGTGAATTGAAGCAAAATGAAGTGCAAGGAAGTACAAAGATTTTCGATTTAACTTACAGAAAGTGAACGGGGTCTATACTGACCTAAGCCAAAAGATCAAATGTCTGGCGCTGAATGCTACAAGGGACCCATAGAAATGAGTAGGAGCTTACAGCCTCGTATTGTTACATGGCTTTATATCAACTGTGGTTTAGCCTATAACACTTATCTGATTGCGTTTTGGTGGCAGTACGCTATGAAGTTCACCTTCCAACAGATGTTTGAACAATTGTGAAGAAGCAACCACATTTTTTGTGACGGACCCTTCCGAATCACTTCTACTAAAGTACTTTTTAAGTTGCTGCATTGGCTACCAACCAATCTACTAATCCTACAACAAGCTGTCCTTGGCCATGTGAGCATCTTATCTCAAGGAGTTCCTGCTTCAGCGGACGTTGACTGCATAGCTGCGGGCACTCAACTGGGTTTCAAGTTTTAAAATAGCACCCTTGAGAATGAGCTTATTCGCATCTATATCGCTGGCTCAAAACTGGACAATAATGTTGGCATCAATATTTACTCGTATGTGCTGTATGTGCTGTATGTGTCTCCACTGTAATGTTTTCCAGGAGCAGGTGGTAGCTTTTTCTGAGGCTACTGACTGGCTTCATTGTAGTCAAATATTCTGAGGCACTATTGGTATTTTTACAATTTCTTCCTGGTCCTTATACAGTGACTAGAATTGTTGCTTAATAACGTACATCTTTCAGGAAGATGTCAAGATATTCGGTAGTGAAATTGCTTTGCGTACCTAAACATAGTGACATTCAAGCCAACTGTGTGGCGGATAAACTGGCTAGGTTTAGCACTTTGCTAATGCTGTCGGAGATATAATGTATTTTTTTGCTGAGCTACACTATTATTATCAGTCAAAGTAACTATTAGGCAAAAAATCTTTAAATACCCTAAGAATTTCTGGGCTGAAAAATCTTCATGTGCGATTGCAAGACAGTCCTGTACCTCTATAGACACAGGACAACAAAGATATTGTATTGGTTATTCAAGCGGGCCACTGCCAAATAGAGCAGCACGTTTAACGTTTGGGCGTAGAATTGAAGGATTGCTATCGAAACTTTGACCTTGGGGATGAAGAGGTGTCCGCCCTTCATTTCGTGGGCTAGCTTTTGCCTCTGACTAGGAGCAATATGGCCTCAATCTGGGTGCCCTTTACCACTGATTTGATTGTTCTATCATTTATCAGTTTAAAAGGTGCTGGTTTCCAGTAGGCAGAGATATGTTGTAAGTCTGTGCTGTTACAAAGAGCCTCTACTGTGTCTGTGTATTTCAGAAAAATTCTTCGATGAAATTTTCTGAAATTCTTCTTGACATAATCTAAACGGTGGAATAGAAACTCAGATGGTTTGTCCATGCATCAAAAAAAAATTTTTTGTTTTGAAAATTGAAAAATTTGCGAAACATTGCAATTTATTTCTTAAAAACTGAAAAAAAAACACAATACATTATTTATTTACATAATAATACAGACAGGCTTACTAATAACACTGGAGACTCTTAGTGATTAAGCTATGTGTTTCGGTCTCAAAAAGATCGACGCAAGGCTAATTTATGGTAGTTTGTTTAAAAAAGTCAAAAGCTTAGGAAATTAGATACGAATTTACAATCTATATCAGTAATCTTGGAATTTAATATCAGTAATAGCCTTATGAGCCTTATTTTGGGTTAAGTGAAAATACGTTTATGAACATTATCCACAGAAGTACAACCTATTTAAGTTAAATGTTTCGTTTTTTGCAAACACTGTTCTTCACTCAGCCTACAAAGCTTTAGTTTAGACATTAGTACACGCCAAAGACCTCCAAAGACCAAATCGTTCAGAAATGAACATGCCTTTCCTCTTTGATTCTCCCAGGCTACGATGCCAACTCTACACAAAAGGCTTAATATAGCATCAAATTTCATATTCAAAATGGCATTTTACATGTCCAGAATAATTTATGCTGTACACTTTACCCAATGAAAGGAACACTATGCATGAATTGTAGACACTCATAGTCTATGTAGGTCGTCATAGGCACACGGACAGGCAGAACCAAGAGAGAGGCGTTTAGCATTCACGTACAATAGTTTGCAGCAGAATGGGCAGTCAGAACACTCAGAACTGGCTTTGGATTCAAAATTCATAAATTTTGATTAAAGCTCGTATTGTTGCATGCACATAGCCATAGCTATGTCGAAGGCTTTCCAGAATGGTCCTCAGCTCGCAATTGCTTCCACAAAGGCATCGCACAAATGCATTTCACATTCAGAATACGTATATGCTACCAGGATGACATTTTGCATTCATGAATGTATGCATACTCTCTTTGCATATATGCATGCCAACTCATGGAAAATTTCATAAATTTTTAACAGGATTGCTCTGCCTGACCCGACACGCAAATGGCTGAGTTTTATCATTCGTGAACAATACGCTTTTGATTTTTATTTTATTTTTATCATTTCCGGTTTCCGTGGAAGTTCCTTTTTTTGTCCTTTTTTCAATATTATTTCATCCTTTCTATGTCATTCAGAATTAAATGTCAGTTTTGGTGTTTTGTGATATGGCTGCTGTCGCTCTATGATACGAATATTCTCACGACCCTGGTGTTATCCTGCTATCGGTGCGGTTCGAAATGATCGTCATCAGACTTTTAATGTTTTGGATTACGATTTTTTTCGAATGCAAAAAAAAAGTTGGACTTCAATTAATTTTTAATTTGCCATATTGTTGACCAGAGTGAAAGTTAAGCTGACTATTTGAAGTTGACGTTGGTGTTTTAATCATCGAATTCCAGTCGCACGATTGGATCAAAAGTTCGGCGGACGTTTAATACTCGATTGGAATCAGATGATGGGATGACAATGTATTTTTTCATGATGCGTTTTCGAGTTGAGGTCACATGTTTGGACGTGTTATTCCATCAATACGCGTAATGTAAAGGATATGTGACGTCATATATGTCAAGTTTTTCCTTGAATTATAACAACAGCCTGTTCGAATCAACTATCCATTCGCCCGTGGTAGAAGGGAATTATTAATACCCGAAATTCATAAACAGAATAAAATATCGGATGCCCAAATTAATGAGTGTGTCATTCAAATAAACGTACACGCCATTGAGTAGCATCATGATAGCATATTCTCTGCATTTGCTAAATTACTAGTAGCTACATGGATACTCTCGAAATGGCTATATGCTCAATGAAAACACGAAAACGTTAATCCCTGATTTTACCCGGGAGCGGGAGCAGCAGCAACAACAACAACAACAATGCCAGCAAACGGCTGGGAGTGCGGAGTCTTCAATTTATTTATTTACAAAACATGAAATAGGCCCAGAATATGATACAAACGTGTTGTATGCTATCACGCTCGCAAAGCAGTACAAGGAAGTAGGAATGGAACGAAAGGAAGATGGTGGTGGTGGTGGTTCAAGTCAGTTTCTTACATATTCCCTTCAGCAAAACAAAATCCGAAAAAGATGTTGCTGTAGTGTTCTCCTGCTTTTGTTGTTTCTGTTCATGCTATAGCCATCGCTGTGGCAGCTAGACGTTTCATTCTCCCGACGTTTTCTTTGGCGTGTTCGGTTGCTGTCTCTGGTGAATGTCTTCCTCCTGTGCTCGCTTCGTTACATTATTATATTCAAAACATTTACCCTTGATTGGTCTTACAACTATAATCCCCGGGCTTAAGGCAACTCCCTTCTTTGTTCTGCTTCTTACTTCGGAATACAACACTTTCGTCTCCGCCGTCTGAATATGTGTTCCTCCTCGGTGTTGGATCGACCTTTTCGCATTTTGCTTATATGAAGTGTATGAGAGGAGAGAGGGGGTGGTTCAGTTCGAAGTTAGCGGTTTCGTATGGTGTTTCCATTGTTGTTGTTTTGGAGTGAGAGGCGTTGGTTGGTGGTGTTGAAGAAAACATAGGCATCTTGAACAGTTCTGTTGAATACTGGGGGATCCTGAGTATTCCTTTTGTTTGCAGTCACTTTATGATACATATACTGGATGCGATGGTGCGAGTATGTCAGTAACATAAGGGTCAAAAGTGACTGAACAGAAATGAAGGTTTTTGGCTTTATAAATAAAGGTTTGAGAAGTAAGTGATTGGTCAAGAATAAGTTACGACTAGTAAATAAATTGCACTTTTTTTAGTTTGTGTGAAATTCGCCCTCAACTATGCTCTTTATACAGCTATTAAATAAATACGTAATCTAGTTGTCAAAAATATCTCAAGACAATTAGGTAGGAAACTAAACTTTCAACCCACCCACGACAATGATAAACCAACATTTCATGCAAGCAATCAAACCTAAAATCTCTCTTCTTTTTCCAAAAAATTTCACCATACACTGTACTATTCCCACGGCATGGACTAACTTTTATCACAGCTAAAGAAGCTTCACTACAGTTTTAGAGATAGTTTTCTCTGATGCGAATATAATTTAGAAATTACTGCGTGTGTGCTACGAGATTTTGTCTACGAGCTGAATTACAATTATACCACTATTCCTGACTGCAAATGCGAACCCTCTGATATGTAATTTCTCTATCCAATGTTCGATAGCATCTTAACCCGAGCCCGAGTCCCTGAAAATGACTTGACTCGCACATATTAGTCAATAGGAAGCTTGGAAATGGTGTGTTGTAGCTATACAGGAGTGCTTATCATGATGCGACGCCATGTATGGCTGGAAATACGACAATCCGGATCTGGGCCGAGGTTCACATTGAACGTAATTAGGTGCGGTGTTTTTCTAACAAGACCTACAGTAATTTACGCTAATTCCACTCAATCAGTTCGCTCCATTTAGCGCCAGATTTTATTTAGTGGAATACTTGAGTTGACTCTGAAAATTGCCCATTCGCCACGGCACTTGGATTAACTGCGGGTCGTAGGGACGCCAGCATTTCGAGTGTGTGTGTGCCGGAGAAAATGCTACCCCACGCCATTGAACTATCTGTTTCGTATCAAGCCATAATTCGTCCTGACTTCTTGCCATTCTTCCATGGCATCTATTGAACATTACACATCTGCCTGGTATCGAAACGGAAATTTTCACCTTCACTTGGTCTTCGAACCATTTTTTCCATAATTTCTTGTCTGTTTGCAACGGAAAGAACGCTGTGCGGAACATGTTGTGCCTACGACGTTGCAGCCTGTCTAAGAGCCGTCGAAGAAAATATTCAGATACTATGCGCGGATTAACTGAGATTAAGCGAAATTCTAAATTTAGTTGCGATGATGGCCAGAAACAGAAGGAAACATCATATCATGGTTGTGGTACTTTTGCTTTTAGTAGACTCCGATTTGCTGGAAATTTTTTCCTAGTATGCATACTCGCTATATTTAACATTGACTTGATAAAAGAAGACCAACTTTCTGTTTTTTATCCACAAGATATTTTGTTTGGAAAAACAAAACGTGCATATCAACAATGTGTTTAATTTTACTTGTTTTACGGATGCAAATGAGGATTAAATACTCGAAAATAAAATTGGGGAAACCCTTTCGACAGTTTCCAGTGACTGAATCATAAATTACGGAGGATTAGTATCCGTTATTGAGATTCAGATTTAAGAATACTGCTACACTAGTTTTGAGAATATTTCTTTAATTATGGAATTTTTATTCTGTTTAGCTTATGATCCATCTTATATGAATTGAATTGAAACCACCGAATAATGTTCTTTAGAAAACAATCATCTTTGGATACTTTAAGCTTAATTCAACCAATTTTAAATGACTTCTCTCAAGAAATGCCACAAGAAATCCTTAGCTCCTTGGCTCTTGTAACATCTCAAACACAATCATATTTGGACTTGAGGGCTTTTCTCGAATATCTAAATCAAAACTATTCCAACAACATTTCATCTAAAGGCACTTCAAATCTCTCTAAAACTTCTCTCCAATGCTCAGCCACTGAGCAACTGCTCACATCTAGTTTCGACATATTGCGCTCATCCAATCATCCACATGTCCATCCGATGCCATCGTTGTTCGTCCATTCAAAATCACACCCCGCCTGACCATCTCTAGCGCTATGGACAGAAAGATGACATCGACGACATCGGGCCCCGGACAGGATATTATTCAACTGGTCAATGCAAATCTTCTACTGGCCTTCGATTTAGATGCAAATTTTCCATACACAAACCCTAAGTCGTACATTTTATCTCGGGGAGAACAGTCACCCGGGGAGGTCTAAGTTGTTTTTGTCGATGTTGTTCGTGGTTGTATAGCATTACTGCTTTGGTTTGGCGCGTTTGGTGTTGTTTTTGAATGTCAGTTTCAACATTATTCCGGGCCCGTTAGTGGAGCCTCGATTTGGATTTATGGGATCAAATTGTATTTTGAATTTAAATCAAGCAACAAAAAAAAACAGAGTCCCTTACTGCTTATGATTGTCGTCGACTGAATTTTATTGCATTTAATCAAATCCGCAAAACGAAACACAACATGGAACCGAAGATTTGTACGATGAAATTGTTGGAGTTATGGATGTCGCAGAAGGTGTGATTTAGATGCGAAATTGGATTTCTTGGGAAACAAATGAAGTGATTGTGGAAAATTAGTAGATTAAAGTCATTCAAAGGAAAGGAAGTTGTTCGACTGCGATCTCTAAGATTCTGGGATATAAGTTTAGTGATTGCTTTGAATATTTTAAGTACCGTTATTCAATGACAAATTTTTAGTTCATTCTTCGTCAATTATTTTCAATCTTTAGCTTAGATTTTTACATTTGAATCCCCCGTCGTTTGAATTTACTTTCATACCTGGTAGCTTTGAAAGTTTTGCAATTATGATAATATACTTAATATATTTGAAAGCTAAGTGAAGATTTTAGTTGAATATTGATTCACATATGTCTTCTAAGTTACCTTCTGATTAATATCAGGTCCAAATATCAGGCCCAGCAGATGGACCTAAAAAGCTAACACACCTCCGAATTCTTCTATTTGAATACCACGTATCTTTTTTGATATCTAGCCTCCACACATGCTTAGTCCTATCGTTTAAAATATTTGCAAAATGATCATGAATGAAAGATTTTCGGAGATCTTGACGTGGCGCAATTGTGGTAGACTTTTCGGTGCAATGTTAAGAAAGTGAATCCTAATAACATTCAGATACCAATTCAGAACTAGATTAACTCATAGCTCGGTCCGTAGTCCTTCATCTAAACCTGAATTCGAACTACGGACCCCAAGCATTACAAGCAGTGTTGTGATATTGTGGGAATTTTCCCTTTTTATGTGAATTTTCGCGCTCTAAAACATGAAAAAGGGAAAAAGTGTTGCTCCTAGCACAAAATCGTGTGAGAAATGGTTTAAATGAAATGAAACACTTTCGTAAAATTTCCACCAAGTACACTTCCGCTCAAAAGTGTTTAGGCACCTCTTTTTCATGGATTATTCATACAGTATTATGTTTAGAAGAAAAACTTTATAATAAAGTGAAACACGTATTTAAAATGTGGTTCGGTAAGATAAGATAAGGATTACTTTCCTATACCTACAATTGGCCGGATTCCCGGAAATTTTTTATTGCGATGTGATTACAATAATAATGCGTAGAAATTTCTGGGGAAAGTTATTTATCAGGTAAATTGTAGGTAATGATGTTTAAATGACATTCTTTGAAGATTTTAGTGATATCGGTAACTTATAGTCAGTTGCAGTGTGGTATTTACTCTTTTAAGGTCGTGAGCGAAATATCGAGTGATAGTTTTTTGAAAATACCTCCGCGAAAAGAATTGAGTATGGAAACGCATGCGCTTATAATAGCGTGAAATAAAAGTGGCATAAGTAATCGAGAAATTGCAAAGAAAAAATGAAAATACCTCACGCTACGGCCGATTATAATGTAAAAAATATCGGGAAAGTGGCAGTTATCTTAATCAAAGACGGAGTGGGAGACCGAAAGCAACAACATCCGCAGATGATCGCAGAACAGTGGTTACCAGCAAATCAAATAGGCAAAAAGCAGCCCCAGAAATCACCGCAGATATAAATGTTGGTCGCCCAAAGCCAGTCAGTGTTTCGACAGTAAAACGTCGTCTACAGAAAACCGGGCTCCACGGCCGCATTGCGATGAAAAAACCATTACTTCGCAAAAAAAATAAACGAAAGCGACTTAAATGGGCTCGTGACAGTGATGTCACCGCCGAAAGATATTTCTGAAGTAGATATGGGGAAAAATATGTAGTAAATTAGGGCCTTTTGTAGTAAAATTTCAAAATCAGTTTCTTTTAAATTAAAAACGTCATAAACTGGTAAAATCTGTTTTCTAGCCCAAAGATAACAAAACTATCAAAAGATAAAAAAATTCTGCGATTTCAATACCAAATGAATTTTTCAGTTCTATAGCAAATATCAGTAAATAAATCATTGTTTTTCAAATACATGTGTACATACATAAATATCTTACTTTTCTACATAAGAACCTTTAAAAAATTTAAACTTGCTGAAAAAATGTATTAAGTCATTTGAAGGTTTACATATATATTTTCATCGCTTAATAGTTCTCTGGCGAACAAGACCGATGAGACTGTTCGAATACTGAGTTTGTTTCTTTTATCAGTTTTAATATTCTGCATTTCAGAAAATTTCCTCTCCGCTGCTGCACTGGCAAGGACAAAAGTGTAAGCATGTAGTGAGCTAAATTCTTAAAGCAACTTTGCTCTAAAACATTTTCTTTTCTACTCAATGAACTCCAAAAATTTACCACGTCATCACATTGATCATATTTAATATTACTGCTAATTAGCAACCGCATTTTGTTTTAAACGGAAAAGCACGGAAAATAGGAACTATAGTAGGCAGCTCAGCACTCATTATTTTTTATTTTTTTTTTTTTAAGTTAGCGATGTCGCCTTGTGTTTGACATAACCAAATTACTGAACGACTGTGTATCAGCGCTTAAATCTTCTTCAATATTACATTATCGATACAATATGTAGTAGATTTAACAATTTGAGTAGTGAAGTAGCAAAAACACCAAAGGCCGAAAAAATGTAGTAAATTTGCTACAAATGTAGTAAGGTGACAACACTGGCTCGTGAACACCAACATTGAACCATAGAAGAGTGGAACAACGTATTATGGACAGATGACTCCAAATTTGAACAAATTTGGAGCCCGAAGGCGAATATTCGTGAAGAGATCTGTGGGTGAACGTGCCAGAGAAGCGTGTATTACTGCTACCGTGAAGCATGGAGGCAATTCAACGATGGTATGGGGCTGTTTTGCTGGTAGTAGTGTAGTGGACATTGTGAAAATTGTATTAAAAAAAGAAGGCTACAGTGAAATTTTGGAAAACCACGCAATCACTTCCGGAATTCGTCTATTGGGTCAAAATTTGATATTCCAGCAAGATAATGACCCAAAACATTCCTCCAAATTATGCAAAGGCTATTTACGCCATATAGAAGAGGAAAGAACTCTCAAAATTATGGAATGGCCTCCCCAGAGCCCCGACTTGAATCCGAACGAGTAACTATGGCAAGAACTGGATCGGGAAGTACGGAAATCGGCTCCAACATCAGTTACTGACATGTGGAACAAATTGCAGTTATGTTGGACTTCAATAGCACAAGAAACTCCTGCAAAACTTATTGCGAGAATGCCTCAATTGTGTGCTGCAATTATTAAATCAAGAGGAGATCACATAGATGAAGGCAATATTTAAACTAAACGTTTTAATTTTCGCATTTATTTAGAGTATTTTTGTGAACGTATGTGTATAAGTACATAAAAAATAAATATTATCACATTATTGCTGGGTTTTCATACATTTTTGCTGCTAAACAGAGTGCCTAAACATTTTTGAGCGGTAGTGTATATTTGAGAAAGAATTTAAACAATCATGTTCATGAATTCTTACATTTCAGTTAAAACCTGGGATGAAATGAACAAGAATCGTTTCTCAAGACATCCGGTTAGCGGTTTGCAACAAAAAGTTTAAGTAAAAAACGGCCAAAACAAAATATTGTTACGAAATAATGCAGAATAGTCGTGTGAAGGCATTTTTCGGCTTTGTAGTAGTTTAAGCTATTTCAATACATTTAATGCACCGTTTCAGTCACAGCAACTACTGATTCACAAACTGTAAGCTGAGTGCAGTAGAATTTTAAGAAGAATTTGCTTAAATTTTGTGAAACCTGGTTTCATACTGGAAAATATCGAATTGAATGAAAAGCATTTAGTTCCAGATATGCATACTTATTTGGGATCAAAATGTGAAGAATACATAGCGTCTTTTGAAGAAGCTGTAAAATTAGACATAAAAAACTATGAAACGAGTTAAAGAGAGATTACCATTTAATGATGTAATCTTTAAAGAAATCGAGTTTTTAAGCCCCCCAAATAGCTCTTGATAGTTTAAAACGAACGAATTCGCTGCAGTTCAAAAATCTGGCAAAAAATGGCTTTGAAGAATCTACTATTGTAAATTTCGAATGTAGAGATTTATCAGTAACTTTTCAAGTGATGAAAAGCCGAGATTATTGCATCTAACCGTAGAGGAGTTTTCGAAAGAAATCGAAGAAGCAAACATTTTTAGAGGATGCATGCACACTGAAAAAACACATGGCGCCAGGCGCCATAATTTATAGACTTCTGGCGCCATGTACATAGTCGATTTAGGGATAGTGATAAAATATAGCGCCACACGCCATAATACATGGCGAAAAGTACATAGGAGCAGACGCTATGCTTATAGCCCTCCACGCCATGCACTATAGTCCTCCACGCCATGTACTATAGTCCTCCACGCCATGTATATGGCTTTGAGGACTATATTACATGGCGTGGAGGACTATAGTACATGGCGTGAAGGACTATAGTACATGGCGTCGAGGACTATGGTACATGGCGTGGAGGACTATGGTACATGGCGTGGAGGACTATAGTACATGGCGTGGAGGACTATAGTACATGGCGTGGAGGGCTATAAGCATAGCGTCTGCTCCTATGTACTATGGCGTGTGGCGCTATATTTTATCACAAATCGACTATGTACATGGTGCCAGAAATCTATAAACTATGACGTCTGGCACTATGTGTTTTTTTAGTGCACCAAATCTAAATTCCACCAAATATAAATTCCACCAAATATCAATTCCACCAAACATAAATTCTACCAAATATAAATTCGATAAATTCGAGTCAACATACTCACTATTGAATGTTCCTGCTCCAGTGTGAAAATTCACCGGTCGAAGTATCGAAAATATCGCAGCCAGTGCTTCAGTTCAAAATGAGTCAATTATGTAGACCCAAGCTCTAATGTCACTTGCTGACATTTATACCTTCCCTCACACAGCATGGCTGCGAGTTATAATTGGAGTGCCATGAGCCATATTACATGGCTCATGGCACTATGTAATATAGCGTGTGGGGCCATAATTTCTGTGCCATGTAATTATGGCGCTGGGAGCCATACTGCATAGCTCAGGGCACTATGTACATAGCGTGTGGAACCATAAATGCTGCGCCATGTTACATAGGACCACGCGCTATGTAGATTCTGACATTATGGCGCTGGGAGCCATATTGCATAGCTCAGAGTACAATGTACATAGCGTATGGCGCCATAAATAATGCGCTATAAATAAATATAAAACTGTGGTGAATAGCTCACATATTGTCCCTGGGAAAAACCGTGGGAATTCGCGACCTGCTCTGTGGGAAAAACGGGCATTTGCGAGAGAATTTCGGCCACGGATGCCTCACAACAGTGATTACAAGCCTTGCTTACCCACTAAACAATTTCAAAACTGCACGCCAGAAGTCTTTAAACTATGGCGTCTAGTGCTACGTGTTTTTTCAGCGCACTTCTACCAACGATACTCAAAAGTCACTTGCTGACATTTATATATCCCATCAGACAGTATGGCCATGAGCCATATTACATGGCTCATGGCACTATGTAATATAGCGTGTGGGACCATAATCTCTGCGCCATGTAATTATGTCGCTGGGAGCCATACTGCATAGCTCAGGGTACTATGTACATAGCGTGTGGGACCATAAATGCTGCGCCATGTTACATAAGACCACGCGCTATGTAGATTCTGACATTATGGCGCTGGGAGCCATATTGCATAGCTCAGAATACTATGTACATTGCGTATGGGGCCATAAATAATGCGCTATGTTCCATAGCTCTGATCGCCATGTGGATTTTTCTCAGTGTATGATTCCTGCTACTGGCTTTTAGATTTTAATTGGACCAACCGTACTGGAGATGCTAGCAGCCCAAATATTTTATCATTGAGCACGCAAAACTCCAAAATCAAAAACATATGTTAATCATCATATCCACCATCACGAACATATGGTCATCATACATTCGCATATATCTTACATTTGGACAATAGCCAGTTCTAGTACAATTTCAGTTCTCTTGATAAGACATAGTCCTGTATTTGATGTATTGAGGTATGAAATTAACTTCGCTTCATCCATATTTAATCATTCCTCCTTCAGAATCGAATGCAAAGAAATATTCAAACAGAAAATATATTCCCTCTTTCTTCTTTTACGACAACGTTAATTGAATGTACTAAAACATTTTCTATTTAATTTTTATAAAAGCACGATAACGATTTCCCATATTTTTCCACTATCGCAGAAACGAAACTAACGACTGTCATTTAAACATTTACGAAAAATTGACTTGTCAACATCTCAACCGCATCTTAATCTTCTCCACATCGTGGATTGCTCGTTCTCCTTTGTGTCCTTTTACTTCTTTTACTCGCGCTCCATTTCGTAACTGTCCTTTGCCATTATGCCGATCTAAATGATTGTGCCATTAGTGTCGTACGTTGCCGTCAACGAAAACGGGCAGCGAATCGGGAGCATCGCATTGCCACCGAATGGAGTTTAGATGCATAGATACATCCGGGACGAATTGGGGAGTAGCTTTCAAAGCGATACGACTGAGATCTGCGCCATTCGTTTGAAGATAGCGCATACAGTGGCAACGGCTGAAACAGCTTCGAGCAGGGAACAAAGATTTATTACACAATAAGTGATGTTTCTTAGACAAAACGAAAGGATAATAGTCCGACAAACGGATATTGTGCCTAGAGGACTGCGAAAGCGAACGAAGAATGGTTAAATGCATCGTAGCAGAGTTGTCTGGAGAAGTTGAGATATGGATAAGAACTGGTAAGCGAAGCGGATATCTTTCTTTCTTTGTTGGATTTTGTCTTTTTGGTTTAATTTGAGAGAAGTATCTCTCAAGGATTCATCAGGAGTGGATTGTGTTTGGTGTACTTTGCAGAGTTTGCATGGCCATGTAAAAAATTTTCTAAATATGACGACTAAAACTGACAAATTTCATACCACTTCAGAGTTAATTTATTAATATCTCAGTAGATATGTAAAACATACGAAAGTGACAAGCATCAAAATTAGTATTTTAACAATTTGAACTGTATAAGCATAGTTACTGCATATCCTAAGTTTTGATATTGAAATACATAGATAATTTCAATTTGAACACCATATACATAAACAACTCCATATCAATACACGAGGAAACCGCGTACTTCCATTAAAATTCCTACATAAAACGAATTCAATACCGTTCCCGTCCTGACCCTCTTTTTTACATCAATTTCACAGAGAGCGAAAAGAAAGCGCTATCGGACGGATATTCTATTTTTAAATGTAAAGGCAACACACTGACTCGAGAAAAATTATTACATCTTTTAAGGAACCGACAGAGACTGAGAGATGTGAATGGGGACGTGAACTACCAGTAAACGAAGACATATTACCCTCGTGTCTGGGGGCAACCATCGATGCGAAGTTGGGTCGAGCTTAGAAGCAGGAACAGGAATTTTCCTCATTTTTCCTTCGACTTTCTTCAGTTTGTTTGGGGTTGGCGTACAATTTTCGCTTCGCCGTCTCAAATGAAATGTGACCGGGGGAACCATGTAGTGTTCTTGATGTACTTTGGCCCGACTACTTAGGTTGGATTGAACATTTCTATTTGCCACCCCCTGAACTGTAGTCACAGAGATGAATTTCTGATATTTCAGAAAAATGGAAGTAGTAGCAGGCGAAATAAAGAAATGAAAATGGTTCTAATGCTATTCTGAGTTATTTATATTGTGGGACGATAGTAGTTGGCGGAGGTAGCCATTATTATGGTATGGCTATCATTCCTAAGTCGAATCAGAGTAATAATTGAAGTGGCCGGGGCCAGTGCAAGAAAAATAGCCGAAAAGTCAATCGTCGCTTACATTCTTGAAAATACCAATAGGGATGATTGTATACAGTTAATTCGATAGAAGGTATAAATGATAGTGTATAATTTATGACCACCGCAATAAGTTCATTAAGACTGGTGTACTAATGATATACTGAATTTCCTTCACGTACAAAAAACCATGAGTGGTGGAACTTCTAAATAAATGTGCATGTAACCACTTGACGTTATGATGTTGGACATTCAGGGAAAATTTGATTTAGTTCATTCAGTAAATGTACAGTAGGTACCTAATCTAATGCCATGTTGCTGTAACTTTTACATATCAGTCGTTTTTTGGGGGTGAAGGAAGGGGGGGGGGGGGGGGAAGTGAACCAACCTGGAGAGAGAATTATAAGTCCTTGTTAGTCTCGATAAAGGAAAATTGAAATACTTAGTCTATCTAGAAAAACAACCATAGACCAAGCACGGAACCTTAGGAAATACCAGCCTTGTGCTTGTAGGTATTTGGTAAGCAGATCCTATAATGTAGATGACTAGAACTATCGAAGAGATATTGCGTTTGTTGTTCTTGAACTATCGAAGAGATATTGCGATTCTTGTTCTTTGGTAGCAAAATTTATAAAGCATAACAGATTTTTCGACGTCAAATGACTTGCACGGATGCCATCTTGTCTTTTCACGACCAGACGGTCATAACCATTAATCATGATATGATTAAGTTATCGCCCAAGAGCTTTTGAAGAAGACAAAATGTTAATTTTGTGTGTGTGTTAATTTTGGTATAGAATGAGTTAGGATTTCCCTCGAGTTCGGAGGACTAACATTTTCGGGTAAACTTTATATAAATTATAATTATATTTATATAAATAAAAAGCAATGCAATGATTAAAATATGGATGGAAGTCCAGCCGACGCTGAACTACAGGACGTTTCGAGTCTTTTTGTTATAGCCTCAAACATAGTAGGAGTGACAATTGATTATGTATGGAAGAAAATCTCAAAAAAGTACTTGTATTCACCATTTTAAAAACATTCCTCAAAAGTAAACGGCTAAATTTATAGGCCCATTCGATAAACTAAGATATTGAGTCTCCTTCATAATTTTCTCGCGAAAATTACAAGCTCTATAGACGGGCATAAAAAAAGTACATAATGAAAAAAGAAATACTTCATAAAGAGGCAAAAACTAGCAAATCGTGCTTCAGTATACTGCAGGTGAATTATTCCATGACTTCGGAAATGTTCATTGCTAGTTCCTTTACGGTTCGGAAATATCAGAAAAAAGTCAGGCTACTGATCGAAAGATCAAGTTTTGAAGGGCTAGTGAATAAAATCAAAGTCAACTCGGATAAGTTGCAGCAATTAACTAACCAGATTACAATCAATTCATTATTTTTAACTTTTTGACATAAGCAAGGACATTTTTCTCACCAACAATGCTTTTATGTTTTCATGAATTTTTCTTCATTAATAGTATATTTTGATTGTTATATTTTACTTGTATTAATTAGAAGTCAATACTGGCTGAATTTAGGCGGTCAAATTTCTACTATCAGACCTAACTTAAAAAAAAGTGGGTGTTTAAATTAAAATTTTTGGTTTCCGTATTATTATTTTTATATAATTGTATTATAATGATCACAGGTGCTTAAGGGGGGGGGTATGGTCAGAGCAGCACATTTTATACCCATTTTCAAGATTTTTTTTTAGAAAACTGTTAATAGTTACTTGATTGGGATAATACTTACAGTAAAGAACAACCTTTGAAGAGTATCCAAAAAAAATTTTATTGAAAAATATCGAAAATTAAGCTCGTGACATGAATTTGACATTTTCGTTCAGGACAAATAGTTGATTTGCGGTGAGACACATAACTAATGACTGGATCATCGCAAACAAAAAAACTAAAAATATTTCGTTAGTTTATGAGTTTCTTGAAGTAACGCTGTCGAGTTTTTTCAAATATCTAGATTATTTAGTTTTTGGTATAAGTTTGAAGTCAAAAAAACGAAAAAAAAACGAAATTTTTTTTTTCGAAATTTCTGTTTTCAGTTGTAAAAAATTCCATAAATAAAAAAACAGGCAAGAAAAAAAAAATATCTCGACAGCGTTACCTAGTAAATTGCCTACAGATGTAGTGTGCAAAATTTCAGAAATATCGGTCGAGCAGTTTTCGAGTTACATGTCTCACCGACTTGAAAATAAAATTCCTCAAAAAACGCGTTTTAAAATTTTAACTGTGCAACAAAAGTGCGTGAAAAATTACGAAACACGTGTACCGTAAATACTCGATGAAATGAATGTATACTACTACAAGTCACATATATAAGTGTTTTTACACAAATATAGCACAGACAGGTGTGGATAGAGTGGTAAGACTCTACTATTACGTATATGAGAGCTGCGCGCGGATAATAAAGCAGGAAAGGAACGCGATTTGCGCGAAAATATGAATTTGAGTTATTTGTATTGTTAAGCCGATAACTTCGTTAATTTTGCTCGGATCGACCTGAAATTTTTTATGGACACTCCTGAGTCACTATACACTAGTAACTAAACAAAAAAAAATAATCGATTTTCTGTCCATACCCCCCCCCCCCTTAACCCATCCCAAATTCTCTTTTTCGGTAAGGCTGTGAAGATTTTTATGTATATATCAGGATAACTGCTAATGGAGTACTTCTAGTACGGACCTTGGTTTCTTCCAGGTGGCAGCTCTAGTTGTCTCGGTCCAACAACTGTGCCCTTCAGTTACAAAGTCTGAGCACTGTCACATGGTTTTCGACGACAACATTAAGTTTTTCCACTTCTCTTCGAATTTTCTTATTATGCCCAAGGTTATTTGAAAAACTCAGACACTTAAGCCACTACTCATCGTCTGTGACTTGTATATCCTCCTCATCTTCAGCTTGATTACTCGTTGCAAGATTATTGTAAAATGCATGATTTACTGAAGGAATGTAACGTATAGATCTTGAAGGTCTTTCAATCTCAATTTATCGATTTGTCTGCCTGTGTGATACAGCAGATCTAAATTGAAACGTTAAAAAATTATTTTGATATCGACGCTTTTTTGTACTGCATTCAGTTTATGAATAAATACTTCTTGAATATAAGTCGAGGATATTAAAATTTATCACAACTAACGTGAATAAAAAATTAATGATCTCCAACTGCAAGTGGTCACATCAGTGAAGTATACACTGTGAGCTGGTGTCTGATGAGAATCAGTGCATACTTTTGAAACCGCTTAGTTAAAAAAAATATTCACTTTTAATCATCCCACAAAAACAATTCCTCTTCTTCGCTTTTTGAATACTTAAAGTATATAATCAATGGCTCATCTGGTTTGTACATTAGCCACTGTATTTTTAACCACTCCACCTTACTTCATATTCTACTTTTTTCTGTTGGTAGTAACACGTTCTAACTTTTGTGTGCTCCTGAATTTCTCTTGCTGCATTCTGATTACCGCAGATTTGTTAGATTTCTTTATCGATAAAATTGCTTCCTCGCACAAAATCGTGATCGCAAGGCAAATAAGAATGTTCAGACACTAAAAACTGATTCTGAACTGAAAAACTAATCTCGACAACATTTCGTCTAAATATAATGCCGATAGAGCATTTGTCCAGTCAATTGTGTCCAAATAGTTTTTAATGCTTAGGTAGTCAGCATTTAGAAAATCAAATACAATTTCATTATTGTATGACTAGGCGAAAGAAATATCTGTAGTGGATAGCTCAATTATAAAAGCGGAGTGATGCAGGGTGTTTGAGAAAAGATTCTCGGCGTCAATAGTTGGACTAAACACCACTTCGTCATAAACATCCGAGAAGATCAGGTCTAACCAATTGCCATTTTGGTTAGGGATAGGGATAATTTGTTGTAAATCATTGCCATAAAACGTACTTATAAGGTTAAAGTCAATTGAATCACTAAGGTTAATTGGAAGAAGGCGGTTATCATTTTCGTCGAAAATAAAACTGATTTTCGGACGATTAAAATCACCAAAAACAATTATTTTGTCTTCTTCGTGCAAGGAAGCTGTTACGGAAGATATCATATCGCATACGTCATTGTAAGTAGTTTCATCGGAACGAGGGGGGACATAAAAGATACCAATGTAGAGGTAATGCTTATCGAATAAAACTCCGACCAATTTATGTGCGAAAGATTTATGAGAACTGGTCGCAACGAGTTCGCTGGGGAGGGTATTGTGAGTTGCAATAAGAACACCACCACCTCTTGAAACGCCAGTAAAAAGGTAGTCGCGATCAGCTCTATAGATGGTCCAATTACTGTCAAGAATTTCTTCGTTAGCGTGTGAGTCGTTCAATCTCGTTTCGGCGATCGTTAATATATTAAAATGGCAAGATTTCGCGTCAATAAAAAGTTTATTTAATTTGCTTCTCATACCACCGCAATTGTGGTAAAGAAACCTTGGGTAACTAAAAGTAGCTTTCATGTTAGGAGAAATATTTTTTCTGGTCATCGCGAGATTTTTGTAAGAGCGAAATATGTTTAGAATTAACATAATAGCCCGTCCAGACTACGGATACTTAAGTATCCGCATACATAAGTATCGTCCACACTTTTCATTGATTTTCATGGCAAGGGTAAAATGTATCTGCAGATGTCGCTGCAGTGAGGACAATACTTATGTATCCGGATACTTAAGTATCCGTAGTCTGGACGGGCTATAAGAGCGATAAGTCAAAAGATCACGTTTAACCTGATCCGGAGACATTCCGAGTTCTTCGTGGAAGCGGTTAAAAATAAGGCGTAAAGAGTCAAGGTCGGTGGGAAGACCCTCCTGTTGAATCATAACTTTAAGGTTAGTCTTCGTTTTCCCTTCGAAGCAAGTGGCATCATGTGCATCATGCATGTATGCGAGAAAAAGACGAACATTGTCATAAATTTTATGATCTCTGAAACGAAACAGGAGGTATCTGTCCTGTAAATCTTCATTAGAGTTTATGGTAAGCTTTACGACAGGAGGAACAAGTGGGTCGAGAAATTTTGGTGAAGATTGAAGACTGACAGGAGTCTCTGGTATAATGATTGAGCCAGATTGCGATGGTATCAGATCCTCTCCACGGACAAAATTAGAGTATTTGGATGACGGCCTGGCTTCAGGAGCACTTACTTGCATTAACGCTCCATTGGGTGCGGAACCCACTGTTTGTAAAGAATTAGCCGGCTGCACACTGATAGAGGATTGATTTTCCGTTGAAACAGTAGAAGGTAACGCCTTAGCCTCACTGTTTTTAGTGTGGTAATTTGAATTTGGAGGCAATTTAAAAGATAGTGAAGCTTGGGGAAGTAGAGGAGAGTGATTACGGGAGCTACAAATGGGAGAATAGCCTAAATACGTACTATTTTTTTGGCGATTATATTGTTGAGTTGGTTGTTTGGGATCTCTCCAGCTGACGTATCAGGATTGCTGGAACACTCCTTATCAGGACAGGCTTTCTAGGCTGCATATTTCTCCTGTTTTAGGTCACTCGTAGGAGGAGCAGCCTAGTCATACAGTGGGCATAAATTCACGGTCTCATCACTTTTTCAGTTTTGAGGCCGGTGATAGACACCACGCCATTTTGTGAGGAAAATTTTCGTCTCTGCCATATGCTATCACCACGTCTTGGTTCAGCTTTTTCCCTCATCGCCCTTTTCATCGACAGATCAGCTTCTAAGGAAACAGCTTGGTGGATGCTGGCAATGGCAATATCATAAATGCAATGGAAGACTGGAGAAGGGAAGTCCATGATAGCATACAATTTTTTAAGTTCAGCGTAGCCCAATCCTATGCTCCTTGCGGCATAAATTATTCTTCATTGACTTCTGCTGTAGTATTCCGTTCGGTTTGTATCATAGCACTGTTAATAAACTATTTCACGGGTCCATATTTTTCACAAGTCATGGTAAAGGTGGAACTCAACCCGATTCGTTGAGTGTGAGTAATATTAAGTGGGTTTTGGCACTTGAAGCACGACACACTGTTAACCACACGGAAGCAGCTGCAATTTTTCTTCTCCTATGCGACACTGGAAGATGTCCCGCCAATTTTTTTCCTTAACGCTTTTGTAGGACATTCTGCATTTTCGAAAGTCCGGGCTGACAAGAGAAAATAAATTTGGTAACTATTACCTATCCATATAAGCTCTCTGTGACTCAGAAAATTAAATTTTACTTCCTGTGCTGTTGGTGAGACGTATCTATTCTTTGGCAGCTATTTATTCCGTGGTCTTTGGTTGGACCGCCTCATGATTTTTTTATTATTTAATAAATAAATTACAGTACAGTTTAAAGTATAGCTTACAGTAACTACTTACATTCCAAAAGTTTTATAAAATAATAGCAAAAATAATGTTCGTTTTTTCGTTTCAATTAGGTTCTTATACAAGAAACAAATTATTTTTAAAGTAATCTCCTAACCGTATTGATTTCAGATGAAAACTGTAACCTCGATGGTGTAACAAATAGAAATGTCTGATGGCGACCTTCGATGAGCGATGAAACGTTTAAAATAACAAAAGTTTTGTTTGAAAATATGAAGTGCTCCTAAATTATTAATTAACACACCTCACCCCGCTAAATTGTCAACATGCAACAAGTATTCCCATTTTTATATTAACTGCAGCAGAGAAACTAAGCAAAATGAAATTATAACAACAGAAGATGCAAATAATAAATATATAAATTTCCCCAAAGAAGTTGTTGTGACTTTAAAATATTTAGGACAGATGCATCTTTTCCCAGCTTTTTTGAAATTGAATCAAGCTACAAAAGGTGCATTTTCCGTACATTGCAACATAATTTAAATATTAAAAACATCTTAAATTTATTCCAGCAGTGTTTTATTTATAAATTTTAATTTCACTTCTGAATTGGCTAGGTAACGAAAATCTAACGTTATCTGTGAACTCATTGCATACCAAAACTAACATTACTATTACACAATTGAAACATAATCAACATACAAAACATATCTGCATCTTGATTCATTTCAAATGGTGTTTCCTAGTCATCATGGCTTATTCGCAATCCATACTCATACACCTATTCCAATGTATGTACGTTTGCATACGTTCGTATAAAAGCCCCTATTCACAATGGAATCGTATCCAGTTCGTTCGTTTTTCTTATTTCTAGCAGGTATGTTCCTTAACTGGGATCCATTTTATGTTTTCGAAGCTTACCTTAAGGCACCTTTATGATTCTGGTTAGAGTGTTATTTACTTTCAACGCAGTTTCAGTCTTTCGAATAAGAAGTATTCCAGGTGTTTTTTCCATGGGAAGCTATGTGTATTGTACGGATGTAGCTAGGACTAGAATTGTACTACTGTTTCGTAGACTGTTTCAAACACTCGCAGGCAAAATCTATGGGCCATAGTTAAAGTGATTGATTGCTATATTCTGAATACAAAATTGAACATTGACAAATTTCGATTTATTTGCAGATTTTTAAAAAAAATTTAAAAAAAGTTCATCAGCTTGATTCAAAATATTGATGTCAAAAAATTTTCAGAGCGTGCATAGAACGTTCTCACGTCGAACATGTGTACATCTCAAGCGCAGGCACTGTTTTTCAAAGTAAAATATCTTATTGTTTTCTGCTTACTCTTCTATGTTCTTGTACACTTCACTTCCACGTTTTTCCTAAGCCTTTTGCCTCTCGAGAAAATGCCTATTTGGTCCTGTGAATTATGGAAGACGCAGTTCCTTGCGAAATGAATACGATATGCGGCATTGTATACGATATGCGGCATTGTATACGAAAAAAATATTCTAGCCAAAGGACTAAGCAACGTCGAATGCCAGAAGAATGTAGATGGGAAAAATGCGGAAACATTGTGGAATGAGCAAAGTAAGGCATACGCATGGTATTCAAAGAGAGAGACATATTCGAAGATGTATGTTATGTGACAGACGAAATGGGTGAGCAAATAATACTATATACTACATGCTGTTAAATCGTGTTTTCTATTAATGAAAATGAAATAGATTTCGGGAGTTACATGTTATTTCTGTGAAACAACGAAATATTGAAGTGGAGGTTACTGAAAAAGCACATATTTTCTGCCATCACAATCCTTAAGAATAATTGTTTTAAAAAAGTGCCCACCCACATAGACATCCCTCGCATCAGACACAAATCGAAGAAGGGTGAGAATAATCACAGCTTTTAATAATGTAGAAGTCAGAAACCCGACTCCGTGGCCCACTGCAAAGCCTCTTGGACACCAGGCATCACAAATAGGATGAACGTAAAATATGTGCCTAGAATAAATTTAAATTGAAGTATGTTTGTTCATTTCGCAAACGAAACTTTATCGGGCTCCGTGCTCTCAGCGCTTGCCACTCTGCCACTCGAACAAGACAATTTCTAGACTAAATCCTTAATTAGTGAATCGGTTAAGTCATAAATATTCAAATCAAAAAACTTTCCCGAAAGCCAATTATGAATTCTGAATATACAATGGCAGCAGCAATGGCGGGCATCATCACAATATGGCGTTCGTTCGGGAAAAACAAGGAAACGACGAGGACAAAGACGAATGGAGAGGGACTGGCAGCTTACTGGCAAGGGTAGAGAAAATTGAAGAATTCTGAAACGAAGCAGTAGCGCACAATTATACAGGATGAAGTTACTCGCACTGAATATTTTATGTGTTCCCTACCCGTGCCCATCTCTTGCGGGAGCTCGCATTCCTCGCAAACTTCAGCGCTGGCAAGGGTCGAAGTTGCTGCCTGATGAAATATTCTATAGTTCATGGTGGTAGCGCTCAGTTAGTATGGGTTTCGGGTCACACAATGGACCAGTTTCGGAAGCATGACTTCATTTCTGAAGGAACGACAACAATAGCTCGCAATCTACCATTAGTGTCTATCTACAGTTCTCACAGTTTATAATGAAAACTTTGTACTGCCATCGGATCGTTTTCCAACCGCATCTTGTCTTCGTCACTCTTGACGTTCTACCACCAGCACTTCCTCCACTATTGTCCAACATACAAATATTTTGTTTTAAATTGTCTCCTCAAAATTCATGGCAATAACAAAATATCTTTTGCGTCTTTAAAAGTGTATGCTGCGCTCCCACTACGAGGGTCGTTGGAATGAAGGCAAAAGGGCGGTAAATGTATGTAATTATGGATGTACTCAAAGAAAATGAGGAGCTGTTTTTCAACAGCCCCCGGTTACGATGAAAGAGTTAAAATCTGAATATATTACAGCCAAGGACAAGAATTGTCACTAATTAATGGTGTGAATAAATTTTAATTATTTTAATTTATTTGTTTCGAAGCTGCCGCGACGTAATAATTGAGTTTGTAGATTAGTTTTTCCAAGATTTTATAGAATTTTAAATTCGAATGAGTTTTTATGAAATGAAAATATTATAATTGGTGGGAGAAGTGTGTCCTACTTTCATTTGAATCGATTTCATTCAAATAAAAGTACATAAAACATGCTTCAGTGCCTACGCGATAAAAATTGTTTATTGAGCTGGTAATTAATTATTTTTCTTTCCAAATATGTAAAACTAGTGATAATTGATTGTGCATTATTAATTATACATTATTTAAAGCTAGTTTTTGTAATATGTTGGGCACCTTACATTGACAACCATGATTTTTCTTTAAAAAAATTTGTTCCACAAGATGGACACATCAACTCTTTGTGTAACGTAAATTATATTTAAAGAATAAATAAAAAACAAATAGGTATATCCTCCTATTTTACTACGATATCCTGCTGTCCCTTGTTTGCCTAACTCACAAAAGCCGCGGTTAGTTCATAAAACAATATATCACGTCTGGCGGTTAATATCTCTTAAGTTTTTCTAAAAGATGGCACTCGAAACAAGAGCTGGTTCACAGTGTAAGAGCCTATACAGACAGGCACTTAAATCACTAATTTACTAATGATCATGTATACCTTAATTAGTAATTTGAAAGGTGCTAGCACACAGTCCTTATGTTAATGATGAATACTGTCAGCGACTGTCAGTCACTTTAAGCAATTAGTTTTTGAAAAATGGAGATATTGAAAGTGTTTTAATCGTATTTTGCATTTTTTATGTTCTAATTGATGAAGTTGGAGTAGAAACCGCGCAAGAACTACATTAAAATTCTTCAAATATTTCGAATTTAAATCTGACATCTCAAAAAAGTTGTATCCTTCTTCCTTTTCAATGCGAAAAGCGACTTTTTACAAGGGAAATTTGTATCATATCGGGCAACTCTACTTCATTTAAGAATCATTTATTCTATACCAAAAATTGGTGATCATTAGCGATTTGCTTAATGATTAATAATTTGGTCATTTAGTGGTAATAAGTCCAAATTACTATATGACACACAGCACTTAAATGATGATTTACGGCAAATGATCATTTAGTCTGCACTGTCTGTCTAGGCTCTAATCTGTCATATCATTTTTTTCCTATGACGTTACCTACGTTACGTTAAAACTCCAATGTCATTTGATCGATTGAGAGATAGCGTGATCTTTTTTCGTGCGTTAAAATGTCGAGTTTCGAGTCAAAAATACCATTTCTGGCACGTACTGTTTTTCTTGTTTAAGGGGTAGTGCCGAATATAATTTTGAAAAAAATCATTTTTTGTTTTTTACATTTTTCAATTTAGTATACCTTCAGAAATCACGTCTCAAAATTTTATTAAAGTATTTCCCAAAAAAAAAGGAAGTTAAGGCAGTTTACGGCAGACCGCTACTTTTAATTACTGCGGAAAAAAAGATGAAGAGCGCATAAGACAGGTAGAAGAATTGACAAAGACAGCGTCAAAAGAAGCGCGTTTGGCAAAAAAAGCTGCCCAAATGCAACTGCAATTGGCTCATGAGGACTCAAAGGTACTTATGTATGGTCCAGAGATTGCAGACTGAGTCTAAAAATATATTTTTAAATAATATTCAATAAATAAATAAAAAAAAACTTCAAACGCGTTTTTCTCGAAATGACGTTTTTTCAAACTGCGGACACTTAATTTCTGGATTGGCCGAACCGATTTAAGTCAAATTTGGTGTGCTACTTTGTTCAAGTATCTTGTGTGGTAATCTACCACAAAATAAACCAAAAGTCAACCCTAAAAAAATTGGCAAATCTGGCAGATTACTACGTAAGATACATTTGTTTATTCAAATCTCATTTAACAGAAAGTCCAATTATAAAATGAGATACAAAAAATAACAAAAATCATTGTTACAAAGCAAAACAAAGGAATAAAAATAATAAAACAAAATAGAAGAATAGGTAAAGAGAAAAATGCACAGTAAAAAATAACTAAGAGGCTACGTTAACATATCAATAACATGTTTTTTACAAGATTGAAAAGACATTTACAAAGAACCAAACTGATGCTCATCATGGTTTCTAATTATCCCAAGTATAGGTGAGTTAAAATACATAAGATTACGCGCTAAAGGAGTCAGAAAAAGCGATTGAGCTCTAACCGGGCGATCAGACACAGTAAGAAATGACACATGTAAGTAAGCCATGATAAAGCTTATAGTGACAGTAAGCCATGATAAAGCTTATAAAGAATACATTCATCCAGGAATATTCTGCGGGTACTCAGCAAATGAAGATTTAAGAAAAGCAGACGGTTATCATAAGGACGATAAGCAACATTAAACTTGTACAAAAGGCAGCGAGTAAACTTACGCTGAACGAATTCAACAGGATTAGACAGGTACACGATACGAGGAGACCACACTTGGGAGCAATATTCAACAATGCTACGAGCAAGAGAAATAAAAAGACGAACACATGTGTAGATATTGGTTGCAAGCGAGAGCAGCGCAGAACGAAATCAGCCACTTTTGAAGACTTAGCAACCACAAAAGAAACATGCAGATCAAATTTTAACTTCGGATCAAAGATGATGCCGAGGTCTCTATGTTGATCTACATGCTTCAAAAGACTATCACACAAAAAATATTCGAAGGAAATGAGATTAGGCTTATTGGAAAAAGACATCACGAAACACTTGGAAACATTAAGAGCAAGGGAGTTCGCAGAGCACCAATAGCTTAAAACAAAAAGATCCGATTGTAACTTACAACAATCATTTTGGGAAGCGACAGCACGGAAAATTTTAAGGTCAGCAGCATTCAACAGAGAGTCAGACTGAAAGTTACAAGGAAGGTCATTGATAAACAATGTGATAAGGAGGGGACCAAGGATGGAACCTTGGGAAACACCAGAAATAGGAAAGAAAGGGGAGGAAAACAACCATTAAACACAACACGGCAGACGCGATCATGGAAGAAAGCCAGGATGTAAGGGACCTGGAAACACCAAAATTTTAGATCTTATCCAACAGCACTGAGTGGTTTACCCTGTCAAATGCTTTCAAAAAGTCAGTATAAATCACATCAGCTTGAAGACCATTGTCCAAAGTGCACGCGACAAAGTTAGTGAATTCCACTAAATTCGTAGTCGTTGAACGTCCCTTGATGAAACACATTCCTCTTTAAAACGCAGTTTGATTTTTTTATTTCAGATTCTTCATTCCTGAGATTATCTGTCCGTAGCATGACGAAGCATTTTTAAATAAGTAGAAAAATGAAAAAAAAATTAATCTATTTTGTAATCTTCAAAATGTGTATTTTACCCAAGCAATTTTTTAAATTTATACATAATAAAGTAAGTGAAAAAAGAAATATTGAAAATTAGGCTACTTTTCAGCATTCTAACCGGTACTACCCCTTTAATCAAAAGAAAAACGCAAGTGAAAATCATCGTACACTCGTCGAAACCTACGGTGTCAATTTACGCTGTACTCTGGTTTATGAGGTTAAAAACTGGAAATTATGACTTAAATGACAAACAACGTCCAAGTCAAACTAAGAAATTCGAATACGCCTAAAAAACACAACAAGAAATGGTCGAGAGATTAAATGTTAGCCACAAAATCATTTGTGATTGCTTACATACCAGAGTGAAAATGTAAAAGGCAAAAAAATAGTGCCACAGGAGCTGAACGACAGTCAACTCGAAAAGCGGAAAATTGTTAGAAAAGTGTTGCTTTTTCGGCATGAAAAGAATAAAATGGAATTGTTTGTGTGGGATGATTAACATTGAAATTTAGCTAATTGGTTTCGAAAGTATGCATTGTTTCTCATCAGACGTCAGCTCATATGAATAGTTTTTTACATCGGGTCGTAATGTATGGTAAAAACTGGATAAACTTCAAGAGCTCAAAACGACATAAATCATGCGTTGACCTAGGACAAGCACCAACGTCAACCGCAAGACCGAATGTATTCGGAAAGAAGACAATGCTGTGTGTTTGGTAGCATCAGAAAGGTGAGGTGCACAAATAACTTCTAAAGCCAAGTGAAATAGTGGCTACCAATCGCTACGGACAAGAACAGATCAGTTTGAACTATGCATTGATTGAAAAGCGACCTGAATGGACACTACAACGCACCATCGCATACTGCGAAAGCAGTTAAAGACACCATTGCTGCACTTGGTTGGTTGCTTTTGCCTAAGCCGCCTTACTCACCACACTTAGCCCTGTCCGACTAGTATTTGTTTTCATCAATGACATACGCGATTTCTACGCAACACTTCTGCAATTATGGAGATGATGAAAAATGACTCGATGACTGGATCACCTCAAAAGATGAACAATTTTTCTGGAAGGGAATCCACAACTTACCTGTTAGCTGTCAAAAATGTGTAGCAAGCGGTGGCAAATACTTTGAATAATTTTTTTTATTGATATAAAAATCAGTTTTTTTTCTGAAATATCTCGTTGATTATAGGTTTCACGTAATTTTGTGTATTTTTCTTTGGTTAGAGATTCTCTGCTTTTTTTTTAAGTGAAAACAGTCTATTTTGGATTCTCAATATAGTTTTAACTTTAATTAAAACTCGGAAAACATAACATTTCAATGAACTACCCAAATTCGTTCAAGAACTGTTATATCATAAATACGTTGAATGCAAAAATCCGACATTGTTGTCGATTTCTACTGTCGAAAAAGTCGAAAGCACTAAACCATACGGTAGTGACCACAAATACCTATATCGAAATATTCGCCCGATTTTCGATCCCTGGCAATTTGAGCAGTATGGGAATAGAATACGACTAACATCCAGCACTTCATGCAAAATGTGTGAGATGGAAGAGCATAACATCTTACAAACTCTTTGTGATTGGCCGGCCCTAAACAATAAATATCCAGATTTTTGGTTTTTACTATTCTCAAAAGCTAGCTGAAAAAAATTGGAAAGAAATATCTCGGCCCTAAGAAACTGCTTTGAAATTAATAAGTAAATCTGTTCTTACGCTTTGGCTCTACAAAATCTCCAAATTAACTCATCTAGATTATCTAGCATCAATCAATTTGCTTTGATTAGCTAAATACTGATTATTATTTAATTGAATAATAATACTAAAAAAATTTAAGCATAAAAAATAGTTTTGACTTTGCCTAAATTAAAAGGATCTCAACAATTTTGTTCTAAATTTATTTAAACAATAGGCATGTTTTTCACTTCGGATCAAAATGAATTAAGATAAATCGAAAAATGGGACATGTGAATCTTCCGTAAAACTGTTTCAATTGCATTATTTTTTTTTTATTAATAATTCGTTTAATAATTTTTGAATTTGAATTTGTTCCCTGAAAATCGTCAGTTGCCACCACCAATCTTAACGAACTTTTCAGAATTTTAATAATGCAGATTCGAACTATTGTTTTCACCTCAATCAGCAGCAAGTCACTTTTTCTTTCCGTATCTTAGCCTTACTACTATCAAATTGGAATCATATTTTCTAAAGTTCTAAAATTATCCTCATGATAACTGCGATTTTCCGACCGCTAGCCATTTTTTACTTTCAATGCTACCATACTAAAAGGCAGCTCAGTCATACGTTGCATTTCAACTGCCCAGTGCTGTCGTTTTACTGCAATTGCAGCATATCTGCTGCAATTTGATGCAGTTTACTGCAACATAGCATTTGTGTTCATATATTGCATTTTACGAAATTTGCTACTTGTTTAATCTAGCTAGTTTCGTTTAATTTAGCTAGTTCTAGCTAGTAAGTTAGTTTCGCTCTGTTTAGTTATATATGCAACTGCTAGCCATTTTGAACAAAGAATGAGTAGGAATTTTCTCAATTCTTAATCCTGTATATTGCAATTTATTTTCTTTGATATGGAATAACTGAAATTAACAATAGTATGTATTTTTCACCAAACGACTAAGCTCGAATCTGATATCTTTAAAAAAAATTATAAATCTTTTGTTGAATATGGTTTATTATTGCTATTTCAAATAGCAATAGCTGTATTTTAAATGCATGTAGAAAGACTTATATGTGTACACATATGTATATACCTATTGAAGAATTAATCTACTGCAATTTAGTGCGAATCTGCTGCAACTTCGGAGTTTTATTAGGTCTGTTCCCGTACTTTAATCTATAGGATATGGATTTGTGTAGACATACAAGTCTTCTTAGATGCATGTAAAATACAACTATTGTTTGTAATATAACAAAGCATATTCAACAAAAAATATGTAATTTTTTTTAAAGATATCAGATTCGAGATTAGTCGTTTGGGGAAAAATACATACTATTGTTAAGTTCAGTTTTTCCATATTAAAGAAAATAAATTGCCATAAAATTATAAAATTGAAAAAAAAAATGTCTTCGATTCCTCCATTCTCGCCATTTTCGCACATAATTTGGCCGGCGAGTTTACCGTCGTGTGTTATGCCGTTTCCCTTATTTTGGCTACGAAAAATCTGAAAAAACCCCGTGTTCATTAGTTCTAAAAGATTATAGTCTCCGATTAGCTGCAGCTTCTCAAATGTGTCTAAAAAATGGTTGAGTAAACGACGCGAACTACGAAAACGGAGATGAAGATTAGGCGATTAGCCAAAAAGCCAGTTTTCAGTGGTTTTGGGAGTGCACGATTTGGTACAAAGTTTTTACGATTTTTGAAGCAACTGTTCAATGCTTTGAGCTGCGCTTGTTTTTGGGGGTGTCTGTTTTTAAACTAATTAATTTAAAATTAAATAAAAATTTTCTTCGATTCCTCCATTCTCGCCAATTATTGGCCTTTTCGTAGGTTCCGCGTCGTTTACTCAACCATTTTTAGACACATTTTGAGAAGCTGAGCTAATCGGATACTATAATCTTTTAGAAATAAAACACACGAGTTTTTTTCGGATTTTTTCGTAGTCAAATCAAAGAAACACTTAACACTTTACTCAAAGAAACACTAAAACGACAACACTGCTCGCTGCCTGCCGCGTGCGGTTTGTATCTTGAATCAAACAAGCTGTGAGGTTTGTATCTGAGCTGCAATAATTATCTTCATATATCTAATACACTAGGCAACTTCTAGCGTATGCACTCTAGCATTGAAAACATCGAATTGAAAATGACAGAAAATCCGCTTACTACTTGAAAAACTTAATTTATTTGACAAAGTCACATCTAAATCTATTGTAATAAAACACTCTTAAATATAAGAGCATCAACAATAAAATGTTTGAATATTTACATAGAATTAAGAAATAATACTCTTAACCAGACCAGAAAATCGTAGCTACTAAAATTTTACATAAGATTAACTAAGAGCGCAACCATTTGTAGCCCGATAGTCCAAGTACATAATGCCTGGAAAAAAGTATATGAAATTTTATTAATAAATTAATAATTTACAAATATTCATATATATGGGCTATTCAATACTTTTAATAGAAAACTTACCCGTATTATACCAGTAGTACAACGCACAAAGAATGATTAGATGCCACCAATTGTGCGAGTGACCGACCAAATCAAGTTTTCCAGTAAACCATCGTTCAGGTATTTTCGTGATGTAAAACAAGAAAGCAATTGCACTCAGTGTGTACATGACAATAATTCGGGATACCAAGAACTAAAAGAAAAATATGTATATTGGGGAGTTCCATTGTAATGCATAATGTTTATTGAAATTGACAGTATCAAATTATTATATTTTGGGATTTTTGTTGGGTCGATATGTTTAAAAAAAATTTTTTATGTTTTCTTTATACAATTTTTTAGGGAAATTATTACAGCCTTTATTTCTACAGAGGCAATAAGTCAGTGATTCTAATATGTATATAATTTTTATGCAAGGTTTTGTTTCCCTAGCATCTGCAAATAAGTTAAAATCAAGTTACATTGTTTTGTGGTAAATTCAATTATATGTTTCGAAGTCGAAGAGGTGATGTTAACTTTAAAAATAGTCTACATTAATATTTACATACTACATTTTGCTAGTCATAATATCAGTTAGTTAATAAACCGAACATATTACAACAAATGATGTGCATCCTTCAAAGTTTCTACAAAATAACGAGATCAAGTAATAGATGGAGTGGAATGGATGAATGGAAATATAAGTATAAAAAAGGAGGGAACAAAAAAGAGAGTCAAAATGTTTTGGGCAAAATTTGATAGTTGACAAATATTTTAAACTAACAAAACACTTGTTTTAATGTGATCAATTTTTTTTCTACCATTTAAAACCAAATACTGATATCTATCTAGCTTTCAAAGGGAAAACTGAACTTAATATTAAAATTTAAATACGTTCTTTTGGTATTACGTTCCTTTCTTTATGGAAAGTATAAGTAAATTCTCTCGTATTAGTAAGTTGGGGTGAGGCTGATCAACCAATCACTGATTCACAGTGAATGAAAAATCACTGGTAGCAGCAGTGACTAAGTATTCAAGATCATAGTAAGCGAAATCACAGGGAGTGAACTGCTACCGAATAAAATTCCAACGAAGGAAATCCCCAAGGACTAAATCACAACAAAAAAGCAGAGCAAAGTATCACGGCCATTGAATGACAGCAAACATAGTCACAGAACCAATGGAATCACAATGAACGAAGTCAGAAACTACAACTACTACTTGTCCATTGTGATAGGTGTGATTTCAACGACTATGATTTCGATCGCTATGTTTTTTTTCTGACATATGAATTTAGAAATCAAATTCGAGTTAAACTTTGTAAATGAGATTATCTCAAGAGGGCGTGATCCGATCAATCCTGTCATCGCTGTGGAAATTGATGACGATTTATTGTTTCTTAGTGATTTGAGAAATGAATTCTAAAAGAGCGCATTAACATAGACAATGCCAGGTATTACTAGTTGCAAAGATTTACTGGTTTCTAGTGCGATTATTAGTCTCTTGACTATAGAATCGAAGTCTTGTTGATAACAGCTTTTAGATGAGAGCATCTTTTTTTCCAAAAATTAGAAACTTTGGCAGTGCCTGGAGACGATAATTTGGTTATTAGCACAATTGCAACATTTCATAATCGAAGCGTCCTATTCACTTAGATTAGGTTGTACTGGCTGGCACAAGGCCATACATAGACTTATTGGTTCATAGTGATACCAGATAAATAGACCAGGAGAAAGAGAGTTCAGTCCAAGCGGCCATCAAAGGCCCCAGACTTTTTCATTAACTGAAGGATGTCCTTCAGCTTTTCTTCCGCCACGTGCGACAGGTCCACTAGCCAGGGCTCACCGAAGCAGCGCAGTCTGGTTTCCCTAGTGCCGAGCAGTGACAGGGCATACTGGATTGTTTCTGAGACCCCCCGCTCTTCACACATCCTACAGGTGTCGCTTGTTAGGAGTCCCATTTTCATAGCATGTGCTGCTACAAGACGATGCGAGATTGTATGACCCCCACATTATTTTGTTTACGTTGCGGGTCTCCTCATTTGCACGTCTCACGTTGCATGATTTTGAATTCGATTGAGTACTTAATCGTTTGGATAGGACTTGGGATGTCTACCGATCCTGATAGACGAAGACTAGCTCCATGCTCAGCAAACACATCCGCCCTTTCATTTCCAACAATGCCCTTGTGACCGGGAACCCGGAAGATTCTGACTTCTGCTGTTACCCAGTCTATTCAGGGCTTGAATGGAATATAACTAGTACACTTCGATCTGTATGTATAAGACATCAGTACTTTTTTGACTGTCCGTAAAGATATTTATTTCCTCATTTGTAGTATCTTTGGCATATACCAGATCTGTGGCTTTACGTATCACAAAAACCTCCACCTGGAAAATACTATAGTGATTAGGAGGCCTAAAAGCTGCTTGCATATCTGCATCAGCAGAATATGCTGGTGCCCCCACTCCTGCAACAGTTTCAGAGCCGTCAGTGTAGATGCTAAGAGCTGCTGCGCCCATTTACTGATTCCATTCCTGCCCATCTGCACAGTCGCCCGATTGCCCCGTTCGAAGCACAGAGTGGGAACCAAATAGTCAATAGTCATGTAATGCAGAGATCCGCCAACCGCTGAACTCTGTAGGCCATGCTAGCAAACGTGGTTTTATTCACTGCTGGCAACCAGACCAAGCATCCGTAAATAAGGATCGGCCCAGCTATCGCCAAGTAGATCGAGTGCGATAGAGCAGGGCTTAGACCCCACGTTTTACCCAGCACTCTCTTGATGGCGTAAATCACTTTGCTTGAACGTTTAATTCTTTCCTCTAAATTCGCCTTCCATGTGAGTTTGCTGTCCAGAACAAGACCCAAGTACTTAGTTTGTGAGCTGGTGCCGCCCAACCTAAATGGATCTAAATCAGGAATTTTATACTTCCTTGTGAAAAGTGCAAGATCAGTCTTATTAGGGTTGATGCAAAGACCCACAGTACTTACCCACGCCTCAACCAGCCCCAGAGCGTACTCGATGAGCTGGCCAAGGATGTGTGGAAACCTACCCGAGACTAAAATAGCAATTTCGTCAGCATAGGCGACAACCGTGAGCCACTTGCTTTCTAGCCTTTCCAGAAGTCCTATTCACTTATGCTATCAAATATTTTTTGCACAAGACTTAATCAAAAATATTCCGAAATTAGAGAGGATCCAATATGGTTGGAAATTTGTGTATTTGTCCGCCAGGTCCATCATTTCGGTAGCCCTGATAATTTGTGCATGGACTTTTGACTTTACAGTTACTCCACAGTGATTCTATATGTATGGTGCATAATATGTCGCAAACTTTGTAGGTTTCGGGATACCTTTCGGGTTTAGTTTTACTATTAAGTGTGAGAGTGTTTGTTCGACTCTATTAAATTTGATAACATTTATATAACGATTTTTCAGCACGTTGTTGTCAGCTTTGAGCCCAATGTTCTTAATCAGCATTGACAATCCTACTTCCAAACTGGAATGTGTAGTAATAAACAAGCGCTATTTTCCGGAATAAATTTCCGGCGTAAAGACGTTTCCACATTTTAGGATGGAAAGTGAGGCTTCTACGACCAAAAAAATATGGATATCGAAATGTTATTCCTTCTACTTTTAGTGATATTATTTATGATTTTATTTTCTATTTCGATGGAACAATTTTTTTAATTGTTTTATTCCGTCAAATATTGATAATAATAATAATAATAATCATAAAGCTTTATTAAAGTGCGAAATCTTATGCATACACAGGAGGAAAATTAATATAGGGTTTGGACTGGAAAGCCCTTACAAATAAATAATGATTGGCATTAGGGTATCCTAGGTAGGTTAGGTTAGGTTAGCTGGCTGGCACAGGGCCACACATAGACCCATTGGTCCGTAGTGATACCAGATAAATGGACCCGGAGAAGGAAAGTTCAGTCCAAACGGCCATCGAAGGCCCTGGACTTTTTTGCGAACTGAAGTATGTCTTTCAGCCTCTGCTCCGCCACATGTAAGAGATCCACCAGCCAGGGCTCACCGAAGCAGCGCCGCCTGGTTCTCCCCAGTGCCGGGCAGTGGCACAGAAGGTGCTGGATTGTTTCTGACACTCCTGGCTTTTGACACTTCCTACAGATGTCGCTGGTTAGGAGTCCCATTTTTTTGGCATGAGCTGCTACAAGACAGTGGCCAGTAATGATGCCAACCAGCCGCTTGCAGTCAGTCCGCGTTAATTCGAGCAGGTACTTAGTAGCTACAAGATTGTACGATCCCCACATGATTTTGGTTAGCTTACATGTCTGGGTTGCACGCCACCTGCACGTAGCAACTTGCATCATATTGGAGTCGATCGAGTATTTGATTGTTTGGATTGGAGTAGGAATGTTAACTGCGCCTGACAGGGGAAGGCTGGCTCTGTGCTTAGCCAGCGCGTCCACCCTCTCCTTTCCTTCAATGCCCTTGTGACCAGGAACCCAGAAAATCCTGGTATCCTAGGCATGTTACGTATCTATTTACTAAAGTAAGACATTTTCAGGAAAAAGCTAAATAAACCTTATGTATAATTACTAAAAACTTATCGACTAAACTTAAGACTTAAACTAAGGCTTACTGCTCATAACTGCTTGGAAACAAAGAGAGAATGAGTGGATTGTCAGATTGCATACATTTGTATAGAAACTTGCGGTGTCTGCGTACGGCTGTGTGAGAAATGTAATTGATGTTGGTCAAACTATGCAAACGTCGCGTTGAGTAATAGAATGGTTTATTCAAGATTATTTTTAGATACTTGATTTGGATTATTTGTAATCTTTTTTTGTGGCAGGGTGCACATTTGTACCAGATTGGGGCTCCGTATACAATAGCGGGTTGCATAATTGACTTATGAAAGAGGAGCTTGTTGGCGGGAGTTAATTTTGATTTCCTGTTAATGAACGGGTAGTTAATTTTTATACTCTTTGCTATTTTGGAGACAACCGAGTCTGTATGGGTTTGAAAGGTGAGTTTTTTGTCCAAATGAACGCCTAAGTATTCTCCTAGGATGTTAAGTTGTGAGCTAGGGAGAAATCTCCGAGCTCTTTTTCTGGTGAAAAAGGTGGCTTCAGTTTTTTCCGGGTTTATTTTGATTTTTCATTTTCGGCAAAAACAATTGATTAGGTCTAGCTGCGGTTGCAGGAGATTAACAATGATTGCAGGGTCATTAGAGGAAGCTAAAATTGCAATATCGTCTGCATACATAGCAATGTCGCAATTGGGATATTTTTCCATGTCAGAAGTGTACAAATTATACAGAGTTGGACTGAGAACTGAACCTTGAGGAACTCCCGCCGGAATGCTGTGTTTAGTGGAAGTAGAAGGAGCTTTCACGACAAATGCTCTTGAGTGGAGGAAGGATTGGATTATTTTCACCAAGTAAATGGGTAGCGAATAATTCACAAGCTTGTAGATGAGTCCATCATGCCAAACGGAGTCAAATGCTTTTTGAATGTCTAAGACAATCATGCCCGTCGATAGACTGTTAGAAAACCCTTTTTGAATAAGGTTGACTACTTTTCTAAGCTGGTGGGTGGTGGAAAGTCCTGGTCTAAATCCAAATTGCCAGTCGGGAATGATTTTGTACTCCGCAATTTTTCGTGTTAACCTTAGTAGGATGATTTTTTCAAAAAGCTTGCTCAGTGTTGGCAGCAGACTTATGGGTCTGTAGTTCAGAGGTGAATTTGGATTTTTACCAGGTTTAGGTATTGGGATGATGGTGGCAGTTTTCCACGCACTGGGAAAGTAGCTCAGCTTTAGGCAGGAATTGAAGACGAAACAGAGTAGGACTATAGCCTTTTTGGTAGGTTTTTTTATAAGAATGTTTGGGATATTGTCAATTTCAGCAGATGCTTTTATTTTTGATAATAATTAATGGTGGTTGGCTTTTGATATTCTTCACACATAAGCACTTTTTCGCTTCTGATTTGAAATAAATGGTAGCGTTGTGGTCATTCTAAATTAGTGAAATTACTAGCGTGACTTTTTTTCTTCAAATTTATCTGAATTAACCGGAAATCCTTTGCTATTTTTTTTTTACAATTATGAATCTGTAATGCCTTACAAAATTTACACAGTTGAATTAAGTCAACTGTAAACAATTGAAGTGCGAATAAAGCTATACGAGGTGAATTGAAAATCAGATTCTAAAGTGTAAATTTATTTCATTACTTGGTAGATATTTCACCTAACTGCTGTACGTGCCTAAATAAATCAAATTCCCACGATTCATTTGAACACATTCAATTATATTAATATTCAAAACAATCTCTTAAAGCATTTCCTCATTTCTTATTCAAAGGTCAAATAAGCAGTGTCGCAGCGCATCAAATAATTACGAAAATAACATTTGAAAAATTGACAAACATTAAAATTAGAATTCATGCACATGCTGTGCACCATATACATAAATCATACTCACCGCAACAATAGGATTATGAAATCCGCCCATTAATATCGTCCAATGTGTTGTTGGCAGTATTCCGTATGCTGCCCATGAAACGAATACGATAATTTTGATATGCGGTGCAACATTTAGCCTTGGCACCTGTATAACTATTGCAATCGCAAAAATCACAGCAACACTAATCGAATAGAAATAACGCAGCTGCGGATGACACCAAAATGCATAATATATTCCGCTCATATAAATTGCAAGAAGCGATAGCGCTATGCCAAGAAGATCATATGTTAGGAAACAGTCAAAGTCCTTTTCCGATCGACACGAAAACGTATGATAGACGAACGAAAAGAACATGCACAGCTAAAATGTGTGTGAAAAATAATTTTAATTTATGTTTTTTTTTATTTAAAATAATGGTAAAAATTAATCATTTTCTGTCAATTCAAAGAATTTCTAACATTCTTATAAATAGTTACCTGAAAACACACTAAAAGCAGCCAAACTATTACCCTGTCTGTTACTGACGGTTGAGAATTGATAAAAGAAATATCACTGAACGTTAAGCCTAGAAAGAGCAGCCAACCAACTAAATGACTCCATATGTTTATCTGTAAAAACAAATGTCGTAAATGTATATATTATATATGTATTTCAAGCTTTCATTTTACCGTTTCATTCGTCCACCAGAATACACTTTGAAAGCATAGCTTTGTGGACAGGAATGACCGGTAGCCACTTCGAATGTATGGATTGTGTTGCAGGTGCTTTGGTGCCTGGAATCAAAAATTATTTACTTTATAAAAAAAAAAGTGATTGAAATTAATTAGTGAGGTGTGACTTACATCTTCAAAACTAAGTATTAGTTTTTCTTTGCAGTAATTATTGTCTTTCTGATCATCACTATTCGATATGATGTAGTTATGACTAGTGGTTGATGTTTTAAAACAATTTGACATGGTTTTTGTTAAGTAATCCGAATTTCGTTCTTGTTGAATCTTGTTACAATTAGAATCTACGATGTCGGACTGAAAATTTGTTTGAAAAAAAATGATTAATAGAAATAGAGTCAAAACAATTTTTTTTTTTTCATTTTTTTTACCATAAATACTATTAATATTTGTGCCATTAATACCTGTCCATATTGCAATAATATTTAGTATCTAAAAACTAAATCAAGCATTTACTGCACTATAGTAATATTATATTGTGATAGTACAGGGCAGTGCAATTAATTTTTCCAGAATATTATATATTCACTGTCAAATTATGGAAATATCTGCTGTAAGAACATATATTTGCATAATGGTTTAGGTATATATGAGTAATTCATGCTGACAGAAGCTGCAAAACTAAATCTCCAGGAGGTATTTTAAACAGCTTTCGCTAATGATGTAGGAAAATTTGCTCAAAAGAAAAAGTTAATAATGAGAAAAGCCATTGCTGGCGAACATGGGGAAATAAAAGATATTTCGAAAAAAAAAATCAAAGATCAAAACTAAACTAAATGAGAGTGCAAATTATAACTTAATTTTATTAGATTTTCAATATTTAATAGCAATATTGATTGATAATAATTTCAGTAGTAAAATTATTGAAACGATATACATTTTATTCTACAGTAGACCTAAGTAGTTAGAAAGAAAAATTCAGTAAAGTCCGCATTAAAATACGGTGATATGACAAATTGTATCCAGCAAAATTGTCGCAATAAGTTGATAGCTTGTAATTTGTAATAAAACATTAAAACTGACATTGCTTTGAATAAAACTAAAATAATTCATAAAGCCAACTGACTTACGTGTAGAACGAAAATATTAATTTTTGTAAAGTTTTAAGCTAGACTCTGGCCTATTTGTAAATACTTTTCATAACATGATGGATGACTCAAATATTTTACTGAAAGTTACGTGATTTGTATCACAGCTAAGAAAAAAAGCTAAACAGAAGTAATACAAAAACAGCGCCCAGCGTGGGTGATAGGGTCTATGTGTGGACCATTATAGTACATCATTTTCATTTATGTTAAATAATTTCGAACGGCCTCTACTTAAGCCCATCTTTGGACCTTTTCAATCAAAAGCTATTTCATAATTAAGGTTGATTTTCATTATTCGAGATCATTTCATTTACGTAACAGATGATACCAAAAAGTTGAAAGTTTTCAGTTGAAAACGCCAAAAGACATGCAGCTTCATAGTTTTGTGGATTCACCTGAAAAATCATATGATGCAGTTACCTACTTTTATGTCATCCATACTGATGAACTGTGGATATTTTATTCACCAAGCATAAAAAAATATATTTGAATATAAATACACCACGCCATGGCTAGAATTTATGTCGATTAGCTTATAGCTGCTAGATCAATTTTAAGAAATTTTGTCCTAAAATCTAATGAATTTTTAACAACAGAAAAAATGCTAAGCTTATGAAATAAATTTATCAAAAGTGTCCAAAATAATAACTTTCCTTCGATTCCAGTCCATGAGATCGGAGAAAAGTGATTATTTTGCAAGTCGATTTTTATTTGGAATTGTTTTTGCGGGATGATTAAAATTGAAAAAAAATCATTTACATTGAAAATTTGACAAAGTGGTTTCGTAAGTATGCACTGATTCTCATCAGACACCAGCACAAAGTGCATTCTTGACTGATGTGACCACTTGCAGTTGGAAATCATTAATTTTTATTTACGCTAGTTGTGACAAATTTCAATTGTTTAACTGTATAAAACTTGCTCCATACATGATTAATTAACGTCGGGTACCGCATACATATTTTCGAGACATTGTCTTGTAATCCCAAATGCAGCCTATCGTTGAATCACAACATACAAAAACATTTATTGCAGAATATATGCATAAGTGGAATTGATAGATAATCTGACAGTTATCAATTTGCCAGCTATCCAAAATATATTGGAAAGCCAGTTTTAAATGCTCATAGAGCACAAGCTCCAATCATGCAAATTTTATACGAAAAATAGCTATTTAACTTTGAAGTGCTCATCGCATATTTGTATGTGGGGTTGTAAAAATAATGGAGTGAGATGAATGAAATGGGGCTGTAAAAGATGGTCGCTTTGAATTACTTATCATGTTCGTCTGGTACAAAAATTCCGTTTACATTACAGTAGTGCAATTTTTTCATCTGTTTCATTGAAGTAAAATATTGTTGCCCCTTTAAGTTCCGTTATGGGTCTGAACATTGAAGTTGGTATAAGCTTCAGTGCATAAGATTAGTTTCACGATTTACTCTGTGCCTGATTTGATCATGGTTGATTGTCTGTGGCTGAATTCAAGCTGGAAACTAAAAGCGAGGAGCCGATCAAAAATCAAAATTTAAAATCATTTTGCCCTTAACCAACAATTTAAAAAACAAATAACTATATGTCCAAAAAATTTAAAAAAAAATTATGTTTCCATAAAAATAAGACATCAATTTTGACCCCATTCGTGCACTGAGTGATCAAAATTTAGTAAAAAAAAAATTATTTTTAAACTGCAAGGTTTGCTGGCATATGAAAGATTCCTCATCATTAAACATTTTACAGAAGAAATTAATTTTTATGGTGATTGTGTGATTTTTGATTCAATTACAAGCAACTCTTTAACTACAACATACGCAATATGCGGAGGAGTTTAGCTCGAATGCAATTGCGCTAATTTAACGTCATACCTAGATATACGATTACATACTTGCAGTCCAATTTCACTCTCCGATTCAGTTTTGCGAAAGTGAATTACACTGCTTTGACCAATGAAATAAATGGTACTTATACTAATTGGTATCATTTCTTCAGAAGGCCCAAGTGTAGATGATGTTCCCAGCAGTTTTATTTCATCCTTTCCAATCAAATCATATTTTGCACTCATTCCTTTTGCTGTAAAAGAAGCTTTGGCCTACCTTGGTTCACCATCTTTGTCGCAATTGCTCTTAAGGCCAAAGATATAGCGCATAACAAATACAGTAGGTTAGGCTCATTTAATTACTTTGTGAATTACCATACTCTTGCTACTGTTAAAAAGGCTGCCAAATAACGCGATATATGCATATTTTGAACACGACAAAGCTTCTATTACATCCAATGATCCAAAACCTTTTTGATTCTATGTCAACAACTCCCCTAAAAGTTATTCTGGCATATCTTTTATTTTGCACCATGATGCAAGTACTGACTTCGCTGTTGATGACGTTCTAAATATTTTTGGCAAAGTTTTTCATCCGGCACTTTCACTTCACTTTGGAAATCTGCGAACATATTCCCCAACAACAAAGGTGCTTTATTTTTCGCACCTCCATCTACCGTCTCTTATTGCTCTTGTCCTATTTTAGCAAGCTTCTCGAAAGAGTAGTTTACAATAGAGTGTATCCTTTCGTTCAGTTTTTGGTTTTTATACAGACTTTACGATTCAGTGAGCTATACAATTCTTCTTTCTAAACTAGCTGGGTATGGTTTGGTTTCTCTAATGTCCTTCTCTCTTGGTTTTAATCCAACGTTTTTGATCGCACTTGTGTTGTTACTGTTAACGTTTGTTCTTTCGCACCCTTTTTCTCACTTCAGGCGTCCAAAAAGGATTCATTCTTGAGATTTTATTGTTCCTAATCTTTATCATCGATATTTTATCTCTCCTTAGCTCAGCCTGACTTCGAAATCCGTTGACGACTGTTCCCTATCGTAAAATGATTTGGAGATTTGAGCTAAATAATGCTTTGCGAATTCTCTTACTCCGAATATCACAAAGTGTCATCAAATGTCACTTACCTATAAACTATTTCGCTTAATTTTCTCCCACTCTATTCTTCTCTCAATGGTGTTGAAGGTTTCAAAGACCTTAGCGTGATTTTCGAGTCTAAGCTGAAATTCGACCAGCGTATATTACATATCACTATCAGGGCCTCTCGTATTTCCGGTTTCATTAGATGCTTCAAACCTTTTTTTAGCCTTTCCATTTCTTTACATCTGTTTTTCTCCTTCGCTCGAACTGTCCCGGATTTTTTCTTGAAAAATGTTGTATCCCCATTTTAGGTGTTTGGTTGATGTGGTTGTCACTGCAGCACACATTCCTTCTCTGTTCTTCAAATTAAAAGTTGAAAGCCTCTCCATCCTACAAAGAGTGTACCTCACGAAGAGCGTACCTCAACGAATGTCTCCTATTTAAACGCCACAACGGCTGTATATCAGTCGACTCCAGCATTCACGTCTTGCCTATGATGTTTTTAGTCGTGCATCCATGCATCCAATCGTCTTGCATTTAAACGAGTCAACTCAACTCTAGTTTTTACAAGGCGGAGGTGAAGCGGAAGTGTGCGGTTACGGTGATTCATATGCATTGAAATAAATAAAAATATGAACTTTGGGGAAAATAATTCATTGGAATTTTTTTATTACAATTTTTTTATTGGAAAATCATTTAAAATTTCACTCGCCCATAAATCACCCACAAAATAAAGTCTATGGCCTTCTAAAAAGTTGAGTTGAGTAAGCTTGTGTAAATGCAAAACGGTTGGACGCATAAACAACGTCTAGAGACACCCATAGTAATTCAGGCCACCCTGACAGAACATCAACGAACTAGAAAACCGCATCAAAGAGGTAACGGGGCAAACAAAAAAGTTGAAGGAGAAGCATAAGGAGTATCGTCGGGAGAAGCTAACCAACGTAAAAAATGATGGCTATGGGCCTCAAGAAGGAAGCGAGAGTGCAACGGACGTCAACACAATCAATTTAAAACTTAGTGACCGAGCTTCAATGGCAGCAATAACGGAGAAATCGAATACTTACTCATTGCCTATAACCATTCGAAAATCGATAGCAGTGGCAGAGTGGAAACTGACAAACATTCAACAAGCAACTCATTACAACGACGACTAAGCCGGAGAAATCAAAGAAGTACCGAAAACCGCCAAAAGATCGAGACACACCAAAAAAATCAGACGTTTTGGTGACTGAAGAGCGTAGATCGACGTTCGGGAGTTTTGACGAAACTCCCGAATTGGATGATGTTCCAGTTTCGAAAATCATAATGAACCAACCGGAAGAAGCTATATTTGCAATATTTACTTAACTTGTAATTTATTCAAAATAATTCATTTTACAGGCAAGATGCCTAGTTACAAAATGAATAAAAATATTATAAAAAATTAAGATATAATAACACAATAAAATTAAAAATAAAAAAACACAATAAGAATAGAACTACAAAAATTAGAATACAGTAAAGTAAAAATAGAGAATAAAAGGACTAAAAATAGAGAATAAAAGGACATAATACAAAAATACAGAATAAGAATAGAAGTACAACATTTGAATCCAGTAAGAGTAAAAATAGAGAAAAAAAGTATTATGGATGTATAAATAAAATCATTAAGTAGGTGAAAAAATTGCACTAGGAACTGAACTTTTGAAAATTCCAATAGACTGTGGGAGAGAACCAAGCTGAAGATTATTATGCGTCCTCAGTAAACGCAAAATAGGCGAATGAAAAAAAAACGTCAGTACGTGCAAAAGGTACACTGAACATTGAGGTTGCCATGACAGGTCTGTCATGATGGCGTGACGTAAAAAAACACGTCAAAGATGAAGATAAATAGCCGCAATAAACTTTAAAAAGGAAAACATACATCGAGGTAAATTCTGCACTGGTCAAGTCGAGAAATATTAAGGGTTGATAAACGTTCACTGTAAGGACAATATGGTAGGTTGTACTTGAGAATAAGGCAGCGAGTAAACCTTCGCTAGACAGATTCAACCGCCTCAGACAAATAACAGAAACGAGGACCCCACACTACAGAGCAATACTCAAGGATAGAACGAACAAGGGAAAGAAAAAGACGCACACAAGTGGAAATGTTAAAGGAATTATGGCAAACGCGTATAACAAAACCAGCGATCCGGGATGCCTTACGAGTAATGGTACGAATATGAATATCGAACTTTAGTTTCCGATCGAAGGTAACACCGAGATCAGTAAAATGATCCACAACTACAAAGGTGATGTCACAGATAGAGTAAATGAACTCAAAAGCACAAGGCTTCAATGTAAAAGACATTGAGTAACATTTGGAGATATTCAATGCCTCGAAAAACTTTCAGGTTGTCAGCGTACATTAGACAAGGAGATTCAAAAACATTAGGAAGATCGTTGACGAAGATATTAAATAGCAAAGGCCCGAGAATAGATCCCTGAGGTACACCGAAGGTAGGAAAAAAAAGAGAGGACGCGGAGCTCCGGAGAGAGACATAACAAATACGATCAAACACAAATGATGGGAGCCACGAGAGAAGGAGCTCCGATATACCATAATACTCTAATTTAAAAAAAGGAGCTCATGATTGGAGCTACCGTGGAATTAAATGGAATTTCATGCCATCGGGTGCGCTACACATGAGTGGTTCGTGGGAGCGACTAGTGGGCCTGGTGAAGAAAAGTCTGCAAGCTATTTTTAAAGAGGAAGCACATAAGAAATACATGCTTTGAACGCTCTTTAAAAAAGTAGAGAACATAATAAACATTAGACTATATATGTATCTTCAGATCCAAAAGACCCGTCAGATTTAACACCGAATGACTTTATACGAAGCTGAACGTTTTATGGACTGTCTATTATTGGAAACTACCAACTCGCTGTTGTGTACCTGCGAAAGAAAGCATTGGAACTACGCCCAAATAAAAGCTGATCAGTATTGGAAACGATGGGTGAACGAATATCTCCCAATGCTAATTTGGTGGGGAAAATGGCTGCAGGCGATCGTGCATGTAAATTTTGAAGATGTTGCAACGATCACAAATATTCAAATCCCAAGGAACAACTGGCAAAAGTAAGTAATGGAAAAAGTTTGACCCAGAAAGGTTGGATTTACTAGAGTGGTGGACCTTCGAACGCAAAGTGACGTATTACGAAGACCTATAACAAGCTTATAACATCTTAGATAAAGAGTGATGATCAAGCTTATCAGGAGGGAGAAATGTCAGAGATTTGAGAAAAGGACGAGCGCCATCATTTTGCATTCTCATAATTTGAAGGATACTTCTACTGCCGTTCTTTCAGATTCTCATGAGCGGCAGCTTAATGATGCCAAATTTGTTTTGTATTAGGTTCGAATAGTAAGTTATACTAGAATAAAACTTGTAAAAACCGTATTGCGTGTTTGTTGAAATCGTCACGAATGACGATAACAAGTTTAGGAAATCATCAATCAAATCGCAAAAGACGAAACAAGGATGTCTTCCCAGAAGAGGACAAAAGCTGTCGCGGGTCGCCACGAAGCGACGCCAAATACTATCAGAAATATTGTTAATCTGATGTGCATTGCATACGCAATATGACAACTAGCTCCGAGCTTCTCCAGCATGATATTCTTTATCCAGCGTAAGATAAATTAAACAATCAGGAAACAACAAACGAATTCCCGCGGAATACGCTTTTAAAATACAGACTGTATTTCCTCGATCGGAACAAAATCAATCAGTGCAGCAAAATAAGCAGAAGAAAAACATAGCAGCTATTAATTATATCCAACAAAATTGTATCGTTTTTGCTCTTCTCCCTCAAATCACCTATCATTGAACTTTCAAGCAAATTTCGTTGCATTTTCAATGTAAATGAAATGATCTTAACCGACTTTTTCTACGGCCGATGCAATGCTCATGACCTTACCATTCACCCATATTGCAATCGAATCAGCAAGAAGCACTTTGTTCCTAATCAGCAATCATATGCGAAGTATGCACCTCTCACAAAATAAAACTATCCTCAATACTTTTTTCGCACATTCATTCATTAATGCTGAAGCGGCAGTACACTGAACACTCGCGCTATCCAATGGTACAAAAAAGAATTATTGCAACCGGTGTATTTTGTTAACCTAGGAACTGACTTTGATAGCTATGGACTCATCGAATTTTACCTAAACATAATTTTTTACTTCATTCAAAGTCAATGTTATTTACAAAATAATGAATGATGACCTCTGTGATTTCTCAAGGTCGAATCATATCAAAAACTCAACTGCTGAAGACCATTACTCAAAGTAAAGGTTTTATCAATAATAGACATGCAATGCACCGTTAGATGAAACTATCGCTTTTTTTCCATAAAAGAAACATATTTGGCGATATAAATAATATTATGATAATCATGACTAGCCCTTAATATTTACATCAGTGGAATAATTTAAAATCATGTTGGAATCCGGAAGTGAAATTAATTAGTAGGGCTGACTGAATTATGAATTTAGATCTATGTAAATTTAAGTTTAATAAAATCAATATCTTCCGTATAACGTTTCTGGTTTACTCAAGAATATTATGCATGCGACAGTAAGTATTAGCGTCCTATCGTTACATATTCACCTTGAAAGTTTGCGGTAGCGAACAAGCGCTAATGACCTACTTAGAAGACACCAAGTTAAAAAGATTACTACTATGAATTGATCTAGAGCGTATGCCTAAGGGTCTATACAGAAAAACGACAGCTGTCTAGCAAAGCAGTTGTAGGTGACTTTGATACTCATTGTGATGAATTTTTGATTTAGGTACAAGTCTTAGGTCATGCCATTCAAACATTGAAATCAGACTATGTTGCAATGCTTGGATATGTTGCAAGATTTCTATAAATAGCTCAATTTAAGATACTAGTGCAACTTGTACGAAATTTTCTGGTTTAGTGCATTTGGCACAGTTTTTTTTTATTTTTTCGGGAATTTCGAAAGATACACGGAAATGCAAAAGTCAGTAGTCTGGAAAAATGAGGGTGAAGCAAGTCAACAGGTAGACCAAACTCATTAGAGCCGGTAGCGAAATTAAGCCCCCACTGAAACCGAAACAAATTGAACGGAATATGGAAAGATTTGTCAAGGTTTTTGCACAATTATGATTAGGAAATAGTTCTTAGATTTGAAGTTAAGTTGACGTAGTAACTACATGGTTTGAGGAAAGTTGGTACTTGAAATCGCAATTAGTATCAGTCAATTTTGCGGAAGCGGAATTGCGTTTGTTGCAGGCCGACTTTTTCTAGTTTTACAGACTACTTGAGTCATAGATACACTAAGTACAATTTTTAAAAATACATTTGTTAACTATATATTTTTTTAATTTCTTGAAAGATGTGGACAATGCGAAAGTACTCTATCCCTTTAGAAAATGTTATTTAAGACACTATAAATATTAAATCTATCAATTCCTTTAAAATTTGGATGATTTCTTAGGAAAATAAACCTTTGTTTGACTAACATCATCATCATATTGTCTTTAAATTTAATTCTCCTTTCAATTTCATGCCTAACGAATAGGAATATTGCAATACAGGACCCTCTAGAGTTACACGGTTAATTGGGTCCTCATAAGACCAAACCACGTTAGTTGAGTCAAGATTATTATATGCATAATATTTTATTCCCTTATAAATAAAAATTATTTGAAGAAGAAGTAATTAATTTCCAGGGATGCCACAACTTGTTCTATATTTCACATTGAGCCAGTTCAAAATTAAATCATGTTCACTCTAGTGAAAATCCATCATATTCAGAAGGACAGAGAAATAACTTACTGACCTGTAGACTAATTTTTTTCTCAAAATCAAAATACAAGTATAGCTAAATTTAGAGCTGATGCGCTAGAGTTCTCCACGAATACATCTCCGTATTCATTACAATATCAATTAGATATTATTTGTCAAACTAGAAAAATAACAGTCAACCATCACTAAATGGTTCATAGTGCTAACAAATCAAATCAAACGAAATGTATTTGCCAAGTCACTTACAAATCTCGCAATTCATATTCAATGACTCAAAAACTTTCCGGATATTGTCACGTTTACTATGCTCACGCATGTTTACTATGACTTTAACGTAACGGTAAAATGTGTAGCAATGAACTCAATACAAAATATTTAATTTCGATGATTTCATTGTCACATTCCAAACAACGGCACAGCACTAACAAAAACAGACACTAACAACAGTCCAACAGTCAAATAATTATTATATAACTATTATCATTGACGGTAACATATGCTAATTTTCGTCACAAAAATCATAAGACTGATATTTAGTAATCAAATCGGGGGATTTTCATCAATTTTTTTTTTTTAGCTATATCTGCACTTTTAGATGAGAAACACATTTCGTTGACTTCGCTTTCTTCAAATGCAAACACGTGTCTGTTAAGTTGACTCAAGGTAACTCCTTATCACCACAACATTTATAAGGAACTTTCCTTCTTTCGTCGAATTTATGATTTACTGTTGATATTTCATCGGAATTAATACATCAATATTATGAAACCGAATAAAACTGCCACCACTGGCTAACATCTTTTCATTTCTTCCAGCATTTCAACTGATTTTTTACTCGACAGTAAACATGGCAAAGTCATTGTTATAAAACCATTTAGCATTATTTTACATTTGTCGTACCTGTGTGCAATAACATAACCGATCGATGCACGATTCGACCGATCACACTATTAACGAGACAGTGGTAGTTATAATTGCACTTAACCGATGTTAATTAACGAAGCGATTCAAAGCTTAAAACGAAATCCGGATCAACTTAACGGCACGGCGGTCAGTGTAGTAACTGACTGAAGTAGCAGTGTCGGCAACTGCTATTGATACCATCGGCAACAAAATGTTGATGGAGACGATTTTAATTTAGACATTATGCTTATGTATGCGGCTGGTGGAAATGAACAGTGGTGGATTTGTAATTGATGTCGTTTAGGGTTTTTATGTGATAGAACCTTAAAACTAGACGATAATTTAGATTGTTTTTGGCTAATAAATGTTCTGATGACGATCTACTGTTACTAAAAAAAATGATATGAATTAACAAATTTTAAATCTACAAAAATTTGTCCTTGTAGATTTTTCCGCAGCTCAAACATGCTTCTCATTATTCACCATGAAGAATTTTCCTCTAAAATAAAGCTTTATTAAACAATGCAACCTTTTCAAATAGAAGCTTTACTTTTTACAAAGCAATGTGTCGAAAATACTTCAAATCTCGACTAGATAGCCCTTATACTGTAAAGAACGATATACATATACAATCGGACCAAGTACCTTTATTATTGAACTAATGAAATTTATTGAAATTTGAATGGAAAAACGATTCCTTGATTACTCTTTACTGAGTTTTTTAAGAAGTCTGAGAATTCGCTGCTACAAGAAAATAAGATTTTAAAATGTTAGAAACAAAAGAAATTGAGTTTTCGGTGCATAGTTTTTTTTTATAATTTTAACAAATAACAATGTATGGATAGATTTCCCCTTTCTTTCTGTCATGCTAGATTCTATTCGGTAAAATGTTAAAAAGATGTTGAATAGATTTTCCCGGAAAAGATTTCTATGGCGCTGGAATTGCCACCTTTAATTCGTACGGCGTACTATGGTGGGTGGCGCTATGTTTTATCACAATTCCGAAATCGACTATGTACATGGCGCCAGAAATCTATAAACTAGGGCGTCTGGCGCTATGTGTTTTATCAGTAGTCCTTTAATATTGAAGCAAAATGACAGTAAACCCACAACAATCCTTATTGGGTAGATCATTTGAAGTTGGTAGAAAGTTTTATTCAATAATTTATGATCAATGCATACGAGTGAAAAGTTACGAATTCCACGACTACTCATAATAACATTCAGATCCCAATTCAGAACTATATTAACTCATAGCTCGGTCCGTAGTCCTTCATCTAAACCTGAATTCGAACTACGGACCCCAAGCATTACAAGCCTTGCTTACCCACTAAACAATTTAAAAACTACACGCCAGAAGTCTTTAAACTATGGCGTCGAGCGCTACGTGTTTTTTCAGCGCACTTCTATCGACGATACTCAAGAGTCAATTGCTGACATTTATACACCCCCTCACACAGTATGGCTGCGAGTTATAATTGGAGTGCCATGAGCCATATTACATGGCTCATGGCACTATGTAATATAGCGTGTGGGGCCATAATTTCTACGCGGTGTAATTATGGCGCTGGGAGCCGTACTTCATAGCTCAGGGCACTATGTACATAGCGTGTGGGACCATAAATGCTGCGCCATGTTACATAGGACCACGCGCTATGTAGATTCTGACATTATGGTGCTGGGAGCCATATTGCATAGCTCAGAGTACTATGTACATAGCGTATGAGGCCATAAATAATGCGCTATGTTACATAGCTCTGGGCGTCATGTAGATTTTTTTCAGTGCAGTCTCAGAATTCTTTTTGGTGAGTTTGTATCATGAGATGTAGAAAATAGCCTGAATTCTTGAACTAAAACGTGCGAAGACAGACAATTTCAGCAAGTTTTTGTGAAAAATGGGTCGAGAAAAAAAACTAATGGAAGAAGAAATGAAAATAATATTGAATTTTTTTTAAAAAAGCAACAATATTGTGACAAAATTTTCTAAAATTATTCAAAGGAGTTGTTGTTTAATGATGAATCTTCTCAGAGATGTTAAAAATTCTAGGAAAAGGTATGTATATTTCAGGCCAACCAAGTACTTTAAGTAAACTAAAAGAGTGGCATCCAAAGAACACTGTGAGTTAAATCACTGCGGAAGCTAGAGTTAAAGAACTATGAAAAGGGCTGAAGACCTAAAATTTACGAAAATGAAAAACGACCTCCGCTAACTACCGGACACAAAAATGAGAGAATCCGATTTACTCGTGAAAAAGCGATAACGAAAAGTATTTTTTTGCGACGAAAAACGTTTTCGCCTGAAGGGACCTAATGACTAGTCGCATTATTTTCACGCTTTCAGATAACATCCTTTGATAAAAATCAGGTGTCAAATAGGGGGAGGTGGAATTATAGTTTGGGCCAGAAAACAGAAATTAGGTTTATTTTGGGTAATATGAAAAACAAGAATTATACTAAAATTATAGAAAAGGAGATTCAGCGAAATGGAGTCAGGATTTCTGGTGAAGATTTTCTTTTTCAGCATCATAATGATGCTATACATACCACGAACATAGCAAGAAAATATTTCGCTGATCACAACATATATGTGTTATATCGAGATCTTAACACATTCTTTTCGGGAAACGAGTAAACTCGTCATACCATTTTTTATAGTAAAACGCAGGAGACGAGTTTACTCGTTCTGTTGCGCGAATTGGTAAGGCGCAGGAAACTTGTAAACAAGGGGCTCTAAACGGGTGGGGAGTCGTGCGTTATCTATTGTCGACGGTACCCGATCTATCTACTTGCCGATACGTTGAGTTTGAGACGGAAAAAAAATAATGATGGTAAAAAAACAGCCGGAATATTGAAATTACTTTATTACCTGATATACCTGATAATTTTAAACAAAGGATTTTGTTTTTGCACTTTCGTTCGTCTCTCCAGTAACTGCTTTATACTGCTTTCGTTCGAACGTCTTATATTCGTCTTTCTGAGTTCATTTTGGTTTTATTGTATATTTTTGGTTATTGAATTTATTGAATATCCGTACAAAGTACCGAAGTACTATTGTGTGCTGTGAAAAATCTTGAGTTTTTTTTAAACTGCCGCTAGTTTCTTGAGTGATATTATTTTCGAATACTATAATTTAAATTTCCTAAAGATTATCATTTTACTTTCCCCGAAAATGAATCAAGATACATAAAAGAGTGATGATGAATTGTTTGCTGACAATTTATCTAATTGTTCCTACCAAAGTAACATAGTAAATCTATCCGATTGCGATTCTAGTGAAGAAGATACTATTCCTCTTCCGTCAACGTTTACCCGAGAAAGAATTTCAAGTTCAGCATCTAGTTTTGATTTAGATCATGGCGAAGAATGATCATCGAGAGATAATCCACCAGTTTTGGAAGACTTTCTGGGGCAGCCGGGAATAAATACCGAAAACGTTCCTGACAGTGTAGTAGATGCCGTAAATTTGTTTATCGACGATAAATTATTTGCGTTCCTTGTGGAGGAGTCAAATAGGTATTATCACCAAAACAAAGTCAACTTCAAAACGTATAAAAAATCCCTTAAGTGGAAAGACATCACTGTTAAAGAAATGAAGAAGTTTCTGGGGCTTATAATATTTATAGGACAGGTACGCAAGGACCGACGAAATAATTATTGGAGCACTGAGCCGTGATAGAAACACCGTTTTTTGCAAAAACGATGAATAGAGATAGATTCCGGGAGGGCCTGGCACTTCAATAATAATGAAAATGTGGAAGATAATTCAGATAGACTTTGCAAAGTCAGACCGCTGTTGGATATCTTTTCATCAAAATTCAAAGAAACCTACAAGCCTATTCAACAGTTATCTTTAGATGAAGGCATAGTACCATGGAGAGGAGACTATTCTTTAAAGTTTATAATGCTGGAAACATTATAAAATCTGGGATTCTGGTGAGTATGGTGTGTGAAAGTAACACTGGCTACATATGCAATTTTGAAATTTATTGCGGTAAAGGAAACAGATTGATCGAAACAATGCAGGTAGTGTTATATCTGTTTGCAGATTTATGCCACCATGTGTATATGGATAATTATTACAACAGTGTTCAAAACAGTGAGATACTATTGAAGAAAAAAATAAGAATTTGCGGTACCATACAGAAAAATAGAGGATTTTCGGACTGTCTGAAAACAGTTTCATTCAAAAATGGTGAAACAAATTTCAGAAAGAAAAAAGATATATTGCTGCAAGTTTGGCAATCAAAAAAGACTGTAAATCTCATTTCCACAATTCACAATGAAGGCGAGTCAGAACATCGACAGAAAGATGAAACAAAAAATTATAAAGCCAAATGCTCTGATCTATTATAATCAATACATGAAAGGCGTAGACCGGGCATTATTACATTTTACGAAAAACTGTTAAATGGACTAAAAGAATGGCAATGTACCTCATAAATTGTACCTTATTCAATTCATTCGTAGTTTATAATCCAGTTCATTCGGCTAACAAAAATTGATATAACATTTTTTTTAAAGGAAATAGCGATTCATTGGCTAACGGATGAAATTTAGATAGATGAACCAGCCAAACCAGTACCATCGACATCCAGGAGCAAAGTTTGTAAATCGGATCCACCAGGGAGACTGTTTGTACATATTTTTGTACATAAAAAACATAATTACACATACTTTGCTAAGTAAATAAATGGAGACGTCTTTTAAAGTAAAACACTAAAAGTTTCATTGAAAATATCAAATAGATCGTAATATATGAATATTTTACGGAAAGTCTAATTTTGGCCCAAAAAATTTAAAAAACACCCGCGCTACGCCGTACGAATATGATGATCTACCCGGTAAGGATTGTCGTGGGTTTACTATCATTTTACTTCAATATTAAAGGACTACTGATAAAACACATAGCGCCAGACGCCATAGTTTATAGATTTCTGGCGCCATGTACATAGTCGATTTCGGAATTGTGATTAAACATAGCGCCACCCCCCATAGTACATGGCGAAAAATAATTAGGAGCAGACGCTATGCTTATAGCCCTCCACGCCATGTACTACAGTCTTCCACGCCATGTACTATAGTCCTCCACGCCATGTACTACAGTCCTCCAAGCCATGTGTTATACATGGCGTGGAGGACTATAGTACATAGCGTGGAGGGCTATAGTATATGGCGTGGAGGGCTATAGTGTAGAAGTAAACGCACAAACCTGAGATTGGAATATACAAGAGCTTTGAGGCAGAGAAAAAAACAGGAATAGATCGAAGGTGTAAGATGAAATCGACACTTTTTAGATAAATCACCAGGCATTGTTATTTCAAATTTCGCTTTATATACGGTATCCATTAACTGTTTCAAGAAATAAATCATTTTAGTAGTAGTTCGTTGAAATATGAACAAGTCCTAGCTACGAAAATCACCCAGAACCACAAAATGTTTTCAGTGACCAGATCATAAATATTGCTTTGTACTGGCGCTCAACAACTGCTGAACATAATTGTTACCGATCTGATTTTTTTAATTAAGTGACCTCGCAAACGTACAGGGTGATTCACTATAAGGTTTGATTTTCAATAGGCTTTTTTGACAGATCACGCGTGACTCCTGTCAAACTGTAATGTAATTTTTATTCAGTATTGTTTGACAAATCATCATGGAAAGGCAAGCAACTTAGGTTTGCGTCGTGTTTTTGATGATTGGGCTCTGAATCAGCTCAATGAAAATCCGCTGTTTCATCGCGAAATTTTTTTCAGTGATGATGCGCATTTTCAGCTCAATGGATACGTCAATAAGCAGAATTGCCGTGTTTGGGCTGATGAACAACCTGAAGAGCTTTAACAAGTACCACTACAGCCACCGAAATCCACAGTTGGGTGTGGTTTATGGGCTGGTGGAATAATCGGTCCATATTTCTTTCAAAATGAGTCCGGTCAGAACGTAACCGTCAATGGCGACCGCTATCGCACCATGATAACGGATTTTTTGCTACCTGAAATTGAAGCCCGTGGTATCGGTGAACTTTGGTTTCAACAATATGGTGCTCCCTCGCATATAATGAGAGAAACAATGGACTTATTGAGAAATTATTTTGGTGAGAATCTGATTTCACGTTTTGGACCAGTAAATTGGCCGCATAGATCGTGTGATATCATCATCACACTTTTGGATCATTTTCTTTGGGGTTACACGAAGTTTCTGGTATTCAGGGATAAGCCAGCTTCAGTCGACGCTTTGGAAGCCAACATTACTCGTGTCATTCGCGAGATACCGGTCGCCATGCTGGAATGCTTCGTTCAAAATTGGACCCTCAGGATGGACCATTTACGGCGTAGTCGTGGTCAACATTTAAATGAGATAATCTTTAAAAAGTAAATGTCATAGATTGTTCTTTCGACTCACAGTAAAATTTTTACTAGAGAATTCAACTTTATGCCTTTTATTTGAGATTAAAAACCAAACCTCATAATAAATCACCCTAAATAAACCAGATACCAGCCTAGTATCTAACTACCGTTCTAATCATTAGCAGTATCACCTGAATAACAAAGCCTTCATTTTTCACACATTTTTAGCATACGTAAGTATGAGTTTTTTGTTCATCGATGCTCTTCACACTAAATTATCTGTTAACGTGTCACGGATATAATGAAACATTCTGATATACTACCTAATTTCTACAGCTTCCCCTTAATTTTGTAAATCGAAGCGGAAGCATAACAAATTTCAGTTCTCATTTGTTAAAATTTTTTTGATGATCAAATCATTGAAAATCACCAAAATTCATTTTGTCATAGCCTTATAACCATTTGAAATTTTTTCTATTTTTGTTTCGAATAAAGTTTCAATTTCTTGTTTTTTTTTTATAGAAGCAGATTTTGATAGTGTAACTGTTAACTATTTTAGTACTACCAGTGAACAAGATTTCGGGAAAAAAATTAATAAACTAAAGCTGTAAAATTAAAATAAATATATGCAATACAAAAAAATATAGCCAAGCCCTAGTAATGCCAGAGACAAATTGTTGCATAAAAAGCCCAAATCAGTATCTGTAGATGAAGTCTCTGAAAATCACTTATTCAAACCTGCTAGAATTTTTTCCCAAAAGTTGATAAATACTGACTTCAAACAACTACTAAGTACAGTTATGGCCTGAATCAGACGTAAACTGAGACTTCTCAATACCAAACAAAAATATTTATAGTATGCCGGTCTACACTTCAAGCACTGATAAAACTTTGTAGAAAAAGAAAATTTTCTTTCCCGATGAGTGCAACCAAATACCTTCGACTGTTTTTTGTTTACCTCACCACTTCAAAATTGCACATCACAGCAAAGCGAAAAACATACAGACCATCAGCATACGCCAATGATACCAACCACCTTCAACGATTGTTTACACATCAAGGTAAAGTAACATTGATCGGTATGCAAAAGAATGAACGTATGCATAATTACTGGTGAATGACACGTGCCATCCAATTTTGTACTGACCGCTCTGCTATTATTATAATATTTTATAGCATTACTATTTCTTTTATTTTTATCTCTTGTTTATTTCCTTGGTGAAGTTACTAATACTAATGTTTTAATTGATTACAATATCAATTGCTACTTACATATCCACCATGACCAAGTACACGTGCACCCATCAGTCAATAATAAATCAGCCCGTCAACCATTGGAATTTCTTAAACAGGTGTTTACGTCCGGGGCACCTATGACCCAAAAATCCATATTTTATATACACATTGAGAAATTCACTTTCATTGCATACTTTCCGTTCATTCGTACAACATGCACATAGTCAATTTACGTTAAGCCACCAAACCATCCAGCCAAACAGCATCTTTTATACGCCTGGCTGTGTATCTCGATGTCTTTCGTAATATCTCATAAAGATTCAATTCATGTTCGCTTCTTCGAAGTCATTTCTTGAACATGAACAGTCAGAAATGTGCACCAGTAATTTTAAAAATCTTTTGTGATTCGAATTGGGCAAGCTAATAAGAAGTAATTTTCATTGTGAGCAATATTTGGTGAGACTAGTTTGTAGCAAATGGAATACATATAGATACATATTCGCATTTATGGACGTATTGATTGAACGGGAAATCCATGATGTGTGTGAGTAAATTAATAAAATAAATATTGCATGTTCTTGATAAATGGGATTGAATTTTTAAATTGGATTAATATTGCAAATGGAACAAACATTTGATTGATAATTGCTGAATCAATTATGCGAACATAAAAAATTTGATATTACGACATACTTCAACCAATAAATTAGATTATAATAGCCGAACCAAATTTAGGTGATTTTTAATTCAAGTTTGCTTAAATATCCACTTTTATGAGTTTTCGGTAGCATCACTAATTTCATGTTTGGAAAAATATTATTACACTACACTACATTTGAGTTATAAATAATGTAATGTTGTAATAATGTATATTAATTATTTAACATACAGAAAAAATGCCACATTTCATCTTTATTCTTGATTTACTACACTCTAAAAAGTGGGTCTATAATTAATACTTTGATAATAGGAAATATATTCATTTTTTCGTTTAAAATAACGAATCACAAATTTTTTTACACATTCGACGTGCATTTTTTGCTTTTACGTCATACCAGCTGAATAATACACAGCTTTTTGTAAATTGAAGCAAAAAGAGTGTAAATTTACTAGTTTGCTATTCACCTTTGCGCCAAAGCCATAAAATTGCATCATTATTTAGGGTAAAATTACACCATTTGGTCGTAAAAAAAATATTCTTTTTACGCCCTTTTGTAAATTTACATATTTAATAGTAGGAAACTAGTTTCCTACTATTATACGGGTAAAATTCAACCAAAATTTTTTTTAGTGTAGTAAGATCCAAATAGCTTGAGAGAATTAGGTTTTTTATCATATCTAATCAATTTCCAATCTGATTAAAAAATGCATATCCTTCTAAAAATTACAAAGTAAAGTTAAATCATACATTACTGCTTTATTTTTTTTATTTTTTTAATTATCGTTTGATTGAATTTCGAAAGTACATCGACTCTTCTGCGCTGACGTTATTCTATTCGTAATAATGTTCATAGCACAAGGTGACGGCTAATGTAAATGAGACGGAAACTAAAATTTAATTTATTTATGGTAAGAAGCATCGGACATTGTAGATAAATACGGAACCCTTGAAGCAAAATACACATTACATAAATGTAAATATTTGCATGAAACGTTGATGTGATAGAGGTTACTATAAATATTTCATAAGAAAGTACGCAAATGAGTGCTAATACTTTATGCATGTATTTTAAACAAAAAGTGTCTGCATAGATACTAATGTCAAGGCACAAACTAATTAATTAGGTGTAGTGTTAATGATTATATGAATTTCGATTACAGTTTTCATCCGAATTCTTTGCATGACACTAACTATGATATAATTTTTTTCTGGAACCAACAAATTATTTAATTTTTCACTAATTTGAAACACATTATTTAATTTTGAACTTGAATCAGACTCAATGAAAAATACTTTTTACACAGAACCATGGTGAAAATAAATGTGAATTGAAACGCAAAAAATATTCCCACACTGGGCGCTTTTATTAATGAGTACATTTTACATAGTAGCTCTGCGTTATTTTCAATAACTGCACTATATTACACATTTCTGAAAAAATCTATGGCGTTGCTATGAAATATGCATCGAACACTAATAATGATAATATGTGTAGAAATCGGTTTTTTAAATATGCATATATGTGATATGAAATTTGAGACATATCGGTTTTAAAATATGCATATATGTGATATGAAATTTGAGACATATCTGCCATTTAATACATCTGATGAGTATCTGATGTGCGTTTTGTTGCTTGAATGGAAACGGAGTGTGAAATCGTTACTAAGCATAATGAGAATTGTTGAAGCTAATGTTATATATGTACCAAAACTACGAGGCAAGCATGTAACATGCAATTAACAAATCAAGGTATTATTTATTTTTCAAAAAAAAAAAGAATGAGCTAGTTTTTCATACTTTTTTAGTTGTAAATACCTTTTTGGAATGAACGAAAGAATAAAAAGTTAATCCATGTTGAGACTACTTTTTTAAAGATTTTTTTTATTTAAGGACCAATCTTTCCTTTCGAAGCTAGATATATTTTAATTTCTTAACAGATATCGATATTTCAAGGGTAATCAATCCTCTTCTTCAGTGTCTAAGGTTCGACACTTCCACTACAGGGCCTTGAATCCGCCTTGCGTGTGTCGACCGCAACTGCACATGTAATTTTTCCAAAGTGAGTAGCTGATGCTCACACAGAGAGATGGATGTCTTCTAATACTGCCAAACATACTTCTTTTCAAAGCCCAATCATGCGATTGGGGGATTCCTATTAACAAGAACAGGAAAGTTTGCAGAGCTGTAACATATTGACTGCACACAACTTCCGAAGAGGACATGTATACCGAATAGGTGTTGCACAAGATGACCTCTGTCCATCCTGCCTAGAAGGGGCTGAATCTGCGGAGCATTTGCTCTGTGAATGACCAGCGTTTTCGTGTCTCAGATATCAATGCTTTGGCTGGGATGTGGCACGTATGCAGAAAATAGTCCATTTTCCCCATAATTGATCATAGATTTCGTTAAGAAATCTGGTATCAAGCTAGGGGTATAGGTTTTTTTTTGGCCTGAGTGTGTCGAGGTGCTAAGGGCCTCTTCCCCAACCCACACAATTTCTTTTGGGCTTGCAGTAAGGCACCTTAACTTTGGGCCAAAAGCTACAAATCATAGCTACCAGCTTTTGATGATCACGAACAAACGGATTCAGTCATGCTCAGTGACAGTTCTCTTAGACTTACTGCTGAAACACAATGTGCAGCTGTGGCCTGCCGCGGACGCTGTCATCTACGCTGCTGTCAGTGCTGCAGCCAGGGGCTGTAGATAATTTCCTAATTTCTGATAACCGTCAAAGTTTGATTGTCTTTAAATGTTTCGTTGATTAAAGAGACTAAAACACGAATTTGAAAAGCTTTAATCGTTTCTTTACACTGTTTACTCATTGAATGGTTCAAAATTTCCATTTCCGCCAGTAGTTCCTCAAAATTCCATAGCCACAACACGGCATATACGACTTGTCAAATTTTTAGCCAGGCCAGGTCAACTTCGGCCACGGCCACGACGTTGTGGGCTATGCATTGTAACTGGTTTAATGCAATCCTGTGCTTTAAACTTTTTGACAGCTCCTGGTTAGGCTGCGCGCCACGGCCACAGCTGCACATTGTGTCTCAGCAGTTAGACTTCCATAGACTCACTGGTTTCCTTATTTTAGATATTTCTGCCGGTAGATACTATTTAATAGATAATATCTGTATATTTCATAGGATGCGTCACATTTTATCTTCGCTGAAAGTTATTCGCTACCTTATTGAGTGACTCGAAAGAAACTCCTTATTTTTTGAAGGTAAGATAAAGTGTGTTTGACGGTCGCAAGAATTCTCGATTCGTATGGTAGGGGCTAAATAGAGAATATCACACAGAAGAATCAGACAAGCTCTAGTTTTCCGTTGGCAATGCAAAGGTCATGATCGGACCCAGCTTTGTGGGTAGTTGAGAGAACAATTTACACTTTACAGCCAAGTTGAAAAAATTATGTTGAAAAATAATGGTCAGAAGCAGGTTCTGAACTGCTTTACGAGCAGAAAATGTAGTTTAGGCAAAATTGTGAAAACATCTTATGTATCATTGGAAATTATAGATCATCGCAAAGATAATTTGATCAACATACTAACGAAATAACAAATTCTTTAATAAACAAATTTTAATACGATATAAGTTACAAAACCAAAAAGTAAAACACTTAGAAAAATGAGATATACAGACAATCTGATAAAATCTGTTAATAATTAGTTGCGTAACTTTTAGATTTATTTACGGCCTTATAACGCTTTGGCAAGGAGTGAACTAATTTTTAAGCCCATCAGTTCTTATAATGTGAAGCCAAGTATCAATTATTCCATCCATTAATTGGGATTGATTGCTGGTTATTTCTCACTCACAAGTTTCTTTACCCGCCCCCATAGATAAATTTTCGACTGGGTTGTGATCTGAGCTATTTCCAGGCCATTTCAGTAAAAGAATATAACTGTCTTGAAGCCACTTTTTGCGCACAGTAGGCAGAAGGTATGGAACTCAATCCTGTTGAAATCTAAATGCTTGATTGTCTAGGAAAAGATCAAGTATGGTAGGCTTCAGTTTAAGTTCAACTATTTAATTTAAGTTAATTTGGGCATTTATTTTTATTTACTTTTGTTATAAAAAATACTGCCTACACATTTTGATGTCATACAACTTCATATCATGACACTAACTGGGTGTTTCACTGTACGTGTAATGTAACCTGGATGCATATGTTTCATCGTCTTATGTCCATTATTACCAAACAGGGAGATTTTCATCTCATCCATCCATCCATTGCTCCATTGTCCAATAAACATGGGTTTTAACTCAGTTTAATCTTTTCGACCTTCGTTTGAGAGATATCAATGGTTTTTTTCGTAGAATTCTTGCATCCAGCCAAATTCCCGCAGGTTGCGTTTAACAATCTTTGTCAGTCATCTTACATAGCGACATTTCTTCTTGTATAATACTAGATGATTTTCTTTTATCACGTATGCTTAGTCTTTCAATTTTCCAATTAACAATTGACGTTGGACATATTTTCTTGCCTTTACCAATTTTGTTTTGTAGTAATCTAGTCTACTTATACCTGTTCAAAATTTTTACAATACAGCCTTTGTTTGTATACTAATGTTTATATACTTTCTTCTAAATTTTTTTTTTTTCTAACAATGCCTTTATAAAATGTAGCCTTTATCACATAGCAGCACTATTTTATATAGCTTTCCGGATGACCAGTCAACTTTTTGTGCCACTTTGATAATTTTATTTGGATTTACAAGCTTACTTAGAACGATAAAACACAACCAATCTACTAGGAATCATCTAACATACAGATAAATATGCTCCTTCGAACTCTAATAAACAGTAACCTGATTGGTTCACGGTCAATACCTCAAAATCATTGGCTACATTCAAATGAAGGAAAGCGACTTCAAGTTGTACTTCTTTTCCCTTCTTATTTTAACTTTTGACATAATGCGGATAATGGATGTGACAATTGTTTATAATTTTATGTCAATAGTACAAAAATCTACAGACCTGAGACCACAAACCTCAAAAATAAACTTTTCCCAAAAGATGTCCACAATTTTGGCCACTATTGTAGAAGATAAACGAACGTCCTGTCTTTTTTTTTGGTTAATTTATTTCAGTAGTGGCAGATGCGGACCAATAGAATCAAATGCCAGGTAGACAAATATCTATTTAGAAGAAATCGTTAATTAAAATCTTTTCTGGAAGTGAAGCTTACTCGAGCTTGTAACACTTTCGGGCAGCGCAAGAAAGCCTTCGCCACCACATGGGGTTTGAAGCCTCAGGTAGTTAGGAGAAGGAAAGTTTATTCCTGATGGTGTAAATTGAAAATTTATTCTTGATGGCATTGTTCAGATCAACTTGCAGCATGTTAGGTCTTCGGCCCTTCTTCTAAGCAGAAAACTGGAAAAACTTCCAGTATCTCCCTACATTGTACTTTTGCAGATGTCGTGGATTTGACGCAGCAGAGTCTACAAACTCCCCTCAGTCAGCGAGGCCAATGACTTGTCTTCTAGTTTTTAATCTGCTTGATGCCACTACGCTCCGATAGTTTTCAAACCGGTAACTGCCAGCGGCTATCGTGCAATGTATCGAGATAACAATAGGCTGAATCGCGTGATTATCGCTTTAACTAACCTCGTTTTTGACTCTTTAGTCTCGCCACCAACACAGTAACTGAACGAGATAGTTTCTTTGGTTTTATAACTTCTGCGGGGTTAAGGATTTGAAGCACTGAAATTTCTAACACCTTTGCCACTCTGAACGCTTCACCCGGAATAGTTAGATCAATAATTGGATGATGCATATCGCATGAGATCTCACTCACTGTCTACCTGATAAGCAACAACAAATGCAGGAAGATGGTTACTGGGTGGAACCCGGAAACAAGAAAAGCCCAGGAAAACTCCTCAAAAAATATTTTAAGGTCAACACAAAGAATGACTGGATCGCCTATAATATGAATTTGGTTCAGGCCTCCAAGATGAAGTAATTCTAATTGTTCTACGATGGACTAGAAGGTACAAAAAAGGCTGCCAAGATGTGCAAAGTTCTGGAAAAGAGCCAAGCAGCGAAGTTGAACTCTCTAAAACAACAAGCTTGAGAGTTTACCAAGTCCAAGAAAGTGTATCTTCAAAATTTACTTGAAAATAACTTTTTGGCGCTCCAGTGAAGGAAACGCAGAAGGCTTCTGTGCGTCTGAACAAGCATTATTGCTTTTGTCGCAGTAAGGAAGTATCAAAAAAACTGGAAGGTCTAGTTCTTCCAAAAATGAAGGGCAGAATGCTTCAACTTTGAAATGAAGTCAAATATAAAATCTGGGAATAATTTTAAACAAAAAACTTCTCAGCAGGAAGCATGTGAAAGTGTTGCTTACTTGAGGTCATAATGGTTTTGGGCAGTTCAAGAGAGCTTTCGCCACCATATGGAGTCTGGAGTATCTTGTTGTTATGTGGATCTACGTAACAATCACTAGGCCGATGGTCACGTACGCATTCGTGGCTTGGTCGAATATTTTGAAGCTTACTAATTCAAATTGGCCTATCGGTACTAAAGGCTCGATGTGAGAGATTTCTCGAGTCTCGTGATGCCTTTGGATGCTCGGGTGCCCCTAATTGAAGATATAAAATGATAGTAGTAAAGTAGAAGATGTCCGCAGGTGAGGGCACCCCAAGATATTTCCCGCAATAGCTAGAGAGCACTGGTGGCTTTACGCAGGCCCCTGACTACTTCGAAAACTGTCGAAGAATGCAGCGATCTATTGATCACTGTTAATATATGGCATCTGTTAGCAAATGGCATCTGCTGTGATGTTGAAAGAAACGGCAGTATTGATGATATTGCAAAGCAAAGTTCAACGCTTCAACTACCGGATGCAATCTAGAACGGCCGACCTTATCTGCAAATACCATTTTTCAGAAGTGGGAGTCGATACTGATATTTCATTCTGATGTGGCCAGGCACACAAAAATTTTCTTTTCAGAATTTAACCATAGATCTGCAGGATTCATCTTTAGTAAGAGTAGGATGAGTTATAGAATGATATGACACGCATATTGACCGGACATAGCCACATAGCGGACATATGCACCGCATATGTGTTGCACGGGATAATTTTTTTTGCGAATGCCCAGCGTATGCGCGTATCAGATAACTATGCTTCGGCTGGGATGCTTCGTGTAAGCAGAGAATTGAATTTTATCGCTTATTATGATCCTGGACAATAGTAGGCTGAAGGGCAGAGGTGCCTCTCCTCCAGCTCACTCTACCTTGCTCATATTTAAGTTAAAAGCTCTACTATTACATGAGATAAGAATCAAGGGCTATCTAAGACCAAACTTAAATTGTCCAGCTGTCTAGATAGGTACGTCTCATGTTCCGATTCTATTTTGAAATGTTCATGTAATTGTCTTATGTTCCCTCCAAGGAGGCAAATTTAAGATTAATTTTAAAACTTTGCTTTGAACTGCTTGAGTTTTATCCAAGTTAGACTTGCCGGTCTTTAAAGGAATTTAGTATCTATTCTGAAAAAATTTAGAAATAAAAATCCTTATATTGTAATTAACATTTCATACCATTTTAATGACCAAGCCCCTTACAAACCTTCAATTTTTATGTAAAAATTTTGTATGAACTGAACTGAACTGATATTAACTGAATTGATTATAAAATGAAGAAATACTTTCCCGGAAATTATCAAGAATAAATTTCTATAATTGTTAGAGGAAAAGAGTAAGAAAATATCAAACTACAATCAAAGATAACCAAATGAGAGAGAAAGTATTGGTCCTCATTAAATACTTAGTTCTCCTCTGTATATTGGTAACTCTATAAAACTACTGAAATTAACTGCTTTCATTGCAACTGAAATCGGTATATGCAGGGAAAATATATTTTCAGCATTACATGCAATTGCAGAGCTGTAGGTTGAAAAAACGACTGATAGCCGACCCATTCAAATAAATAGCACAAAAAAACAGATATGAATACAAGAGAATTACATACACAGGCTGTTTTTATTAAACTAAATAAATAACTCTCCAAGTATACTTTAAAATGATAGAAATGTTTTGAAGTTGAAAGTCAATAAGGAACTTACCACAATCGATCGTTTTCGTTGGAAACAGCAACTGAGATTTCCATCCATACTGTTCAATTCAGCAAGAATTTCCGATTTGACTAAATTGAAGTTTTCCATTTCGGCGTTCAATTATTTCACTCTTGAGATTTATTCAGGCACTTCACTTTGCTGCCACTTTTCGGAGCAGATCACTTTCTCCGCACTATTCACCACAACTGAAGTGTAGAAAATAAGAAATAATCAAAAAATATTTATGTTTTACGTTTTTGTAGAAACATTGTTATTGTTATATGTAATAGAGTAATCAAATAATTATTTAATTATTCAAATTACAAGTTCTAGCAAATGATTGTTGCTGAGTATTATAGGGTTGTAGATTGTATTATTAAATTTATGTTTTACGGTAAATATTTTGCCGCAGTTGCACGCAAGAGTTTTTATTCTGTTTAGATAAATTTCGAATGGAATCGCTTTAAATGTTTTATGCAACTGACTTCATTGCCATTATTTGTTTGTGCGAAAGTGTCTTAGTATACAGCGTCAAATGTTCGATTCAGAAATAATTAGAACTGATTAACATTCACTTAGAGCTGATAAGCATTTCTGCATGGAATTTATCGAAATGGGAATCAAAGCTGGTGAACGTCATTTGCCATTGGTTCGTTTCGAATAACTAAAACTATGAACCTTCTAGACTCAGAGTATTTAGCTACCGGAAATCAAAAGTGAATTTATTGTCGTGATATGTCTCCATTGGATAATCGATTAGAATAAGATATCCTGGAATGCTCGAGGAAACCGAACAAAAATCACAAAAACTATCTGGAAAAAATCACTCATTTAAAAGCACGCACTTATATGTAAATCGAACAACTCAATTTAAATATCATTCAGAACTTGGGTCAAAGTAGTTCAATTACTGAGAGAAAGCATGTGTTGGCCAATATCACAGCTAATAAACATATAGTTTGATAATGAAGTGAATGTTTCATTCCAGCTTGCACTGGCCGCAATTAACTTCGAAACCATTAATCGAAGCAATTAACAGATCGAAATAGAACACTAGGCACACCTTCACCTGAAACGAATTAATGCGTTCATGCATTAGTAGCGAACTATACATATTGATTTATATACTTTATAAAAATAAACTAACAAGACTAAATTAAGACAGCGCAGATCTTGCACTAAATCTCATTTTCAAATTAGTGTTGGAAAGTCGTTGAGAAAAACAATAAAATAGCTTTGATCTATTATTTCGACTCGATAAGTCATAGGCAACCAAACGATTTTCAATTAACATGCAAGGTCATCTTTACTCACACGCATGGGAGAAATTTAATAAATTCACTAAAGGGTAATTTATTTACGATTAGGATCTGATCTGTTATTCCAGGAGCACTAATAACATTCAGTCCAGTATCTGTTGAGGGTTTTTTAAAGTCGACACCTGTTAAACGAAACTATAAAAAAAATCCGTTCTAGACAAAATTTGATACTCACAGAATAAAATATCCGAATCAACTGTCACCACGTAACTAAAAGTCACATAACTATTCAGCAAGCTATACTGAGCAGACCATAATAAAATTAACACAATTTACTTCACTTAATTTACATTAATAAAACAATTCGGTGAATTGAATGTACACCACACAGACGACCACTAGGCCCGTATGAATCTCAGCGGGTGACTACCGTTATTTTTGCTGGAATATCTTTTGCCGGCTTGTTGAGATGAGATTGCCAACAAAATTCTGATTTAATAAAGCCCACTGAGAGAGAGGAACGACTTGTTTGCACAGATAAATGAATGGATGATTTGTGGATACTGTGCTAGGTAACAATTTAGATCGAATCTGTTGTAGATCATGTGACATATAGGGCTCTAATTCGATATTATGATCAGCCCGATTTGATTACATAATGATGGACGGATGCGGTTAGTCTAAACAATTCAATTAATCGTTTTATGCCCAGTAAATCATTTCTTGCTCTTATTATAAGCTTCTATAAATGTATTGACTGATGTATTAAAGCGGAAATAATGATGTATTTTTAGGTAGCTTGGGAAATCGTAATACGTAAGAAACGAAGTGAAGGGAAAGAAAAGTTGCTGGAATCTTTAAATTCGAAGTTCAATGAAACTGTGTTTCAATTTAATTCATTATGTTGGTACGCTCTAAACACAAAATTTAATTTATTTAGCGTATTTTAATCTTAAAGGAAGTAATTGTTACGCCTCTGTGTTTTTTCTAACATTTTATGTTTTTTCCTCAAAATATGTTTTTTAGTATTCTCAAGCACAACAATGATTGGAATCAGCTCAACCATATTTATCTTGAATAGATACGTCAATCTTATGAACTACATATAAGTTAGGTTAGGTTGTAGATGAGGGATGCCGTTTACATGGCTTGCATTAATCCAAAAGTATAGGCATTGCCGTAGGTGGCCCGTGCGAAGCGATTTGCTGGGCCGTAAATGAACCGCGGCTATTACTCAAAGCGACTGAGTTATTCAGAGAAGATAAGCGAAAGCGAAAGAAAAAGGACGATCCGAAGTGTCTAAACGATTGTCACGGACTCACTTTTATTTGAACACAAGGACCCACAGGTCCTCAAACATTTACAACATTTACAAAAATGGTAAATTATCAACATGTGGTTGAAATCCTAAGCCTCTTAAACCTAATTATCCGTTTCGCTCGAACAGGCATTCTGCATGCTGTTTGAAGTTGCCAAGTGACCACTCCGCTAAATTGAATCTGCTGACTGTTAACTGTTAAAAGTTATAGGAAGCCAAAATGTTGAGGGGTCTAATATTTAGAGCCAAACATTAGCATATACTATACATTATAGTGTCCTCTTCCATCTCAAATCTCCTGCAAAAATTACTGAATTTGATATGAATGTGACTTCGGTCGTCATGTTGGTTAGGCATCGTCAACGGTGGCTCCCTTGATCTTCCAGTCTGTTCTTGTAAGTATCTTAACCTAGAAGTTCCTTTCAAACTATATTATTTTGCTTATGTGGTTCGTATCCTCAGCGACAAGACCATACCGTCTTCAGCATTTCAGAATAATACCATTGTTGCCTCACTTATTTAAATCGTATTATAAACCTGAACGTTAAGCACGCGTTGCTGCTAAGCAACCACTTCTAATGATAAACCTAATCAGGGGTTGAGAGGGCTAAGGATGAACTAAGGATTGTAAAGAGTAAAAGGTTAATTTTTGTCGGATTTGCCCTAAGGCCGGCTTTTTTTGCCCAGATTTTGGCATGATTCAGCACCGCCTGCATAAGATCTAAATGCACCACTCACGGGAAATACTTTGTAGCCTCAAAACCATTGACACAAAAAAGAGGTAACTGCCCAGTGCCCAGTCACTAAGCCAAAGAGAATGGACAACTTCTTCCGTTTTTTGTCGAGGCCTTCAAAGTCTTCCTAGCAGAAATATGTTGTTCTTCACTGACGGAGCATTTATTCGCCTTTTAGGCACTTTCATTCGAAAAACACTCCACACTGTTTTTACTCGGTTATTACCCTGTAGTTGACACAAACATTAAAAGTAAGCTGCAGTATGGGGATGATGGAGCTGTTTGCTATTTTGAGCATTATAGGCTATATATCATCTATATCTTTAGTTTTTTAAGGTCCGAATGAGCTTATTGCCCACTCAATTTTGATCTCATCAATTACTTCCTTAATTTGATGCTTTGATGACCAGTGGATTGTAATTGACCATTCCGCGATGCAATGTAAGTCAATTTCAGGAAATGAGTTTCCAGTAGACTAATTTCTACTGCCCAATCCCCACTTCCCTACCCCGAAAGGTAGGTAATGACATTAAAAACCTTCCTGATTCCGGCAGTTTCTATACTTCACTCGATGTTCTCGCAGAATTCTTCCGACGAGTCTCATCGTGTCTTCTTTTTGAAGTGTGACAACTCCTGCTTCAATCGGTCCTAGTCTTCAGTTTATTACTTTCTTGCTTTACGTTTTCACACACCATTGGGTTGTTCTCGGTTTAACGAACTATTTTGTGTATGTTTTCAGAATTGCCGATATTACAGCATCATCATTGACGGTCCAATAGTGACAACAGATTAAATGCCTGCTTTTGGTGCACGCTTTTCATTATACTTGAAGTTTCTAGGGTAATATAAACCACCTAAGTCCTGTTCCTGGTAATAAATGTAGGATTATTACCTGAATTAAGAATATTTTGGTTGAAATTAAAAATTCCAGTTAGTATCTGCTTCTGTCGTTTGTGCTGGTGCTCCCCCATCTCTTATGGTGAGCATTTGTTTCACAGCCGATATCAACATCAACCCCCATCTTCGGTCCTAGTGTGATGGGAGTTCTCATACTAAAAATATATTAGGCTGGTCATCAAAAAGGCTTGACGAAAAAGGGAAATGCTACCCCCTCATATGTAACTGGATGGCACTGCTTCAACAAAGGCTGCGCAAATTATCAGCGAGATCTAGCAGACGTGTGATGCTTCCATGCCACGACGTTGCCTTCACAACGCTATGAAGGCAAACTCTTGGTAGCAGGGACTCCCGAAAAAATTTCTCAAAGCTAGGCGATGTTGCCAGCGCCGCAGTAATAGCCCAGAGTACGAAAACTTGCAGAGGCAGTATAAATACGCCCAACTTCCAATTGCTAAGAGCAAGAGGGAGTAATTTAGGAAGATATGTAACGAGGCCGATTCCGATCCATCGGGTAGAGCGTCCAAGGCCGTTATGACTGCAATAAAGTGAAAGAATCCTCCTCAAATCAAGTTTCCGAAGATGCCCCAGGAAATAGTCACAACGCTATTCCCACAGTAATACAGGTAGATCCTCAAAACGTGCTGGTGGTAAGCGGAGAAGAAGTATTGACAGCCATACGAAACAACTAAAGCGCCCGGATTGGATGCGATACCAAATAAAGCACTTAATCTGGCGGTAAAGGGGACAGGAAAAGTCTTTGCAGATTTATTTACAACGTGCCTACGCGAAGGCGTTTCCCCAAGCAGTGGAGGTAACAAAAAGTGGTGATTCTGCCCAAGCAGGATGAACCTATTGGAGAACCGACATCTTATAGGGCTAAATACGATGGGGAAAGTTTTCGAGCGAGTCATATTTGAGCGACTGTTGCTGGAGATCGAAAGGAAAAACGGCTGGTGGGCTGGCAGTTTGGTTTTCGAAAAGACCGACCAAGTGCGGACTATGTCAGAGTAGTGTCGGAGTTAGCAATGAACCCCACAGATAAAGGAGAGTGCTACGCTTTTGTTTAATGTCCGACCGAAAGTTCGGTTTCGGTTTCGGTTTCGGCCGAGTTTCGGCCAAAAATCAAGTTTCGGCGGCAGTTTCGGTTTCGGCCAAAATTGGCCGAAACTTTTGCCGAAACCGAAACTAATTTCGGAAGTTGTCGTGCGCCGTTCGGATAGCTCTGTAGCAACACAACTTAGTCAGTGCGTTATCGCCCGACGCAAACATTCTTTAGAGGTTATGTTTTGATGGAACTGATTACATGTAAGTTTTTGTTTCGTTTCTGTACTTGAATGATTTATATAGTTAAATATTGAGTCAGTAACTTTGTTTTGTTATTATTAACAAATCAAGTCGCATGTAAAACAGAGATTGTAAATGAAAAATGCGAAGTGTTTAATTTGTTAAATTACGTTGTATAGGTAAACTTATTTCAAGATTTATTTTTCATTCCGATGACCTATTGATGTAGTTTTGCTGTATTAGGGTTATTATTACAGTTTTATTTTTATTTTTAATTGTTCCAGACTAAAATGTCGCAAAGAGAAAAAAATCCGATTTGGCAGTACTTCGACAAAAGTATCAGTGATACATCAAAAGCTGTTTGCAAGATATGTAGCAAGTCCTATTCGTTAGGAAGCCACGAACCAAAAAAACAAACATTACACGGACTGAAGCTGCATTTATCAAAATTTCATGACAAGGAATACAGGCAAGTACTAAAACGTTTATCAGAATTAAACGATTTCAAAAGTGAAGCAAAATTGAAGCGAACAGACTTAAGCATATCATTGCAACAATCGAGCTCAGATCAGTCGACTCTTGTTCAGACAACCATTCCAAGTTTGACCTCTAAACCTAAAGTTGTACTGTGGCCTGATGATCATGAAATTACAAAAAGGATTGACAAAACTATAATGGATCTCATAATCGTGGACATGCTGCCTTATACTTTGGTGGAAGGTGAAGCATTCCGCCGACTTAATTTATCTGATCCTCAAGGAGTTCGCAAATATCGGTTGAAATCTGAAAAATATTTTAGAACGTCACTTATGCCCAAAACATATGAAAGAATTAGATTAAAAGTACAGGATTTATTGGCACAGAGTAAGTGGGCGAGTGCTACTACCGACATTTGGACCAACGCAAGTAAAACATGTTCACTTCTCAGTTTCACAGCTCATTTCATCATAAATGATAAACGTCTCAAAGTGATTTTAGGTGCATGTGTGCTAGAACAAAACCATACCAGTCAATATATCGAACAAAAATTTACAGATATGGTAAACGAATGGGGTTTACAAGGCAAGATTTTTCTAGTCCTACGTGACAATGCCGCTAACATGATTCGCGCAATGCGTGATCAATATGAATCTATAGGATGTGTCACACATACGCTTCAGCTTGTCATAAAACAAGCGCTATTTTCACAAGACGAAATAAAAGACCTCTTACAGAAATGTAGAAAAATCGTCGGCCATTTCCATCACAGTGAGCCAGCAACCAGGAAATTGACGGAATGTCAAAAACAATGCGGATTGCCAGAACATGCCTTGGTGCAAGACATTGATGTGAGATGGAACAGCACGTATTTGGTGCTGCAAAGACTTTTGGAACAAAAAAATGCAGTTAACTTATACTGTGTTGAACATGGTAAGGTTGATTCTCTTCAATCTAATGAATGGGTCATTGTAAAGAACCTCACATCCGTGTTGACATTTTTTTATGAAGCCACTCTTGAGTTATCATTTGATAATGCATGCATTTCGATTGTCATACCTTTGATATCGTTATTAAACCGGAAATTGCAAGTTCGCTGTGAAAGAGACAACGATATGATGATCAACATGAAAAATTCACTATACGAGTCCATGAACATCAGATTTTCGTCATTGAAAAAACTCCCTTCGTTGATGGTAGCTACAATATTGGACCCAAGGTTCAAGTCTAAATACCTTAATTCCAATGAAGTGGACATTGCTGTTACAGAGCTAATATCTTTCTTGACTGAGTCTGAAGTTTTAGAAGTCAGCATACAATCATCCCGCAGCACTGATAACGCCAATGTTTCTTCGGCTTCCACTAGATGCGTCTCGCAAGCTCACCACATACAGCAAGAAAAAGAGAGTCTTTGGGATGTGCACGATATAACGTCTAGTCAAACAGAGACCACAGAATCTGAAGACATAAAACACTTTTTGAAAGAAAAGATTCAGTCTTACCTGTCGGAGCCATTATTAAAACGCAATGCTGACATATACAGTTATTGGAACAGCAGTCCATATCCTATATTAAGAAGTGCAGTTTTAAAATACCTTTCAGCTCCACCTACCAGTGTCCCGAGTGAGCAACTGTTCAGTGCTGCTGGCCAAATATACTCGGATCGTCGCAATAATTTACGTGGCGAAACCGTAGACAAACTGCTTTTCTTGGCGTACAATATAAGACTTTTTAACTATGAATATTAATAATACGAAAAACCAAAAAAGTAACCCTAAATATAAGATATTTAGAAGTGTTTTTTTTTGATTTTATAACTGTTTTCAACTTAAATGTTTACTGTAGTTTAGTAGTGCGTTACTTAATTCAAAATGTAAGTATGACTGTCCTACTAATTGTGATCTAGGTATCTTTGTTAATTCTAAATGTGTGATTTGATTATCTTTGTTGAGACTGGAACTAAGAGTCTAATAGTAATATTATTTAGTAATTATTATTTTTATATAAGAGGTACCTAAAAGAGATTGATGATTCTTCTAAGTAGAAATACAAACCAAAGTATTAATTAATAAGATTTCAAAATACCAATACTTAGTATGTAATGAAACAGTAACAATTAGTGATTTGATTATTGATAACTGATAAACATTTTGCTATGAGAACTTAATTTGAAAAAATAATAAAAATATTATTAATATTTTTTTATATTATAATAAATAAATGATTACAACAAAATAAATATACTGTGTTTCCATTTCATGTCCTAATTAATGCAGAATAATGAGTAAAATGCACCAAATTTCAGTATTTTAAGTTTTAAGGAATTTTATACTTGACCACGTGAGTTTCGGTTTCGGTTTCGGCCGAAACTAAAGCCACGGCCGAATATTCGGTTTCGGTTTCGGTTTCGGCCGGAAAACCAGTTTCGGTCGGACTCTACTTTTGTTACACTAGACGTCAGGAATTCTTTTAACTCCACGAAATGGAGCCGTATTGTACGTGCACTGGTCGATAATGAAGAGACACGCTATTTAACATGTATAATCGTCGACTAGTTCAGAGAAAGAATCTTATGCTACGACTCAGACCAAGGACCAAAACTTTATCTGGTAACGGCGAGAGTACCACAGTGATTTTTCCTTGGCATCCTGCTTTGGAACATAATGTACGATGGGATACTAAGGCTACATTTACCCAGAAATATGGTTGTGTTAGATTTCGCCGACGATATTGACATCGTAATTCTAGTCCGTTATCTCGTAGAAGTTGAAATTTGTGTAAAAAAAGCAATCTGGGTGATTGAATCATGGCTTGGTTGCGCTGGACTTAAACTAGCCGACCATAAGACATGAAATGGTACTAGTTGCGACCCGAAGGAAACTACCAATAGTACGGACAAAGGTTGGCGACTGCATAACTACCCCGCAGGCTCCTATAAAATACCTGGGTGTAACTATCGACAGTAAACTGCGCTTCAAACTTCATCTGGAGGAAGCTGGTAAGAAGGCATCAACATTTTACTGTGTGCAGCACCAGTGTGGGCACCATCGCAAAAAATAAAACCGAATCGGCGAAAAATGCATGCGGTCTATCGCCTTTGGAACAACGTCTTATGAGGCGACGTGTGTAATAGCCAGTATGCTGCCCATTGAAATTCTTGCGGATGAAGCCCTTTGACTCTTTAAAAACGAAAAATGAACAGCAAGCACGCGAGAGATTGAAAGACGAGAGTCAATGTGCTCATGGCGGAATAGTTGGGAGGAGGCGCAAAACGAGCGTTGGACGCACAAATTGATCCCCAATATTGTGCGGTGGGTTTTAAGGAGCCACGGAGAAAATAATTATGACCTAGCCCATTTTTTGAGCGGGCATTTATGGTATCGTTACTATCTGTACCGTTTTGGGCAAGACAGCTCACGGGACTGTCCAGTCTGTAAAAATGTACCTGACGATGCGGAATACGTTTTGCTCAGTTGTCCGCGCTTTGAACCATACAGAAGTAGCCTATAGACGCTACTAGGCACAAGGATATTAGCGGAAAATATCATACATTGTATGCTGGAATCCCAAACAGCGTGGTATGCCGTTGAAGCAGCACTAAAAAATATACACCGCAAACTGCGAGACGGAAAACGAGGCAGGAAGAAGGAAGAAACAAGGGTGTCTAGAAGAAATTAAGGATTGATCCACCTCCGTGAAGTAATGCTGTATATGTAGTCCCGTTGGGCGTGTGGAAGAAGAAGGAGCTGGTTTTAGTCGGTCAAAATCCGAGGGCAGGAGCCATGAAACAGCCTTTCAAAGATTCACACCTTCCAACAGCGAAAAAAATGCGTGATTTTATCTATGAATCCAAGCGATACATGTATCAGTCAGCGCTACCTCCCCATATTCCGACTAAGGTCAATACCCAGAACCAGTATTATTTATGCTCTACCGATTGATCTGTGCTTGGAACAATCTCCAGATGGAAGACTTTGATGCGAGTTATATCTCTTTAAGATTGACAAACGGTTTATGGAATTCAGGGAACAAGACTGATCACATTAGGCAACTGTTCGTATTTGAGCGATTGAGGGACTTCCACAGCAGTAAGATTTTACTTAAAAAGTTTTTTCCTGAGAAGTTACAGAACAGATCTTAATAATCGTTTTTTTAAATACAGCTTCATTTTTTACCAAACGCCGTCTTGTTGCTGTTTATATTTTGGAGCATCAAAATTGCATTGATGATATATTTGATCAATTTAATGCAATTTTGTATTGAAAACAACTCCTCATCATCGACGCAGTACAATTTTTATTGAGCCTTACTCTCCTTCATACAACGCCTCGAGTCGTCTCGGTTGAAAAACTGCGTCCCCTCCAATTCGGGACTTTTAAAAGCGATCTGCTATTAGCATTGATTGAAACCTAACAGAGCTTGCGTGGTTTTCCAATTAGCTTGGCACCGCTAGATCGCCCTTTTAGCGCCCGCTTGAGGATTCGAATTTTTTAATACTAAATCTCTCGACGTGACCATCCCATTGCAGTTTTTGTAATTATAAAACTCTATATGTTATCAAACTCGGTATTGTATCGGATTTGCTATCCATCTTCTTCTTGGTCTTCCATGGCATAACACAAATTTATTTATAGTTATACATATCTATACATGCGAAGCTTCGTTTTAGAGTGGGGAGTAACAAAAGTACTAATTTAATTTGTCGTTTAATTCCTAAGTACACGAAGTATTCTATGTTCTCAAAATTATAGCCTCACATCGTTATATTTTGTCTTACTAGCGTCTTTGAGTTATAATTTTTGTTTGAAGATCAACTTCGGCGATTTCATCACTCCACAGTTATAAATGCCTGCCTGGCGTTAGAGGAACGTGACATAATAGGTCTGTTCCCGTACCACGATTAATTGCGATTAATCGCGATTAATTGCAATGAAGCTGTTCCCGTACTCCGTTTTACTGAAAACTGAAAATTTCCCCTCTTTCAGTAATTTCAGTAGAGTCTGAGCTACTGAAAAATACTGAAAAGTGTCAAACGGAGTAAATATTTTCAAATGTGCGCGGCAAGCAACATATTTTTGGCGTAATGTTGCTATGAAGGTCCAATATTTTTGTGGCGATAATTTATTACCGCTTAGGATGACTTTATAATCACTATTGTTCTCCCAAAAACCGAAAACTGACACTTTCGGTTGTAAATTTTCAGGAAATACAATGAGAGCGTTCCCGTACTTTTCATGAAATTCCCCACCACATGATTCAGGAAAATTCAGTAAAATTCAGTTACTGAAAGTACGGGAACAGACCTAATATTGATATTAGCAGTGCTTAATGACCCCGAAAGAAGAGTAGAGCATTTCAAGGCAAATAAAAGTAGAGCAGCTGTCAAAAAAGCAGAGCTAGCTACAATAATTGAGAGCTTGAAATTGTTTCACAAGATTTCGAGCTCTCAATTATTCTAGACAACAATTCTCAAAGTTGATAACTTTTCAGAAATTTATTTGTTATTTCACTATTTCACTATAACTCTACTTCAATCACCATTTTTCGTTCACAGTCGACTCGGTGACAATTGACAAACAGCTAGTTGATTGCCTGAAATAAAGTAGAGCTGAAAATCGTCGTCTAAATTGCTCTAGTTCAATTTAGATCAGGCTCATGAAACACAAATCAGAGCAGAATTAGAGCAACCGGATCGCTTATGAAACACATTTCGCTGGGATATTTCAACCTTGCTCAACCTAGAGCAACCTAGTCATTAAAAACAATTGGAAACTATCTAATGACAGAGTACGATGCACAAACTTCAGCATTCAGAAATGTTTTCAATGTTGGTATTATTAAAAAAACATCGATCTCATTAAATAAATACCAAACAGCATACCAAAAGTTAAATTATTATTTGAGAAGTGAATATGAAATAAAACACGAGAGTTTCCGATAAAATTGCTTTAGTTGATGATCTAACCAAAACATTTTCCACCAAAACTCTACAATTTTATCAACATGTTACTCTTACTCGTCTAATATTTGATAATTGATCCGTTCGAATGTCCCAAACAACTTGGCCCGTTACCTGTAACTTTCTTCTCTCCCAATTTCAAGTGTTCATTTATTTTAATTTGACTGAAGTCAATACTTCAAAAACAATAGCCATGCACTATGAATACAAATTTCAGTAATCAAATTTCATGGTTCTGGCTCCATTTCTCTTTTGAATTTTTGTAACCACATGCGGCTCGCTACTTGTAAGCTGTGTTTCATGTTTGTTTCTCGAAGAGGGGTCTAAAACAGAAAAGAACTAAATCTGAAAATTCACTGTCTTAGAAATCAGCGATCAATTGTTGCATTGAGAACATAAACTTATAACAGATACACATATGTAATGACATATATGTATGGACAAATACCTTTAACGTACAAGCTAAAATTTCCTAGTTAGTACCAACAGCATTTCCAAATGAGTGACAAGTGTGATGCATTCAATAAGGTCAGGAAGCAATTCAGCAGTGGAGTAAACATTTGACATTGTTGAAGAAACAAACATGTTTTGCTATGCGCCAGCTTTCTTATGTAATGGGTACTCACTTACTTCCATGATTTCTAGCACAATTTGTCTATTTTGAAGGTACATATACAGTTGGGGACAAAACTCTCCATACACCCTCAAAATTTTATAAATTTAGTAGAAAATGCAAATATTTATGAGAATTTTATATGCAACTTTACTGCAAATGTATTTTTATTAACATAAATTAAAAAAAATACATTAATTAACTTATAGCCGTAAAAACACAAAAAAAAAAAACGACAGTAGGGACAAAAGGATTCATACATTATGTAATTGAACTGAAAATTCCACATTATTTAATATAATTTAATTTATTTAGTATGATTTAAATAATAACAGCCTGCAACCGTTGTGGCATTGAATCCACCAAATTTTTAATGACTTCCGGAGTTATTTCTCCGCAGGCTTGTTGAAGCGCAGTTTTGAGTGATTCCTTGCTGCTGGTGTGAATTTTCGAGATTTTTCTTTTCATAAGTTCCCAAATATGTTCTATGAGATTTAAGTCTGGTGACTGAGGAGGAGAATACAGCTGCCTTGGTGCATTATAAAGCAACCAGTTCTTTACAAAGCGTGCAGTATGTTTGGGATCGCTGTTCTGTTGGAATATCCAATACCGGCCAAGACCTAAATTGTCCACGGAAGGTTGCAAGTTTTCTTCTAACAGTCTTTTATAATAGTATTGGTCCATAATACCGTCTATAAAGACCAATCTGCCAACCCCACCAGCTGCAATTCCACCCCACACCATCACATTGCCACCGCCGTGTTTACTAATGGTATCGAATTCTTCAGTTGGAATGCTGTTCCCTTTTTCGCCAGATTCTTTTTTTGCCATCATTACCGAACAAGTTGAACTTGCTTTCATCAGTAAATAAGACAGTTTTCCAGAACTCTAAATCCTTTCCTAAATATCGCTTTGCAAATTCAAGTCGAAGCTGCCTATTCTTTTCAGATATTAGCGGTTTTTTATGAGGAAGTCTACTTGCATATCCATCGGAACGTAAGATTCTTCGGATGGTTTTGAAGTATTAGTGACATGTTCCGCCAGTTGCCGACCGGTGATCCTTGGGTTTTTGTCAACCTCTTTTAAGATCATGCTTATAGCCCACCTGGAAAGTTTCTTTGGTCGTCCATTTCTTGGCTTATTTTCCACTGATCCTGTGTTTTTATGCTTTTGAACAATGTATTGGACAGTGGCATGGGATACATTAAACAAAACTCCAATTGCGCGGTATGATTTTCCTTTTCCGTGCTCAGCAATAATTAAATTTTTTATTTCAACACTTACTTCCTCACGCTTGCTCATTTTTCACTCCCTTTGCTCACAGATTACTAAAACAAACTCATCATTAGATCGTATTCACGCATTTCATAGGAAATACAACGGTTCTTTGAAGAAAAACAACAGTAAAGCAATGCAATGAAGACCAGAGTACACTATATCTGATCAATGTATGAACACTTTTGTCCCTACTGAATTTCGTTTTTTCTGGTGTTTTTCCGGTTATAAGTTGACGAATGTAATTTTTTTAAATTTATGTTAATAAAAATACATTTGCAGTAAAGTTATACAATTCTCATAAATATTTGCATTTTCTACTAAATTTATGAAATTTTGAGGATGTATGGAGAGTTTTGTACCCAACTGTATAAGTTTTTTTATTGCGATTCAATGAAGAAAACAGCGTCACGATTTCCGGTCGACTATAGGTTGATAGAAACTCCAAGAATTGAAAGAAATAGAAATGGCTCAGAAAATTAGTATCTAAAATATTCGCACACTATTAAATGTATCCGTTGTGGGTGAAGTATTGAATCCTCTCCTTTAATGTTGACCGTGATTTGACATGTTAAAGTCATACATAATTTCCTCGTAGCAATTTTTCGATGTCAGTTGATTCAAACTGTGGAATGGTGTTAATTGGAAAATTCTATTGTTGTTATTAGTCTTTACAAATGGAGTCTGAAAATAGGAAGTATCTTTTAGATACTGCTTCGGGTCGTAGTTCGCTTGTAATCTGGTGTGTATCGAACTGTGAATTTTTTTCAAAAATCCAGCAGCTGTTCGTGCGATTCCAGGAGCTCCGGTTGTTTATGCAGTATAAGGTTCCCGAGTGTCAATAAAGCCGTTCAATCTGGATGCAGTTGAGTTCCACTACAATTAAAGAAAATCTCTTTGGAGAGATAAATATTTCACAAAAATCCATGTCGCAAAAAAATTCATGATCTTGGAAGATTTGGCCTCGGGTACATACGAAAGCAGTATAAGAAGCAAAAACGTAAGCGCAGCTGGTACACGAAGAACGTTTGTAATAAACCGTGGTCATTTCAAGAAGATTTTAATCAAGCTCACAAAGCGAGAGCCACTCAACAGTAGTCAACATCTCAACCCGTGCATATTGTACGTACTGCGATTGATGAGTACACCTAGGCGCCTCAGGCCAGGCTGGAAGGCAAATGACTATCATGTCGAATAATGAGTTCTACGATTTGTAGCTATTGAATGACCCAGTAACCCAATATATATAACTGAAAGATATTAACTCTTGCTCCTTTCTCACTCTTCCTCAACTGTTTCTGTCTCTCAATTTTTCTATGTACTATTATGTGTTTATTACTTGGCTATTTTCGAACAAACACATAAGGCAGATGTCAGGTATCATATAGCATTTGAGATCGAATTCGCGAATATATTTTTCATACACAATAAACAAAATGAACGTAAATAAATATATAAATAAATATTTTGTGTACTTAATAGTCTCTTAACCAATAAAACACAACATATGTAGCTAGATTTTTCAAAAAGCATGACCGAAAATGGGTTTGTGGAGAGAGAAGAACATGAATGTCAATATCAAAGTGAATATCAATCAATATAAACATCAACACTTTCCCAGCACATATGTAACTCAACTTCTTTCAGCCACTGTCAATCAAATAATTTTCAAACCTACCACATACGATAGAAATTAAAAATCACTTCAAACGAACCAATACCACGTGCACAGATATTTTCGTACAATGACACTCATGGAGATACAATATATGTATAATATGTATCTAATGATTTATATAAAAATCCGATTTATGCGCCAAAACTATACAAACACGTAATTCATGCAATTTATTGTATATTGGCTTAATGCCCAATCAAAGACCCGACCGCGGCTCGAACGCAACCTCCAACAAGCAATGTGAAACTAAATAACATTGCAAATACCCGAATGTATCTATCGTTAGTGTGTAACAGATAAACTGTAAAAGCTGAAAGCTAAGCTAGCAAAACATTAGACACTTCAATGTTTTGTTGCCCCTCGTATAGTAAGAAAATATTGTTTGCTACAGATGAGACCTTCAGAAGTTGCAAAAGCTTTCCCGAATATATATACAGATAGATGTTGCAAATTGTAAAAAGAAGGCTCGTCTCGTCTGTATGCTTATATTTCTCTTCTGGTGTGATATTCCCCATACCGTAGATACAGATACATTTGCGAGTTCATGTACAGTTTGATGTTGACAATGAACACTGAATTCTTATGCTGATGAGTTTTATTGAAATGTTAGACGACGGAGTTATTTAATTCAAAATCAAATGTAGATGCATTTTTCTACTTGCATGGTACGACGCTGCAATTGAAATCAATTAAAACTTGATTATTTTCAGTTTGATTGAATGTGCTAAAGGCTGGAAAACTATAAACAGAAATTGAAACCTGTTATTGTTTGTTTACTTATAATGTTACATGCACGGATATTGATATTGTCAAGGATTGGGCTACACATGTTTTCGATATCGATTTATTGATGTCAGTGGTCGTTGTGCCAATGGCACCGGATTCAATGTCACAAACTTCCTGATAAATTTTGAATAAATTACTGCGATATATTTAGCAGCGAAATGTTAATATTATTTTACATATTGTTCATTTGATTGAAGTCATTTGAGAGAAGCAAGCGAAAACACTTGATTAAATGGTTTTTGTGTTCGAACATTTGAACGTAGATTACGAAAAAAATTTAATAATTGTATATTCGTAATCTAACTTCATAAATTGATTTGATATGTATTTTCGAATTATTGAATTCAATTCGAAGATGAACGCTGTGGTACTTTATTCAACCAAACGAATCGTAGCGAAATTTGTTGTTATCGGGCAACCATAAACTCTTAGCCGGTGACGGATGATGGTTGATACTATTTACTTGTAGGGTATCAGTCTCAGTGGTTAAATTTCAAAAAATCGAAACGGTAATTAATATATAAGAAAAAGCAACTCGAATTCAAAGCGATTCTCTCTCCTGTCGACTTCCTTCTTATGCAAATGATGGAAGATGCGCATGCAGCATTGCCAATTTAGCCGTTTGGGAGCTTTTTAGCTTTTTCAACCTCCAAGTCCCAGTCCTCTTAGCAATCCCTAGCCCCAATTTTGGCCCACTGTAAAACTTAATTTGAAATTTAGAAAAATCGGAAATCAGCCTCAGGGTTTGCCTATATTAATTGAATATCTGTTGCATTGCAGCTTATTTAACGGTTTTAGTAAAACGATCTATTTAGATATCTTATACACGTACTTGCAATTGAAAGAGCATTTTTCTAAAATTGTTTGACTGTATAAATGTTAATAAGTAAAAAGCTTTTGCTTTTCTACAATAGTTTATCAGTGATTGAACTCCTTGCATTATTTTAAGTAATGTTGCGACCGACTTTAACTGCCGAGCCGTCTCCAGTGCAACATGAAAATTTATCTAAAATGTCCTTCCCTTCTTCGCCTGCGTCCCTTTTTCCAGTCGACTGGCTCAACCTGACGTGGGTTTACGGGCAGATTGAACTTTTACGTGCTATGGCACGCAGACACAACAACAATTAAGACATGATACAGTTTAAAAATGAAGGAGAAACGAAAATATGTAAACAACTTATTCAAAATTCATTTTTATTTATTCAAATTATGTAAATTAACAAGAAAAAGAAATGAAAAGAAGAGAATAAAGTGAAGAAAAAAATAACAGTATTTTAATGATGAGAAAACAAAATAAGAAATTATACAAGCAAGTATTTTATATGAGATTTTCAACCAATTAAGTAAAATTGTCATACACAAATCAGAACTGACTACTTAAACAATTGTGTGGGTCAAAATGTTCACTCAACCCCGGCTGGAATTCGTTCACAACGATCATACAATAAATAATATAAGGAAATGAGTATATAACTAGGATTAACTAAATATCTAAAGAAACTTAAAAGAAAAGATTAATCCAATTTTCGCACACCCACACCAAAAGAAAAGAAAATGTTCAATGAGATGTAATGAACAATCTAACATATCAAAAGAAACCCTTTGTTTTGTCAAGTAAACCTTACAATTATGTTCATCATTTATATTCATCAACTCCAACTTTGAATACTCATATGCACGATTTAACTATTCCTTCTTTTCCGTGAAATTTTTGGTTAAAATTTAACAACTCTTGTTCTTAATAAATTCCGATCACATAATTTCGTAAATTTTTTCGATTTTCTCTTTTTTTTTCTTTTAAAATTAAACTCTGCTTATTTCGATTGAATTTAGACAGATACTTATTTGGGATCCTAGTTCCTCGCTAGCTGACTCCTTGTCCATCTTCTCATTTCACCATTAAACACTTTTAATATGGATTCTCGTTCGGCGGCTCCGCACGATTTTACTCCAAGCGACAACTCCTTCTCTATTACATATATGTTCATTTCTTTTTCATAGATATAGCTACAACGTCCTTCATTATCCAGCTTTCGCACATCCACCAACCACAACTTTCGTTTTTTTCTCATTTCCCACCACGAACTTTTTTGAAATTGCTTCCCACAACTTTTCAACACATCGTTGACTCGGCTGCTACCAAAAATCAATTTATCTGACTGAGATTTTCCCTCCTGCTTTGCACATTTCAACCATTTTTTTTAAACAGTCAATTAACTTAAAACTGCCCCTTTTTCCTGTTCCCACATTTTCACCTTTTCTCTTCAGCACCGAATTCCCATCTCCCTTTGTCTTTTGCAAAATTACCTCTTTTTTCCTAGTACCGCAATTTTCTGGTATCTTTCCCGCATAACTCGTTTTCTATACCACAGCGTATGAAGTTAGTTCCTAACCAGCGCGCCAACTCCTTCCATTTTCCCAAAAAAACCACTTTCACCTTGAAACTGCGCCTCCATTTACGCAATGCATTATCTGTCAAAGCAGCCTGAGAGTGTGTTGGTTTTTTTGCGAGAGTGAATCGTATGCGAGCAACGAAAAATCTAGTTCTGCATCTCGTTCTGTTCTATGCGATTTCTTCCAACTTTCCAGTCTGATCAACAACACAATCTCAGGTTATATCAATGGAATTTTGGTCCGTATATATACGGAGCTGGTACGCTGGTAGGAACTAACTTCTTACGCTGTGTCTATACCACAGCGTAAGAAGTTAGTTCCTCCCAACGTACCCACCCCGTATATGTATACGGACCAAAATTCCATTGATATAGCCTGAGATTGTGTTGTTGATCAGACTGGAAAGTTGGAAGAAATCGCATTCACTTTTACGCATCCTATCAGCCCCTACATTAATTTACAACTAGACCATTGAACTATTCATTAAGGGGTCAGGTACACTTGGGACGTCCAGAAAAAGCTCTTTTTCAGGATTTTTTTTAGACACACATTAAAGTAATTAATAACAATTGTTTTTTTACTTGAAAGATATATATTTGTAGAAGCTATTGTAATTCTTTTAAGGCACAAGGCTGAAAATCAGTCGAAATAGAGTAAATTTTCGAGGGGTCCAAAAAAAATTGTTTTGCAGTGATCACTGTAGCTTGTCACTGGATCATCCGAAAAAAAAACGGAGATTACTAGTTAATGACATAGTGCTCCGGATGGACGAAGGACTTTGGCAGATTTTGATTTGTCGAAAAATGGCGGTTGTTGAAATTCAAAATTGTATTTTCGACCAAAATTTCACTCACATTTTCGGCTATTGCAAAAAAGTATATCGTTCCATCAAAAAAATCCTTCGTTCATCCGGAAGATAATTACATATCAAATAAGTGAGAAAAATTTCATGCTGATCGATAATGCCGTTTTCAAGTTACAGTGATCACCGACTTCAAAAACATAGTCTCGAGAAAAATGCTTTTAAAGCATGCGAAAAACGCTTTATGCAATAGAGACGACCTCATTCAAAGTTATTTATCTCCATAAAAAATTGTCCGATTCGTCTGAAATTTGCAGAGAATGCTTTTGCAATATGCTACTTTTAGAAAATTTAAAGAAAATAAAATCGATTTTCTCAAAATTCTAAGTGTACTTGCCCCCTTAATAGAATTAAAACGATGAAAAATGTGTAGTCGCAAGCAACAAAACTTCACACACTTAACTCGATGGCGAACAAAAAAAAAATTTAAATTTCTAAATTTATGGCACATCCGGTGAAATTCACGTCTGTTTTGAAATCACAACCATAATTTATTTCATACACAAACCTTTTATACCAAACAGATGAGAGCAAATATGTCACATTTGACAGCGAAATGCAAGCATCTGTTCAGTTTTCCTTTGTATAGTTCGTATATCGTATATTGCAAACAAATTATAAATAATGACGTGAACTTGTTATTGCATTATTTATTGAATTGTATTTGGACTTAAATGCAATTTAGTTGCTAAGCGTTGAATGCTAATAGAAAACTTAAAGTATATTTATCTGTAAATATTTGTTCAATCCGTAACTATGTGGTTTCCGTGGTGTAGTGGTTATCACATCCGCCTAACACGCGGAAGGTCCCCGGTTCGATCCCGGGCGGAAACACGTCTTTTTGGTTTCTGTTTTAATACCTTGGGTACTACCATTCAAGATTGTTATGTATATGAGAGGAATACAAAGAACATGCAAGAAGATGAGTGAAACATTTTACGAACCTGTAGCTTTCTCATCCCGTTCCACGCAGTTACATCTATGAATCAATTATTGATTCTCTTTTGTTGAATCATGAATCTATGCATTAGGTAATTGTTGCTTCTTACTGTTCTCCAGCAATGTTAAATAAGTATCACTGAGTTTAATAAGTAATCAAGTATGGCCCAGAAATGCCTTCGAATTACCAACATCTTTGATCGCGGCTATTCAACACTAGTTTGACAGCAGCCGATCCGCACTTTCTTTAAAATGGCGCCAGGTCAATGACATATAGAGGTGAGTAATTGTAGTTCGTGGGGACTCATGAATTTCGAAATCGTTAAATTCATTTGAACATTTTCCTAAAACAACATAGTGTTAAGAGATAAATAAATGTATAATTACAATAAATAAACCTTTCGACTGGGTGATACTTCATTTTTATCATGGTCGCCCAACCGGCGAGAACTTGCATCAGCGGCTAGGAATTCACTACCACTCTATATTTAAGAACTGTATATCGAAGTGACTTGACAAACGAAAGCAAGGTTTAATAGATCGACAATTAACAATTGTACATAATATTTTGTCTTTTATTTATTGAAACATTTTTATTCGCAAACGTACTTCGATCTCGCAGAACATTAAGACTTTAACTTTTTAAACAAAACATGCTAGTTAGCTGACTTCGAGGCACTTATCAATGTGGTTTGCTTCGAATGGCAGGAAAGCTTATTACCGACAATCTGTTAATTACTAAAAGTTGATTTAACGACCACTTGTGTCTCGCCAGAATCTAAGGCCCATTTAAATCATTTTTCACTAGCATCCAATGTTAATTTAATCAATTTTCTCAAATTAACAGAGCAGATCATTTCGCGGCCTGGACGATTTTGACTATTTTGATCAAAGCCATTAATGACACGCAGGTGGCACGAACCAGAAAGTTGATTCTAAGAAATACACAATGTAATGTGGCATTCGTGAACTTGAGTTCGAAGATGCTTGGAAAATAGTTCTGCAAAGAGAAACCACTTTGCAGACGTGTTTCCTAAGACTCCATCGCAGCGCGCGGAGGCCATCGGAAATAAGCGACAAGGTTCACTAAAAACTTTCGCAATATTTGACAAATTTTAGTTTGTATTGAACTAAATCTGTTCTAACAATCTCAAAAATCTGCAGTCTGAATGGTTCTACCAAATGCTTCCCACACGAAAATGCGACTCCATTGCGTGACGACCCAAATCCGAATATCATCTTGCTGACCCAGCTAGCAAAAAACATTGCTAGTCACAGTGGTATCTTTCAATCGCCTGATCTGCCCACGACAGCTAATCAGGACGTGGCGGTGATGCCAAAATCGTGCAGTATATTTTCGCGTGAAAGGTTACATTTAAATAATTTTTAGTGAAAAAGTATATGAATGTGAATGTGGAAACTTTTCTTTAGGAGAAAACTTTACTACTGATCTTTTGAATCGAACCATGGAGCACACTATGGAAAAATATTTATTAATTTAAAAAAAACTCCTACCTTGTCTCTTCAATTTTAGTTCCACACTTAAAATTCTCCTGCTATCCAATTCTATCAAAAATTCCTGTACACTAATCTCGATAAAACTTTTGGCACATGTCAGCGTAGCGACAAAATAATTTCTTTCATATTCTCAATAAAATCTATTCATATTACTTTGTGCAAAAAACAATACATTTAATGTTCATCACTGTGTAAAGATTTGCATATAATTCAAAAGAAATTATTCGTTGTATTTGATGATCGTCTAAATGAGTTTTGGTTATTTTGTTTGTTCGAGGAAAACAACTTCAACTGAAATACCGTAATAGCAATTATTAAACAAAATAAATGGCTTTGCCCGATGATTTTTTAAAATTCGAAATCGAACAAATCTTATGCTTGCAAGAGAAGTAGATTAGCAAAGGTGTTCAATGTTTGAATGCTTTCTAACGCGTACCATTTCAGATTGAAGGGAATTGAGCCGTTATTGGAGATAGTGAGCTATAACCTAAGTCCTACAAATGCTCAATATATTATTGGACCATTAATAACTGCCTTGACTGGCGAATCCATAACTGAATGTGTTCTCACGACAACTATAGCCGATTTCTGTTCATTGATGCTAAAATGGTAAGCATAACTTTTGATTTTTGAGCTATCACAGTGACTGTGGATGGGTCAAAACTATTTTGGCGACAAATCAAAGTAAGAATGGTAGGATGAAAACCTATTAACGTCACCAACTTGCCCATTCTCAGGTCGCTTCACGAGGATCGTCCATACTGGTATATCCACGAGCCTGGTCTCTATTTGGAGAATCAAACTCCGAAGTTACGACAGCATAGCCTTACCTGCGAAACGACAGCTGGTGGTCCATCAGGACATTCTGTAATGCTGACCGTAATAGCGTATTTGCAAGGCCGTTGGCTAGTCAACTACATGGAGGAGAAATTTGAAATCAACCGATATCTAATGAGTGCCGTGGTAGCTACTGGTGTTGGTTCTCTCGTGGCTTTATGCTGGGCATCGCGGATGTATTTTGCTGCACATTTCCTCCACCAGTGCATAGCAGGATCCACTCTGGCCTTGTCCATTGTAAGCTGCCTCGAGGTTGAAGGCATTCGAAAGAGAGTGCTTCGTGCCAATAGAAGAAAAACCGTGGGTTTCGCTTTGGGAATGATGCTTACGTCTGGTCTAGTCTACGGTGGTTTAGTTTTGGCGGGCATTGATCCAATGATGTCTGTTCGAAAGGTTGGTGCATTCAGATTGACCTCAACTTCAAAAAATGCATATGTTCAAATCATTGCAGGCTATTAAATGTTGCGAAAGTCCAAAGAATATTCGTGTTGAATCTACTCCAATATATAACATTGTAAGAAACCTGGGCTGTGCATTTGGATTGGCAGCATGCGCCCCATTAAGCAAAAAGTATGCTCGCTTTTTATTAAACAATAATGAATATTGACGCAATAATGACTAATTTGATTGTTTTTTCCCCCCAAAGACAGGAAAAAAGCAAAGATCTATGGCGAAGCGTACCGGTAACAGCTGGTTTCTTAATTATTAACAGTGTTATTCTTGCCAAAGCACCCAAAGATTGTGGCAGCTGTATGTACTTGGGTTACGTTTTTTGTGCATCGCTTTTCCATTCGTACGCCATGATCGAGTTAGTTCCGAAAGTCACAAATATGGAACCCGATGAATCAGAAGAATCGAAAGAGGAAAAACCTAAAGCAGAAGGAGAAGCTGAAAAGAAGCCTGGTGGAGAAGCGGAGCCCGAGGCAGCTGAAGAGCTAGCCGAGGAACCAGCAGAAGAAGCAGCAGAGGAAGCAGCGGAAGAAGAGGAATAAGAACTAAAATAAGCACTCTTTTAGTCAAAATTCAACAATATACTATATATAGCTAATTTACAAATGCAAAATAAAAAATCAACCTAAAATTGTTAACAGAACCATAGATACATATTTAAGATTTGAAGTTATAAATAGAAAATATATGTTACAGTAAAATGATCGACTCGTAGCTAAACTTTTAATTCTAGACTAAAAGTTGAGTAAAAAACTTTGTTTTTACTATGAAGTCATTGAATTGGTGCTTATACCGCTGTGTCATGAGAGTAGTTTTGAAGAGAAGAAAAATATTCGATAAATTCCGAATACCTCGCTCTCATTTGCTGGACAACTTTAAAAAACTGCAAAATTCGATTTGTGTGAGCTTATTCCTCTACCTGTATAGCTCGATCAAACTTTCGTTCTTTGTGGAATCATGAAAGCACAAATTGCAAATTAACAGTTTCGTGTGATACCACATGGAACTAACGTTTGACTTTGAAGCTAACAAGAATGTTTGTATATCTATTATAAAACGAATTTTTCCTTATTATTACTATTCTCTATATGCACTTATTGCTTTCAGCCATTATGTAGTTGATAGAATTCCTCCGATAGTGCGTCCGACTTATATAATTAACATTTTGCAAACGCGTTATTTTTGTTTTTTTGGCCTTGGCAATATTGCTAAACTACTGACTTTGTTGGCTTCATCCTGGATATTGAAGCCTCTGGCGATAAGGACGATTCACAATGTTTACATCATAGTTTACGGATAAGCTGTTTCAAATAACCCAACTCCACACAAATGTCCACAACATTTTTATTTGACGATCTTGTTCACCCTCCATTTCGGTCCTCGTCCGTTAGTAACCAAGTAACGTCTTATAGAAGCCTTTCTTTACAATAACTAATCGCATTCCCTGCTTTCTTGTCTAATCTTGTTGCCTATCACACTCTCACTTATCGCGTTAGAAGAGGTATTGATCCTCCTTGGCTAACATTTGACATAATCCGTGCTTTTAAAACTAAAGTCGCTGAGCGTTGTAAATTTTGAAGCTTCATCTTAAAAACTGATCTACTAAGTTCACCAGAATGAGATTTTTTGAAAAAAATTGAAATCAAGCAAAGAAAATTACAACCAGGCAAAGAGAAGAAAAGGGAAAAATTGTGTTAAACCTATAAACCATGTGGTCAAAAATAGACTAGTTCATGACGGGATGATTTCTAATATACTCCACACAAATTCTCACGCCTATTTAGAGATTAGATCAACAAACTCTTGTCTAAATCATCTAGATCTCGTAACCAGCAAAGCTAAGTCCGACAGAAAGATACTCAGGATTACAATATTCGATTTAGAGAATGCATACGACGGTATTGACCTTAACAGTCATCATAATATACTAGTTGTGTTGAGTCTAATATATCTCAGCATATTTGCTACTGGATTATCTTCCTCTCTAGAAGATCCATTGAGCTTCGTGGTCACACTAATAGAATTTAATAATGGTGCACCACAGGGTGATGTCCTCAGCACTCTATTTTTTTAACCTTTACATACAACCCTTCCGTACGTCACGATAACCAGCATCAAACATCATTCAATATGCGGATGATATTTGTGATTTTTACAAACGAAAGTTATGTCAATTCCTGTGAAACTGTTTTGTAAAGAGCTATCAATTCAAAAGAGCTTCAAAATTGTAGGAGTCACAAATTAAATGTTAATCCGTCAAAATGCAAGACTATTTCTTAATAATCTTAGATCCCCTCCACCCACGGTCTGAACTAATACAACCTCTATTTTGTGGTCCAACTCGGTAAAATATCTTGGTGAAATTCTCTTACCGATCTATATCCATCAAAGCAAAGCTTGAAACCAATAGTAAGATCGGGAATTCGCTGAATATATTCCAGATGCTAACGGGGACTAAGTCTGGTATTCCACCCCACAACAGCATAACCATATACAAATTACTTCTAAAAATATGCCTTGAACTTGCCAAGCAAGTCTCTAATATAGTTATACTTAAGGCGGAAGTATAATAGACTTAAATTGACTTAAGTGAACGCTGAAAACGAACGAAAAGTTCACTCAATTGGTGTCAATTGGTTAATTTGCCCATAATGGACTTACCGGAACGAATTTGAAAGTACTACCTAAGTCAAATTTCGTAATCTGATATTCATATACTTATAATTTCATTAAATAAATGCCTGCTTATACGAGACTAATAGCGATCTATGCGTTTGAAATGTTTGGCGGTTTGAACTGCAAACGATTTTTATGGGCGATGTTTTGGCAATTTCAAATTTGACTTAAGTGGCGTACGAACCTATTCGTAGTTCAATTAAGTGGCTTTAATTGAACGAAACTTAATGAAACCGACCAAGAAGTACATTATGGTTTCTATGTATTCGAAGATCCACTTAAGTCAATTTAAGCTCACTTTATTCCATTATAGTTCAGCATTTAGTATGGCTTATGAACTACTACGGGGCCTTATGATTCACTGTAAAAGTATTAAAATTTAAAAAAAAAATCATTCCTCACTATTGCAAGAGGCAAGATTGTCCCTGGCATCCTCAAGTGATGGTTTTCTGATTCCGCGTTTTGGAAATCCCCTGATCATATACGAGTAGAGTCCAGATTCGGAGTAAGCGCCATCCCCAATATGAATATTGGGCCTATTCAAATCCCTCACGTAAGGGACTCCCAAAAGCTCATTAATTGTACATTCAACTCTCTAGTTGCTTAGGCCAAATCTTTGGGTTATACTGTTGTAGATGCGGATGGGGCCAAATCTCTCCTTGGAGCAGATTGTGCTGCAGTGCTTGAGTCTAGGAGCACCCGATCCTGTGTGACCCTTCTCTATTTGGTGTCGACATTAAGTAAAGAACTTATGGCAATCCTTACAGCCATTGAGCTAATTATAAGTCTTTTCCTTAAGCAAATACTAGTGCTAAATGACAGTGATTTAGCTTGCGAACATCTAGCTACATTATAGGATATTTTTGCATATACACCATGATCTACTGCTTAAGGTTGTATGGTCCCCTGGATACATGAAAATTACGTTAATGCAACTTGCTGATACGGCAGCGAAAATGTGATAGATGAAGTTATTCGTTTACTCATCCCCCAGAACCTTGAGAATGTTTCTGCCTTTATTCGGTCTGAAATTAAAATTGAGTTGTAAAGGAAGCACAATTCCGAGATTAGTAATTTTGAAAATGTGTATGGGTAGACACAGAGAGGAGCCTTCGTTTAGGATACTCAGACTAAGCAGCAATAGTGTCAAGCGCATTAACAGATTATTCACAAACAAAGCGTTCGACCGTCTGAGGCTAGACAAAATCAAAGATGTAGCGAGCCCAAATTGTGAATTCTGTATGAGTATTGATTGATTGTATAGAAGTTTTCCGCTTAAAGAAATGGACGCTTATTATTTACTTAGCTTGTAGATGATATAATGACAAACCCGACAAATATCCTTGCAAAGCCACTGTCTTCATCGATGTGTGCTACATTATCTGTTTTCTTCAGCCGTAGCATTCTATCCAGTATATTCCTTTCTATTTCCAGTATATTCCCTTCTATTTAAAAATCCGCTAATATGTTTCCCATCCGAGAAATTCGTCGTGGGTCTTCAATTATCGCCTAATATCCCTTCTATCTTGCTTTTTTTCTTACTTCCTAGCAACATGGTTTCGTAAAGAAAAGTCAACAGTATCCAACTTATTATAGTTGACTGGTACTTTTGCTTCCGCCATCGATCAATAAAGCCAAGTGAATGTAATGTACAGAGACTTTCCCAGGCTTTCAACTCCGTGAACCATAATATCCTCCTATCAAAGCTCGATAGATTCAATACCTCGGATCAACTACGCAGCTCATATCTTCGTTATGGTGCTCGTTTCGTAACGGTTAACTCTTGTTTTTCTTCTCCCTTCTATCCAGGTTATGCACAAGGCTCGATTCTTAGTCCCTCGCATTTCGTCCCATTTATTAACGATTTTTCTTGGCTCTTTAATTTTAATGTGCCTTTTGTAAGCCGAAGATCTAAAAATATCAGCTGCACTATACAACTGGTACTCTGTCAATTGTTTTAATCCTTGGCTCATTATTTCTCAGTCCTGTAGATAATTTCAAGGACTTTGAAGTTGTTTTTGATACTAGTTTGATGTCCATATTTTGCGTGTCTCGTCCAAGGTCTCGTAATTAAGCCGCTATATTCTTAGGGCATCTAAGCATTTTACTGGTATTATATGTATTCCTTTTTGTGTACGCCTGTATTTCTGACTGTCCTTAGCGGAGAAACAGTTCCACGATGCGCTTATAAACGTATTACTCTTATTATATTATTCTTTACTTATAAACGTATTACTATATTATATTATTCTTTACAACTTGAAACAAATTTCACACAATATAAATATGAACTTAACTACGAACTATTTGTGGAATTACATTACGCGCTATTATTACTAATTACTTACCTTGGGTCCGGGAAAACTAAGCCGAAAATGAGACTGAAATTGATATTCTCAATGATCTCAGTCGTTTATGTTTGAGCATCCACCCGTCGACCGCAATTGCAAGTGTACTCAAGTTCAGGTTCTTTATTCGTATTTCCGAAAACTTTTTCGTATTCGTATTTGAACATTGCTAGTCTGCACCAAACGTGTATTACTCATTTCGCAATGATAATACTTGGTTCGTTAAAGCGGTTAAGAAATGTTATTTGTCAATTCTCAAGTCGGAATAGGATTAATTTAAGTCCGTTTTTTATCCTTATACAGCCCGCAAATTCATGAAACAGAAAACGTAACGATAGTAAGATGCAATATAAAATTCACTCTGCTTTCGCACTATCTATACTTACCATTAATAGAGTTTCATATGCTTTCAGCCAATCAAAACTAAGAAATGAGCAAGAGACTTAAAAAAACACGATTAGATAACTGTAGCCCAAGCCTGAAGAATATTGGATTCGAAATCCGATTCGATAGTACAACACAATTGGCAATTTTTCATAAAGAATATTTTTACTTAAACTGTATTTTTATTTGAATTACTTAAATAATCTTCATCCTTTTATTTAGTTAATTTAAATTCAATTTAATTTCCTTATATTTTATTTTTAAAAAAGAAAAACATTCGTTCTACCAGGTATTATTCTGATTTTGTAATCATTATCAAAGTATTAATAGTTTCCGTAATGAAAATAAGAAAATAATTTGATTAGGTGACACCATTTGATGACAGGACATCTTCATGAGAGGATCACGCGTATTTATAAAAAAAAAAGACAAGCACTGGGTCTTTTTGGCAAACAGGTTGCGTAGTGTTGCTGACCTGCAACTTCGGCATCCAACCAGCGATGTTAGATGCTGATTATAAAGCTAGACGATTCATCACGATAGTTATAGATCCATCAATGTAGGGCGAATAAACGCTTGAAAAACATCCACATGCAGACTTAAGTGTATACAAAGATGTGACGAGGATGTATGCGAGAACCTAATGTATAAATGCAGTACTATATTTGTATCAAAAATTGGTAAGTTCAGACGACATCGATTTTTTCGTTATAAATTTTATATACACTTGAGGGAGTTACAGACGATTTTGGAGGTATCAGCTGGATTTGAACCATTTAACTATGAGAGGCGAGTACAAAACAAAATTCGAACACATTACTACTGAAAATATTTTCTATGTCGATGAAGTTTTGACGGATAAAGCACGAAATGAGACACAGAGTATATTGCCGCCGTTTGTTAATTTACGGAAATCGCTCCATTATCGAATCAGTGAGTTTGTAAGAGTAAATGCAGCTTATTTTGTAACGACGATTTCATTTCCATTGAATACACACAGGTTCTGAAATGTATACTGCCAACCGCTCAAAGTCGAAAAAAAATACCAAAAACAACTAATCAACTATAAAAACATTTCATATTTTCACTTCAAATCAAAACTTTCTTAAATAAAGAAAATAAAACGATCGTTAATAATCGTAATCACAAAGGAAAAATTAATGAAAAGGACATTGTGGCATAACTTAAATTGGCTTTATATTTCATTTACATTCTATATGAAAAAAAAAACGATTTTTCCTGCTTCGCATTCCTCGCATTCATTTTTTTTACGATTTGATTCCTAGTTAAATTACTGCTTAAAGATTTTTTTCATTTTTGGATGGAGCCTTTCATGCGACACAATAGAAGTATGTAGTGTAGTAGTTTTTATCTTATTACGGATTAATTAAATTGGTTCCATATGCTTTTTATAAGATTTCAGGTTCTGTTTCTTGCTCTTTTTTTACACTAAACAAAAACGTCAACGCGCACACTCGTAAGGGTTTGTTCTTCATCAAAACAGCGAATTGTTCCTAACACGATCTCTAACTCAATCATCATTTTCATCATCATCATATTCCCTCGAAGGAGAGAAAGAGTTTCTATATGTTAAGAAGAGTTGTTTTACTCGACGACTATCACTAAAAAAAAATATACACAAGATATATGTATGGAGAAAATAGGATGAACGTAGGCGGTGATATATTTAAGTTGATTGGCTTGTCACTATCAAAACTAACACGATACGATTTCGATGAAGAAAGAAAATATACGATTGCCGTTCCATTCAAGTCGGATTGAAAGATATTTTTTTTTTTACTAGCTTTTGGTTCCACAAAATTTGAATTAAATTTGGTTTTTTTTTTATGTTTCACGTATAATTAATAGCATTTAAATTATGTTTATTTTTTTTAATTTTTATTTTTTCCATTCTCTCACATTTTCCTCTCTTTCGTTTTTAATATTATCTCCTTTCTCGGCTTTTGTTTCAAAAAAAAAAATTGTTTGTTTTTTAGCTATTGCATACATAGTTCTCCGCATAATCAATGTATTTTTTTCCTTGTTTTCTTGGAAAAAGATGTTGCTTAACTATTCTGCTGGATTGCTGATGTTGTTGCAACTGATTTTGATGTTGTTTTTGTAGTTGTTGTTGTTGTTTTTGAATAATAGATGTAAGAATAATAAGTATAATATGTAATAGCGTTTATTACACGATGACGGATCGATTGTAAAAACTGGAACGCATCACATAGCATACTTCCTTGTCCATTCTCGTGCCAATTCATTATATTTTTCCCGATCAGTTTTATATATTCTTGCAATCTCTGGAACGAGGGGATCATCTGGATTTGGATCACAGAGCAGAGAGCAAATTGATAATAAAACTAAAATGAGAAAGAGAGACAAAAATATTTATTAGATTTATTTATGGTGAGAATTTTAAATTTTAAGTAAATGCAAAGTAAGCCATAATGCAAATTCGTGATTTCACTCACTAACAGAAGGGATACTAAATTCATGATTTCTAGTTTCAATAATTTTGATGCACTGATTTCGTAAATCCTCGCTAAATAAACTAAGCGCTGCCCTAGGTGTGTACTTTGCCCTCTACCTGCTACATATTGAAGCCAACCGAAGAACATTCTAGTTATTTATTTGAAAAATTTTAGACTACAGTCACAGAAAACTTGCATAAAATTTCAAAAACAATTTGCAACAATAGTTTTCAGAGATAATATCGGCAAATTGAAGCCAAAATTTCTTATAAATCTTACTAATAGTTCTTTTAATGGATGAGACAGATTTATTGTAGCCATAATAGATTGGATGAAAAGGAACGGACAAAAAAGATGACGTGACAATTTGTATTCAAGCCATATTCAGAAGAGACACTTCGAGCCAGAAGCTTACCAGCAAAGAAGATTATAACATTAAGGCATTTAGTGCCAAGTTTGCTCATAGCCAAAAGCTTGAGCCGATTTGTATAGGGAGGCAATCAAAGGAGGCAATCACTAAAGCAAAATAATTTTTTAAAAAAAAATAAATATTAATCTCCTTCGATCGGCTCCTTACGAAGCCTAACGTAGAATAACCTTTTACGACGATGGTATTTATCTGACCGTCAAAAGTAAATGAGCTATTAAAAAGTACTCTTAAATTGAGTTACTTTTTCTGAATGTGCAAAGACTATGTTCTTCAGAGAGTACTCAAATTTTAGTGAAATTGGTGTTTATTTACCTCGTGTCAAATTTATTTACTGCAAATTGCCCAATATTTTGGATAACTTAGTAAACTTATAATAGGATAACTTAAAAAGCAAAAATAAAATATAAAAATAAAAAATAACAAATATACTATTCAAAACCACAAATGACAGATAAGAGGAGCTCAGTTAATAAGAATCAAATATTTGATATAGAATGCGGAAAAGGACCGAGTTGGAAGCTGTCATGGATACGTAAAAGGCGTAAAACTGGAGAATGAAAGTAAATATCTGTACTTGCTAATGGTACTTCAAAAACACCAGAGGACCTAAATTGCCTCTCAAGTTCCCGTCCGATCATCAAAGGTGCAATAGAAGAAATTAGGTAGCCGCGGCTGATTTTGAGCAGAAAAATTTCGTCAAGGACTCTGCGCTTTGCTAAGAAAGGGAAATTAAGGAGCGATAAACGTTCATTATTGGGCATATAAGAAAGATTATATTTATATAATAAAATACGAATAAACCCCCGCTGAACCGTTTCAAAAGCACCGGAAACATACAGTGACTCGCAAAACTGTTAATAAAAATGAAAATTTCCACATATTTTATGTACAAGCAGAACAACTGGGTTTTCTAAGAAACTGTACCCTCACATATTCTTGGAAATCATGTAACGCGATATTTCATGGTAATTTAGTGCGAATAGTTTTGGAAAAAGTTTATTTTTTTACAGTTGTTTTGTTGCAGTGACGTGAAAAGTTTTGCCTGCTTGCCGGAATATTTTAAATAAAAGAAAAAAATAATAATTTTTAGTTGATATTACGGTGAGTTAGTAAATTATTATGTTTTAACAAGAGGAAATAATTTAAATTAATCTAATAGAAACGAAAACTAACCTCAAGGAAAAATGCCAAAAGCTATCCAAGAGAACGTGAAGGCAGCAATTGTTGGTGATCTTCAAAAGAAGTACTCAATTCGAAAATTGCTGAAAAGTACTCGGTGTCAATAGGATTCGTAAGCAAAATACGGAAAACGGTAGAAGATTTTCTCGAAACGAACGCTGGTGGGCGACCAAGTAAGCTATCTCCGGAGACAAAGCGTTGTATCAAAAGATTGATTATGACTGAAGCGGTAGATACAGCTGTACAAGCCAACAAGGTAATCTGAACCAATTTAAATGTTACAGTTTAAAATGATACTGTTCTAAGATGCCTTAAATTTTAAAGCAAAAGCAAAGGTAAAAAAAAAACACTTTTAACCGACCGCCATAAAAAGGCGAGGCTTCAATTTGCCAGAAAATACAAAGACTGGACGCCAGAACAATGAAAGTTGGTTAAATGGTCTGACGAGTCAAAAATAAACAGGTTATGTTGAGATGGGCGACACTGGACGTGGGTTAACAAGTCCGTTGGCTTACACTCAAACCCTCAAATTTGGAAGCGGCTCATTAATGGTTTGGGGATGTTTCAAAGGTAACCAATTTGGTATTTTGAGACGTATAAGCGGAATTACGCGGGCAACTGACTATATAAATATCTTAGAGGTCTCATATCTACCAAGTCTTGATAGATTTGGCTCCGAACCTGGAGACAGCTTATTTATGCAAAACAACGATCCAAAACACACTGCTCGCATAACGGCCAAATGGCTTCAAGATCATAATATTGAGACTCTGAAATGGCCGCCACAATTGCCAGATCTCAATCCTATAGAGAATGTGTCGGTTTATTTGAAGAAGAGTAGTAGCAAGCAACACTGTTCCAAAAGACTGCGAAGAACTTTGGGTACGCGCTCAACAAGCGTGGAATGAGATTGATCCACAATGTTTGGAGAACATGTTAGGAAGTATGCCTAAAAGAGTGAAGGCTGTAATTCTTGCCTAAGGCGGGTACACTAAATATTAAATAAATAAAATAAAAACGGGACTATTTAGTTAGTCACAGGATAGATGCAAAAGTGTTCACAGAACAATTTTTTTAATTTTAATTTTAGAAAACAGAATTGCTGTTATTTTTATGTTTTGGTTCTCTAAAATGTAATCTATTTTCTGAAGTAATTTTATTTTGTAAAAACTTTTAATTTGTTATGAATAAATATTTAGATTTTCCCAAAAATCAATTTCAATAACTTTTTATGAACAGTTTTGCGAGTCACTGTATATGAAAGGATAACTCCAGATTTGACCACTGTTTTCGAGTTTGGAGCGAATAAACGTAATAAATATCTTAACACATGTGGAAATGCCGCAATACGTGAGTCATTTTTGGTAATGATTTGAACATGAATATCAAGGATGGTCTCAATAAGAAAATGTGGAAAGGCGCTTCAAAGAAAGAGGACATGACAAAACATTTGGAACCATTTAAAGATAAGTAATTAGAGTTACATCAAGGAATAAGTTTTCAAATTTTGCTGAGGAAGTAGATAATCAACATAATTTTTTATAAAAAAATTTTTAAATCATCTGCGCGGAGTAGCCGAAAAAACATTGGGAAGATCATTGATGAAGAGGTTGAAATAGAGAGGTTCCTTGGGGCAGTAGAAGTAGCTCAAGATTAACAGAATCGAATGCTTTTGAGAAACTTGGTAGTTCCGATCCAAAGCTGAGGCTACTCATGAGAAAATCCAATGAGGTTTGTAGACGTGGAACTCAGTTACGAAGGTAAAGCTAGTAGAATCGTAAATTTTATTGAACACGAAATGCTCAACGATTTTGGAAAAGCATGAATGGATAGAGATGGGGCGATATTGGGCGGGGTTACGTTCCCCAGATTTGAAAATATCGACATCTATTAATTTTCAGGTTGAAAATACGCTTGACAGCTTCCAGAAAGAAGGAAATTTACCAGCCCATAAAACTAACATTAAATAGAATTGAAAGGGGGAATTGATAGTAAGGAAAATGTAAGATTTTCTACCAAAAAGTTAGGTATGCCATCAGAGCCAGGAGAGCAATTGGAATCAAGAGAAGATATAATGAATTGAATTTCAAGAGGATTAGTCGAGAGTGAATAGAGCCAAGGAGAGAAATCGAAAGCAATGTTATAACAAGCGGGAATAAACAAGTCCGGAGTATGCGGAGTATTGCAAACATCCTGAGGATAAGCAGTAGTAGTGTTATTATATGTTAGGGCGTCAAGTATAGCAGAGGAGGATTTTGAAGAGCTAAAAAAGGACCAAAAGATTTTAGGGCTCCTCGAGATCAGAGACGACTCAATGTGTGAAGAATATTCGCGCATGGCAAGTCTTATTTCATTCTTGGCATCAGCTTGTATACGAGAGAAATCAGCATGGTCTTGGTCTGAATGAGACCTTAAACATTTTATTTGTGCAGCATTTTTATTACCAAGAATGTGTTCAGCTCTCTCGATTAACTAAGGATCATCGTTACGATCAGGCAACCGGAAGATTGGAGTGTGTGAGATGATCGATTCAAGATAAATAGCATAACATTTCTCAGCTGAAGTGTCGATGTTAAGTCCTTATGTAGACACCGTGAACTATAAGGCCGAACACTTTTTCATTAGTGAACGCCAGTTTGAAAGATTATCTAGGTGAAATTGTAGATCAAGATATTAATGTAAATTCGATACCCTTTTTTAGTTTGGCTTCGTCTACACACAGTAATATAGATGAATTCTACAAAAGTGACAATGAATCGTTCATATACAATACAAATATAAGTGGACCCAGGTGGCTCCTCTATGTGAAAACTTGAACAGCATTTTCCACCACAAAAAGAAACATCTTGAGAACTTCAAATCAAATAAGAGGCAATCCAGTTAACAAATAGTTAGGGGACATTGTAAGAGGATAATTTCTCCAGTAATCAAAAGCTTGTGTAAAGTCTATATAAATACAGTCGACCTGCAGATCTTCTTCTAATGATGAAATAATAATATTTGAAAGTGCTAGCAGGTTGATTGAGTTGATTTCCCTTTATTGAGGTCATGTTAGTAGGAAGATATGATAGATTTACAATAGAATGCTACGATATATCTTAATATTGCTTCAAAATTTTGGTTACACAAGATAACTTGGCTATTGCACGTAAATTATTGATCGCGATGCTTCAATGGTATTATTTATTTATTGATAAAATTTATTACAACAGAATAAAATTCCAATTATGGCAATAAAATACAGAAAAAAATATAACTAAACTTAATATATTACAAAAAGATAAAGGGAAATACGATTCACAAATTTGCCTCTTTATCACTTAGATTGAATATAAATTATTTCAACCGCCATTTAAACGAAAGAAACATTGTGGCAGAGTGCCAAGCCCATCATACAAGATACTTTCCAGGTAAACAGAAATTTTTAAATGTAAGAGTAATAATTTTTTGACACAACCGATTTATTTTCTTCAAAATAATCTTCTTCGAACTCAGTACGATCTAAAAACATGCCAAATGAGTGTTGTGCATATCGTACCAAATCAGACGTATACGAGACGAGAACTGGTTGATAGTTAAAATGCGAATTTTAGTTAAGAAAAAAATATCATTCAAAAATGAGGATCGATGAGAAGGCGCGCTATTGTGCAACAAATGTCAGCTTCTCAATTAGTATTATCTTCACTTTTGACTACTAAAACGAGGTTTTTTGGGTTTTGGCTCGTTTGGAGCCTTCCACACAGAAGTCTGGCGCTTGATATCTGGATCATATTGAAATCACCACGTTTCATCACCAGTCACATATTGTTGTAAAGGAAGTTTTTTTTTTGACCTTCTTAATTATGTCCTTCCAATGTCGAATTCTGAACAATTTTCGGCAGTCAAATCGTGCACACAACTTTCGGTCGCTCAAATGTACGAGCAAAATTCAATAAATTGTTGCTTCGTATCCCATGAATTTCAATGAAAATGTTGGCTGATCTTTGATTTAGTTTTGATGGAATCTGCGGTGATCACAGATTGCGTGGGGTCAACAATTATGTCGTCACGATCATTTTTAGACCGCGTATACCTCATAAAAACTAGCAAGTTTAAAACAAAATTAAATATTGATGAGACAAACGTATTTTCACTTCAGAAGCGATAGCTCCGCTCCCAGAGGACCAAATGTCATGAAATTTTCACTGGAAAACAAAAAAGGATGTACCTTTCCATTGCATATAGATGGTACCACCAGAAAATGCCCTATTCTAAAAATCCTGTTTACTTTGGAACGCGCCTTGTATAAGAAACATATATAATCGCGAAACACGAAAACTGATATATATCTCCAGTATTTTTGAAATCTGAAAACAAAATAATACGATTAAAGTTGGTCGTCATACAACTATATCCCACTGCTATCTTCTTTTATTTTGCTATTCAATTCGAAGAGATAAAGCAAACTGTCGGTCGCTTTTAAACTACAGCTAGTAAATAATCAAAGCAGAATACGACACTGAGGAGTGATATAAAAATAATGTATGATTCATCACGTATTTTAAACTAAATAAACATCAAAATATTTTTTCAATTCAACAAATTCGCATTATGCCACTTACATAAATATGAAAAATAAACATAAAAAAATATATAAACTTCGGCATTTCATAGTCATTTGGTAAGAATCATCTTAATTGAAAATTTTAAATCATAAAATACAAATTGAATGAATTTTTTCTTACCTTTTGAAATTGTCAGTGCTGGCGACCACTGAGATCTTAATATATCGAGACAAATCGATCCATTACTGTTTATGTTTGGATGGTATATGCGTGTTGTAAACGCCACTTTTGGTGGTTTAAAAGGATAGTCTGTTGGAAAATGAATGGTGAGGAAAAATACACCACCTTGGTACGGACTGTCAGGCTAAAAATTAAATAAGAGGATAATTTACAAAAGGTTAATGTAATATAATTAAGCTTGATTTTAATTTTGTTTATGTATGAATTATTTCATGGAAATTTATTTGTAAAATATTATAAACATATTTGTGATGAAATGGTTTGGTTTTTAGTGTTAATAGACCACACAATATTTTCACAGGGATTTTTTTTTTTTGAAGACAAGTATAAGTATGAACAATCGGTAAATCATGTAGTTTTCACGGTGTAGTGCAAAATATATCAATAGCATTCCAAGGAAAAACTCCAATAACTCTAATCCGACCGTGTGCTACTACGAATTATTTCGAACTTACTTATTCGAATATAATGAAAAAAAATACGTTTGGCCAGTCTAAGATGCGAAACATTGTGCCTTGTTATGAGCTAGCTGACATAAACTTGCAATAGGAGGAATAACATTTTATTTTGTTAGCCAATGGATCTAGTCCCACATTACCTGTAAGTAGCACATAGCGTACTAACTTCTCCGGCTGGTCGTTACCTAGCTTGATGAATCTATGGACCGGAGAATCTATTGCCCTAACATAAAGGTTAAACCTACTATTGTTATTAAAATTGAAGATGAGTTGCCAATTTAAATAACGCGTCTATATCGTACTAGCACCAGTACTGTCATTGACATCTGTGTCAAATTCCACGACATCATCTTCATTTGTGAAATAGTTTCGCTTGTGTTTTGTGAGCAACTAAAAGGGCACTTAGAGGTTTTTAGAATCTGATTATATTGAGCAAACAAACTGCACTAAATTTTCCGCTGCAGAAACGTTAAGTATGTTGCAGAAGACCAGGCTATGTCGAGAAAATGTTTGTAAGTGGTACAAAACGTTAGAAGGAGACAGAGAAAGCGCTAAAAACGCATCACATCCGAGGCGACCGCCAACTACTGATCAACAACATGCTAAAGAAATCAAAGATTTGGTGCTCCGCCAAAGTAGCTGAAAAATCAAGGTAACGTTTACAGTTTTCCGCGATTATCGTAGTTTTGTACATTATGAACTTCGACCGCTGGGCCAACTGTAAACAAGAAATATTTAACTGTTATGCCTCATTTGCATGAAGCTATTACTGCAATATTTAACTATTATGCTTCATTCGCAGATTAAGAACAGACAACTCTTGGGTTTTGCAACACGACAATGCACCATCTTACTTCGTGACCATTTCGTCAAAAATTCAAGTCATATCGTTCCATGACCATCAAATCCGCCTGGCTTGTGGTAATTCCAGAAACCCTCTCCGGGAACAATACAATATTTTGACTCGATTGAGGAGATAAAATCGCTGCGTGCTTTAAATGCCATTTCGGAGACTGAATTTTATAGAATTAAAAAAATTATAAAACTACTTAACAAAGAAAAAAACGAAAAACTTTTTGCAAAAGACTTCTAGGCGTCGAAATAAATGCAACAAATATTTAGCTACCGGAAGAAGTGGGTGCTGTTATTGTGGATACGATTCTCCTATTGAAGGAAATTGTTAAAGAGTGTCCGATAACACCATGTTTATTAATCCTACGGGCTATATATCTCTGCGTATAGGTAGACAGAATAAGTCAGAATATACACTATTTTCCCAGCTGAAGAAGAAGGAGAAGAGTACATCACCTAGACGACCACTGAAATATTCTGCGGTAACCATATATTGCGCAAGCAAACATTTAACTACTTTAACATTTGCGGCGCCGACAGGTATGCTGCCGTCGGGGCCTCGTCACCCATATATGGGTGACGCTCTTCTCGTTGAAAGTAAATAAGATATTCAGTTGCATTTTGAAAACAAATTTGATGGAACAAGCACTGAAGCATAAATATAGAATATACAGCATAAAAATATTAAAAATATACAAATTTCTAATCGAGTTGCATTGTTGGTATTCCCGCTTACCTCTCCGTTTCCGTTCTGGTGCGCTGAAATTAAAATTTGGGCTCACGAGAAACTCAACCGAATCACACTTGGCGCCGAACGTATTAAAGATCGCTCATAAATGCATAAGAATATCAAATGTCAGATTCAATTTGTAGCAGTTTTAGTTCCAACGACAATTAGGCGGATGCGTATGAAGATGAAATGCCCCTGCATCTTTTCCCCACATGTCCAGAGGCTGTCTTTCATGCTTTTATAAAGAAAAGTGTATAGGATTTCGAAAATACACGATTCGTTGACATAATATGAACCAATAAAGGACATTTCCATTTACGTGCATCCTATCTACACCTCTTCTTGATTGAGTCTCCCCAAATTGAATAAGTTGCAAGTTATTTTAGTGTGGGTTATGGATACTGTAATAGAGACACACAATAATATCTTCAAGGCATTTGGTATATATATATTTCGCTTAATTTTGCCAAATAAAATCTCAAAAGCTAGCTATAAATATCGTTTCATAATATAGCTTCGGGTATTCATATCCTAGTGGAACTAGAAACCTTGCGTGAATAATTCACTAACCATTTATTAAGGAAAAATATACTATTAAGAAAAAATGAACTACTTGTAGAGACTTACGTCGACCATGCTCTAACGGAAGCATAATGCAGAGATTAGATTACACGCGTTAAAAATAATGAATTTGATTTTGAAGACAAAGGACACTCTGGTGCACCGAAAAAGTTTTAAGATGGAGAATTAGAAGCATTACTCGATAAAGACCCATGTCCAACGAAAAATGAGCTTGCAGAATTATTAGGAATTGATCAAAAATAAGTTACCAAACGTTTAATATCATTCGGAATGATTCAAAACCAGCCGAGGAACGTCGGACGGCATTTTTTCATATGTGAACAACGCCTTCAATGGCAGAACAGGAAATGTTTTTTGCATCGTATCGGAATTGGTAATGTTGAAAAGTTACGCACGACGACAACCCAAAGCGTAGAAATCGTGAAGTAATCCCGGTCATGCATAACAAAGTGCATACATGGTTTCAAATTCATGCTCAAAATTTGGTGGGATCAGCTGTGTACAACTTATTATGAGATAACTCATCGAAACCATCACCAGAGTTCGTTATCGACTACAATTGATCAGTTTCAGCAGAGCATTGAAGGAAGATTGACCGCAATAAGAAGAAGATATCACAAAGTAATTTTGCCGGACAGAACCTTCTTGGAAAGTCCTATTACATCCGCCGTATTGACCGGACAATCCTGCTTCAAATTGCTGAGCGGCACTTCCATTCTCATAAAGATGAGTCGATACGTGAATAACCACAAAAGATGATTCGTTCTTTCGACATGATATTTGTATGCTATCAGAAAGATGTGTGAAAGTAGTGGTTAGCGATGAATAATACTTGCAATGACATCTTTTCTAATATATTTCTTAATTAAAGTATTCATTTACTCGAAAAACAAAGCAATCACAAATATTTTAAAAAAGTGAGCTAAAGTAACAATCTGTTATATGTTTCAAATTTTTCCATCGATACTCCAATAATTGCCAACATTGATCAGAATTTTCTCCTTTTGCAGGTAATAATCATACTTGGTTTTATGGACGTTTTATGAAAAGTTTGATTATGGTGAGGCAATTTTTATAATTTTTTTTTTTTCGATTTGAGTAGGCCATATCTTGCATTGCTGTTTCATTCTCCGCTATACATAGAAGCACACTACGATCGGCAATTATAGCTCGACTATTCGTTTTATATCATTAAGCACAAGAAAAATAATAGAAATTTAAGAATCTACCCTTGAAAAATATCAATTTTCTAGTCATGTGTGCCGAGTTTTAATTGACAGTTTTCAAATAGCTTTTCCCCCTATTAGTTATGTCTTGCTATAATTCCATAGTATTTGAAGTTTTTGATAAGCGAATAATTCAATTACTGCATGGCTAACAGCAACTAAGTTTTGATTCTTTCCCTTCGAAAAGTTTTAAAACAGGTGGTCATCGGTTATTTCTAGATCTGGGAATTTTCCAGCCTAGCTCTTTGATTTTCTGACGAGTCATCAAAACCGTGTTTCTTACTAAACATCGCCGGCTTCCTTTTCTTTGAGTGTTTTATTTTTCCGAAGTGAGCATTTCGTTAGATTTCGAAAGTTAGTAATCCATTGGTGCTTAGACGTCGCACCATCTTCACAGTATCCTGTTATTCAGGCTCAAGCTCAGACAGTATATGGAGATTTTAAGTAGTCCAAGTTCAAAATACATTATCCTTTCAATATTTTTGTAGCTAATTTACTTTTCGTCACTAGTTACATCTGATTCAAATATTTTTTTTTCCTAGCAGGCAACGACGAGAATAGGATCATCCACGTTTCTCTGACTTTGCTCATAAGGTATCAATCTGGATTATTTATAGATCAATCTTAGTTCCAAACATGCCTTTCCCCCAACTTGGACATCGTCAAGAAAGAGTCTTGGCCGATAATGGTCTCGATAGCATCGTCATCAATCGAAGAGAGCCGATCAGCTCAGAGTATGGATTAGATTCTTGCTTCAAATTTTCCAAGCCATCTGCCGCAGGTTCTATTTGAAATTTCATCTGTTGCATTTCTTTTTTATTGGAATCCTTATAAAATGCAATGTGAAAACTATATTTTCTGATGAGAAAAATTAATTTGTTTTTTTTTTTTTTTTGAAAAGAATTTGCTTCAAAGCTTTGCATATTTGTTTCTCAATCGAAGACACTTCCGTGTGTGTTTGCTGATCTGAAGACTGATTAACTAAAAATTAGAAGCGCAAGATTAAGATTAGCACTTTAGCACAGATCGAGTTTTTACGTTATCATCATCGATGTCGTGCCAGTTCCAGTCGGATATTATTGCTACAATTATTGTCCTATAGTCATTTCGATTCTGCCGCATATTTCGCCAGTTCAAGACTCGTAACGGTGATCTACTATCTGCATCAACGATCTACAATCTGCATCAAGTATACCGTTTTATCGTTTCCTCGGTTTCCCATCCGGACGTTTCCCATCCCATCAAAAATTTGACTTATTCAAAGGGAAGCTCAGTAATCGTGTAATCTCGAGAAATGGTCCGGACGAACGACCACCTCGCTTTTGCGTTTTAACTCCGTTGGATTTCTTGTTTTAAACCATTGGTTTATGTCAAAAAGCTAACAAAATTAGAGGAGCTCAAAAATTGTCAACTTTCCGGCCGATATGTGTGGAAGAGTGGTAGAAAATTGACTCCAAAGTATCCATTGCTGCAAACGTGCTCGCGGTGGTAATGTGTACAAAACTGAATATCATGCTTAAATGTAATATGTGTAATACACTTGGAATACATTTCAGCCCAATACATCAATTACTCTGTTTTAAATAAATAGAAAATTGTTAGGTCCTTATTGGAAAAGCCCTGCAGTTATGTGGATGCTTTTGAAACAGTTTCTTCTGAAACTACACTAAGCTCTATCATCTGTATCGTAAAAAGTGGAATATCACCGTGGAATTGTAAATGTTCCAGGCTCCACAACAAATAAAAATTATACTTCATATGCAATAAACAATCATTATAAGGAATTATTGGCTTATCGTTCAATTATATCTCCCTTTTAAAATATAACGTCTCCGTTGGGCGCTGGAAGCATTACAAAGATACTTCCTTGTGTCTTTGTTTTAGTTGCATGAAATTAAAATATATTTTTTTTTAAGCATTTTCAAAAGCCAAATGAGCCTTAGATTGACTGTAACAGTTCTGTAGAACTATGCCCGCGAACAGGTTACTTTCATCTGAAGAACCAGATGACCTTCATCCTATTAACAATATTTTTATGTATATCCAAATCACATATGAAGTGTATTCCTATCGACACTATAGTATCCTAGCTTTAAGTCTAAGAAAAGTCTTTAAGTCTATACTCTTAGCACTTTTCAAGCACATGTTTGACGGAATATCGAATAGAATAATATCGATGACCGTCCAATTTTCAAACTACGTTGATACTCTCCAATAATTTGATCCTGGAAGGGCTTATTATTCCACTCAATTCTATTAGAAAGGACGTGCAAAGTAGTGCTTCGGTAATTGTCGCACCGCACTTTTTTTCTTGCGGCATATATTTTTGTGCCAACTTACGATAGTTATTCTTTTGTTCATATTTTTGAAATCAATCGATAAAGAGCGTTGCAAAAATATCTTTCAACATTTTTGAGCAATTCTGTCAGCTTTCTACATTCTACCTGAGGTTATATCTGGCTACTTGCACTTCACGCTATTGGATGCCATATCCAGCTACTAAAATGCTCCTAGCCTCTGGCTTGTTATTAGACACAGGGTTCAGAGATTGTTGAAAATATCAGAGCCATTTGCCTTGAATATCGACTGGGTGGCCAATGATGGATCCTTGTGCATCTTTCCAAAGGCTGGTTGTGGCTTTAAATCTGACCCATTGTTGTTAAGTGAGTTAGTTGTCAAGCGAATTGTGCTTTGAAAGTGATTGTCGATAGTCTTCGATTCCCAAATTTATTCAAACTTCTCTCATGCACCCAATCCAACCAGTACTTCTCCAATCGAAATGAGCACTGTTTGGCTGTTTCAGGGGCTAACATCGTTTTCCTTAAAATTCTTACACGAAATCCTGCAGTCATCAACAAATCATAAATAACATCCTTAAAATCGCACTTAAAACTAATTTTTAAAAATTGGTGAACTGACGGACATTAGTTTATAAATTCACAGAAAAATTTAATCCACGTGCCACACTTACATCGGGTCATGTAAATTGATTTGTGGCATATAAAATAACTTCAAACTTTAGAAACTAGTTGAATTTGACTTAGTGACGAAGTTTGACCTGTTCAACAACGCTACATCACTTGAAAGCTGGCCGAATACGACTTCTATCGACCCATGTAAATATGCAGTAAATAGAGCATGCTAATCATCTAAGAATTCTCACACCTTAGGTGAATAATTTGTATTTTAATGAAAGGGAAAATAGCATGTAGCCATTCTTAAAATTAAATATTGACACAAATAAATTTCCAATCATTTACATAAATTAGTTATATAATTAAATACTTACCGGTCCCATTATTGTTGCTTGCCAGTGAAATACTGAAAAATTAAAAGAGATAATACATATTAGACTAATGCGTGAAATTTAACATTTGTTTCAATTTTAATTTAGCATAGTGAAGGTTCTATAATTTGTGGTACAGAAAACTGCAATAAGAGCGTGGCGAGAGGTATAGTCGATTTAATTTAAATAAAATTTAATCATGATATGTTTCGATTTTTATTTATAGTTAAATGTAAGTAAATAACTGTAGACTGTTTGGCGATATCATATGCTTTTCCATTAAAGAAGCTCACTTGTACTTCCTCAAGATCGCCAGTACCGAAACCATTGCCTACTTATAATCTCCACTAACATAAATATTCATTTTCAACATTTCAGTTAACACTACAGTCCTTTCTCATAGTTATACTCTCATTGTTGACTCTCATAGTTAGATTACTTAACGTAGTACACAACTACCATACAAAACAATGAAACTTTCAACAGTCACGTCCTTGAAAAGCGCAATCACTTACTCTCATTGTGGCCAAAGGGAAAAATCAATAGACCACGTGAGCCGGTGACCTAGAAACAACCTGAATTATAACTTTCTCTCATGACGTTCGATATCAGGTCTCAAGATTTCAACACAGAATAAAAGTGTTGATTTTCAAGTAAAAATCGAACATATAGTTGAATTTTGTGGAAGTAGGATATGTAATACGATTGATGATTCATGGACGTGATTCAGAAGTATTGTGAAATTGGTTTATGATTCAATGATTCATTGATTCTTTACAATTTTACGAGCATAATATGCAAATTTTTCCCACTAATACTATTTCCACCCATAGCCTAAACATTAACTTTTTGAATTATATTTTTAAGTCGATTGCCTCATTCAGCCTCCATCCATCACGTATAGATCAATGAACTGCGCGAAATAAAGCACGATGGACTGGCAAACAAACAATCGACGTAAACATCAGCACCAGTCGCATCAATTTCATTCATCACAACATTGTTTCGAATTGCCACTTCGAATATCTAGTTTTGCAATCTTGAAATTATTATCGCTAATATTCCGCACGCCGTTGCGATTTTTACAATGTTCAACTATTTGTTCATTGCGTGCTAACTGCATATAGCGTTAATGTTAATATAAGAAGCTGAACATGATTCGAGCTTGTGTGATTGAGACATTGTAGTCATAATTTTCCTGATTAATCATCAAATTGCGAGAATAAAATTGGAAAATATCAGACACGACCAAAGAAATTTATATGATCAACACACGAAAAATGTTTCATAACCTCTCGTCGACGATGTCATGGGCCTAAAAATAAATAAATAAAAAAAAATTATTGCCTGAAATTTACATGTGCAAGATAAAATCAACCGAAAAATGACAACGGAAGTGTGAGGAACGACAGAAAAGTCGAGAGAGAAAGAAAGAATAAGCTGAAATCGCTTATCAGCAGATATTCTTACGTGAATTTTATATATTACATAATAAAAATTAAGGCAAATTATGTCCGCAGATTTGGTTCGAAATAAATTCGAGAAAAATGATACGAATAAGCACAGATCGACAAATTTTCCATTTCCATCGTAGGCTAAATCTGCTGATGTTTCAGCAGTAAAAGCCTAGTGAGGAACTGAACTATTCAAAAATACTCAGAGAGCATCGTATTACCGTAATATGCGGTCGAATATGAGTTTTATGTAGAAGCTATCAAAATATGGGAATATATTCCGCCAAGTGTGTGGTTGGTACCCAAGTTGGCAAGTATATATGTACATACTGATAGGAAATTTCGCAAATAGATGCAGTGCATGAAGTGACTATATCGCATGGAGCGCTGCTTCCATATCAAACCTCTCAACATAGAAGATGATATATTTTGAGATTTAAGTACTACAAGTTGCGGACTTTATGGTATTCTAAGCAGTTCCATCTCCTCAAGAGTTGATTGCTACTCCACAGCTCCGCTCGTTTGCTTTTCATTAAATACGAATCATAATTGCAAATTATTGTGCGGTGCAGAGAGATAATTATCTGACTGAGTGTGGTTTGGTAGATTATAAGCCCGCATCGAGACATAATTACTTGATATTTAAGTGATATCTTGTGTTTCTGTAGCGTAAAAGAGTTTTCACCGTCTCATTTTTTGTCAGTTTAAATAAGGTTTTTTTTGCCATCAAGAAAAAAAACGATATTGAAAATGAACGTCTTCGAGGCAATATCTACCGTCTGCTTCGGTAAATATTGTGGGAGATAATGGTTTCATGAACTAATTATTTATCCCCATCTGACTTCGCAAACATTTGAGGTCTTTGGACTGTGAATTTGCAACTGGGAGCTACTATAAAATGCGGAGGGCATCATTTGTTTCGAATTGGAACGAAAGCATTGGAGAGAATATTGGAATTTAATTGAAACATATTGATATTTTGGGGTACGAAGACTGTAATAATTTACTATAATTGACACAAAAGACCCTGTTACACTTTGTAAATCGCTTAGGCAGCCAGAGGTTTATTTACTTCAATTTGTAAAATTGAAAGATTTTTTTGTTTTGCTAGCATAGTTTCCCCTACTATATTTTTTTTCAAATATTTATCGAGTCTTATTTTCTCTGCTCACAAACTATTCGGAATTTCCAGACCAACTAAAAGCTAAAGCTTTTATTTTAAATACAATTTTTTTTTATTTTAGTAGCTAGATATACTTATTTTAATATTTCAACTATTCTATTTGGTGTATTATTGTTAGTTAAATTGATTGTTCGGCAATGATAATCTTTATGAAAACTGCAAGATACCTTCAAAAGTAGTTCAAAATTAAACTAATTCATCACTCAATATGCATATTTTTGTAAAGGGTCTATACGGAAAGTAGTCGGAATTGTCAGGCTCACAAAGAGATACGCGAAGCGGCGAGAGAAAAACGAGTGTACGACAGAGAAGGTCAGTCACGAAGAGGCGGTAGAGGAGAAAGATTGTTGAGTGTAATTCATATAAAATAAAGTACAAGAGTGAATTTGTAGAGTGGGTTCTTTTCCTTTTGTATTTTGATACGTTTTTTGGCAGAATGAATTTTCTTATCCAGACGGTGGGAGACCTTTTCACGTTAGTTGGGCTGTGAGGTGTCTTAGCTTAAGCAGTATACAGGTCACTAGTCGCCTCCAAGCCTCTCAGGAGTACAGGTACATTTTAAAGTTAGCCCCAACCAAGGTGCCTCGTCACGCTTCGTGATGAACCTTTTACTCGAGCAGTGCTACACGCAAAATTTTTCTTCAAACTTGGTGAAACTGTGAATGAAACCCCTTGAAATTGTCAAAAGAGTTTACAGGTATGTCATGGGTCGATCAAGTGTTTTCGAGTGGCACAAGTTATTTTACTAGGGAAGAGAGCCGGTCCTTCAACGCCTTTCAACGGTAAAAAATGACGAGAACTTAGTGAAAGTGAAATTCTTTTGAGCTCTGACTGCAGATTGATTGTGCGGATGAAAAAATATCGCTTGCTGCCTTCCAACAATCGCCGATGCCTGGAAGGTCTAGCATGAGCTTCGGCTACGTTCCTCCGCTTTTGCTATCATGGACTACCTGGCTAAACGCCGTGTTTCAATGCTTTTCCAGCTACCCTACAGCACTGGTGACACTCTCTCAGACTTCTTTCTCTTCCCCCAACTCAAACGGGATATGAAAGGACGGCACCACGGCTCGATTTAGGCCATTCAATAGTCCGTGACGAGGGATTTATTGTTCATTCTTTCCTTTCGTGATTGGCGGAGTTGCTGCAAGCGGTGTGTTTATGCAGAAGGGTCCTTCTCTGAAAACTATCAAGTCAATGTACCGATATTGAAAGTAATTTTAAGAAATTCAGTTCGAATACTTTTCGGGCAGATCCTACATCTTATAATATCGTATTATTTTTAAAGCACTTTCTAGATATTTACGATTATTTATCGGGTACAACTTCACACTGTGGTGCCCATATAATATGCAGAGGCGAATGCCACGACATGATGAAAATATTTGTATAGGATTTTGAGATAAGCTCCAAGACAACTGGAGCCGTAAGTGGAGGATTCTCACAAGAAAACACAGATTAGAAAAAGCAGAATAACAGATACAAGGAACAATGAATACTAAAAGAGATGGTCACCAAATCCGTCCATTACCTAAAAGCAGGCAAGGAAAACGCGGTGGTTACAATGGACGAAAATTTCTATGATCAACTTGCCATGGGACACCTCAATAACGAAGATTACCATGAATTAATGAACGATACATCGCCAAACTCAATCAAACGAGTGGAAGAAGAAATAATTATTATAGAATATTGGCAGAATATATCAACCATCTGGGAGTCCCGAGCCCAGCTCTACCAAGAATTAAATTAAATACCTTCCGAAAATTCATAATGAAGGGGGGAAACAACTCAGGGAAGTAGTCGTTGCCACAAGTGCACTAACATTACAGATTTCTAAATGGATTGTGAAAGAATTCAAAGGCTTAAGAAAGTTGAGTAACAGGGTTGCCAAGAATCGAGAAAAGATTATATAGCAACTTGGAAAAGTGACTAGAGTAGAGGAAGATGAGCTGGTTGTATCATTGCATGTCAAACTTCGTTCCCGAACGTACCGGTAAAACAAGCGTTAAGGATTTTTCTTGAAGATTAGTTGTTAGAAAATGCTATTTCACTTTCAAAGAAAAGCACTTTACTACATGCTTAGGAACCGCGAGATTGGCTAGCATGATCGCAATGATACCAACCATTCCCGCACCGCACCCCCCACCATCACCACGCAGAGACATAACTTCGTCTTTAGCAGCCGATCAGTTCGGATGTGCCTCTGGCACTCTCGCAAACGGACACAAATTGTTACTGACACACGGTATTAAACAAAGTTAAATTGTTATAAACAACTATACTGTTTGAATTGTGTATACGAAAGCGGAGTCAATAAAGTAGTTACCATCACACATGCTTCAATTAGGAAGTTACCCAAATCGTGAAAACGATTTTTTCATCAGTTAGTGCTATCTTTTGAAATAATAAATATCAAGTTCACGTATCTGTATCAATAGTTTGTGTTTGGAAGCCATTGTAAGCGAACAACTTTTGATGTTTTAATAAAATAGATAAAGTCAAATTTCATGTACTGATTAAACACTACATTTTGAGAAAGAAAACAACGAAGGAAACCAAAGAAAAGAGCTCCATAAATATTATGGAGAGTTTGCTGCGTCAGATAAAATGATCAAATATTGGTGCTAAACCTAGACCTGGTCGAACCAGCACAATTATCGAACCACCTCGAGGTCGCCGAAAAAAGGTAGTCATTCAAGAAAACATCAAAAATATTCATTGTAAAATAGCTAAGGTCACGTGGTTATCAGATGGCTCTGTGTTTACAATCTTCAATGACCATTTGGATGTGAAAAAGCTGAGCGCATGATGGGTTCCGCGTTTACTCACAGTGGACCAAAAACAACAACGATTCTGAGCGCTGTTTGGCACTGTTACAGCGCTATCGAAAGAATTTTTTTCGAAGATTCATAACGATGAACGAAACACGAATCCACTGCTACACTCCACAGTCCAATAAACAAGTCAGCAGAGTGGTTAGAAGCAGGCCAAAGCCGACTAAAGCGCCTAAAGACGAAAGAATCAGCTGGAAAGGTCTTGTCCAGGGTTTTTTTTGGGATGGACATGCACAATTACTGGACCATTGGAACAAGGAAGTGGAGAAGAAACGGCCTCATTTGGCAAAGGAAAAAATGTAGGACTACGCACCCGAGCTCACACTTCAGTGAAAGCAACGGCAAAACTGAATGATTTGCACTACGAACTGGTTCCCAAATCACCATATTCTCGAGATCTGGAACCCAGCGTCTATTGGCTGGTTCCAAACTTGAAGAGATAGCTTAAAGAAGATTTTCGTCAGATGATGAAGTTATTATCATCTGACGAAAATCTCCACTATTTCGAAGGACTTTTTTCAGAGCATTATTCGAAATTCGTCAAAATTTTGGAAGACTGTTGGACCAAGCACGTTAATCTAGATGGAGAATATAATGAAGAATGAAATTATTTTCGCATAGAAAAATTATTTCCCCCTTGTTAGATATCTTCCTTATTGAAGCATGTAATAAAGCTACTAAAAGAGTCGCCATGGAAATCAATTATCACGTCTTATGCGCGAGATATACATGGTCAGATTGGAAAAGAAAGAAGAAGGATAAGTTCCCCGATTATCAATGAGCTATGTTGACGATAATCTAGCGATCGTTAAAAAATACATATGCATTGGAACGAACTTTCGAGAAGTGAAGCCATGCCTATATAGGTGTTCTGCTGTATCCAACATAAACAAATTTGTATCATATAAATTTGATACATCTAGTTACATTCTATACAAATGAATCCCCGTGAAATAACATACCTATGACTATGAATTACATAACTATATCTTGTATATATGCTTGCATTATATACTTTAACTTTAATTGATTGTCACTTTATTAAATAACTTGAATAGCAATACCTAATTTAAATATAGAACTTTTGATTGTATTGAATTTTATAGTGTTTTCAATAAACCAGTCAACTTATTACTTAATTTATACTTAACTTAACAGCTTAACTTATTTTCTTATCAGTCAACCTAACTGCATAAATTACACGCCGCGAGCTTCTTCTAAAAATTGAAATATGTTAACTCGTCCCAAAATTAACATATTCAATTTACGATGAGAGATGGTTATCAAAGGATACCATTTCTAGATTTGATGATTTCAGGAGATATGGCAATTTTGAATTAAATATATACCAAAAGCCCATAAAAGCCCAGAGGACAACAATATCAACATCGAATCATTGTTATTCTCATAAAATGGCATCCTATAACTCGAGATTAACCCGGCTTTTAACGGTGCCATTGAACGAGGAAAACGTCCGTAGAGAAATCGGATACATCCAAGATAAAGCAATGAAAAATAAGTTTGATTAGAAAATTATTTTAAATATGATTAAAAACAAGATAGAAAGAATGCAACAGAACCAATTAACACACTGCTTACACAAGCACACGAAACAATCAAAAGAGTATCGATAGTTGTCTCACTAATTTTCACGAAGGTTAGGCATGTGCTTAAACGCTTCAATATAAAAGCAATTCCAAAAAGCAGCATGGAAAAAAATAGGGTGGAGATAAGAAACATAGAATAAAGATGAGCGGTATTTATAGGAATCCGAAAAAATGTACATTGGCCAAACTAAACGGTTAGTTGGAGTAAGATTTAATAAACAAAAGCGGGACGTGAGCTGAGCAAAGAGAAGAAACACGACATGAGTCCGATCAGCAGCAGCCAATCTTATATAGCAGAAACACAGCATCACGTGGGACGACGTTGAAGTGTCCAAGGAAGCATAACAGTTACACACACTAATATTGCTACAAAAATCTACTTAACTTATTTTTTCTTTATTCATTTAAAAATTATGCATTTTTATGAAGCTTTTTTAATTGGGTTTTAAAAATAACTGAATATTACTGGCCCCCACGTCCAGTGACGCATGTGCGACATTTTATCAAAAAGTTGTTTAGTACTGTCTGGAGGGTTGCAACGGGAATTGCCTCAATTATCGTTCGAAGGGATTGTTTTAAATCATATAAATTTGTTAGTTTTGTTTTGCAAACTACTTGTTCGCAATAACCCCACAAGAACATATCAGGCGTAGTTAGATCAGGAGACCTTGGGAGCCAAAGGAATGTAAAGGTTCTGGACTTCACCTGAATGGGGAATTTTCGATGGAATTCTGTCAGGACAGCCCCGGTTATATAAGAAGTTGTACTTTCTTGTTAAAATGACACAGAATTGAAAGGCATTCTCTTTCGCCGTAGTTCTGGACAGAACACATCTTTAAGGGGCGGCCTCCATTGACCGTAACTGTAAGACCGTTTTCTTAAAAAAAAATAAGGCCCGACAATGCAGCTTGATAAAATTGCATATCACATAAGACTCAAAGTGGATACGATTCCGTCTCATGGAGTATCTGTGGGTTAGAGTCACTCCATATTCGACAATTTTGTCTGTTAACATTGCTTGATCTTTTCCACCATTTGAATGATATTCTGACAAAATTCAAAGCGAATCGGCAAGTCTACTGCTTCAGTTTGCTTGTTAGTTAAATTTTATAGGAAAATAGGTGTAAATTTTTATGCATAACTGTCTACAGTGACTGTCTGCTGATACTCATTTGAGCAGATAAGCTCCTTGTCGAAACTCTAGGATTGGAACTGAAACCACCTAAATAGGGCAATATCTCCGACATGGGTGCATATTTTGAAACAAAATCTGCTCTGGATTTGCATGATATTTATTATGATATCATGATATTTATTATATTTATTCACCAAAAAGGTACAAAATCACATATAAAATATCAAATTAAAAATAAAAATGGAAAAGTAAAGTAAAAAACAAACAAGTTAAATAAGTAACAAACAAATTAAAAAGTAACAAATAGATTAATAAATAACAATCAGTAAATAAAACATTGACATAAAAGCTATAGCTTAAGGTTTAGGGGTATGGATGGCATGCAAAAGAGATGATTTGAAGGATGATTTGGAAATCGTAGTGGAATATAAATTAGCGGAGTTTTTCATCTAAGATAACACCGAGGTCAGCAATGTTATCAACTCGAGTTAGCATATTATTGCCGAGGAAGTACGTATTGTGCGTGACCGTGCATTTCCTGGAAAAACTAATATTTATTAATGTTGAGAGAGAGCTTGTTTATATTGCACCACTGATCAAGTGAATCAAGCTTGGATTGGAGACAGGGGGCATCCGATTTCGATTCAATAGTCTGATAAAGTTGATGATTGATAAATGTGATATGCCTGCTAGGACGCCAGATAAGTCGGAAATACATATATTAAAATGAAGTGCGCCAAGATGGCTACCTTGGGGTACACCAGAGGTAGCACTAACGTTTTTCAATAAAAATCCTTGAAATTTGACACATTGTGTTCGATCGCGAAGGTAGGAGGACAGCCAGCTGAGTAAAGACTCGGCAATACCGAATTTCTGAAGCTTTAGAATTAAGGTAGAATGGTCAACTCTGTCAAATTCCTTACTGAAGTCAGTGTAGACAGCGTCAATTTGGTATCCTTTTTCCATTTTGCATAGAACGTCAGAGATTAGGATTGTCAAATTCGTGGTAGTTGAGCGACCTTTTCTAAAGCCATGTTGTTGCTCGTTCAAACGGGAATCAACAAACGGAGAAAGTTTATCGACATTTAATTCAAGACAAAATGGCAATCCCCCTATAATTTCCGATACAGCGTCGATCACCATTCTTGAATATGGGTGTGACATTCGAAAGCTTCCAACAGAATGGGAAAATTCCCGACGAAAGTGATCTATTAAAGAAAATATGCAAGGGAGCTATAAGCTGCTCTACACACTTGCGCAAGAAGGAGGAAGAAGATCAGGCCCAGGACCTTTGTTGCAGTCGAGATCCAAAATAGCTTTACGTATTTCATCACGGGAAATTTCTAAATGGTTCACAAAAGCTGTTGAAGCTGAATCAGAGGAAAAAAGGTGTGAGTTTGATGGGTCTGGTGCATTAAAATTTTTTTGGAAACTATCAGCGAATAGGTCACATATCTCTTTAGGAGAGGAAGACGTTATATTATTAAGAAACATCGACGATGGATAGCCAGTAGTGTTTCGCTTCACATTAACAAAATCGAAGAATTTTTGCGGGTCGCGGACTATATTTTCGCCGGTTGTTCTAATGTAAGTGTCATAAGCCTCATGAGACTTTGCTAAAAATTGCTTAGCAACTTCATTATATTCCTCCTGAATAGCAGAAATAACATCGGTATTTTCTTTAATAAGCTTATAAAGTTTGTTCCTATGATTTCGCATATGCCTAAGGTCCCTATCAAGCCATGGCTCAGACAATTTATTCTTTTTTTTTATCTTTGGAACATATCTTTCAACGGCGTCAAATATTTTATTGTAAAAAGAGGAAATGGCTGTCTCGAGATCTTGTGTTGAAAGAGTAGTCGACCAATCAATAGTATCAAGAACATGTTTAATGCTTTCATAATCAGCATTACGGTTATTGTAAGTTTTTAAGTAGGTGGAATCTGGAAACTAAGATGTTGCGACAAATTTTTTAGTTGGATTCTTACTTTGAAAAAAAAAACATTTTCACCTAAAGATGTAGAGTATAAATTGAAGGTAAGGATTAGATTACAGTTTATACCAATATACACAGAAGAGGGCAGATTACCTTTGAAAGGTCGATAACTGTCAAGAAACTGAAATATACCTGGTTTTAAAAAAATAGAATCAGTCTTTAAAAAAAATATTTTGCTTTGAAAGCTAGAAAAAATCAAATTAAGGCTAATTCTATCTACAGAGTTTTCGAGCCACAAAATTCGATAATTCTAGTTAGTAAACGATGCTAACTACGCCATATTCCAATCTGGAGCAGTGATCACAGCTAAATATTCCATTGACCGCAAATTCGTTTCGCATAATATTTAATTTTAATATAAATTTCATATAAAACAATCTACTTCAACGCTGATAGCATTTGCCAGGTGAACAGCTGATATCAAACTATACAGTAAATTTTTGCAATTTGTGTTGCATGCAGCAGCAAAAGCAGCAGGAAGGAAAATATAGATGCTGTTCGATAGTTCCCAAACATTGAAAACCACAAGCGAATGAATGAAAGAAAGGTTAAGCTCGCTTGAACACCATTATCCCAATGAAATTGTGATGAAAAAAATCATCCAATAACAATGATTCTTGTCTTCGACCTCAATGGAATTGTGAAGCGTGATATGAAACATAGATATGCCTTTTTTGAGATTAACAAATGAAAATGAAACGAACTAGGCATTTCATTTATATTTAAATACCTCTGAATTACATTGAACTCTTTAACTTTTGAATGCCATGATTTTTTATTTGCTTGAGACTTTTTTTTTGTTGGGAATAGATTTTTGGGAAAAGGAGTTTTTCATTCGGGCATTGCTATGAAGACATCTAGGAACAATATGGCTAATCTTTTATAGATTTGCGTTGTATTGAACTAGAAACTATTGCATAAGGTAAACTTACAATTAATCCAATGCAAAACTAGGTAGAATCTTAAAGTACACTACAGTCACCATTTGCTATAAACGCTAGAAATATTTCTCCTGTTTGAAATTATCATTAATGAATGAAAAATATTTCTCATAGGCAACAAATTAGGTCAATTTGATATCAAAAGATTATTTGTATTGTATTAGTTAAATTTTTTAGGCAATATAAAGCCAAATAAGTATAGGATGCTTCTTATAATGAACAAGAAGTTTCTTTAGAAGTATTTAATTACCGATAGAAATTAATAATGTTCTGTGGTTTTTCCTCAAACCTTCCAACTTTTTTGGCTTCCATTTGTTGCCATAATTATCTTCTGTAAGATAACCAAAATTAGTGATTAAGCATATTTCCTCTCTTTTGATGAATTCATTTAAATTGTTGCCTGTATTGCATTGTTTACTACAATAAAGCTTTGAAGGATTAGCAAACGTAAATATTACAACGAACGAAATAAACCAACAAAATATAGTGCATATTGTTTTCTTTATTTTCGTTCGTTTCTTCCATGCATCTGGGTTAACACGCGAATTTTTCCACGTGCTTTTCCAATTCAAACACACTCGTCGTCTACGAATCCGGCCACAAAAACAATTTAATCTTATCAAGCTCCGAAACGCGTACACACACACACTTCCATTGGGTGGGATTTTTGGGAGCTGATTGGGGAGGAACCCGGCCGGCGCACTCTTGACAATTGTTATTCAGTAGCTTGCTAAGAGTGTATGCTAGATAATGCTATGCATACACTTTACAGCCAGCAACGTCTTGACACGTTCTTTGTTTGATTTCATTGCGTCGCCGAGCAAAATTAAAATACTTCATTCATTGTTATGATTCACATATGCAAAATGTCACATGGCTGCATGTACTTGCACTGTACAAAATGTCGAAAACATGTGCTACAACAACACATGACGTTTTTACTTTGCTCGAGGTTCGTTGATATGAATATTTTCATTGCAGCAGCATGACAAGGTAAAATCGTTTAAGTCTTTCTTCAATTCTTTTGTTCCTTGATGGTTGGGGTGGTTCTTACTGTATGAAATATATATGTACGTGCATATGGCTCTTGTAGTGCCTGCGGTGGTGTATATCAAAGTAATTTCTTTACTAAATACAGAGACAGCTGAAAGCCTATGAATCGATTTTCTTTCGGATTTACCGGTGGTAGGACAATTAAGAGAAGAGGTAACCGAATAGAAAAAAAGCAGAGCAGGAATCGATGCAGACTGAAAACGGAAATCAGTAGCTGACTTTTTGCAAGGTAAACTTTATGCTTTGAGGTCGCAGTAGGGTTGAGATCGTTAAAAGGATAATATTACCATGGAGTTGTGTTAGCCCACAAAGTGCACATTTCCTTATACTATTTGAATTCAGCAAGCTGCTATTACAGCAGTGACAAAACGTGCCTTGCTAGCTTCAAACTTTGACTGCATCACTAACATCACAGACATGCAGATATACATAATCTTGAAAACATACTTCAATCAGAAGAAAGGCAACAACGCTATTAATTGGATTAACTTTTTTCATTCATCGATTCGCAAGTTTGGATTTATGAGGTGATGGCATCTGGCTGCCTTACTATTCAACGAACCTACCCTGGCAACGTGATTTTACTATCGGTTCATTGACCACCATTTGTTTTCCGAATATTAATGTGCGAATTAATTTCCGTTGTAGATTGAATCATATTTGTCGTCACCATAAGTACGAATTGTTATTGTACGTTACCGTACAATGAGCCATATAGTTGCGAAAATCCATATAGATACGATCCATGGAAATTTGAGGTCATTGATCCCAAATTATGGTAAATATATTTACGAGAGCATACTCCTTATTTTCAGAAATAAATTTCTAAATTTATTAATACGGCCGTCTGCACGCAATGTTGTTCTCTCTCGTGTACCTGGATGGATAATGACGGCTTCTGCCGTTACTGGCAGATACTAATTTCCATGGCAGTGTCATCCAACCGTAGGCGAAGGACTTTCTCAATTCGATTCATAGCTTTTTCAACATTTAAATTTATTAACAATCTTTATTAGAAAAGTTTTCCGATTTATACTCTTTGTGGTGATCTTTCAAATGAAGTATTAATTTCAATGGATTTGCAATTTCATTTCCAATTGAAGTAAGTACAACGGAATCGCAGTCTCAGCACATGATTTGTACGAACGGCAGTGCTTATAATGTAAAATTAGCAAAACCGAGTAGTCAACAGTCACGGCCATGTGCTCCTCATCATGCGTGTGGGTTTTTCATAAAAAGCAAAAGCCGGCTAAATTACACTGGCAGAATTTTACGACAAAAATAGATTGGACGTTTCATGTAGTCTTGGTGACCGCGTGAATTCTCTATACTTGTGACGGTCGCTATGAGCGATTAGACTATATTCTGTTGAATTCGCAATGTTTGAAGGAGCTTGTGTGACTGTTTGACGTTAGAGACTTGTCGATATTAGTAGTTTGTGGAAAATAAAAGGAAATTGTGGAAATAGTTGTTAAACAACGAGGGGGAATTGAATTTCAAACGGTCGCTATGATTCTTCTTTTGATATATTCGCTTATGGTGCTTAAAGATCTATGGGGAATATGGAATAAATAGCTGGGAGGACAGTGCATTGTCATTCGCCTGAATTTCAATAGAATTGAGGATAACTTACAGGATATGGGTCCATATATGATGTGAATGTTCACATCGTGAAGACAGATATATTAAACTCTGATAAAAACAAGTTATCATGTTGTCAAGTAATGATTCCTTGCTTCACAACAGCTTCGTTGGAGTTCGCCTTCAAGACATCGTGCTGATATTCTCCCTTTTGGCACATAGGTCAATAGACCCATTTGCAGAATCTCCATTAGTTTTTATCAGTATTATCGTGACTTTAAGAACATTATTGAAAGGAATCCTAAAAACTCGAAAAGTATTGCATTGCTCTGTGACCTGAATAGTAACACTGGATATAAATACTGATGTAACCTACTGGCATCCAGTTATCCAAAGAACTTTAATGACATCCGTAAAGATACGATGGGTAGTGTGCTATCTATATTCGCTTGACGTCTGTTGCAGCTAATTGAAAATTCTTCGCAACGCTCTTAGAATATATATTTTCAAGTACGCAAAATCATACGAAATCTGAAAATGGTGAAACTAGCCTAATTTACGATTTCGTTGATAGTCAGCGTAAAATTCAAGCGAAAATTGACATTTATACGAAGAATGAGCGCCATAATTTTGGTTATCAGATATGAAATTATCTTAACTAATTTGTGAAATTATCAGTAACTCTTCGTATCTAGGAATGTTTCACAACAAAATTGCAAATCTTGAAAAAGCATATTGAATAGGCAATAACAGATTAAGAAGATACTGATGATATGCTTGCCGTGAATTATATTTATTGTGCGAAGATGATAGGCTAAAATAGTGCAAGCAAAGTTAGATAGGATAAAAATTGATATGACGAATATACTACCCTACGTACCATAAACGCATTGTCTGACATTAGGCGTGTTTTTTTGCTCCCCCTATCTATAACAGAACAATGCAGACGCATTGAGAACAACAACAACTCCCCCTTTCCATAACAGTAGTTATTGTTGTTTCCAATGCGTCTGCATTGTTCTGTTATGGATTAGGGGAGCAAAAAAACGCGCCTATTTTTCCATTTTAGAGTTAAGACTGGATTTGTTCATTACAGTCTATAAAATTTGTTTATTACATTCTATAAAATATGAAAAACCTATATTTTATGCTAGCATATTAAAATCAATAGTGAAAAATGTCTTTTCCATATACCCACAGAACTAAGAAAAACACAAATCTTCAAATAACTCAACAATTACTAAAATGCAGATAGGGTGTTTATGCTACGTAGCGGAGAGTAGATTTACATAACAAGCAGATTAGCTTGAAACAGCCAATGAAAGAACAACGGATGTTGTTGACCGAACCAGTCGATGGCGAGCGCCCTGGTGACAGAGACAAAACAGACAATGGTCATTATATCGACATTACGAGGGCGTTTGAAAAGTCCGTGCAAAGTCCGAGAGATGGCACTACCGGTGCGTAACTAGGGCATGTTTAGTTAGTAGCATCTCTTGAATGAACGCACACCAAGTGTCAGCCATATTCGTCTATTTCTTTGTGTTTAACATTCGTGTGAATCAAGGAACTCGAGTGATTTTCAAGAAATGGACGAAAAAGAATTTCGTGTGGTGATTAAACATTACTTTATGAAAGGCAAAACGCCTCAGGAGACTAAAGAGAAGCTTGATAAACATTATGGTGACTCTGAACTTTCGATTAGAACAGTTTATAAGTGGTTTCAAAATTTTCGGACTGACCATATGGGCACAAGTGACGCTGAACGTTCTGGACGGCCTGTGGAGGTTACGACTCCAGAAAACATTGATCAAATCCATGATATGGTGATGGATCCCAGAAGAGTTAAGGTGCGTGAGATTGCTAGTGTTGTGAGCATCTCGACTGAACGACTGACTAAACATATGGACATGAGAAAGCTATCCGCAAGATGGGTGCCGCTTGACCAAAAACGGAATCGTGTGAAGTCTTGCAAGGATGGTTTGCAGCTGTTCCAGAAGAATCCGGAGGACTGTGTGGATGAAACATGGATACATTATTATACTCCTGAGACCAAACAACAATCTAAACAATGAATCTGCACAAAAAAAGGAAGGATCGTTCCTTCGGCTGGAAAGGTTATGGCGACTGTCTTTTGGGATTCGCAAGGGATAATCCTCATCGAATATCTGGAAAAGGATACAACTATTACAGGTGCATATTATTCATTATTATTGGACCGTTTGAAAACCGAGTTGGAAGAAAAATGCCCGCGATTGGCCCACAAGCAAGTCCTTTTCCATCACGAGAAATCACCAGGACACACCTCAGCAGTTCTGGTCGCAAAATTAATGGAAATAGGATTCCAACTCGTTTCAAATCCCCCTTATTCTCCAGACTTGGCTCCCTCGGACTACTATTTGTTACCCAATTTGAAGAAATGGCTGGCGGGATAAAGATTTTATTCAAACGAGGAGGTGATTACAGACACTAATGGCTATTTCGCAGACTTGGACAAATCCTATTATTCGGAAGGGATCAACAAACTAGAACATCGTTGGACGAAGTGTATAAGCCTAAAAGGAGACTATGTCGAAAAATAAAAAAGGTTTACCCCAAACACGTAAGCAGTTTTTTTGCACGGACTTTTCAAACGCCCCTCGGTATATCTCAAAGAATAAAACATTATAGCTCAAAGACGAAAATATCGTAGCCTATAGACAAAAAAAAAGACCCCGCTCCAAAAAAGAATAGATATTGTGAACCAAAAAACATTGACACGCAATTTCAGGCAAATCGGACTTGCTAAATTCAGGTAGTGATAGACAGCGTCTATACATAACCAACCCATTGGATAATATATTTTCGAACTTAATTCATAAAATTTCGGTACAAATTCATCAATTTTTAGAGTCAAAATCATAGTATTTCTTTTCCTTCTTCCTTCCACTATCTCCATCACTCTATCAGAATGCGTGTGCATCATTTTTCTCGCCGGTAAGTTTTTCATAGTGCTTCCAAGACAACTAGTTTGTTGGTATAAAGGACAGCACAATTCTTATCAATATAATAGAATCTCCTTTATTGTCTCATGATTGTCTTCATTGGTATGTGTGCAAAGAAAAGTATACTCTGGTGTTTATTGTCATTGGGCGTGGTTAATTTTTTATGTGCAATTTTAAGCTTTCTTTGAATTTCACGATGTTGCTTGAGTTCTTTACCGTTTCTGGTAATGTAATGTATCCATTTTCAATCTATTCGTTGTTGGTGTACAAAACGAAAGGTTGTTGGCTGACCTGGTTTCTCTGCTAGTTAACTCTCCAAAAGTCCGAGGCATATTTGGCCATTTTAACCCGTTGTTAATAATTTGGTATATTATTTTTCTTCTTTCGAGATTAATAATTTTTTTGGATGTTCAATAACCCTGATCGAGTATACACGGCGACCGTTGGTATTAAGGTCGGCAATCTAAATATAACTTTTATCGCTTAAGTGACAAGTCTCCCAATTAGCTCGATGTTATGCTTATTTGTGGCTCAACAAGACTGCTTCATATTTATTATTTAATTTATTTACCAAACAAGGCAACATACATTAACAATTCAATATAACAACATAACAATTACATACAAATTTTTTTCCAACACATTAGAAAACAAAATACATCACAACTTTTTATTTTAGTTACTTTACTTTACTTTAATATATTTTATTTTGATTTTAGCTAAATTGATGGGCAAATTAAGTGGGATTAGGATGTTGATAGCGTCTTTAGTAAGTTTGTTCTAAAAGTGTGTTTATAGATCCCCGAAGCGTAGTTGCTGCTTATAGAGTTGAAAATTCTACAGCACCTATTTATGGGCTCGTTATATGCATAGTTAGTGTGGTGATTGAACTCCTTGAGCAGAGTTGCATACCTAGTGCGTCTTGGTTGGTCATTGAAAATAATTTTGTTGGAGAGAACTTCAACATTGACTGCACCACTTATCAAAGGTTAGGCATGCACTTAACAGTATTCTTCTAGAAGAGAGAGACATTAAATTAAGAAGGCTCAGTCTGGTTTTGTAAGAAGGAAGATGTTGGAAGTCTTTTGGATCATAAAGGTCTCTCAAAGCGAAAAGTAAAAACTGTTTCTGAACAGATTCTACTCTATCACTAGGTTAGATTAAGGTTAGGTTAACGTGGCTGCCGATCTTCAGAGGCCTGACGACCAGCACACATAGGCACAGGAGAGGCCCGTTGTGATACCACAATATTTTAGTGACTCTCTTCTACTCACTACTCTATCACTATGTAGCTCTAAAACTGGGTTCCATATTATGCAGGCATACTCCAATAGAGGACGCACCAGAATGATATACAATGACTTGGTAGCCCATATATTCTTGAACTCTTTAGCACGTCTCTTAATGAATCTGAGCTGTTTATTATGTCATAGTGGAGATTGAACCGCATCTTGTTGTCCAATACTACCCCGAGATCTATAATATGATCAACCCTATTCAATATGGTGTTGTTAAGGCAGTAAGAATACTTTTTGATCGTATTCTTACGGGAAAAGCTTATTACATGGCACTTGTTAATGTTAAGATTCAAATTATTCTCATTGCACCACCGTTCGAGAGATTGAAGCTTGGATTGTAGAAGAATTGCGTCAGATTGCGTGTTTACGCTGTGGTAAATTTTTAAATCGTCTGCATAAAAGAGATGGGGTATACCAAGCAATGTCTCAGAAAGATCAGAAATGAAGATGTTAAAAAGCAGGGGACCTAGATGACTGCCTTGCGGTACTCCAGAAGATGCGAAAACTCTTTTAGATAAGTGGCCCTGGAATTTAACAAGCTGAGTTCGATCGCGAAGATAAGACTGGAGCCAATCAAGAAGAGACCCTGATATACTAAAGTTGCGAAGCTTGTATATTAGAGTTTGATGGTAACCCGGTCGAAAGCCGTACTAAAGTCCGTATAGACTGCGTCAATTTGACTTCCTTTTTCCATTTCACAGAGCACATCAGAGACCAGGATCATGAGATTGATAGAAGTCGATCTACCCTTACGAAATTCATGTTGTTGCTCATTTAGTAGATAGGATAAAAGCATTTAAGATTTATTTTGTTTTTTCAGTAAATCATGCTTTCTCAGTGTTGCGATAAATGGTGCAACTTTATTTCTGTTGTAGATGATGTTTTGTGTCCAGGACATATTTTCATCCAAAATCAATGCTAGGTATTTTATTAAATCGACCTCCGGTTGAACTCCGTTCGTCCATCGATTCGAATATATGAATTAATAGGGCGTTTATTTTTTTTTCTGAGCTTGCAGCGATCTCAAGTATTTATCCAAATCCATATTTATTATATTTTGGATAGCGGAGTCAGCTTCTCCAGCATGCAATAGGAGTATATCCTCAGCAAACAAGATTATTTTACCAAAAAGCCTGAGATCTTGAACGCTGTTCACATAGGTAAGGAAAAGTATAGGCCTTTAGATCGACCACTGTGGAATACTTTAGTTTACAGAACATTCCTGACTGGTGTAGCTTCCTTGTTTTGTCACTATTCTCCTATCCAATAGATAGTTTTTAATAACGGATTTAAATTTCATCCAAATCCTATACTCTTCTAGTCGCAGAAATAAAATCTCGTGGTCAACGGTATTAAAAGCCTTTCTCAGGCTGATGAAAATTGCTGCCAGATAATTACTTTTGTCTAATGATCGATTTATGAACTGAATCACGTCAAGGGTAGCCGTAATAGTGCTGCTATATTCCGGAAAGACATACTGCATTGGAGCTAAAGCTGATGTTTCTTTAAAATAATTAATTATTCGAGCATTTATGACTCTTTCAAGCATTTTACTTGACACAATGGTGACAGTTATTGGCCGATAATTTGAAGGATTCAAGGGGTAAGCTCTTTAAAAAAAACTGGTGTTAATATCGACAATTTAAGGCATACTGAGAACGTACCGGCTTTTAAGTGGCTGTTTATGATTTTCACTAAAAAATCAGATATTTGTTCCTTATGCTGGAGTTACAATCAATGCAACACAACATTTGTTGCCATGCTTTGTCGGTGGAACGAGTTACAATCAATGCAACACAACATTTACCGTCATCTGTCACTGGCTATATTAACGAACTTGTTGTTTGATAATATGGATCCTTTAAACTCCCGGAAAGTGATATCAGTGAGTATTTTATCCTTTAAAAGCTGCAGAGTATATTGCAAAGCAAAAATTAGTTTCATTTGCATATGACATTTCCCATTCCCCGGACGTTCATAGGAACTGGTGGAATTGAATATTTTCGAAAATTTTGTTGCCCTGCGAAGTTTGATGTATGAGCAAACTTTCCTGCGCAACAAAGTTGTGTTGCATCATTGTAACTGCTCTCATACGTTCTCATGTGTTCAAACTCGTTTGTTGTGCAACAATGTTGTTCTGCATTGATTGTAACTCCAGCTTTAAGCATTTTGTTGTCTTCTGGTGTTATTACCGATTCCTGGAGAAACGCCATTTTTTAAATTGACGATTATTTCAGCGACTTCACTAGGTATTGTTGGTCTCAAATGTATGTTAAATATGTGACTTGGCATTAAACAATGAAGTTGTTCAGATATCTGACGAAAATAAATGCATAGCACTGGTATGCATGATCAATATTTTTTTGGAAAATTATTCAATTTTCATTGCCTTAAAATTAATGATTGGCGAAATGACTCTTTTAATTGAATCAGCTCAGTCACTCAATCTTTTTATTAAGTCGCTCTTTCAGAGTCGTTCACAAGAGCTATTATAATAGTAGCCAGCACAACTGCCGTTCAGTGTGCTACATTGCTTCAGGCAACTGTGAGAAGAGCAAAACAATACACATTTTTTCAGTTTTGTGGCAAAACAATCCAAGCTAACGAAAGCTGAATTTATGATCGAGCAAATTCGCTTCACACGACGCAATAGAGCTGCAACGATTCGCTTCACTGAATTAAAATATTTGAACGCCTTCATAAGTATCAAAACATTTATTAGATATGAGATTATCAAAACTTCGCGTCGCGCGATGCAAATTCACTTGATCATAAACGCAGCCTAATTCACCCCATCACTAGCGTTTGACACACAAAACACAACCGTTTGACCTCAAGTCCATTGAACTTTTGTTTTCTGTGCGAAAAGTTACGTCAAAAATTTTCACTGCAGAGCACAAGCCCACACGTGCATTTATAGTCAGCTTAACGTAAAAGAAAGCTTGTTTGACGATGGTGTCCTGATACCCACTGCAGAGCTATGACAAACTGTAAAATCAATCGCTGTATACGCTCATTCACCGGCTCACCACCACTCACTGCTATGTACCGTGATCATATGCTCCTTTACTAGCTCACCGCTCAAAGCTCTGTGCGGTAATTACATGATCATTTACCAGCGCACCACTCATTGCTCAGTGATTGATGATATGAGGTACTGAATATATATGTATGCATTTTGACAGCGCAAAGGTTAGCTTGAAATAAGAATTGAATAAGATGCATAATTCAATAAGAAACACTGGGCTCAGCTGAATGAGTTGCTCTTTTTGATTGACTGAGCGAAACGCTGCTTAAAAAGCAATAACCGTTTTTTTCGGCATCTGGTTATTATAGGCGGTGAAAAATATAAACATTACGAGAATCTTAAACACAAAAAACATTGAGTAAATAAAACAGTTAAGTGCCCTCTAAAGCAGGTGTTTTGGAGCTATTTTACGTCTGGAGTGCCTGACTAGTTGAGGGAATTATTAACTTCGAAAAATACATTCCGATACAAAAGGATAATTTTAGTCAAATTATATTTTTGATGCCTTTTATGATCCGGCTCAATGCCATAATTCTAAGCTGGTAAAAAAATCTGCACATATCTGCACAATTTTACAGCACAGTTTTGCCAAGCGAGAATGAGAGCTTCTTCAATTTTGTACCGTTTGAAGCTGTTAAGAAGGCTTTTACAACCAATTTTATTGGATCTAATGCTGGGCCTTTATACGTTGGTGTTCAACTATTCGGTGGTTGGTAACTCTACTAAATATCACATCCATCTTTTTATTCCTGATTAAAATACAATGTCAGCTGCTAATTGCTGAATATTATTTGTGATATTTTTGGATAACGTAAATGGACGAATGGCCTAAATATCATTAGTTTTCGCGGATATATTATATGGTCAATGCTATGCTCCATTATCATTGATCGGCTCTAACCTGAACACATTGATTTTGACGACGATAATTTGTCAGAGATGTTAAGGTTTCAGCTTTAGGAGGAAAAGTCATTAGGACTTCAAGACAAAAAGGTATCACTGTCGGAACGACTGAAGGTTAGAAAGCAGAAAAGAAAATTGCAGCGAGTAACTAAATCTCATAAATCTTGGGAAAATGTGGCAACAACATCTTTTAAAGTGAGTCTAGAGTTATTAGAAAAAAGAGGTCTCTATGTGAGCAAAGTAGCACTGCTAAGCTAATACGATAGCTATTCTCGCCTCTGCGGAAATATTGTTGGGATTGGTCAGATGAGTTGCGTCAATCTTCTACACGTACCTTGTCATTTTTATGGAGAGAAATGAACACATCGATAGGAAGCCAAGGTGGGTTTGCGGAAACGTGCCTTGGGTGTGTAAAGGGACATTAGATTAGAAATCAAAGCGTAAAAGAATGCAAGATTTGTGTCAATGTTTAGATCATGAAAGAAAGAAATCCAATTGATAGCATCAAGTTCGCAAACAATTCCCCTTATAATTAGCTTTGAAAAAGTTGAAATGCAGAGGAAAAGCAATTCTTCCTCGATTTGAATGAGCGAGTTTGATATTTAAATAAAGTGGAGGATGATGAGCATCAGGATCAATGTAGGAATAAAGTCATGACTGTAGTGATGACTAGTATTATTGGAGGGAACAAGGTCTAACAGACAGTTCCTAACATTTGGAATAGAATTAAATTTGGAGATAGCAGAATGGGGAAGATTAATGGACGCTGAGATTCTGGAACCGATTGTCAATTATGAAATATTCCATTGAATGAATAGCAAGTTTAAGTATATACAGGCAACCACAGGGGAATAAAGAAATATAGTTGAAATGCAACTCAGCAGATCACTAAATAAATCCACGTAAGTGGATAAATGGATAATAAAATGAATATAAAAAGTAATAATTAGTAGGCAGCAGTCATACGAGAGAAGAACATGAACCATCAAACACTCAAGAGGAAAGCGTACAACAAAGCCACGGAGTGTACGCTGAAAAGATTTACGAAGGGCTATTAAAACTCTGCCAGCATCTAATTTTTGTACTAAGACTCTAACACGGTCATTCATCACTACAAATCTCAACAGGGAGCCACCAAATTTCCGTTAAACAGATAAAGAGTCCTAGAAATTGAGGAAGACAGCCTGAGTTGTTCCAGCTTGGTACTGAGCTCGCGATCATTCTGAAAATACAAGCTGTGAACAATAATTAAAGTGCTTTATCTAGAATTTATTATATTCGAATGTCTGGAGTTCGGGTCCGATTTTGTCAAAAAAGCACAGGACGCTGTCGAAGTTCAGAAGACTTTATGAAAGCACAAGTGGGTCAAAAGTCAAGATGATTATGATTATTAGATCATTATGAGCACCTGCGAGAATCAGCTTAAAGGAGTCCACGAGGCTTTCACTTAGTGTTAATTTCTTTTTCAGAACGTTAATGGAATTACCAAATCTTCGGTGAATTTACTATATACCTGCTTATGACGTATCGGGAGAAACTCGGAACGAAAATAACTGAAAAGGAGGCTCAACGATCAATCTGCCCATTCATATTTAAGTTATCCACTTGGGCAGGAAGCGCAGGTAGCAAGGTTTATTTGGTCGATCGATTTAGTCTAACTTCGACCAATGCCTTATGAAAATGTTGAAAAGTGGTTACAAATCAGGCTGTGGTGAAGTCTCCGGATGAAGCTGTATTTGTTGATAGAGCTGTAGCAGCTGAGATAGTGTGGGTCTTGATTGCGTGGTTGAAACTGCAGCTAAAACTGTTCATATTGTTGAAGATGCTATTGTTGTTATTGCTATGCTCGATTACGTGTAACACGTGAATCAGATCTGGAAGCAAGATCAGCTGGAGACACAGCAACAGAGCAGGCTGGAGACACAATAGCAGAGCAAGCTGGAGACATAGCAGCAGACCAGGCAGGAGACAAAGATATAGCTTGCATTGACAGAGACAACTGAAGAAGGCAGCAGAAAGAGTCAAAAATCCAGTAATATCTTTATTGCCTGACCCGTGCATAGACTTAACGACAAAAATATATATAAACTTTGACTATGAAGGTTTTGAATGATTGCGTCAAATAAACATATATTGAACTAGTTTACTGAATATATAATGTTACAAAAAGAACAAAAAAAAGTTTTCATTATTTTTCATTAAATAAAAATATATTATAGGTTTTAAGAAACTAGTACATCACGACAAAAAATCTACTTACATTTGCGAAGGCGAAAATTTGCGTAATCAAGTGCTTGAAGTCGACTAAGTGAAGAATTCAATGGAATTAGTCATTTTAGTGAGTTCAGTTAGTTTTTTTTTGTACATTTCTGTTAGAATATAGAAACAGAAGGAGATATCGCTAGTAATACGGAAAGTTATACGAAAGTATCATTCTGAAGGAGAATAACTAGGAGAAATTGCGAATTTAGTTGACAAAAGTCGCGCTACAAACCAGACGCTAATAAGAAATTACAAAGAACCACGATCTTTCAATTTCAAGCCACACATAGGTCGTCCAGGAATGTTCAGCGTTAATAAAGAATCACATATAGCGGGAACTTTTTTTTCACTATTTGGTTCACTCCTACAAGAAACCAGAGTTGGCCTTGTCCACATAGGTATTGGCCATCGGGTTCGATTAGTACTGTTTCCAAAAAATTAATTCATCGGGCTCGACGCAGACACACGTTGAAGCTAATCGATGATTCACGTATTCTTGACAATAAACTCCTGTATGCCTTGACAGCTTTAATGCTTTTTACTTCTTGGTGAGATAGTCATCCTCTTCAGCTCTTCTTCTTATCTTCAGCAGGAAAATTGGAAGAATGTTGAGGATATTAGGAAGAATGTTGGGGATATTAGGAAGAATGGATATTGAGATTTAGGACTTGAGTTCTTGGGGAGTGTTACATAGACTACACTGCTTTATGCAAAAAGATAACTAATTTTATACTGTGAAGCTTTCAAAGACAAAAGTACTTGAAACTCAGGTACCCAGAAAACAATAGCTGGTTTTTGCACAAAATATTATACAATTCAATTTATTCTAGAATTTACAATGTAACTGAGAGTATGTACATTAGTGGGCCAGGCGACACATATACACACACTATATTCTTACTTATAATATAGACATAACTTACTCAACATAGAGTGAGTCGATTATGTAACTAAGGAATAATAAAATCTACTCGTATTAGAACTAGTTTATCAAATATCTATATTACTCTCTTCAATAAAGTTAGCAAGTTCAACCAGGTAAGCGACTTTCATGTTAGTTAGTAGGTTAAATAAATTATTAAATCTACTAAATAGCTCCTTCCCCACTCTTAAGCGGTTTAGGGTGTTACACTCAAAACTGCCACGATCTATGGTGTCAAGCTGACTACAAAGAGTACACGCAGGATCGTTAACGACCTTTAGTTTGAAAAGTCTTTGCCTGTTATAGGCCTTTTTGGTAAAAAGTCTGTTGATGATCTTAATAATTTTGCCTTTGATTGTGTGGGTAGGGTAATCTTTTCCTAATTTTTTGTCGGTAATCCCTTTGCCAAGAGACTTTAATTTCCGCGAATATGTTGGAAAGAACCTCATCGTTTGTCAGAGGAATGGCTAGAGGATTGCCACTAAGAATAGCATCTTTCGCTGCTGAATCAGTGATCTTCGTCAGGGGGATATTTTTGTGACCCGGCGTCCAAACTATTTTGGCCTGGAGTTCAAGATTCTGAACTGGTCTTTATTAGTTCAGAATCTTGAACTTGATCATAGCAATAATCTGGTTAGATGAGGAGTGATTGTCCAGCAAGCCACAGGCTACATTACAGTCTGACAGAATAAGTATTTTACGCCGCCCTTTTTTAATACCCACATCCAATGCTCCATATATGGCTGCAGGTTGCTAAACTAAACAAACTAAAGGTAAACACCCACTTGCTCCAACTGATTTATTCGTAGAGTACTAAAAAAAGAAAAGGTTTAGATGTAGAGTAGCCAGGAAAAAGTTATGTCAGTGGAAAAAAAATCGAAGATGCTAAAATTGACGATATAACGTAAAAATCATGGAAATGAGTTCTGGTCGAAGATTATATACGGTGCCAAAAGTTAATTTAATATATTTAGCAACGATGGGCGCATAAAAATATGGAGGAAACCTAATATCGCTTACGAAAAAAGAAATCTTGTATCAACATGTGCTGGAAATATATTAATGGGGGAGGTGGGGTGCATATCGGAGAGTGGAGTGAGAAATCTGGCATTTATTGAATCAAAAATGGATCAGCGAATTTATTTAGATATCCTTAAACCAAATTTGAAATCTAATAGTGTAAAACTAGGCTTAATTAAATGGGTCGCATATCTTCCTACAAGATAACGATCCAAAGCATACAGCACTCAATGTTCGATTATGGCTCCTTTATAAGTACTCCAAAACAACTGTTTGCAACACTCCAGTCTCCAAATATGGACACCATATGAACCGTGGAATGAAAAGTACGAATACGGTATGTTCGAGATAAAAAAAAGAACTGAAACAGGTTATACATGAAGAATGGAATTAAATCGATCAAAAAGACTAATTAGTTCCATGCTCAAAAGAATAAAGGCTGTAATATTGGCAAAAAGCAATTCAAGATTCATTTAAAGTAAATACTTTTATGTCGATTTTAAAACTGTGTATGACTTTTGTCATATAATTTTCTACTAATTCCTGAAGAATTATCTCTTTATAACGTAAATTAAAGGAGGTTATTTTACAATGTAATTCTGTGTACCCTGGAGTCTGGTAGATAAGTTCGGTAATGCCGCGTTTATACATAGGGACGAGCGTCTCGTAGACATTGGACAAGACTCAACAAGACATAGGGTGAATTGTTTATTTAGGATATTGCACCATGCAACACGCACCATGCACCTTTCGACAATTGTGAGCTGTTTTGTTCCATGGTTTTGTTCAGTTCAGTGAACGATGGCTGAGGTACAGGTTGTGGCTATTGCAACTGCCTGGTGTGCGTTGAGTTATTTCAATCTGGGACACGCAAAGACATGTTTGAAGTCCCGGCGAAAAATTCGAAAATGTGAATGAGCACATGCTACCCTCTCGAACCGCTTTGACTCGATGCATAAAACCGACTTCGCTTCCAGCGACTTCGAGCTAGGACGAGACGGTCATAAATACTCAGGCACAGCAATAAAAGGATCATTATACCTTCATAAAACAAACAAGCGCCGACGAGCAAACCATTTACACACGCGTGCTTGCCATGAAAAAAACAGCCGAGAATAGACAAGGAGACCATTTACACACAGACCTCGCCTACGTTTGCCATTCCTCGGCGAGAATGTAAGCCCGGCATAACATGTTTTTTTTATGGGCCTCTTAAATATAGAAAAATCAACTCACAAACATTCCAAGTCGTAATCAAAACCGGATAATATCAATAAGCCGTTGAGAAAAAGGATGCTGTTAGTAGCAAATGTTTAGATCAATATATCTCAAAAACCGTTATGGTTACAAGAAAAAGTTCTCATATCTTTTTTGTTGGAAATAAGCTACAAGTTCGTCATACATTGTTTTTCTGAAAACGTGACCGTTACTGAGATATTTAGGGGAGGTCACTTTTGGTGATCTTTGACCCCGTATAAAAATTAACGTAGCACTCGGATCGATGGGGACTTTTGACATTTTGTTCAACATGCCAGTACCAAGGTTCACACCAAAATTCAGCTTTCCCCTAATTTTTCCGAAGCACCATGTTAAATTTCCCCGGACTATTAGTGTATCTGCAAGATTAACATATGATTTGTTGAATTTGCCGATCGTATGGGCGACAGAGCAAGGTCGTTAGGTATATGAAGCCGTCAGGTTTCATCTATAGAACTTACAGAACAAATAAAGTCCCGTATCGTTAGCGGTAACTGCTTATCCAACCAAAACATTTAAGCCAGCACAATCAGATATATCTTCCAATAGAAATAACCTTTTAACCGTTCTGTTGTTTTTGAAAGTTTTCAACATTTCTGTTCAATATTGTTTGACAAATGGTGATGAATAGCCTTGTACCAGAAGAATTTTTCCGTTACATTCAATTTTATTTTGAAAACTACTCCTAAACTCACGAAACTCGATATCTATTTTTAAAAAAAATATGACCAGTCTTCCGAAAACACGGTATATATAATCAAACATATTGTGACGAATTTACGAGTTTTCCAAAAATATTTTCAACAATTACCTCCAATAGAATACGCTCAATAATACAGTGAAGATAGTCTTAAAAGTAGCAGGTTCACCTTTCAACGGTTGATTTCGAAGAACATTTAGTGCTAAGCTACTCTATTAGTATGAGTATATTTAAAGCAATTTTCCAACATATAATCGCTTTTCGAATGAAAATTATATAATAATTCTTCTATATAATAATTCTTGTTCACATTCATCAAAAGGTCAGCCCAAACACTAGAACCTGAAATAGAACCGAATGAAATGAGTACGATAATCAAGCATGAACAGATATTTTCTCAAGTTCAAAGCTTTTATCATCGACTGAAGCACTTCTGGAAGTTAATTTCAAGGCAAACAACCTAACATCATTCACCGAAATTAGCATTGAAATTTGCGATAAATATTCACATTTAAAATGTATCTCAATATTTTGACAGAGTAGGGTTATTGACTTATTTGAGAGCATAGAAAAAAAGCTCAAGCCTATATTAAATGGCTTTTTTGTTCCCTAAAAGAAGCTACAAGGACACTGACCCAAAGCAAGTTTCCAACAAATCTGACTTCGATATCTATCGAAAATTTTCATGAATATCGCGTAACTCCCTCAAGAAAGAAAATTCACGCTTGGAGAAACGTGACTTCGATTCAAAAAATAATCATGCTGCGAGTCATCTGAGCCTCATGTGGAAACGGTCCTTATGCGGACAAATAGCATTTATATATTTTAATAGAAGGATAGAGAGATATTATGGAGAATTTAGAAAATGGAGGAGCACCTAAGCTACGACGCTACTATTAAGCCTCTTAAAACAAATCAAATGTAAATCGGTTCCTTTAGAAAGTAAATAGGGGAAGAGTGGCCTGAATTAACGCCAAATTCTCTACAATACAAAACAAATTTTACCAATATGATCCCCACCGATATAGCATAAACAATCATCAATCAAATCCATATATACCTCTTAGACAAACGACCAAAAAACAGTCTATGTCTAGATAGCACCCAATAAGTAATATAAATCAGACAAACCCATAAAATCAAAACACGCATCCTTTCGTCTCACCATGGAAAGTAAATCAAAACACCTCCAGTTTTTGGTGGACTCAGCGCGCGAGATGAAGTGCAAAGAGCGCAACAGTAGCACTTGACAGCTTTCACACACAAGTTCCAACCCATCCCCGACGGAGCACAGCCCGTGACCGGCGCAATGCAACCGTTTCTGTTGAAGCTTCACTGGCAATGAATGGTTATTTCTGATTAGAAAACGGGACGACAAAAGGCAAGACGAATGCAGGCAAAGACGTAGTGCGCAAAGGCACACGAGTAGGCAGTAGTCGTCCTGCTGCTTGACTGTCGTTGCTACAGACAATTGTTTTTATCGACGCACTGTTCTCTGTTTGAGCGCAAGTAATGAAATTCGTCGGGTGAGTCCAAAACAATAGAAAAGAAAAGGATCTGACTGAAATGCTAAGCAGGATTAAGGCTGGAAGATTAAGTTTATAAATTTATTTTAATTGAGGATGGTTAGTTACTTACAGTCGTCCCCTACGGGTCCTGCTGAACATTGTGCTGGAGGGTCTCTGCCCAGGTCCTGAAGTTCCTGCAAATGAAAACAAAAACGATGTTAGAATTATCAAGGAATAGATTCAAAGCAATATTTCGGGTTCATTGCATACACGGACTTTAGGCGAACACTCAGGTCACAAGGAAAATGCAGAGAGGAATGTGTGCGAGATATGCCCAAATGACGAGTGGACATTGTGTGCTATCTAATATCCTTTCCGAAAATACACCGAGCCAGTTCGTGGTCATTTCGAGAATCCTTCGCCGTCGTATTCACACCCGTCACAACTAAACTCACGCAGGAGACCCACAACACCACTTATCACGCCTTCTAATGACATTACGGTCCTTGAACCACTGCGGAGAATTTTCGATTCCACAAATTTAGCCGCCTAGCCGATTGCTAGAACCATTCACGACTCTCGCCCAGAAATAAATATCAATCGAATGACGGCAATGAGGAAAATACGATGTTTCCCGTGTCTGTCGCAACCGCCGTCGAGGCCACTATCTTCAACCGCTCTGTCATCTTTGTCGCTTACGTCGCAGCTGCCGCAGTTTATTTTCCATTCGGAATTGTTGCTTTTGAGTCATCGCCCACAGCAGCTTCGAGCACAGCAAGGCAGGCAGCGATGAATCAAGACGAGAAAGGAGACAATTGTGACGGCTACGTCAGAGAATAAGTCAAGAAAAAGTCCATGCTATGCGTTGCGATGGCAATATATGCCTCGGGTCACTTCCACACCCGGAAAGTTACCCGGAACGCCGGGCAATAGCCACCAGTCTCAGTAAGACACGCCTGCAGTCAATTAATCCTTTTGTAACTTGTCTATCGAAATCCATACAAATTTGGAATGCCTGCGCCATAAATCCATTGAATTCATGTTGGGAATCGCGCTTGGCCTCGTTTTCGCAACATTATGCTAGAGAAATTCCGGTCGCAACGATCGCACAGTCATCGTCGGCGCACGGTCGAACAGTGGCGGCGGCGGCAACAAACGAGACCCGACAGACACGTACCAAACACGAATTTACCGTTATGAAAGAATTTATCGCTTCTTTCCTCCTCACAAGACACGATAACTGCGGTAAAGCGTTTCCCCGAGCCACTTGCGGCCGATAAACACACGAATCACCTGGTCTGAGCCCACAAGGCCTAGTCCTTGAATGACTGGTGCAATTTCATCGTCTCCCCGATGACGCATCTCTTCCGCCTAATTGGAACGCAATCAGATCCGCTGACAAAAGAAAGCTCTGATTCGACATTTCCACTCAATCGTGTTGAGTTTCTAGCGAAAATTATGAGAAACTGCCGCAAATCGAACGGCGAAACATCCAGAAGCCCTTGCATTACATCGAAATGACATTTCCACCGCCGACCATTCGACAGCCGCACGACAATCGTTTTTCCGGTCAGACTGAGCCTTCTGCGTGGAATACAGACGCGCGGAAATCCTGCCGAACAATTTCAGCATCTTTTACGTCGTCCTGTTTCTGATTTATTCACTTTGAGTAGCGACAGCTGAAAGAATCTTGCAGATCCGGGTAATGACTGCGAACGGAGCACCTCATTGGGCGTAGCAGGGTCGTTCGAAGGGTCTCCGAATTCCTCGCACTTTCCACAACACGCTTATCAGGATCGTGGCCTCGACACTAGCCTCTATTCCGATCGATTGCCACAGCGACACACGACTTTTCTCCGTGTCCACCATCGTTTCGTTTTCTCGAAGCACACAATTTTCCTGGCCACGACGTCCGTCCACCAGGCCTTGTCCAACTCACTTTTTGCCTCACACGGGAACGTTTCCCGACTTTCGAACAGATTACCCTCGCAATTTCTACATTTTCCTGCCTGGCTGCTAAGCTAACGACCGACACACCGGGGGCCTTCGCCCCAATCGAACCACCCCGACACATTCTCGAATTTCCAACAATTTTTTACCTTATTAATTCTTTTTAACGCCATTGTTTGTTACGGATTTTTCTCTCTGCCTGATGTATGTATATAATGAATTAAAATAAAACGCGTTCTACGATGAATCAGTTGAATCTCACTGCTGACCACAATTTTCCCGTTTTACGAGGAAAGATTAATGGACAGACGGCGACGAGTTTTCCCTTCGAGAAAAAGCGCGGACGTTGAAACGAAAAAATTTTTTCGCAGTGTGACGAGCCACAGAGCCACAGACGACGACGAGGATCTTTGATTGGGCGAGCGGAAAGCAAGATGGCGGCCGAAAATTCGATGATTTCGTTTTTTGTCTCACTTTTCTACACTAGACCGAGTTAAATCGGTTACTATTCGGTCCGTCAGGTTCCGTCGATCCCGGCCGCACGATGAATTATCAAAAACGTCTGACCGAGATGGATGTAGAGTGCGAATGAGAAGTTGGTTATATTGAAAATACGATAACCGGTCAAATTTGAGGATATGTCAAATTTACGAGACAGAAATGCTCATTAGCAATTGAACTAAACGATGAAATAATTAATTACACAAATTTTAAACACAATAAAGTCGGAATTATACACCAAAACTATGAATAAACTCGGATAATGTCTCGACTGATTTGACGTAGGTTGTACCCTATTTGAAAACTTGGTAAGATATACCGAACGTAGCCATGCGATCAAATGGGCAATTGAGGTTATAGCCGGTATGGCAGTTCGGGGAAAATTGATGTTTGACAGCCGCCGGTATAAAGCGCCAGTTTTGAAAGAAGAAATTTGATACCGTGTACAGTACGGGACGTTAGTGTCTGGAGTGCAAGTGTCGTTAGGGTTGAATGCTTTTTGTTGAAATTCAAAATGAAGTGTAGCTGAAAACTACGAAAGCATATCAGCATTTTAATAAAATAATAATATTCAAGCAAAATATTAAATGTTTCGAATTATAATGGTAATATTTATTGATATTTTTATGATTTTGTTTGTTATTCTTCAAGTTTTTGAACCCTCCTACTGCTAGAGGACGAGCATTGATCACAAATAGAAGAATAACTAACAAAAACGTGCCACAAATACACGAAAAGACAATATATTGAAGATAAACAAACAAACATACGAAAAACAACACCAAAAACAGACATACAGACACAAAAACACCATAGGTAAAATATTCTAACGGTTATGGGGCCATCCAGTCGAGTTTTACCATTTTCTTTATTTGTGAGCCATCAGTTGTCTTTCTGAGAAAACCACGCGCAGCAAATACAACTGATCAGCCACTGAGGTTATAAACAGTTTTAATAGGTACTTGCCCGGACCGCTATCTCCTTAAGCTCACGAATGCAATAAATCAACGATACAAAACTTGTCCTTTAATCGCACTAAACACAAAATTGAACACATAAATGTTGCGGTGATTCAGATTTTGATTGATTAAAACTATTTCTCAGCTCTTGTATTTATTTTGTCACATTTGGTATCTTATTGGACAGTTCAATATCTCCTCATGAAGAAAATGCATCTGACGTTTAAGTCATCGGCTAATTCGAAATCATTTCCCGCTTGATTTACCGGAAGTCTTATTGGCCACTGAAAAATAATAATTTTTAGCAAATTTTGTCATTATTTAACTAGCTCTTTGTACGTCATAAGTAAATATCGAGGTAAAGTGTTCCCATTGCCTTAAAATTCACAAATTTATTGAAAATTTTACATTGTCATAACATTTTTATTGATAATGCAGTTCGAAGGCATATTCCTAATAGGCCGTTCACACTCGACTCTAAATCAAGTAGATTTAGAAGCTGTCAAAGTTAATCAGGTAAGCGTTCACACTACCCGAAGTGATTTAGAATGAGGAGATTTAGAGAGCGAACTGTCATTCGAATTTGTGTGTACAATTTTTTTTGCATGAAAGTTGTTCAAAATGGTGCAGAAACATGCAAGAGCATTTTCTTTTCATTTTGTACAACTCACATTTTCCTTTTTTGTCCAATTTTTGCTATATTTGAACGAAATTCGAATGACATTTCGTTGAAATCTACTCTCCCTCTCACGGATGGAATTAAGCACGCTCTGAGAACAATTCAGCCCGGAAAAATTCACAATAGTACCTGATTTGTACTTGATTAGCTCTAAATCTACTTGATTAACTCTGTCAGAAGGGGAAAAAAATGTATGGGTAATCAGGTAGATTTAACTTGATTTAGCTCTAAAGCGATCAGCTGATCGAAATCGCCTGATTTAGAGCCGAGTGTGAACGGGCTATAATCTAGCACAACCCGTCTGCTGTACCATCTAAATACACCCATCGACAGCACCAGCAGCTGCCCCATCGCCACGCTCAATCTGTCAAAAATTGAACCACCACTCGTTCGTCTGTCTCCCGAAAACTTTATCGACCTATTCGTTACGCCGTCCGTTTTCTACAGCTCTTCGCTCACATTTCTCGATGTTCATCATATTTGTGTGTGCGTGGTTGCTTGCGTGCAAACGTTGTCTTCGTCGACGACTTTAATTCGCGTTTATCTGATGTACATCTCGCCTGGCTGTTATTCGGAGTCCTGAAAAGCCAAAAGAATCCGAATTGTCAAATCGCTATTGTAATCTCAACATTTAGCCACTTGTCCTTCGCCCTGTGACAGCCCGGCTGTAGTCTCGAAACAAGAAGGCAAATCGTGCATTGTCTCCGTGAATTGTGCTCATTCGGCAGTGTTAATTCCCAAGTTGACGAAACGTCATTTTGGGAGCTTCGCTGGTTGCAAGTTTGCACCATGTTCGCAGATCGTAGACTCGTATTTCGCTCTAAAATTTCCGTGAATTTCTAGCGTTTTCTGTTTGCTTCTCGCGACGACGTGGTAAAGTGCAGTGTACAAAGTGCATAATTGGCTGCCAGTTTCGGTAGAAAGTTTGTGATTTCGCAAAGTGATTTTGGACTTCTTCAGATCGGGTGCATGTTAAAGTGGTTTTGTAAAACCCATCGTCATCGGTCCACATCGGTGTTCGGTGCCTGATATGTATTTTCTCGGACGTGCCGTGCTGTGTTGTTTCGTCACGTTGTGAGTCGCGAATCGCGAATGATGCGGGAAACTTGCTTGTTACGACAATTGTTTGGAAAATTCAAACATAATGAACGACCGTAATATCCCTATTCCGTCGCCCCGTTCCAACATCGTCAAGAAGAAAAGCGACGGCGACAAAGGAACCACCGCAACGAAAACGACAACGTCCTCGGCGACTGATAGCTCCGTGGCGACCTTCACCACCGGCGCCAACAAAAACCCCACAACGGACTCTGTCAAAGCCGTCGCAGCCGCCGCCACTGATAACGGAGGGGGTGGTGACAGCAGCAACGGCAACGAGAATGGAAACAGTAGCAGCAGTGGCAACAATAACAACAACAACAGCAGTAGCGCTGGCAAGGACAACGCCGTTACTAAAACCAGACACTGCACGTCGTTGCCACTTTTTTACATTAGCAGCAATAATGCGGTAAGTGTGCGGATTTTCATCAGCATTTTGGAATGGATGTGATGTTTAGATGCAAGTGGAATAAGTGTGTCTTGCTGGAGTGCATGAAATTGACAGGTGGATTTGATGAAGAACCCTTTAGGCAAATTGTACGGTGCATTTACGTCATAGGCTATGGTTGTGTTTTATTTCTCTCAGAAAATCAAACAACCCCAAGAAGCCGACAACCTCTCGCTCTTAATTTTCAACAATTCGTTCCTGGGGGTCGAATCGATTTGCATGCATCAATTGTTGCTGATAACGACAATGCTATTCGTCAATCGAATTCGTAGCAGAAAATGTCCAGACTATTTGATTCAACGACTTAAGAAAAAACGACAGTCGACGAATACCAGACGTACATGTAGCGCTGCGCTTCGAAATTCCAAGTTTTATGTTGATCCGGGTTTAAGTCGTCTCGATTCGGTGGCCTTCAATCACGAAGCCCGAGCACGACTTGCCTCCGCTCCGCTGCTTAATTAATCATTTGATTATGATGATCGTGATGTGCCGCGACTAGGCTGCCGTTTAGTGCGCTGCAGCTCCCCTTCGGCCGCCCATTTATTCGCATCCATTGAGTCTATCGCGGGGCGCGTTCAAGTTTATTAACCTCGTTCCGGCAGTGGCCATGGCTGAGTCGGAACGGTCGCAACGATTGCGAGACTCAACGGGACGGGACTGGAGTGGAAGTGGCCCGGGCTATTCCGCCAGCCAGGTCCAGTCATCTGGACCGAACCTGAATCAGGTTTGCGAAAATTCACTATTTCAACGAACGCGAGCAAAACAGATCGAATACGATTCACCGGCCTTAAGATTAGCCAGCCGTTTGTTGGTCGGTCTTGGATTTGACCGCTTTGGGGCTTAGAATCGCCGTCGTGCAACTCGTTCGACCTCTGGACTGGCTGGTCCGGCACGAGATTCAGATAAAAGATGTTCGCCGTCATTGTCGGCATTGTGCTCCGTTGTTGTGATTGCGCTCGGGCTTGTGTACCCAAAACATTGACCTCTGTGTGTCACGGGCTTGCTGGTACTTCTCCTTGGGGATCTCTGGTTTGAATTCGTTCACGTACCTTCAAACCGGTCCATCAGTTCCCTAGCCAATGAACTGGAATGGTTTGCTGGTTGCATCGTCGTCAAAAGTGTTGGCCATGGCGGTGGAACAGGTGCACAATTCAAATCCCCGTTGCACTTCTGAATGTATCTTAAAGTGTGCTGCGTTCAGTCAGATTTCATTTTGCCCTTATCAGCATTCGTATGAATTTTTCTCGTTAGGTTCGCATTTTATCGGAAGCTTCTCGATTGTTGTACTGATAAGGCTGACAAAGTCGTAACGAAGGTCTCTGACGACTCTAGATATCTTGAATGTGAATTTTCAGGGGTATGACTATGCGGTTTTAATCACATAACTTTATTATTTTGTTATTAGAGGTCATCTGATCTATAAAAACTCTCATATTTTTTAATAAGCCGCTGAAGAATGGGAGCGTTTTAATAAAAAACTAATAATAAAGCTACCAACAAAACATTGACAGACAACTTAAATGAGAATCTTGGGTAAAAAATGTACTGCTGCATATAAATACAAGAGGGTTGATCAATAAGTAATGATAATCGGTTATTTCCAGTTCCCATAAAATTCAAAAATAATTTTTTTTACTAGCACATATACTCACTAAGTCAGCATAAAAAACATAAATAGGCCACGATTCCAGGGAGGTATATTCACCCTCGCCCGAGTACTGGAGCTTCAGTTTCGTGAAAATTTATCACCCGATGTTGACTTTGAAGAGGAAGAAGAAATTTCTGGGTCCGTAGATCGAATCCTGAACTCTGCGTCAACAAAAGACACGCAAATCGAGCTACACGTCTAGACAAGGTAAAACAGTTAATAAGCGGACTAAACAGGCGAAAATCACCTGGCCTAGATACGATCGGGAATATATGGCTGGCACATCTCCCTGACACTAGACTGAAGACAATTACAGTCATCGTCAACGCTATCTTCCGCACGAAAAGCTTTCCCGAGATATGGAAAACAGCGATCATCACGGTAGTGCCTAAACCAGGCAAAGATCTCCACATTCCACAAAATTGGATACCTATCAGTCTCCTATCCTCCTTAGGAAAAATCGCTGAGCGTCTTCTTCTTGACCGGCCTAACGAAATCATTGAGGAAAAATCAATAATCCCGGAGGTACTATTCGGATTCAAGTCACTACACTCAACTGAACTCCAGCTCGCAAGAGTGGTGCAAGACATACGTACAGGGTTCAACCAAAGAAAGTCAACGGGTTTGGTCATGCTTGACGTGGCCAAGGCGTTCGACAAAGTCTGGCATGCAGGACTAATTTTGAAATTGCATGAATTCCAAATCCCACTACCCTTCATAAAACTTTTCGCATCTTTTCTCCAGTGTAGAACTTTCTGTGTTAGGATTAACAACCACCTCTCCACAATGCGGACAATAGAAGCTGGAGTCCCGCAAGGATCACCACTCTCCCCAACACTGTATAGTCTATACACAGTAGACAAAATTGCCCAATACTAAAGTAGCCTTGTACGCTGATGTTACGTGTATACTACTGTGATCAAAAAGTAAGGTGAAATTGTAATTTAAAACTCCCGGGCAAAAGGAAGGCAGGTAAATTTTTTTTCCTAGGTTGGTAGGACTGTCTTTAACATTTGTCAAGTAACTGTTTGTCAAAAGGTTTAATTATCTCCGAGCTACACGTGTTTTTGTAAACAACCAAAAGTGAATTTTTCGATTTTTACAATGGGTGATTTTGGTTAGCAATGAACTTGCATCAAATTTTGTTTGCGGAACAAACATTCTTGTGTGGACACGTTGGAAATGTTGCGGAAGGCCTTTGGTGATCAAACTATGGCACAAAAAAACGATTATAAGTGGTACACCGAGTTCAAAGCGGGCCGAGAACGCGTTGAAGACGAATCGCGCTCTGGATGACCATCAACGTCTACCGACGAGGGTCACGTACAAAAAATCAAAGATTTGATGCTTGAAAATCGTCGATTGACAATTAGAGACCTCGCTGATATTGTTGGAATATCATTTGGCTAAACCCAAATCATTTTGAAGGATGTTTTGTGTCTCAAACGCGTCTAGTCTCGATTGGTGCCAAAATCGCGCAATTTTTTGGAAAAAAAAGCGTCGCGTTGATGTGTGTGAAACTTTGGTGTCTGACTATCAGGACCACTTGAAATGCATCAGGACTGGAGACGAGACTTGCCTTTACGCACACGACCCTGAAACCACCGACCAATCCAGCGAATATCGTGCAAAAAGTGAAGCAAGGCCGAAAAGCACGGCAGAGGCGATCGAAAATCAGGGTCATATTGACAGTTTTCTTTGATTATCGTGGTGTGGTGCACTATTAATTCCTTCCGCCGCGCCAAACTGTCAACAAAAAATATTATTTGAGCGTTATGCGTCGTTTACGTGAAGGTATTCATCTGAAACGGCCGGAATTATGGGCGAACAACTCTTGGTTTCTTCATCACGATAATGCACCATGTCATACTGCATTGGTTCTTCACGACTTTTTTGCCAAAAATTCTACTCACATCGTTCTGCAACCACTGTATTCGCCTGATTTGGCTCCGTGCGACTTCTGGCTATTCAGCAAACTCAAAAGGCCAATGCGAGGACGCCGTTTTGACACGATTGAGGAGATAAAAACAGAATCGAAGAAGGTCTTGAAGCCTATACCAGAAAAAGACATTCCGACTGTTTCGAGGATTGGAAAAAGCGTTGGCAAAAGTGCGTTTTATCGGACGGAGATTACTTTGAAGGAGATTAATTTGATTTGGAAGAATAAATAAAGAATTTGCATTTTATAAACAAATTCACCTTACTTTTTGATCACAGTAGTATATTATACCTCAAAGCACGCAGAAGCAATAACTTCAAACCTGCAAATCTATATAGACACACTATTAGAATATTTCGAGAAATGTAAAATTAAGATAAATGCCGACAAGACGCAAGCTATCTTCGTAACGAGACGGCTCAGACAACAACCACCACAGCTGACAGTAGACAATCAGACGATAGACTGGCAACGAACACCCAAATACCTGGGACTGACATTCGACACCAGACTATCCTGGGCCGCATATATTCACGAAAAAAGGCAAACAATCAACGGCATACTAAGCAGACTAGAACCAATGACTAGACCAAACAAACTAAACATGACAAACAAGAAACTAATATACAAACAAATAATACGACCTATGCTGACTTACGGTAGCACTGCCTTCTAAACTAATAAACTTCTTCTAAACTAATAAACAACAATTACAGATTTGCCAAAACCTTGCTTTAAGAAAAATATTTAGGATCCCATGGTACGTTAGGAACACGGACGTACATAGAGATTTCAGGATAGAGACGATAGACATATACATACTAGACAAAACGCTAAAACTTTTCGACAGATTAAAAGGACATCCTAACAGTACCATGGAACACCTGAAAACAGCTGTAGCCCGTCCCAACGAGAGGTACCCAAGCATTCGACAACTAACGGTATATTGCGGAACACCTGCACTAAATGACGATTTTGACCATAAGTGAGAGGTGAGTTGGGTAAAAGAAATCACCCATACAGAGGAAGGGAGTCAGAGTGTTGAAAGCACTAGCTCCAAAGGAAACACAGTTCTATGGAGGTACATTCATTTGAATACAAACAGTCGAAGAGAGAACATCAAAATGGAGAAAAACGAAATTAGAGCTGTCATTAAGTACCTCTGTTTGGAAAAATTGTCTACCAGAGACATACACGGTGACATGGTGGAAACATTAGGGGACTCTGCTCCTCCATATTCCATCAGGCATGTACCTAAGATCACAGAGATTTCATATGGTAGTGTTCGAAAAATCTTTGCAAACAAATTACATATGAAAAAGGTCTCTGGGCGTTAGGAACCGAGCATATTAACAGACGAGCATAAGAAAAATAAGTCGACATTTCAAGGATGAATCTCGAAAAGTTCCAGGCTGATCAGGAGAATTTTTCGTCACGTTTCGTGACCATGGACGAGACCTGGATCCACCATTTTGATCCAGAAACCAAAATGCAATCTATGGCCTGGAAGCGACCCTCTTCACCGACGACGAAGAAATTCAATGTGTCGAGTTAGGCAGGAAAGGTTATGGCATCAGTTTTTTGGGACGCAGAATAATATGACCAACTCGTTTTCGACGAATACAGGGCTAAAACAAGGGGATGGACTAGCTCCGGTACTCTTTAACTAAGCGCTTGAATATGTCATCAGAAAAATCCCCGTTGACACGAGAGGAACTCTATCATTTAAGTCGACACAGCTAGTAGCTTACGCTGATGACATCAACATTATGTCACGTTCGTTCAACGACGCCAAGGAAGTATTTGTAGCTCTAGACGAAACCGCCAAGGAAGTTGGTCTTCAAATTAACGAACAAAAAACAAAAGTTATGACTCAATCAAGAAAAAGGACGCCAAGAAAGACAAAACATAACGATAGGGGACTAAAGGAAGCGAAACCTGGACGCTGACTCAGGCGTCTGAAAAAGCCTTGAATACGTTTGCGAGAAGGGTATTGCGAAGGATCCTCGGTTCAATACGGGAAGAAGATGGATGGCGAATCCGATACAACAACCAGCTGTATGCCATATATGACGAGCCGGAAGTCTCTACCGTCATACGACTCCAAAAACTACAATGGGCTGCCCACGTCGAACGAATGAGCGACAATCGAATCCCCAAACGATCTCCCAAGGGGCGAGCGAGCGAGCGGAGCCAGGCCAGTCGGTAAGCCACGCAAGCGCTGGGAGGATTCGATAGATGCTGACAGCAGGTCACTTTTGGGAGCACCGAACTGGAGGACGCGGTCACTGAACCGAGACGAATGGAGGCGAAGCATTAAGGAGGCTAAGGCTCGATTCGGGCTGTAGGGCCCCGATGACGCTGAAGGAATTATTATGATGGAATATTTGGAAAAGGGAGCCACTATAAGGATTTTTTTCTAAGGTTATCCTGGTTTTGGAAAAAAGATGGACTAAATGTATTAACTTGTTAGGAGACTATGTTGAAAAATAAATATATCTCTTAAGTTTAATCACCTTGGTTTATATTCATTATCATTACTTATTGATCAACCCTCGTATATGTAGTGACTTCTAACTTTTATTTTATTGTGCTAGCAAAGCAATGCTTGGAGGAAGAGCTGCATTATCAAATTTATTCCCTTAAATATGGCTTAGGATCAGATCCCAAAAGTCGTGATAAACCCTATATAAAGCTATAAAAATGGCAAATATATAGCATTTATTGAGGCCCTGCAAGATACGACCTTTAAATTATTTAACAGATACAGTGGCTCAAACGTATAAGCGGACAACGATAGTGCTCAGGTAGAACATGCGAAAATATGACAAAATAATTGCACTTTATTAATGATATGCTGCTTTTGTTCACACTTTCCATAAATGTAATATAATTTGAAAAAATTACAAATTTTTCAATTAGTGCACGTAAAATTAAAAATAGGTAAAATACGTAAAATTAAAAATAGGTAATTGCATAATCCAAATCAAACAAATAATCGGACGAGGAAGAAAAATATGGCAGCATTTGTTAGCATAGCTGCGTTTTCTTTGAAATTCCCATGAATTAGCTTCTTTCAGTTTTAGTAGTCAGTATGAACATTCAGTTGAAGCTTAAAAGTGCAACAATAGACAAAATGGTGCCAAAAGGAAAACAAATTACTTTCGAAACTCATAAACTAATTATTAAGCTTTATGGAGAAGGAAATTTGGTACGGGATATAGGAGTTACCGTTGGAAGAAGTCGTTCTACCATTCACGATATTATAAAAGGGTAATTCCATGGAAAATAGACCAATTTCCAGATAATTTTTGGACTCACCTCCTTGAAATTTGCAAATATCCAGAAGGGCTGGCGAGCTCATTAACGAAAATTAATTATTTTTGAAAAATATGGTATATTTGCGGAAACATGGCCTTTTGAAGTTTTTGAAGAAAGTTGGTTCGTGTTGCATTCAGAAAATTTTATAAAATCTTCTACTTAACGAACGACTTTCAAACATAGCTTGTTTGATGTACACTGTGTCAAAAAATTGCACGTACACCACCTTATTATTGATTCAAACTCATTTATTTTATAAATAAACAACATTTTCTTAATTTTTTATTTTTTATAAGTTGTACACAACTGAAACGATCTAAAATAAAACAGTATTCTGTTATGTTATTGTTAATTTTTAAAATTAAGCTGTAATTCATTTAAAAAAATTGCACGTACATCCAAAATTTCCACAATATTCAGAAACTTAATTTCTTTTTCTACTTCTAATAGCGTGTGTGGTGTCCTTTTGCTGAAATTACATCCTTTTAGCGATTTTTCATTGAATGGGCTAGTTTTCTAGTAATTTCAGTTGTTATTTTTGCCCACTTTTCTAAAATAACCTCCTTCAGGTGAGCTCTTCCCGCACTTTTTTTTTTCAAAGAGATCAGAAAGATATTCGATGGAATTAAGGGCTGATGATTGGGGTGAATGAGGAAGCACAGATCTCACGTTATACAGTAACCACTCTTTTATTAGATGCGAGGAATGTTTTGGATCATAGTCATGTACTAGTGAAAATTCATCGATAATTCCAATTTTTGAAGAACAGGCTGTTAAATTAAGCGTTAATATCTCCAAGTACTGATGCTTTTATATATTGCTTTCCACAAATACCAAATTTCCATCGCCATTTGCTTCCATCGCTCCCCAAACCATAGCATTTCCATCTCCGTGTTTCACTGTGGGTCCCAAATTGTTTGCCTGCAACGCTCAATTTACTCTGTGCCGAACAAATCGCCGCTCATCAGCGCCAAAAAAGATTCTACTTACTTTTATCTACGAAAATAACATTTGATCAAATTTGGTCTGATATTTTTACACACTCTTTGCCATACTCAAAGCGTCGTGCAACATTTTTCCTCAAAATGAACGGTTGTTTTCTTGCAATGCATCCTTTCTAACACTTTTCATGGAGAAAATTTCGCACTGTTTGGTCATTCAAAGTATATTTTAAGGTCTGCAGCTGTTTTGGGAGCACTTGCTTTTGTATCCTTAATAATTCTCTCAATTTTCTTTCCAAATGTTCAACTAAAATTTTCTTCCCACCTCTTCCTTCGGCAATTGCAAAACTTTTGTTGCTTTTAAAAATGTTTATAACTGTTTGCATGGTCGACCTTGGTGTGGCAATGATCCTTGATAATTCAGCATAATTTTCACCTTTTTCCTTGAAATTTACGATTGATTTCTTCACTTCAACAGGAACACTGCGGTGTGATTCGCCCATTTTAGAAAAAAAAACTTTTAAAAAGAATTCCTACACGGCTATATTGAGGATTTACAACTAAGCCCTTCAATAATGAGGATCGTGTGTAAATCTGCACTGGAAACTAAGTACCGCTACTATTCTTCTGCATGAGATCATAAGTTAATCTTGTGTGTATGTACAATTTTTTGATGTACGTGCAATTTTTTTTAACTTATTATTGCTGTTCTGTGACACTAAAAGCTAATATAACAAAATACTGTTTTGCTCCAAAGAATCCAAAAAGTTTTTTTTGTTTAATAAATAGAAGAGTGTTTATTAGAGCTCGGGTACTGTACGTGCAATTTTTTGATACAGTGTAGGTATTCTAAAAAAAATAGAGCAGGCAAAATCCTGGCTAAAAGGATAAAAAGGATCATTACATTGTCCTTTATCATTACATACTTAAAAATGCATTTATATATTGTAAACAGCTATGTAAGCAACAAGTGTGCAAAATTTCAAACTCTTATCAGACCAGCTACGCCTACAATGAGCCCGTTTCTTCCATGAAAAGAAATTGTATCTTTTCAAAATAGCTAAGCCAAAAATATACCACTTTGATGGATTTGTTTACATGTTTGCACCAGTTTTAATCCAATTTTTGCTAGTATGTATTAGACAAACTTTCTCGAATAAATAAAATAAATAAAACAAAAAATAAACATAATTTAAAAATAAAAATTTGTTTTTAAATGAAATAATTTATGGACATAACTCCAAATTGTTTGCCGAAATCTTGCTAAAAGTTAAATCAAAATATGACGCATGTCCTTGTAGAAGCCTTTCCATTTATTTGAATCAATAAAATTTGAAAGGCTTACGCGACTAAAAGTTAGAAACTTCAATTTTTATCTCAATCAAGGAATTGCCCAACAATATACATACATCACTCCCAGCACTCAACCTCCTTCGGCATCAATCCGAAATCTACTAAAATCATTGAACCTTGTTCATTCGACCTGCCTAATAATTTCAAATCGAGGCCAATACGGCACTTATGACAAATCCAACGCACAACTTCTTTCATTTCAACTGAAACTCATCCTTCACCTTCTTCTCCACCCAAAGCGCTTTATCTTTGTTCTCCACCTCACCACCATTTAATCTAGCAGATTAAAGCCAGTTAAACTTTTGTACAGTGCTAGCCTTTAGTAGTAAAGATCATCGGGCGAGGATTTGCTGCGCTCAGTCAGTTGATGCCGAGTGACTCGAAGCATCATTGAATCGATCCGCCGACTGTGAGGCGTAATCTTCATCCATCGAGACCTCCACAAAACCGACGAGTCACTCAAATCGATTCTATCGTAAACATCGAACAAGACTGCATCGAAAATATCTCAAAACTCCATGACTAACCGAAAGCTCCAACTGCCAACGACAAAAACTGCAAAATCCGTTGGTTGTTGACGTCGAGATTGCCCAACAGCAACATTGCAATCGACAAGGTGAAATGAATATTCAAACGAAAAACCGTCTAGCTATCCAAAAAACGCAGCACAAAAGACAGCAAGATCACGTCAAAAGCGTCAATAGTTGCGAGATTGGCACGAATAAGAAGAAAAGTGAACAACCACCTTCGCATGTGTGTAGGTGCTGCCGGTTCAAGTGCTTGCGCTTTTGGCCGTGGATTTGCATATAACTACGTCAATAACTGCGATAATGCCGAAAATGCTTTGTGGCTTTATTTTCTCCTAATCTGTCGAAGATCCGTCGAAGTAGCATCGATGTGTTGACTATAATCGGAGCTGGAAAGTAAACAGAAAGAAGTGAAAATAAACAGAAGATGAGAAAATATGACAGTGCAAAATTTATTTATTTTTCGGTACGGCTAAGACAAACGCAGAATGGAAGAGAGGGGAATCACAATTTTAATCCATTTGAATATGATCTGATCCAAATTTAGAAAATGGTTGCGAATTTCGAATGGGAGGTTTTGGTGTAGAGTTCGAAGATGGAGAGAGTAGGAACGGGTGTATGATAGCTGAAAATTATGGGGAGAAATGTTTTGAGGAACTTTCAAAGTGTAACTCATTTACGTACTTAAATAATGATTACTCTTGTTGTACTTGCAGATATTCATGACTAGAAAATCAAAACGCGCCGCTTGTAAAGCATTCTATCTAATCGAAGTATATTAAACGAAATATTCGAAGGAGAAGAAAATTAGCTTTTCGAATTATTGTTAGAGAATCTTCCTGGTTCGATTCTTTTAGTTTTTATAATCAAAGTTTTAAATTTATAGACCTATTTTTTCCTTTAGAAGCTAGTCATATTTCGATTTTTTGCATCTATCGATATTTCGAGGGTAACCTGCGGTCATCGATGGTGTCTGTAAGTCTGAAAAATTGTAAAAAATTGCTCTCCTATGTGGAGTCCAAGTCAAGTAAAAAGAACTTATATAAGCCTTGATAATTCTCATGCTGTTCAGGATAAATTTATTAAGATACAAGAAAATATCGCAAAAATATGTTTTTAATCCAAACTATGCCTCGCTTTCTACAAAGGTCTTCCACATTCCTGATCGATTTTCAATGCTCCGTTTCCAAAATTAAGCAAGAGGAAAAATAGTCTTCAAATTCTCTTCTAACATTTAATAATTCGAAGTGAATCATATCTTTGAGTGCATCATATCTAAGTGCAGCCGCTTCCGCACTTTCCTAAACATCAGTTGGAAGATGGACTTTAGAGCAACTATCCACCAAAAAGTCACTCCATATAGAAGTCTCGGCTCAACCACAAAAGAATAAAATCATGCCACAATGCAAGGCTGCAGATTCCAACTCCTATGGTTCTTTAGCAACAACAAAGTACGCCAAAAATCTTCAACATTGTTTCTGCTATATTTTCGTTCCATAGATTAGAACACTCGCATCGTATCATCGAATCTGTAGCGGTTCACGGATTGTCGAGGTAGCGGGGTACCTCAATTTAACCGACGTCCAGAAAAGAGCCTGCCACAAGTCTGATCGACACGGAATCAACGAGACAACAAAAAAAATGAACTGCTCTTTGAGTTGGGTGCAGTAGTATTAGCGAAGCACCCTCTAGTCCACATTCGATGGATGTTGGCTCTACGCGGCTGTGGTAGGTCACTTGAAAAATTGGGTGAACTTGCTCTAAGAAAGAAAGTAGGACTCCAAGTGCTTTTACGTCACTGGATTACACAATACCCGCAATATAAACAAATACAAGCCAAGGCGATTCTGTTCGTAACGGATAATAGAGCATTCAAGCGGGAGTTGGAAAAAAAGACTTAGCTGAGATGCGTCAAATTGCGTTTGCTAGATAGAAGGCTGAAAAAAAAACAAAACAATAAAACAGTGCAAGTCCAAAGGCAAAAGTTTCCATAAGAGAGGCGGCCAGCCCTCGACTTCGGATATTGTGGGGGCCGACATCGCCATTTGACTCCGCAGAAAAAGAAACATGGTGGTCGGAAGTCCCTCCCTAATTTATCAACAGGCCAGGCAGGCCAAGAAAACTTGAAAAAGGAAGGGTTCTAGCTTTGCTCAATAAGAAGGTCAAGCATTTTAGATCTAAGAAATCATTATTATTCCAGTTCACTTATCCTCATAGAAACAGTGACGTGAATGGAGCTCATCTGGCTGCTCTCGCAACAGTACAATCACGAGTGGCTGTTGATCGAAGGGGCTCTCTGCCGAAAGACACACTTAGGAACAATAGAAACCCGTTTTGATACGTAAAAGGCAAAAAAAAACGCATAGGTGAATCTGCTCGCACGTTGCCAGTCAAACGCTCCTTGTATGTTGCTGGAAAAATCCATAAATCCGATTGTAAACTCTGTTTTACACTAAATCGAACTACCTAGATTTTACCGCTCACTAGATAGAACCGCTCACTTGTCCCTTTCAATTTCCCTCACCAAAATGTCGCCGCGTGTTTTTCCTCAACTCCCCTGTCGTTTCGTCGCCTGATGTAATCACGCCAGCTAATCAGGGCGAGCGCTGAATGACATGCTGAATGCATATAAAACATGGGTCAAAAAGTCCCGGGACTAACCAAGAAAAAAAAACTTTTTCGCAAAATGTAACTTTATTCATCAATATACTCTTCTTCTACAGCGATACAATCATGCCAACGTTTCTGTTACCTTTTGCTGCTTTTCTTACAAAATTATTTTATCTTTGGCCTCAAAATAGGCGCTAGTTTCGGCAATAACCTCTTCGTTCGAGCTAAGTCTCTTTCCCTGAAGTATCTTTTTTAAATCAGCGAAAAGCCAGTCGTCGCTTGGTGCCTGATCTGGAAAATAGGGTGGGTGCGGTAACAATTCCAAATGTAAATCGTTGATTTTTGTTATGGTGCATTGTCTTGATGAAACAATGGTTTTTTCTTTGCCATTTGAGGTCGTTTGCACTTAATTTCGTCGCTCAATCGGTCGAGTAAGGCTAATAATCACTGTTGATCGTCTGGCCCTTCTTCAGATAGCCAATAACCAATATTCCACGCTCATCGCAAAATACAGACGCCATCACCTTGCCAGCCGATTGTTGGGTTTTTGGACGCTGTGGACGGCTTTCGCCCTCTGTTCTCTACTCAGCAGATGCTCTTTTCGATTTTGACGTGTAGTGGTGGATCTATGCTTTATCTATGGTCACATACCGACCAAATAACTCTTTTTTATTCCGCTTAAGAAGATCCAAACAACGCTCACATTCGTCAATCCATTGTTGTTTTTGTTCCATTGTTAGTAACCACCCACTTCAAAAAAAGGCTTTTTCATGCCCAAATTTTCATGTAAAATGTTGAACACGGTGCCTTTTGATATCTTCGGGATGTCAGCTATCTTCTGCGATTTCACTTTGCGATCATCCATAACAATTTTCAACACTTTTTTTTATGTTTTCGGGCGTAGTCACCTCTTTTGGTCTTCCAGAATGTTGTGCATCTTCGGTGGTCATACGACCACGTTTGAAATCGGCGTACCATCTGTAAATGGTTGTTTTCGAAGGATAATTTTCCCGACAACACTTTTTAAGTCATTCTTGGGCTTGTACGGTATTTTTACCCATCAAATAGCAGTGTTTTGTTAAGACCCGAAACTCGTTTTTATTCATCGTTTACAAATTCACAAAAGTAGCGTCACTTCAACCTCAATTTCTCGCAAACTACAGAACGAAACGTCATGAAATTCTGACACGTTTCTTTTAAAGGTTGGTACTACTTAAAACAAAAGCGCATTCAATATTTCTGGTGCCCCCTATTGGTTAGTCCCGGGACTTTTTGACCCATGTGTTACGTGGGCGAAGTTTATATTCAAATGATATTTATGAAAAAAAATTATTTGAATGTTAAGGATAAGGAATTTGCTGTTGATTCATCACGTGTGCTACAAACCTTCACGTGATACCCTGATTTCCTCACAAATCAAAAAAAAAAATTATATTCCAATTTGTCTGTCAGTTCATCTAAATATCATTACTGTCAATTGCATCAACCCACTGCAACATAACTTTCCAGCCTGCGCCCCAATAATTTTAGCCTCAAACGAAATCATGTTATGGATCGTCATCTAATGTAGTTTCCGTCATAAAATAAGAATTTCTACACAACACTGACGCTAATCGCTTTCTAACTGTCACAACCCGTACAGCGCACGAATGCAATTCAAAGACCAAACATGTCCACCTCATCGAATCCTATCATAATAATTATTGGGTTGAACCGCCCTTGTGCACATTTCCATCAAAGGAAATTAACTTAAAAGCAGCGTAGTGCGTCGTGTTGGTCGTCCCGCTCGCTGGGTCGCAGGAGCATCCTATTCGCCATGACTTTCATAATTTGTGAGTTTTCTTGGCGGCCAACTAGCAGAATGGAGATCTTGCACTCGATCAGCATTCATTTTCCGTAAGCGGCCTGCCTACACTTTTGCGATTATGATGATGGCGATGACGACGACGACGCACTGCGAGTTCTTGGGCGGCATCCATAAATTAGGCATCGAGTTTATTGAGAAATCGCCTGAAGATTAACTATTATTTTTCGCAATGCAACAGCAATGCATGTACGTATGAGCACATATGCGAAGTTGTTGCCTACGATTTGGCAATGGCTGCATGTATTTGAAACAGGATGAGAGGCGTTTTCGGTCTCCTGATCTGTGTTTGATTGTTGTTCGTTGGGTGCTAGCTAGCTGCCTTAACGTACTGCCATCTCACCTTTTATTGGCCCATGTAGGTGTCAATATCTTTTGCATGAAAACCATCTGCTTGAGGTATTACGTTTCAGTGAAAAGGATTTGATTGGTTTAAGGGGGTAGATGAGGTGTGGGTTTGATTTGTTGAATCATCTGAGTTTTTTTTAGCTATCGAAAAAATACCTAAACTTTTAATCAGAATGTTTTGAAAGAATCTATTGAAATGCTGACTGAAAACTATAATTTTCCCAAACATACGCCCCCTTAATTACGAAATATCTTGCACTAGCCAAGATGCGCTAGGCTAAGTCACCTTAGTTGCCGCTCATCATTTTAAGCTGCTCGATCAGCTTCAATTATTCTTCTTTGTCGAGGGCATTTTTTCGCTGTAATTGGGCATCACATTTTAACCAACATCTGGAGGCTGTTGTCAAAGATTACCTTGCTGCTTCTTCCTACCGACTTGTCTGTCGTCTTCGCGTCGATTGGAAGAGGCTCGTCTCTGTTCTCCTCGGGGGGCAATCGAATGGAATAAGTATGGTGAAATTCATTATTGGCATTATCACGAGACTCGTCGACTTGACTATGTAGTTAGTGAAACAAGTATCGAAAGAATCTATTAGAACTTGTTTCTTGCGAAATTGTCCGGAGATTGTTTGAATAATGTGCATGATTCGACAAGTGCTGCAACTTTGTGTCTCAGATGAAAAAGTTCACCATGTAATGATGAATAGATTAATGTCTCTGTAAAAATTTATTTATGATCGTTTTTATTTTCTCTGTTGCTGGGCGTAAAAAATCGGTAAAAGAGCTTTTTACTAATGTTCGAAATCGATTTGGCCAAAAATAAATTCATATTTCCATATGTATCTATACATATATATATATATATATATATATATATATATATATATATCAATATAAATATATATATATATACATATATATATATATATATATATATATATATATATATATCAATATAAATATATATATATATATACATATATATATATATATATATATATATATATATATATATATATATATATATATATATATATATATATATCAATATAAATATATATATATATATATATATATATATATATATATATATATCAAAATAATAAATACACCCCAAAGTTTCTTGTACACTGAAAAAAATCCACATAGCGCCCAGAGCCATGTAACATAGCGCATTATTTACGGTCCCATACGCCATGTACATAGTACTCTGAGCCATGCAATATGGCTCCCAGCGCCATAATGTCAGAATCTACATAGCGCGTGGTCCCATGTAACATGGCGCAGGATTTATGGTCCCACACGCTATGTACATAGTACCCTGAGCCATGCAGTATGGCTCCCAGCGCCATAATTACATGGCGCAGAAATTATAGCCCCACACGCCATATTACATAGTGCCATGAGCCATGTAATATGGTTCAAGGCACTACAATTATAACTCGCAGCCATACTGGGTGAGGAAATGTATAAATAACAGCAAGCTTCTTGAGTATAAGAGAGGGAATGGGCTTTGATGTCATTTATCCCTCGGGAATTTACTCGATATAATTCCATTACCTAACATCAACTGCTCTACCTCCAGGTGCACAGAACTGAGAACGCTCGTGGCCTTTTGTTGGATGCGAACTGGATCATCTTCAGATGCACTGAAAAAACACATAGCGCCAGACGCCATAATTTATAGACTTCTGTCGCCATGTACATAGTCGATTTCGGTCGATTTGTGATAAAATATAGCGCCACACGCCATAGTACATAGGAGCAGACGCTATGCTTATAGCCCTCCACGCCATGTACTATAGTCCTCCGCGCCATTCAGTATAGTGCTCCACGCCATGTGCTATAGCTCTCCACGCCATGTAATATAGTCCGTCACGCCATGTACATGGCGTGTAGGCCTATGTACTTTTCGCCATGTATTATGGCGTGTGGCGCTATATTTTATCACAATCCCTAAATCGACTATGTACATGGCGCCAGAAGTCTATGTGTTTTCTCAGTGTAAAACATCAATTTTTTCAGCTGGCAATGCTTTTCAAGTGACACAATCAGCTGCAATGAATCATTAGATTGGAAGGACAGTTTTGTATGTAGCAAGCCTGTTCATATGGTTTTTTCGCATATGTCAATTGAAGTTGACAAAATAATAAATACAGTGTTTTTTAATAAGTATTGTCGGGCCACTTTTTAGTTTTATTTTTCCAAATTTATTTTCTTTCGAGTAAGTTTAGTGAAAATTTTTCTAATAAGTTCAAATTATCTGATTTTGTAATAATTCTTTAGTTCAAACATGGGCCGAAATAAGCACTGCTCCCCAGAAAAGAGGATCGAAATTCAACGCCTAAGGGACGACGGCTACTCTCTTCGAGAGATTGCACAAATTTCTCACTGCTCTTTGGGAATGGTCCAGAACGCCATGAAGGAGAAGAATGATAAAGAAAATCGCGGCCGGCCACGGAAAACCACTCCATCTTTGGATCAAAAAATTGTGCGCGTCTGTAAAAGGAAGCCTTTCGCGTCTTCGGTCCTGATTTTGCGGGGAACAAATGCTAGCGTGAGTGCTAGAACAATTCGTAGAAGATTACTGGACGAAAACTTACCAGCCCGATCACCAAGAAAAGTGCCTCTCCTAAGTAAAAAAACATACGGAACCGACTTAACTTTACAAGGGCTCATTTAGATTGGAGTGGAGAAGAAGGCATGAGAAAATGGCGAAATATTCTCTGGAGTGACGAATGCAAGTTCAAGATCTTCGGATTGGACGGAAAAGAATATGTTATAGGCGTCCTCCCAAGAAACAATTTGATCCACAATATACCAAAAAGACCGTTAAGCATGGCGGAGGTAACATAATGGTGTGGGCAGCATTTTCTTGGTATGGTGTAGGCCCAATTCAGCTGATTGACGGGATTATGACCAAAGAAAACTATTTGGACATACTAAAAGACATAATGCTGCCATTTGCAGAGGAAGACATGCCGCTTCGATGGATATTTCAACATGATAATGACCCGAAGCACTCTGCAAAAGTAGTGAAGAATTGGTTGCGGCGCTAAAAAAATCTTGGTTCTCGATTAGCCGGCGCAGTCACCGGACGTTATCCTATTGAGAACTTGTGGAAGCAAGTCAAGGATAGGGTTTATGTACATAAACCCAGAAATAAGTTCGAATTGTGGACTGCAATAAAAAGAGAGTGGCACCTGATTTCAAAAGAAAGCTGTGAACGTTTAGTGGATTCTATGCCGGCTCGTTGCAAACAAATTCTTACAAATAAGGTTCACGCAATAAATTACTAAGTTGATATTATAAAAAAAATAAAACTGAAAACTGCTCTTGAAGAGAATTAAATTTTTCAATAAAATTTCTCATTTATTTTTTCATCCACTCTATAATTAGAATAATGAATCCAAATCGGAATATATTAAAAACCCTTAACAGGTAAGACGCTTTATTTGCTACTTATATGTTCTACACATTTCAACGTATCATTTCAATAGACTGGCTTAACTTACAAGGTATTGAAAGCTGAAAAAATAGATGTTTTCCAAAAAACGCAGGAATGTATTTATTATTTTGACCACCAGTATATATATATATATATATATATATATATATATATATATATATATATATATATATATATATATATATATATATATATATATATATATATATATATATATATATATATATATTGTTACGTGGTAACAAGAGACGCGTATTCATCTTGGAAAAAAAAAAAAAAAAAATTACAGCCTTCCCCGGGGAAGGCTGAGTCATAACGCGGCAATCCACCACTCCACTAAGTAGGAGTATGGGACCACCACTCAGTAAGCAGTGCTAGGGTCGTGGTAACAACCGACTTGTGTCATATACCTGTCGGTTGTTAATCACCTAGTCGATAAGATAGTTTTAAACATACCAACGTCAAACACCGGATTGGAGATGTAACCAGGCGGTCTCTTCCCAAGGAGCTTATCGGACCGTCAAACGACGCAATCCTCAAGATCAGACCTATCCTCGTCGTCTCGAGATCTGACCGGTCATCATCGACCGACGAATAAATCGCCAATTCCGGCTCCACAGATGGATGCGTAGTAGTGTGAACTGGCACTTGATGATAGCAACCGACACGTTACTCGAGCGACCTGGAAAGGATAGAGAAATTGACCACAAAGCATCGGGTCCTGGATGCACAAAACGAAATACTTATCTGATTGACACCGAGCTGGAGCTGCAGGAGCTGCAGGATATCGCTGAATACGTCCATCACCGTTCATCGAGGGAAACCTCCAATATTTATATTCCGCAGAGTCACGCCCGATCATTTGTTATCCGAAGATACTAAATACACTCGTCAAGCCACGTAAAATTCACATTGACGATCACAGATTGATTGTTCACTTGACAAATACAACTAAAATGACAGTTGAAACGTCAACCGACCTCGGAAAAACACATAACCAAGTTGTCAACCAAATCCAGGGGTGGAATAACGACAACCACAGAAAAGAATTAGATTGGTGGAAATCCTCGATCGGCACGTGGAGAAAGTACATTCACCCGGTCACTTTGTGAAAGGAGAAAGTACGGGATCGGGATGCGAACAGAAAAAGCAGCGGTACCTGACGGAGGAAAAAGTGGTCATTCTTTTTGTGACGGCGAAGGCGAGCAGATTTTGAAATTGAATATTATCAGGTGCGTCGAAGATTCTTTTTGTGACGGCGAAGGCGAGCAGATTTTGAAATTGAATATTATCAGGTGCGTCGAAGATTCTTTTTGTGACGGCGAAGGCGAGCAGATTTTGAAATTGAATATTATCAGGTGCGTCGAAGATTCTTTTTGTGACGGCGAAGGCGAGCAGATTTTGAAATTGAATATTATCAGGTGCGTCGAAGATTCTTTTTGTGACGGCGAAGGCGAGCAGATTTTGAAATCGAATATTATCAGGTGCGTCGAAGATTCTTTTTGTGACGGCGAAGGCGAGCAGATTTTGAAATTGAATATTATCAGGTGCGTCGAAGATTCTTTTTGTGACGGCGAAGGCGAGCAGATTTTGAAATTGAATATTATCAGGTGCGTCGAAGATTCTTTTTGTGACGGCGAAGGCGAGCAGATTTTGGAAATTGAATATTATCAGGTGCGTCGAAGATTCTTTTTGTGACGGCGAAGGCGAGCAGATTTTGAAATTGAATATTATCAGGTGCGTCGAAGATTCTTTTTGTGACGGCGAAGGCGAGCAGATTTTGAAATTGAATATTATCAGGTGCGTCGAAGATTCTTTTTGTGACGGCGAAGGCGAGCAGATTTTGGAAATTGAATATTATCAGGTGCGTCGAAGATTCTTTTTGTGACGGCGAAGGCGAGCAGATTTTGAAATTGAATATTATCAGGTGCGTCGAAGATTCTTTTTGTGACGGCGAAGGCGAGCAGATTTTGAAATTGAAGATTATCAGAACGTCGAGGAAAGTCCTTGGTGTGGTGGTGAATGTGTCAAAAAGGACCTCAGTTAGGAAAAAAATACAACAAAAACGGCAAATCGAAAACGGGTCCCGGCGGGGTTCGAACCCGTGTTCCTCGTGTCGTATGAGACCGACGGCGAGTCGGTTAAGCGGCGATAAGACTGTTCGTCTCATACCGGCCCTGTAGTGTAGAGGCTAGCACGTCTGGCCGGGAACCGGGCGGTCTGGAGTTCAGAACTCCACCCGTGCTGATGTAACTGGGGATTGTCGAGGATTCTGTGTGTGACGGCGAAGGCGAGCAGTAAATGAATCTGGTCTTGAAGAAATTTACCCACAACTGAACCGGGACTCGGCTGGAGTCGGGGTTGGACTTTTGTTGCTTTTTGAATCCGTTACTAACGCGAACAACAAGGAAGAAGGAGGTTAGTGCATAGTTGAATGTAGTTATAAGTTGCCTTTATTTTTCTTTTGATTATTTTTTTTTTCGCATAAGAAGCCATAGTAGAATAAGCTAAGAATAGAAATATTGTGATAGTAGAGTGGTGGAATTTACGATTTTCTTTCCACGGTAGAAGGAAGCCAGTGAGACGATAAACGCTAGGCTTCGAGAATTGAATAAAATTAACAATTAGATTCGGGAATTTACGACTTTTAACGGTAGAAGAGATTCTATGACACGATAAGTGCTAGAGTACGGGGATTGTATATAATAAGAAGAATTTTGTTTGCGAAACTTCGGCGTCGTTCATTATTGTGGTACGGGGAGGCAGAACGGTCCGTGTTACGTGACTGATTGGATCGGTGGCGGGAAGGCATAGAGGGGCCGTACCATTAGTGGCAACAACCCTCCTTCTCGGAATTCTTGACCTCGGTGAGCCGTAACCTCACTCGGCGGCTCGTGGTCCATACTTGGGGGTGAGTGAGTGGCGCCCACGCCCAGTCTCCTGAGCGACCCGGGACCCAAACGGACCGAGCCGAGGGTCACTACCCCCTCAAATAGGCGGGGAGGGTAACAAATTGGCGCCCAACGTGGGGCCTAAAAGGAAATTATCGCGGGGTAATTCCTTTGAAAATTTCGTGGTGAAAACAGTGAAAGTGTGAAAATCGGAAAATTAGTGTCAAAGATTAGTTGGAACAGGAAAAGCAGTTGACAAGTTGAAGACCTGGGACCTTAGATCAAATTACAGATTCCAAGCAGAGTGTGCAAGGAGCGACAGCTAGGCGGCGAGGATTGCGAGACAGAATAAAAGTGGCTGATTTCTTTTTGACTTGTAATTTTAATCAAGATTCACTTTGAAATAAAAATTCGTGTTTTATTCTACTCTTAAGTAACAAACGAACTTAGCATTTTTAACATAAGCATCTAGCGGTGGGGGAAAATCCAGTATGGCGTCGAAAACCAAGATTTTAATTGACCGACTCAGCAAGGAGGAGTTGGCCTATGAACTCGAAATCCGAGGGCAACCTACCGGGACTGTGGAGGCCATGAGGAAGACGCTTCGGGTGGCGCTCCGGGCTGAGACTTCGATGGATACGTCGCTGATTACAACTCGAGTCTATCCTTTTACATTGGAAGAGGACTTGGAGGCCGTCAAAGAGAAGCTGGAGGAAATCCAAACCCTGACTGCAACCTTTACGGGCACCCCACAAACGTCGGAATTTATCAAAATCAAGTCGAAAGTTGAATTTGGAATGCGGCGTTTGCAAAACGCACATCACGAGGCTGAGGAGATGGATGGGAGAAGAAGCCCACAAACTGAGAGCTCGATTGATCATGGCTATGGGGGAACTTCTGGTTAAAGCGGAAGGAGAAGATGAGGAATTAGAAGCGGAACCGGAACCAGACCATGGAAGTATTGGCGGTCGCGATGAACAGGACCAGGGTGACGAGCCTGTGAGGGAAGCCGTCAGGATCCGAGAGCCAATCCAGGATGGGAATGAACCGGGGAACCCTTTATTTTCCACACCCAGAGCGACTGTTGGGGCGTCCAAGGGACAGGATGTGGCCAAATGGGGCCTTCGTTATAATGGCGACTCCGGGTCCTTGAGTGCCTTTCTGGAGAGAGCCGAAGAGTTGCGGGAAGCCAGAGGAATATCATCAAGGCAGTTATTCCAGTCAGCAGTCGAATTATTCGAAGGGAAAGCGCTGGTCTGGTATCGGGCAAATCGGACGCGCGTCAACTCTTGGCAAGAGTTGGTCGCGGAGATGCGCGCCGAGTTCCTGCCTCCAGACTACGACGACCGGCTTCTTCTAGAAATAGGGAGACGCACTCAAGGGCCGGATGAATCAATTGGCGTATACGTGTCAGCAATGGAGGGGTTGTTCCGACGCCGTGCCACTCCTTGCACAGAGGAAGAAAAATTGAAGATCCTCCGCAAGAACATAACCCCGTTCTATCAAACCCAATTGGCGCTGACATCCGTGAAGACCATTGCAGATCTCGTCAAAGTTGGACGTTCGTTGGAGGCAACACGTGTCGCGGTGGAAGCATATATGCCACCCCCTACGCGAAAATCCCAACGACTTCTAGAACCGGATCTGGCGTACGTGGGAGTTAATCCTGGACCAAACCTTGCCTCCTTACAGAGAGACGAAATACGCTGTTGGAACTGCCAAGGTCTCGGGCATACGACTAGAACTTGTTCAGAGCCTCAGAAGTGCTTTGGTTGTGGCCGAGTGGGGGTGAGGAAGGCAACCTGCCCTAATTGTCGAGGAGCGCAAAACCCAGGGCGAAATTTCAGAGGTCGTTCCGATACCAACCAGGGTAGAGTCAACTCCCAAAGTAGTACCGGCAGAATCGGGCCAGTAACCTCAACACGCCAACAGTCGGGAAACGAGCGGTGTGCTCAGTAGGCGGCAGCCTGAGCACTAAACCGGGAGAAAACGAAGCCGCGGTGGGCGCACAGGTTAGTTATCTATTAAACAGGAAGCAAGGGGATAATAGGCCATATATTGAGGTGGAAATTTTAGGTCACAAGTTCCTTGGGCTTGTGGACTCGGGGGCTTCCCATTCGGTGATGGGTGGAGAAGGATGGCGGGTTTTGGAACAGCTGGGAGTGGAGCTGTTGAAATCCGAGCAACAGTCCATCAGAATGGCAAATAATCAGGGGTGCTCAATCGCGGGAACAGTGGCCATACCGGTGAAGCTGGAGGGGAAGGTGGATTGGTTAAAAGTGCTGGTGGTCCCCGAACTCCCACATCCTTTAATACTCGGGGTAGATTTCTTGCGACAGTTTGGACTGGTTATGACTCTGAGGAAAGAGCACTGGGAGTTCGTTGGAACGTTAGAGGGAGGAGGGACAGAACAGCTGAAACCGAGAAGCCACTTGACCGAGAAGGAAGAAAGCATACTCAGTCAGTTGGTGCAGAAGGAGTTTGAAGACATGGGGGAGGGTATTGGCTGTACAGACAGAGTTGAACATGTCATCCGGACTTCGGCCCCACCGATAAAACAGCGATATTACCCTGTTTCGCCTGCGGTTCAGCAACATGTTGATTCAGAGCTGAACGAAATGCTAACCCAAGGTATAGTCGAGCCATCCTCTAGCCCCTGGGCTTCGCCCATAATCCTAGTCAAGAAGAAAGATGGCAAGTATCGTTTTTGCGTGGACTACCGCAAACTGAATGCAGTCACGGAGCATGATGCCTATCCATTGCCATATGTGTCGGCTACGCTGGATAAATTACGGGATGCAAAGTACCTGTCATCGCTTGATGTTAAGTCCGCGTACTGGCAGGTGCCCATGGCAGAACAGTCCCGGAAATACACAGCCTTCACGGTACCACATCGTGGTTTGTTTCAATTTCGGCGGATGCCTTTCGGGCTTCAGAATGCACCGGCGACATGGCAACGTTTGATAGACCAAGTCCTAGGTCCAGATTTGGAACCGTACGTATTCACATATCTCGACGACATAATAGTGGTAACGCAAGACTTCGGGAAACATGTGGAAATTTTGAAGGAGGTATTTAGTCGCTTAAAGGAAGCCGGCCTTAAAGTCTCCAAGGAGAAGTGTGAATTCTGCCGTCCACAACTGAAGTACTTGGGCTACGTTGTGGATGAGAAAGGCCTGAATGTGGATCCCGACAAGGTGAAGTGTCTGATGGAGATCCCTGCGCCTACCAATGTGAAGGGGGTACGCCAGTTTATGGGAATGGTCTCGTGGTATAGGAGGTTTATACCCGACTTTGCCACGATGACGGCACCACTGACGAATCTTCTCAAGAAAAATCAGAAGTTTGAGTGGACCCAAGACTGCGAGACGGCTTTTACACAGGCAAAGGTGAAACTGTCAACAGCACCCATCCTCACTTGCCCGGATTACAGTCTGCCTTTCGTGATCCAGACGGACGCCTCGGACTTGGGCTTGGGGGCGGTGTTGTCGCAGAAGTACGCCGATGGCGAGAGGGTAATATGCTATTTGAGTCGGTCCTTGTCGAAAGCGGAAAGACGGTATTCAACTACGGAGAAGGAATGTCTGGCGGTAATTTGGGCAGTGGAGAAATTGCGGCCATACGTGGAAGGAGCCAAGTTTTCAGTAATCACGGATCATTACTCACTAGTGTGGTTGAATAACCTCAAGGATCCGATGGGACGTCTGGCCAGGTGGGCTGTGCGACTTCAACAATACCCGTTCGAAATCATTCATAGGAAGGGAAAGGAGCATCTGGTGCCTGATGCACTGTCTCGACTGTTGCCAGAGACTCAAGTGGCCGTGGTAGAAACCCAAGAAGACCGTTGGTATTTAGGATTGAAGGAGAAAATAGCTAAGGCCCCAGCGCAGTACGCGGATTGGAGAGTAACGAATGGACAGATATGGAAACATCTGCCCGGACGTTATCCGGAATTGGAGGGAGCCGAGGCGTGGAAAAGGGTAATATCTAAAACGGAGAGAAAAGAAATTTTACAGAGGTGTCATGATGATCCCAGGGCGGGACACATGGGGATTAGTCGCACGTTGGGTAGGGTAGCAGCTCAATATTATTGGCCAAAGATGTCGACGGATGTGGCGACCTATGTTCGTAGATGTAAAACCTGTCAAGCTAATAAGGTGGAGAGGAAAGCTCCAGCAGGGCTCATGTCCTCTCGACAAGGGGAACCACAGCAGCCTTGGGAGATGGTTTGTGTGGATTTGGTGGGGCCATTCCCACGTTCTAGTCACGGGCATACATTTATTCTGACCGTCCTAGATTATGTCTCCAAATTTACCTTGTTGTTTCCTTTACGGCAGGCGACGGCTTCGGCGGTAACGAAAGTCTTGGAGGACCAGGTATTCTTACTATTTGGGGCACCTAAGTGGTTAGTATGTGACAATGGTGTTCAGTTCCGGGGAAAGCAACTGCAACAAATGGTCACCAACTACGGGACTCAAATAAAGTATACCGCGCTGTATCACCCACAAGCCAATCCAGCCGAACGAAGGAACCAAGACATAAAGCGGATGCTACGATCTTACGTTGCGGAGAACCATCGGGCATGGGACCAAAATCTGGCAAAGATCGCATGCGCACTCCGTACTTTCAAACATGAAGTGACGCAAATCACTCCATATTTCTGTAACTTCGGCAGGGAGATGGTGACGTACCATGACGGCCAAGAACGGCCAGGAGAGGGGCAGGCGGCCGTAGAGCCCGAGGCTAGGGCCGAGGAGCTCGCCAGAGTGCGCACAGATGTGTTGGAGCGCATGAAACACGCAACTACGCGGAGTGCTCATAGGTACAATTTGCGTAGGCGGGAAGTAACGTTCGCGGAAGGAAAGGCCGTGTGGCGGAAAAACTATACTCTCTCGGACGCAACAAAATTCTACTCAGCAAAGTTAGCGCCGGAATATGTGGGGCCCTTTTGGGTCAAGAAACGGGTATCAAGGGGAATCTACCTACTGGCAGATGGAAAAGGCCAGAATGCCGGATCATGGCACGTCAAGGATTTAAAAGAATATATCAATTAGGAGGTCTTGAGGAAGAATCAGTTAGGTTTCGGGATGAAACGAAGAACCTAATCCTTAAAACCTAAACTTACAATCTAATTCTTAGGATCTAGATCTTAAGTCTAAGTACGAATATCTGCACTTAAACAACTAAATCTTAACTTAAGTTAGTAGTTATAAGAAGTTAAACCTAATTTTATAAGTCTTAAACGCTAAGTCGCCGCTGTCTCGTTTTTCTTCTCGCCGCCTGTGGCCGATGTCGCTTGGAAATTCCTTTTCTGCTCGGGGGGGGCGCTGGCAGTCCGGGATCATTAGCGTCCCGCTGCCTATCTATGATGGGATATAGGCACCCGTTATCGACGCCACGTCGAGGAACCTAAAAGAAACCGTGAAAGTGCGATTTAGTAGGCGAATTTATGAAATAGTAATAGGTTGGAGAGACTCAATCAGATGGAATTAAGGATAGCTAGATGGGAATCAGCGGGATTAGAGAGCTCTAAGTAAAAGGAAAAGAAAATTAGCCATAACCACATAGACTTAGGTGGAATTTAGAAAAGTTATAGTTTCCTAGGTAGCATTAGATAGAAGTACTGAGTGTTAGGTGGAACGGGGCAGAAACATAGTACATTAGTAAAAAAATGAATTAAAAGTTAGAATAGGTCAATATTAGTTATTAGCGAACAGTATCCATGAAATTATGAACCAAAACAAAAATTTGTTGAAAGAACAATTAAAATGTAGGATAATTAAAATCTCAGATAGAAGGCAACTCATTAGTCAAATTTGAATTTCGAACAAACTCAATTCAACAAAGTAAAGCGAGCCAGATACAGCATATACAAATAGAAAAAAAAAAAAAAAATTAGCAACGTCAAATGAAAATAGATAAGAGAGAACGAGATCCATCATATGAAAATAGAATAGAATCTTGGATTAGTAATAGTTAGAAGTTAGAGTTAATGTTGATGAGTAAACATACACATTCCAAATAAAATAAGATCTCGGGGTAGATATTAAGTCAATGAAAGTTTCATTTAAACTAGGAGTTAGGAGTTAGAATTAGAATTACTTTAGCAACATACATACACGAACTAGAAGCTAGAAGTAGGCACACAGCTAAAGAAATGTTATTTGAATTGCGAATTAGAGAAAAGATATATGTGTTGCTGTATGAACATATCTACTCAAAGTAGAATAGGAAGGGAAACTTGAAACTTATTGATTATAAGTAGAGAATATATATAAAAGCGCGTAAACAATCGCACAGTGCGACAACGATGCTTTAGGAAACTACACTCGCGCTGCGTCAAGCAGACCACGGGGAAAACCGACCGAAAACCAAAACCGACCACGGGGAAAAACGTATGGCATATTCAATGCAAGATTATCACGTATCCGTTAGATTAGAATACTCGAGTTTATAATTACCGGGACCGTCGCGACAACGATATCGGTAAAGGATTCCGGGGAAATCCTTTTCGGGTAAGGGGGGAGTTGTTACGTGGTAACAAGAGACGCGTATTCATCTTGGAAAAAAAAAAAAAAAAAATTACAGCCTTCCCCGGGGAAGGCTGAGTCATAACGCGGCAATCCACCACTCCACTAAGTAGGAGTATGGGACCACCACTCAGTAAGCAGTGCTAGGGTCGTGGTAACAACCGACTTGTGTCATATACCTGTCGGTTGTTAATCACCTAGTCGATAAGATAGTTTTAAACATACCAACGTCAAACACCGGATTGGAGATGTAACCAGGCGGTCTCTTCCCAAGGAGCTTATCGGACCGTCAAACGACGCAATCCTCAAGATCAGACCTATCCTCGTCGTCTCGAGATCTGACCGGTCATCATCGACCGACGAATAAATCGCCAATTCCGGCTCCACAGATGGATGCGTAGTAGTGTGAACTGGCACTTGATGATAGCAACCGACACGTTACTCGAGCGACCTGGAAAGGATAGAGAAATTGACCACAAAGCATCGGGTCCTGGATGCACAAAACGAAATACTTATCTGATTGACACCGAGCTGGAGCTGCAGGAGCTGCAGGATATCGCTGAATACGTCCATCACCGTTCATCGAGGGAAACCTCCAATATTTATATTCCGCAGAGTCACGCCCGATCATTTGTTATCCGAAGATACTAAATACACTCGTCAAGCCACGTAAAATTCACATTGACGATCACAGATTGATTGTTCACTTGACAAATACAACTAAAATGACAGTTGAAACGTCAACCGACCTCGGAAAAACACATAACCAAGTTGTCAACCAAATCCAGGGGTGGAATAACGACAACCACAGAAAAGAATTAGATTGGTGGAAATCCTCGATCGGCACGTGGAGAAAGTACATTCACCCGGTCACTTTGTGAAAGGAGAAAGTACGGGATCGGGATGCGAACAGAAAAAGCAGCGGTACCTGACGGAGGAAAAAGTGGTCATTCTTTTTGTGACGGCGAAGGCGAGCAGATTTTGAAATTGAATATTATCAGGTGCGTCGAAGATTCTTTTTGTGACGGCGAAGGCGAGCAGATTTTGAAATTGAATATTATCAGGTGCGTCGAAGATTCTTTTTGTGACGGCGAAGGCGAGCAGATTTTGAAATTGAATATTATCAGGTGCGTCGAAGATTCTTTTTGTGACGGCGAAGGCGAGCAGATTTTGAAATTGAATATTATCAGGTGCGTCGAAGATTCTTTTTGTGACGGCGAAGGCGAGCAGATTTTGAAATCGAATATTATCAGGTGCGTCGAAGATTCTTTTTGTGACGGCGAAGGCGAGCAGATTTTGAAATTGAATATTATCAGGTGCGTCGAAGATTCTTTTTGTGACGGCGAAGGCGAGCAGATTTTGAAATTGAATATTATCAGGTGCGTCGAAGATTCTTTTTGTGACGGCGAAGGCGAGCAGATTTTGGAAATTGAATATTATCAGGTGCGTCGAAGATTCTTTTTGTGACGGCGAAGGCGAGCAGATTTTGAAATTGAATATTATCAGGTGCGTCGAAGATTCTTTTTGTGACGGCGAAGGCGAGCAGATTTTGAAATTGAATATTATCAGGTGCGTCGAAGATTCTTTTTGTGACGGCGAAGGCGAGCAGATTTTGGAAATTGAATATTATCAGGTGCGTCGAAGATTCTTTTTGTGACGGCGAAGGCGAGCAGATTTTGAAATTGAATATTATCAGGTGCGTCGAAGATTCTTTTTGTGACGGCGAAGGCGAGCAGATTTTGAAATTGAAGATTATCAGAACGTCGAGGAAAGTCCTTGGTGTGGTGGTGAATGTGTCAAAAAGGACCTCAGTTAGGAAAAAAATACAACAAAAACGGCAAATCGAAAACGGGTCCCGGCGGGGTTCGAACCCGTGTTCCTCGTGTCGTATGAGACCGACGGCGAGTCGGTTAAGCGGCGATAAGACTGTTCGTCTCATACCGGCCCTGTAGTGTAGAGGCTAGCACGTCTGGCCGGGAACCGGGCGGTCTGGAGTTCAGAACTCCACCCGTGCTGATGTAACTGGGGATTGTCGAGGATTCTGTGTGTGACGGCGAAGGCGAGCAGTAAATGAATCTGGTCTTGAAGAAATTTACCCACAACTGAACCGGGACTCGGCTGGAGTCGGGGTTGGACTTTTGTTGCTTTTTGAATCCGTTACTAACGCGAACAACAAGGAAGAAGGAGGTTAGTGCATAGTTGAATGTAGTTATAAGTTGCCTTTATTTTTCTTTTGATTATTTTTTTTTTCGCATAAGAAGCCATAGTAGAATAAGCTAAGAATAGAAATATTGTGATAGTAGAGTGGTGGAATTTACGATTTTCTTTCCACGGTAGAAGGAAGCCAGTGAGACGATAAACGCTAGGCTTCGAGAATTGAATAAAATTAACAATTAGATTCGGGAATTTACGACTTTTAACGGTAGAAGAGATTCTATGACACGATAAGTGCTAGAGTACGGGGATTGTATATAATAAGAAGAATTTTGTTTGCGAAACTTCGGCGTCGTTCATTATTGTGGTACGGGGAGGCAGAACGGTCCGTGTTACGTGACTGATTGGATCGGTGGCGGGAAGGCATAGAGGGGCCGTACCATTAGTGGCAACAACCCTCCTTCTCGGAATTCTTGACCTCGGTGAGCCGTAACCTCACTCGGCGGCTCGTGGTCCATACTTGGGGGTGAGTGAGTGGCGCCCACGCCCAGTCTCCTGAGCGACCCGGGACCCAAACGGACCGAGCCGAGGGTCACTACCCCCTCAAATAGGCGGGGAGGGTAACAATATATCATTAACAAAAATTAAGTGACTATTTCTCGGGAATGCGCCATCCGATTGAGCTGAAACTTTCAGGATAAATTGGTGTATATGCAGAATGGGTTAATTAAATGTCAATTATTTTTAACCCTTTGGCGCCGCCGGCCATTTTAGTGATATTTTTAACATACCTATGATTCCGTCCACAAATAATTTCTGCAAAAATTAATTTCGAACGTGTTTTAAATGTGAATCGGATAGTATTTTGGAATTTTGAACCCCATGTGTGCGCTAGGTGCCTAAAAAGAGAACGGGAAAATTTGAAAAATTTTAAATTGCGATAACTTTTGACAGTGCTATTCAATCATTGTGAAACTTTCAGAACATATTGGTATTATTTAGTTGTTTAGTTTAATGAGCATGTTGGCATCCCTGTAGCTAGGGCAGGCGCTGAAACTAAAAACCTTCAAATCATCAACTCTCCTGATCTAATGTTGCTTTTTGGGAAAAAAGCCACTCATATATAAACCTTATGCTTTGTCTACATAGCCAAAGTAAAAAATTTGAAATTTTACAACGGGCACGCCTGGTAACCCTTTCCCAATTTACCTATATATTTAGCATCAAAAACTTCTGTTCACGGAAACTCACGATCCGATAATCAGAATTCAGGGCAAAATCACTAGGTCTGATAGAAGTGATTTTGAAATGCGGGCAATTTTGTGCCAGTGGTGCCATTTTGAAAAATCACTAAGAAAACTAACTGGTTGTGGCCCTATAAATTCTGATTCAGTCATTCGATTTTGACGAAATTCACACAGTAAACCACGTTTGGTAGAAATTTGGTTGAAAAGTTCGGTTGGAGCTGCCAGCTATGGTAATTTTTCTTAAATTTTGAAAATTCCTCGGGAAAATAAAGCTCTTTGCCCTATAGCTTCCAGTACAGTCATTGAATCATAACGAAATTCAAATGGCAAATTAAACTTATTGTAGGCAATATTCAGTAGAAATTTAATTTCAAAACAATGAAAGGGTTGCAAGCTATGGTTGCTATTGTATTTTTTTGGCATACCTTCATTCAGCGATTTTAGCATAGAGTTTTCAAATTGTAGTGATCTTATAGTGAAAATAAACGCCAAATATTAAGATCTAGAAAATCTGAAACCTTTTGCGAATGGTAGCCCTAAATTTATTTGCCTCCCTATAACTTCCAATGCAGTCATCGGATCAATACGAAATTCGCAGAGCAGGTTGTCTTCAACGTAAGGCAGATGCGACATATTTTTTGTTTCGGTGCTAGCAAAGGGCTGCCAGCACTAGGCCTTTTTGCTATTTTCGTTATAATAAATGCTTGCATTAAGTATTTTCATCGTAAAAATTTGCAATGAAAATAAGTATACAATGTTTACATTTTCTAAGATCTGCACATTTTTCAAGTGACAACCCGAAACACCTTTCTATCGCTGTAACTTTCGATGAAGTCACCGAAATTAAAATAAGCTTAGATTCTTTTATTACTTGGGGTGTATTAGTTTTAAGTAGGAAAAGTAAGTAGTGGTAGAATACACACTCAAAATCTGTACAAATCCTCTACTGTTCGAAGAGCAACGGTTCTGATGCGCTAGGGTTTTTTTTAGAGTATCCGCCAGTTTGGGTCCCTTTGCCGTTAAAGAGCTTAATTAACTACAAAAAATTGCATCTTTTCGTGTCGTCTCTTTTGTATTGTTTTAAATTGTACCTGTGTAGCTCCCTCCCGTCATTCGAAAATATCGTCTACGTAATGAGGCATAAACACATTTATCAACAAAACTCATAAAATTAACTAAGGATCTCAATCGAACCTTGCATCACCACCAACTTGGCTCAAACATTTCCAGCAGCTACTGTGAATCCCAAGAAAATCATACAGATTGCATTGCACAAATGATTCCAGGCTGGCGACTCTTATTGATCGTCATCAATTAAAGCGGCTCTAGGGTTGACAATTTCTGCTGGACTTTGGCGAGACATCGACGGAATTCACCACGGAATCTCTTGTGGCATTTGAAAATCGTCAAGATGCATAGATACACGAACTGCGAGAGAGCAAGAACACAAGCATGTTCTGGGTACACAATCATGATTCGATCAGCGGTAATAAAAAGTCAATCTAACAAAAAACGTAGAAAAGAATCATTCATCTGTCGTGCAATGACTTTGTTGCTATGTATCTATCTATCATAGGTAGGTACATTCAATGCCCATTTCAAGTCATTGGTCAAGTCATTGAACCATACGATTTCTGTTTGTAATTTTTTTGGTGGTGGTCTCAGGAGAATTGCTAGGAAATTTGGCTGGCTCTACATTTTTTTTCGTACATTCATTGCGATTTTGCAACTATGGTATATCTAATCTCTTTTCGATTGAGAATTGCGAAAAATTCGTCAAACTCATTTCGGAAATTATTTCAATGAATTTCCCATAGTTTTATTGAACAAAGTGTGGGATATCGTTAATGTGTGATTAGAAAATTGCTTGGATCGCTAAGATTCATTGGAGGTAGATGCGAACAGAGTCATCGGCTGATGCAAAGAAGACTATGGGAAGTAGTGTAGGTAATGTGAAGGTAATTTTGGTGAAGTGTTGCGATTGATGTGAATGAGTAGTGTGCGGAAGTCCCACGCATCAGCTGATTTGAAACGGTTAAATTTTTGGTATGATTGCAGAAGATGTGCAATAAATATGACGCATAAAATGAATTAATGATTTTAAATTGTAAAATACATTTTAAATGGATTATATGTTTCGAGTACCTCAAGTAGAGTGTCTTGGTGTAGATAAAGAAAATACTTTTTGGTCTGAAATTGTTCAGTTGACGCCATGAATGTCGATGGTGAAATATGGGGGAGTAATTTTTGTAAAGATAAATCAAATTAAGTCATGATAAAATTGATTTAGCGTGATTCGCTTGAAACATATTCTGGCCCTGGGATGGTAAAATCGAACGTTTGTAAAAGCGAAAGATAGTTTCCTCCTTATAGTCATTTTGGAGAATTAAAGTTGGTAGATGCTTCCATTCATAATATATTTTCCCGAGTCTTAAATGACTAAAATCAATAGCCATGAAGGCCGCTAAAACTGGGTTAATTATTTTGTTTACATCCTGGATCAACACCCACAAGAGGATTCAAATGAGTAACGCACAGTCTACTGGTAAACTCTCATCCGATATCGCTCTTTTTTATGATAATACCAAAGCTCAGGGAAATATTCTTCAGAACAAGTGCTTAATGTTGTTAATATTGTAAGTGTTGTATTAAAAACTCCAATTAGATCAAATAAGCCACTTTTTTAAGTTTCTAGAAAGATAATTTTATATCCAGCCATCGGCAAAGATATTACACTTAATTAAAGGAGAATTGTTATTATGGCCAGTGGCTTACAACGGCGTGCATACAAACTTGAGCATACGGTATGAGTATACAACCATGAGCATACAGCAGAATTTGATCCCGCGGTAAGTAGATCGCTGCCGCCTCGATCGAGCCCCTTCTATCTTTGTGAATATTATATCTGCTCCAGATCCTTAAGCCATATGGAAACCTTCAATATAAAGGACAGAAAACTGTATTACTATTCACTCATCCAGGTGCTCTGGCAACATGGAGTCGAAACAAGGAAAAGTACAACAGCAAATTATTTTCAAATACGTGGAAAATCCCGAAATCAGGTCTTCAAAGCAATCGCTAAGAACCTCAAAAGGTTGAAAATCGGTTTATGGTTGCAGTGCTCAGAACGTTTGCTTTGTCCTGCGCTATCTGAAGCCGTTATAAGACTTCTCTCCTTCCTAGCTCCCTTCATAACTTATAAGAGGATTCAAGTTTTGACATCTTCTTTTGAAAACCAAGTCGTCCCACTATAACCCATATGTGGTGTAGGGAGTTGAATGATTAGAGGATTGGATTAGTCTGACCCTTCATTCTATCCCTAATTTCAATAGAGCTCAAAGCTCGACATGCGGTTCTCCGTTCGCATCTGGATTCGAACCAGAGACCCCACACACTAGGATCTAGTGCTCTTTCCACTAGTCTATATGATTTTAAGGCCAGGTTGTAGATAAACTTCTAGATGTCACACTTTAAAATTTGTTTTATAAACCTAATTATCTTTGAAGATTGTAGCTGGTTCATTGTTAATATATTCCCTATAGTAATTTTAGGGATCGTATCAAAATCCCGAATTAACAAAATCCCGTATGTTTCAAAATTCCCGTATTCTAAAATCCCGAAATACAAAATCCTGTACTTAAAAATACCGAAATTAAAAATACCGAAAGTCAAAATCCCGAAACTCAAAATCTCGTGGAACGAAATCCCGTATGAAAACTATTCATATAATGAAATAACATAAACATGGTCAAGTTTCAACATAAAGACACCACCCCACCACCACCGTTTTGTATAAATTTTAAACATGGCCGGCCGATGCATCCTTTCTGCCATCATGGCAACTTACGTACAATAATGTGCCTGAAATCTCATATAAATAGCATACTTACATACATCGTAATATGCAGTGCACCTGAAATTCATTTTAACATGAAATGATTTGATTATTTCGATTATGTCGCCTATTTCATTCAGTTTTTCACAGCGCCATGCAAGTGCACATCCGTCTCGTCCAACGAGACGGATGTGCACGATATACGCGATTCTTCCCAAATAATCGATTTTTTTCAGTTTCGGACCTCTTTCTAATAACTTATTTAATTTTTTGGTACCTTGCCAAGTTTTTCTTCTTCATGGGTACTGATTCTCCATGTAACTGCTAAAAAATATCGATTTTTTTTTATTGCATTAAAATGTTTCAAATGCTCTAAAAATACATCAGAAAAAATTTTGAAGCGATATTCGTATTAGTTCTCGAGTTATAGTCAGTTATAGGCAGCGCGGCGTTCCCCAGCCGGCCGAGCGTACCTGCCGCGCGTCCTTGCCTACTTTCTCTTCGGCACTATGGGCGGTTTTCTAACTGTGTATTCCTACTATATTGTTATAAATCTGAAATTCTAAGGAAATATTGATACAGATGTACATTTACACTTGTATATTTTTATAATATACAGAGGGGCCTGTATTTATGAACCTTGTAATAAAAACCGTTAGATTGCCGGCTTGAAAATAGTTGAAATATCAGCTTACATAGCCACTGAGATGTTCAACAAAGGCCATACATTCCTCTTGCACCTAATAAATGAGTTAAGTATCGAAATAAGCCCCAGCTTATTTAGTTATGCCAAGAGAGCCGACAACGACAGGATAGAACGATAGAGCCGTCGAAGTCTTCAGCTCAAAAGAAGCCCGAAATGCTCGCCGTGACCTGCACCAAACGGATAGGGCTGGAATCGCTGACATACGAATAAGTTATAATAAAAACTAATAATTAATGATTTTTATCTACCGCAAACATTAAACGCGTTTTTCTCAAAGCAGTACTTTTTCAACTTCTGTACAAAATATCGCAAAAAATATTGAACCGATCCGGCTCAAATTTATACCACATCTACAAAAGAGTGTTATCTACTCCATGAACCTACATGTTATTGTAATTTCAGAAAAATAGTTTGTTTATTAATCTTTAAAACATGATTTTTTTTTAAAAATAGTCGATTATTTTGTTTAATCTAAAATTAATGTAAAAATTTAATATTTTTTTTATAAATTTTATTGGTTCACCTATGAACTATACATCTCATTAGCATTTTTTTTTCTCTGAACGTTGCAAGTTTCCCGAAAAAGGCGTTAAGTTGTACGAGGCAGTTTTTGATGTGTTTTTTTCATTCGGTCGCATCGCCGCCATTTTATGTTGAAAAATTATTAAAAAAATATTTTCATTTACTTTGAGACATGTACTTTAAGGATTTAATATTAAAAATTTTCTGAATAAACAATATATATTTATTAAATCAATCTGAAATTAACAATTTTTTTTCAATTTTACATGTATTGTTAGAAAAAATCGTTTCGTAATTTTACAAGAAGAACGAAAATCTTTATTCACTAAAATAATATGTGAAATATGCGGAAAACATGGCGACTACAGCAAGAAGGAAAGACACGTCCGCACACGACAACGTCTGAGAAAAGCCAGCGTGAGAAGAGCGAGTGCGAATGGTTCTTTTCCTATTTAATTTTCATGACATACTAGATATACATGTTTTTCTACATTAACGAATATTGGGAGGTGTTTTATATAAACATATTCTCAACACTCCCTCTCAACTCACAATATTCAAAAAAAGATTATTTACATTAATAAAAATTCAATTAATGCCAAAACGCAATGCAAATTTTTTAAATTTATCTGTGGTTAATGCCTTTGTCAGTATATCAGCTAACTGATCGTGAGTTGAAATATATCTTACGATAATTTCGCCTTTTTCTTGTTTTTCACACGTAAAAAAGAATTGCACTTCAATATGTTTAGTGCTTTTGATTGATTCCGGGATTTGAACAATAGTAATCGCTCGTTGATTATCGCAATACAATACTGTGGGCTGTAACTGCCGGTGTTGAAGATCATTTAACAAATATCTCAGCCAAACTACCTCCTTTGTCACCGTACATAAGGCTACAAATTCCGCTTCAGTTGTTGAGGTTGCGGTGATAGATTGCTTCTTTGAGCCCCAAGCTATAGGCCCTGCATTTAGTAAACAAACCCAACCAGTAGTACTGCGCCTTGTATCGCTGTCACCAGCAAAATCAGCATCACTGTATGCTGTAAGAACGCAATTTCGTGAGTCGATGTCAAAACTTATTCCGTGATTGCTTGTTGCTTTTAAATACTTAAACACTCGTTTGACTCCTTGCCAATGCTCCAAAGAAGGATTCTCCATATATCTGCTTAAAACTCCAACAATAAATGCGATATCAGGCCTCGTTGCAATCATTAAGTACATAAGTGATCCTATTGCTTGTCTGTATGGAAATTCACTCCTCTCTTTGGAATATTCAGTTAACTTTGCAAATTTAACTCCTGGATCGGCGGGAGTAGAGACAGGTGTACAATTTTCATGGTTAAATCGTCTCAATACTTCTTTGGTGTATGATTCTTGGTGAATTTTCAATTTACCACTGCCTTGATTCCTTTCGATTTGAAGACCAACGAAAAATTCGGCTATACAATGCGTTATCTGGAACTCAGTGTGGAGCTCACTCAAAAGATCTTTCATCTCTCGTTCATTTTCTCCAATAATCAACCCATCATCAACATAAATCGCTATATAAAGTGTTTTATCTTTATTGATGAATACACACGGATCTGCTTGAGATTGCTCGAAATCTCGCTTCATTAAAAAATTGGCAATTCTTCTGTTCCATTGTCGAGAAGCTTGTTTAAGACCATACAGGCTTTTCTTTAATAGACATACTCTGTTGTCCTTTTTGAAACCATTGGGCTGCTCCATGTATATCTTCTCTTCCAGATCCCCATGTAAGAATGCTGTCTTCACGTCGAATTGGTGAACTCCTAAATTCTCAGCTGCTGCTATAGATAGTAAAGTGCGAACTGAACTAAACTTGACCACTGGTGCGAAGGTCTCAGTGTAATCAATTCCCTCTTTCTGTGAACATCCTCTGGCTACGAGCCTTGCCTTGTATTTATCAACTTGTCCATTTGCTTTCAATTTCTTCTTGAAAACCCATTTATTCGTTACGATGTTAATGTTTTTTGGCCGTTCAGTAAGTAACCAGGTCTCGTTGTCTGCAAGTGATCGAAGCTCAGTGTCAATAGCTTCCAACCATTTATCTGCATCATCACTCTGTAGAGCTTCTTCTATATTAACTGGTTCTGCATTTACCATAAAAGTTTCCGCAATTGTTGCATCGCTTGTGTCTATTTCGTTTGATTTCATTCGCCTTGGGTATGGACTCCTTGGAATAGGAAGTCGTGGATTCCTATACCTTGTCTGTGGTGTTGGGGATTCTTCAGCATCTTGTGGATTCTGCGTAATTTCTTGCTGTGTTGATGCTTGAACTGAGATTCCATGAGATTCCGTCACAATCTGTGGTTCGAAGCTCTCGTCAAAAATCACATCTCTGCGCACGTAGACCTTTCGTTTTTGAGGATCGAACACCCTGTATGCCTTGTTTCCTTCGCTGTATCCAACCATGATACATTTCACCGAGTTAACATCCCACTTTGTTCGCTGATCTTTTGGGACATGTACATAACAGTCACAGCCGAAAATTTTAAGATGTTTCACTGATGGTTTTTCTCCAAACCAATTCTGGAAGGGTGTCAAACCTTGAAGGGTCTCAGATGCCGTACGGTTTTTGACATAAACTGCTGAATTTACTGCTTCAGCCCACAAATGTCGAGGTAAATCTCGAGTATGTAACATTGCTTTTGCTGGCTCAATTATTGTCCTATTTTGGCGCTCGATGTACCCATTTTGCTCAGGTGCTCGTGGAGTTGTGACTTCATGTTTTATCCCATTAGCTAACAATAGCTTAGTAACTGCTGCGCTACAAAACTCCTTGCCTCCATCTGTCCGCAATTTTCTGATGCTTCGTCCATCAGCTCGTACATCTACTATAAACTGCTTTAGATTTTGTAGAACGTCTGATTTCTCTTTCAAAAAATATACAAAACAATATCGGGAATAATCATCTTTTAGTAACAAAAAATATTTTGAACCTCCCAGCGAAGAAGTGCTCATCTTACCACACAAATCAGCATGAAAAACATCACCTGGTTTGACAGCTCTTCTTACACCGGATTTCGGGAATGAATTTCTATGTTGTTTACCATATACGCATCCCACGCAAAAAATGTCATTTCCCTTTGGATCGAATCGTAAGCCGTCTACCGATTCGCTATCTTGCATCTGTCTTAAAGTCTTGTAATTTACGTGTCCTAGTCTTTCGTGCCACACTTTTATGGATTCCGAGTTCGCAATATTAGCCTCAGCACCGCCGCGAATGGTAACTAGATTTAATTTGTATAGACTGTCATGTTTTTCACCATCTAGTACAAAATTATGATTTTTTTCGAACACTACACGTTTTCCACCGCGCTCGAAAATGACTGTTATTCCCCTTTCAGTTGATTTTGCGATGGACAAGAGATTTTTCTTTATTTCTGGTACAAACAATACATCAACGATTGTATGTATATATCTTTCACCGTTTGTGTTTATTTGAACATCAATATTGCCTCTCCCTCTGGCATCGATCAATGCTCCATCTCCCACTCGTACAGTATAGCTTCGCTCAGGAAAAAGCTTCAAATTTTTAAACCATTCCTTACGAAAACTCATGTGCTCTGTCGCACCTGAATCGGCGTACCACGCATCATCTGGGTGTATGTACTTCTGATGTTGTGTCTCCACGTTGAGTAGATAAGCTACGTTAGTATCGTTCTCTGCTTGTATGCGCTGCCGATTTCGGCTCTGTAAAAGTAACCCTTGAGCGGCGTTAGATTGTGTGTTGTTCCGATTCTGCTGGTCGCGTGATTTCTTCCTACACTCTCTCGCCCAATGACCAGCTATCCCGCAATAGTTGCAGTTGCCTTTTCGTGTGCTGCTTTTTCTTTGGTTGTTCCCCGTAGTGACTTTGTGTTGGTAGTTGAATTTTTTATATCCTCTTGCTTCGAACGCTTCCGAACTTTGGTTGTGCTCTTCATTCGAACGTGATGTTAAAAGTGACTCTTCGTTTACCAAATGATCCGTTAATCTTTCGATTGTCTGATCGCCCTTGGAAACTGCATACCAGGCCGTTCTCACATGATCGTATTTAGCAGGAAGACTTCCCATAATTTTAGCAATTACCACTGGAGTTTGCTGTTCAAGTTCCATCTCCTTTAGTCGGTGAGCTAGGGACGTCACTCTTGCCACGTAGTCGCTTATGTTTTCATCGCTGTTCATTTTTGCATTTATGAAACGATCAAGCAGAACTTGCACAGACTGGTCGCTTTTCTCCGCATGAACAGTTTGGAGTCTTGCCCACATTTGAGAAGAGGTAGTGCAGTCCGACATGTACTTCAGCTGTTCTAACTCTAGGCCACGCATGAGGAAGGCCTGTGCCTCAGCGTCCTTTTCTTCCCAAGTAGCGGCATTCTCTGCAGTACGGACTAATGTGCCTAAAATGTAGGGCTTCATTTTATTTTCAGCCATGAAAATTTCCATTTGACGTCTCCACAATTGAAAATTGGATCCGTTGAATCTATGTATGTGATACGTCTTCGTTTCCGCCATATCGTTTGCGATTGTCGACTCAGCCTGTGTCGGAATGTCCGGAAAAACACTTTTGGCTTGCACACGCAATTCACCAGAGCCACTCGAATGTTCAGTAAATAATTTTTCGATAAATATCTCTTGTTCGGCTTTGAAGACTTTATCGTCAGTCATGCAGTAAAAAAAATGTTATTAATGAAATTTACGATGAGGCAGTCACGACTCTGGGCCCATAACCTGTTAGAAAAAATCGTTTCGTAATTTTACAAGAAGAACGAAAATCTTTATTCACTAAAATAATATGTGAAATATGCGGAAAACATGGCGACTACAGCAAGAAGGAAAGACACGTCCGCACACGACAACGTCTGAGAAAAGCCAGCGTGAGAAGAGCGAGTGCGAATGGTTCTTTTCCTATTTAATTTTCATGACATACTAGATATACATGTTTTTCTACATTAACGAATATTGGGAGGTGTTTTATATAAACATATTCTCAACATGTATTTCCCCCCTTAATTTTCCTTATCGTCGTTTTAGCTATAATAAAAAAATAGCTGAATGAAAAATCCTGTAGTTTTTATTTTATGCAAAACTACGGGATTTTTAAATCGGGATTTTGTATTACGGGATTTTGTAAACGGAATATTGTAATACGAGGTTTTGTACCCAACCCGTAATTTTACTATCCCGCTGCAATTATGGTTCTCCGCACCAGTTCTACCTGATGTTGACTTACAGGCTTCTAGCCTTTGTCGTATAAGCGTTTAGTACTTGTGGATTTATCATTTGCTACTTGTACAAACATAATGCAGAGGATTTATTGTAATTTTTGTTTGTTTGTATTATTTTGTACCCTCCAACGCCCACAAACCTTACCCACTGGTGGTGCTATTGAGGCCTGGTCTGGGTATATCCATGATTTTCCGCGCTATGGGTTGTCAAAATAATTCCATTTTCTATCACCTATTACAAATCGATGCCAAACACCTTTCCTTTTCAGTGTGGTAACGAAAAATGAAATGTTTAATGTCTGTTTCCTTCAGTTGATATGGAACCAATTTTCCTTCCTACTAGATCTTTCCCAAATCCGTGTAGTCGTTCAGAAATGGTAAATTAATAAATTTGATTCTGCCAAATGGTTTATCGTTTGATTTAAGTTGAGACTTATTCAAATAATGCATACAAATCTGCATCTTCAAACTTTTTGTCTGTCTTATCTTTTATATCAAAGTCACCACTTTCAAACTTTTTAAACCAGCGTTGACAAGATTTTTGGTTTGGACTATGCGTACTATAAGCTTCAATTGGTAATTGCTAACTTGACCGCAACAAATGAAAAAAGAGCTATAAACCGTTCCCGCAAAACGTTTTCTTCTAGTACAAATTTGAACTTATTCAAGGCTATGAAAAACAACAAACTGGCTTTTGATGGCATATGCTTGCTCTCCTAAACGTCATAGATATCTCTTAAAGCAATCGGTTTTATAAATTAAAATACTTATTACTTCAAATAGTGAACCCTTGACCTACAATGCTGACATACTAGTAGATTTCTTTAAAACTAACTGATTTGATATGCAACGTGACGAAAACAATTGCGTATTGTGTGAACTGATCTAACCTGACACACATTTTTCACGTCCATCACGCAGCGCACCTGCAGATGTATCGATGATTCAAACCTTTTTATGGTAACTGAAGTTAGATGATTTTGTTGTACCTGAAATAGCAGGAAGTTGCAATAACTTGAAATTGTCTTTCTATTTAAGATACGATGTCTGTACTTTTTTTTTTACAACAAATAATTGACGAGTAAAGTTTTTTTAGTCCCATGTTGTCTCTGCTAGGTGGTCTGTTCAAGGATTATCGTGTACCTGGATGATTAATTGTATTGGAACCTCTTACATACTATTGGAGTATACTAATGTTGATTATATGCGGAAGCTAATTTTGGGTTATGTGTACTTGTTTAAGGTCAAGTTTATTTTGAGCATTTACTACTGACCAAAATATTAAGAAGAATAGTTCAAATCAACCTAAAAATATGGTCCCTTTTTTGTCTTCCGCTGAGGTTTTGCCTAAGCTGTGGTAGTTTACTATAGAAAACCATTTCGACCGACTGTTTTTTATTTTACGTTTCAATGGTAACACCGTAGCAACTCCAAAATATTCAAGTGGAAGAATAAAGCGTGCCAGCTGGTTGGCTATGCACAATCCAGCCAGTTAGTGAGAAATTGTAGATTTGCTTCGAGTCAAGTATAGAGCGAGGTTGCAAGCATAAAAAATTATACGAGACTTTGAGAATCTATCCAATTGACTCCAAATGAGCGTCATGTATCATGAGACCAAATGAAGGTAGATATCTAAGCATATGCTCGATGGTAGTTACGGCCTAGCAACATGGCATGAAAAGGCATTGGGGCTCGTGCGGACCGGTACTGTTACCATGAAAGCACTAAAGCGTAACACCAATGCACAGGTATGTACTACAATTTGTGGTAGTTCTTTCCGTCGTCATGCGAGGACAGTAAAGACGAAGAAGTAGAATAATTACAAAATTAAATACATTTACTAGTTTGGTAAAATAGTAGATATAAATGCTGCAAGTACGGGTTTTTTTTGTTAATGTGGGAGTTTGCGTATGAAAGAGAATTTTTTGCGGATGCATGGAATTATTACGAATTTTGAAGTTTTCAAATGAAATATCTAAAAGTTTTTTTCTTCTCTTTTCCAGGTAAGTTAACCAGTCTGGAATATTCTGAAGTGCAAGTTGATTTTATCCAAACCATATATTATGTGTGAGTAATCCTTGGATGACTCATGCTGGACTAAGTGACATTCACTCACATACATACAGTACGCAAAATTCGTATTCGTACGGTCAATTTTTTATGGGTAAATTGCACTATATCATTAAAACAATAATAATGTCCATTCAGAATTTATTATCTTCTTTCACAATACTTAAATTTTGGCGAACCATGCATAATTAACTTTAATCTTCTTGCCATTCAATGAAAATATAAAAAAAATGATTTCCAATAGCAGCAAAATCCGTATTCGTACCCATGATAATTTCATCATCGTGGCTATAATGCACGTGTTGTTGTTCTGCGAATCGTTAGAATGGACAGTGGAGTTTTAGGAAAGTAGTTTGGATTTAGTTTCATACATCGTTCCCAGTCGTAACGCAATTAAATCTAATATGGGGCGAACGACAAGTGAAGTTTCAAACGATTTAAGAAAATTAATAGTAGATTTGCATAAAAAGGGCAAATCATCGAAGCAAATCGGTGAAATTGTTTTAAGAAGTAAGTCAACTGTGCAATACATCGTAAATAAATACAAGAAGTGTGGCCAAATCACTCGAAAACAGCGAAACCAAAACCGGTCAGTCCTCACAAGAAGGCATCGGTCCTTCTTGCGACGACATATTCGGCAGGATCCAGAAATAAGCGGTGTAAAACTTACAGCATTGCTCAAGGTATACCATGACATCAAAGTAACTCCACAAACCGTTAGAAATCACATTAAGAAACTTGGATTTCAAAGCCGAATACCAGTAAGGAAACCGTTTGTAAGGGCAGTTAATAGAAAAAAACGCGTAATTTTCGCAAAACAATACCTTTGCCAGGACTTTTCGTTCTAGAAACGTGTCATTTTTTCTGACGAATGTAAATTTAACGTAAAAGCGTCCGACGGATGCATACGAATTAGGCGTGAGCGAAATACAAGACTCGCTAAGTGTAACCTCTTGCCGACATTCAAACACGGAGGCGGTTCGGTAATGATTTGGAGCTGTTTTGGTGCTAAAGGTGTTGGGAATTTGCACTATATCGACGGCATTATGAACTCACACATGTATATTAACATTTTAAAGAGGAATTTGGTCCAAAGTGCAAGGAAATTAGGTTGTGAACGGAACTACATGTTCCAGCAGGACAACGATCCCAACCACACAGCTTTTAATACTCGTCTATGGATGTTATATAACTGCCCCAAATATTTAAAAACTCCACCTCAAAGCTCCGACATCAATCCCATCGAAAATTTGTGGTCGATTGTTAAGAGGAATTTGCGCAAACACGACCTTCGGAACATTCAAGGGTTAAAACATGCTCTACGGACAGAATGGGACAATATTCAAAGGGATTTAACTACAAAACTCGTAAAATCGATGCCAACAAGGCTAAAAGCTACATTAAAACAAAAGGGTTATCCAACCAAATATTAAAATTTAAGAATAAGCGTTTTATGTTTAGGTTCCTTAAGCGTACGAATACGAATTTTGTTTAGTTATAACCGAAATATTGTTGTTTTTGCCAAACTTGTGATATCTACACTTTTTATTTTGTTTTGTTTTGTTTAATATACATATTATCAATGATTTTATTGCATTTATTTTCAACTGGTAGCAACTTGTTTCAGAATATGGAGGTTTTTCACATAAAATTGTTGGGATTTTGCATACTGTATGTATGAAATGCATCTTATGATGCTATTATCCTTTGTAAACAAATGAAATCTAGAATAATTAAATAAAAGCCAAATAAGTATATGATTAAATAATTAGCAGACAAATACATAAGAGTGCTCTCAGATATCGAAAATAAATAAAATAAATCATAGAAACATTAATCACACGTATACAACATGGACTTGTTCATCGAGAATACCACCTTAAAACCCAGAACCTACTGCAGCCAGACAGTGAAAAATTATCGCCTAAACGAAAACCATCTAACCATAATATTTGAAAATTTGCAGTTTCGAATTTTTCCCCAACTTAAAAATATTACCATTTAACATGCCTATACGATTTTTCAGTTTTATCCATTTCGATTCGTAGTAAGTAGGTACAAAGTTGTGTGCGTTGTTTACTGCCATTCCGCATGCATGTCTACCTGTACCGCAACAGTTCACTTTCAGGAAATGGTCTTTAATTAAAGTATTTCGAGCAGTAACGGCGATACAGCAGCGATATTCGAAGTCAGTAAGTTGGCAACATGATGGGTAGCGGCTGGCATGAATGCCGCTTAAGTACAAGCCGAGCCGACCAACCATTCACAGAATGCATAGTTGATTGCATGAAATTGCTCTTGGTAGAGGGAACGCTTGGCTAGGTCAGCAGGAAGAAGAACGTTTGCCGACAGACCAGCCGACCGACACAGAGCTTTGCCGTTGCATACTTGCGTATGTGACTAGAGTATCGTAAATATGCAGCAAGTGTTCAGTAAAGTTATGTTTCAGCTACTTCGGAAGGGATAAAAAAAAAGCAATGGAAAAATATGGAAATGTAACCGTTCATTTCGAGTGACTGGCGGTCAACAACACAGTGGCTTTCATACTGAGAAAATTGAACGCTGATGCATGATGAAAAAGGGGTAAAACATGTCTGGCCGAATAATTGTACTGAAAGATCTTGGGACTTTACCTTTAGATTCACTGAAAGCCGGGCACCTGCAGTGGTTTTCCCATCTTGTCTCAAAGTTCTTAAATTAGTATTAACTTCTGTCCCAAATCCCAATGCTACCAACAAAACAACAATAGTCTACTTATTTTTGCATCATTCAACTTTGAAGAATTCGTACTCCTATTCCAGACCCCATACTGAATGTAACTATTATATATATATGTATGAGTTATGTACCATATTCATTTAGGAACGATGTACACTTTAATCAGAATCATTCAACCAACAGTCCAAATCACGTTGATGATTGTCATGTGTATCTTTCAACTGGAACGACCCTGGCGAAACTACTTGTCAACTTGTTCTGCTCTGCACTTGGGGAGTATGTTTTGTAACCGCATTCTGTTGGGAAAACATGAATGCATTGATACAATGAAAAGACATTGGAGACGTTTTTCGTAATTATAGTTGTAGCTACGATTTATGTACATATATATTGCGAAAATTGAGAATTCATTGATGTAAGGGTTTTTTTCTTAGCTAGTTTGTGTTTCAAAAAAAAGTATGTCAAGCAAAGCTGAGTTTTTAGATAATTATCTACATACCAAATTATTTGCATCAATGAAATTTATTGAATGAAAAGTATCACGTGACTTATTGAAAAAAGTACAGTGAATAAACTTAAGTTCGTCTGCTTCTAAGATAATTTCTGGAACCTATTTCTGGTTTCGAAAATATTGATCGTCGATTAGATATACCAATTTGTTGGTTTATTTGCTTCTCTATTGCTTTATTTTCTATCTGCACGTTCCATTATTCTAGACACCATACTTTTCAGTTTAATTTTAATCTGTATTTATGACTACCGCATGCTACGTCACTGTCTCTACATCCTTCACACGAATTGATCCTCTTCGAACTAAAAAAATCATGCGTCTTAATATATATAGTAAAAGAGCTGTTACTGTAATATCTAATGAACGCATCTTTGATGAAGCTCCAATAGTCCTTCCAACGCTGGAAGAAGTCGAGTCTGCCATAAGAACCAAGGCATTGACGAAATTCCAGCTGAATTATTAAAATAACGTGAGAGCTGCACCATTAAAGCGATCCACAAAGTGATGCAGCACATCAAGAATCAAGAGCAAATACCGCAGTAGTGGCAATCATATGCGTTATCTTGAATAAGCTCCACATATGATTTGGCGTACAACCTGATTTCCAAATATTTGCCGTATAATGGAACCCACCGACGATCTCATTCTTATGGGAGATGTAGAATGGCGACTCCCTGACGATAGTGAACATTACCTTCCTTCGTCTAACAACCGACGTCATACTTACTTCATTGACTCCGTACTTTCAACTGAACTAAGGCATATCAACTGTATTTACAACACAAACGGACGACTTTTGGACCTAATTTGTTCGACGATTTCTTCGGATGTCTCGATTCAACGATGCTCATCTCCTCTACTTGTTGAATCTACTCACCATACAGCTCATCATATAACTTTTCAAATTAATGACGATATACTCACTGAGTCTAAGTTTGTCAATCTTTGAAATTTTAACTTCAAGAAAGTCGACTTTGGTATGCTGAGTAGAGTGCTGACCGAATGCGAATGGTCTTCGGGATGTGAATGAATCTGACATAAACGTTGAAATTATAAACTTTCATTCCATCTTATTCGGTTGCTTTGCTCGCTGTGTACCTTTGCGTAACTCTGTACCTTTGAAACGCTTTCCATGGATCAAACCAGATTTAATCAATCTCAAGAATTTGAAAACTAAGCCGTGGAAAGTGTCTAACTCGTCGTGTCTAGAAGATGACTATGAAGTCTATGATGAATTACGAAATAGATTCGAATGTGAAACCTCGTCTGCCTAATCCAACTATATGGAAGAGCTAAGGCAGTCTTTCATAAGCCAGCCTAAACGTTTTTCGAATTTTGCAAGTTCAAAAAGGTATCATGACGGATACCCTTTTGCTTTTATCTCTGACGGCATGGTCATTAATAACCTGCAAGCTATCGTGGACTAAATGGTGCGCCTCAAATTTACGAAGCAACTGCACATAAACAATGTATGCTGAGCATCATCGAGCTCAGTTACAAAGTACCGGCAGTATGGTGTGACCACCTTACCCATTCTGTTCAGGTATTTACTGAAGTAACCGTGCCCTGTCAAGAATTGACACAGGTAAAAGTTTACCTTTCCGTGGCTCCGGTTAAGCCAAGGCTCAATAAGACCAATTAGCTTAGCCGTCCAGCGTCCTTTATCACTTTCACTCCAGCGTTGTTGCCAAAGTTGGAGGATTAGTGTACGCGCGTGCGTCAAAGCCTCAGTTCTGTCCAGCTCTGAGCGAAAGAGGTACCCTTCCTTGCTACTCCCGATGCAACCATCACAGCCTCTTCTGTGACCGTGTGGTAGCTACAGGCGATTTGCAGGGCACCCTTGCGCTGGACACTTGCAATGCGCTTCCGGAACTTTCTAGTTCGAAGCGCATCTCCCCGAATCTGGTTAAGAAGTTGGGCGAAATCGGCAGATCTAGAAGTGATTACAGCTGCGACGTCATCAGCGTAGCCTACTAGGAACACATCCGCAGGCATTTCCAGGCGCAGCAGATGTTCCATGATGTTCCAGAGGTCCGGTCTTAAGATCGACCCCTGTGCCGCACCTGAGGTGACAGGCCTCCTTCTGACTCCGTCTTCAGTGTCATAGATCAACAATCGGTCCCTGAGGTAGTCCTGCATCATGGCCAGCAAGTAGCCAGTGATACGGAACCTCCCCTCAAGGGCCCGAAGAATGTCCGTCCACCTCGCCGAGTTGAAGGCGTTACCAGCAAGACAACCAGTCTGGCTTGATGACATGCCTCTTCCGCTCTTGCTACAGCCCCAACAACCTCTGAGATGGCATCGATTGATCAATGCCCTTTCCGGAAGCCGTGCTACCTGCAAGAAAGATCACCAGCTGATCTCACTGCTGACAGCAATCACGGCTTTAACAACCCTTCGAGAAGCTTCCCAGCAGTGTCCAGCATGCACAGCGGACGGTATGCCGATGGGCTGGCCAGGTTACCCTTCTCCTTGTCTACAAGTACCAGTCGAGCCACTTTCCACCGCGATGGGAAGACACCCGCTACTAAACATGAATGATACAAATCCAATAATAGACGCGGTTGACTCTCCGCCACGACTTATATATGTAAAGTGCCTCAACTGGCACTCCATCAGGCTCCGGGGCCTTCCGGTTCTTCATCCTGGACACTGCACTGCTCAGCTCCTCGTCCGTAGAAAGAGGAACATCCGCCTGGCTGACGAATATGGGCTTGTCAATCCTTAGCGGATACGCTCCATGGATATCGCATCCATGAGAGTGCTAGGTCGCATGCAGCCAAGTCTGCGAGAGACCAATTTGTAGCCATCTCCCCATGGGTCTGAGTTGACCTCCTCACAAAGAGCCTGCCATTTGGCACGTTTACTCCTCGTGATAGCCTTAGTCAGCTCCCTCTTTGCCGCAATGTGATAGGCAGATCGCTCAGCCACTCCCGGCCTATTTCTGGCTCGCTGTGCCCTGCGCCTGCACGCTAAAGCGATGCGTCGTATTTCGGAGATTTCTTCGTTCCACCAGTACGCATGTTTGCTCGGATGTTTACTCGGATTTCATAATTAGACAATGCGGTCTTTGGAGTGAGACAATAAGAGCCATAATCTACAAGAGGCCAAGGCTCGAGAAGGTCTGTAGTGCTACGGCCACGATCAGCGCAGTTGGCTTGTTACATAGATATGTTGGTGCGATATAATCTCTCCGTTCGTTTTCTTGGTTACAGGCGAAGCTGCATTATGATTTAAATTTTTTGGCTGCGTCTCACAAAAAAAGAACGGAGAATTCAAAATTATATTGTTTAATGCTGTAATCCAGTAGTCTTAACTTTCTTTGCTAGAATTTCTTATTGAAATTGTTGTACTGATAATGAAGTGATCACTCTTGTATGCGTGGAATAGTCAATTGAGAGTCTTGTCGAAACAAGAGTTCTTCTGGAAGCGTAAATCCAGGGGTTTATATCCCCTCTTTTTACTTCAATCATTGAGAAAAAAATTCAAGACGTAATTTCGCTCCGTTCATTGTAGTAGCTTGCCAAAAACCTATGCTCAATATTATATTTGAAAAGTTAGTTTCAGTTTTAAAATCAGGTATAGAATATGAAATAAACATTTTTCTTTTCGAAAAAATTAAGTATGCATTTCAAAACATTTTTTTCATACTTCCATCGTGACTGTTCCAGCAAAAAAATTCATTCATTCATTCCAATCTATTCATAGTGTGGTATTTTTCTGATGAAAACAAATCGACTGAATTGACAAATATCTTCTTATAATATTTATAAATAAATCAAGAAAATCTATATCTTCTTTGTTCGGAGAAATATGACCAATCAAACCACAATAAAATAGAAATTAATATTAAGCTGTAAAATGCAATGTGTTTTTCGAAATCAACAAATAGTAATCTTATGCAAAAACTTCAGGAAATGAAGATATTTGTTTAAACACTTGATGCGAAGCTTCAGAAAATTTGAATATGGAGAGCGCATAAATGTTCATCTATAGTAGTTTTACAGTTTTTCGATGTTGAGTTGCTGCTTATTAATTCAATGATTTATTTGTTCAAACCCATCAATCTCACACGGTGTTCTGTTATTCTGAATTTGGTTGTGTTATAGCTCATACTAGAGTTTTTTTGATTTTGTGAATTACTAGACCGAATTTGAAATATGATAAAAGTGATTGTGTAGCTGTAAATGAGACTGAAAACTAGTTTCAGAAGATGTTTTTGCAGATGAGATCCACAACAAACTTATTTACACCGCGTTATGTTTGAGTTTACAGTGTAGGTACAATGCAAGAAGACATTTGCTTCCAAAAAAATTGGCAACACAAATGTCTTAATTCAATTAAACTAAGCACCATCTTCATCACGTACCGCTAAAGCATCTTGAACTGAATTACATTCGATGCTGCTCCGATTCTACATGTATTGCATACCTATCTATACGTTGTTTTATATAGCCAAGAGGACAATTGTGATTATTCTGCTTGAAACATGAACATTGCCCCGTTGTTGTTGGTGTTGCTGTCGGTGTTGTTGCTGGGATACTTGGTTGCTGTGAAGTTTTCAAGTGTGTTCTGGTTGTGCAGCCAACAAGCGGAAAATCTACCATCTCTTGCATTCATTCGGTACTTTGGTGAATAGTTTAGGTAGGTAATCCATAATTCTAGTGACTTCTGCAAAACCAAACCAATGCTAACGATGAATATCCATCCATCCAACTCGTCCATTAAGTTTGTTGTTGTCGTTCTTGGTGACGCGTTGTTCGTCTTCCCACTATTTCACATTCGAGGGTTTTTTATCGATTTCAATGGGCCATTTTCTTCTTTTTAATGTTCTTTTTCAGCGTCATAATGACGCGTTGATATTAGTGCTATTTGCCTTGGGGTTATTCTTCGCAAAGTAAATAGCATGATGAAATCCAGTGCGAATGAGAAGTAGAAGAAGAAGACGATGATGGAGTCGGTGGACAATATTCTGTAATAGCTTTTGTTCGAGCTGTGATTTTATTGATGTAACGGGATAAACAAGTAATGTGCAATTTCATTTTATTTTATTTCAAATGAGAGAAAAAATGGAATAAATAAATGTAATTGTGTGATATAATCAGCTGCACAGTAAAAACTGGTTGATTTGGATTTTTTGGTGAACCCAAAAAAGTATCCCCCAAGTATCTAAAAATACGATTGAAATTATAAGCAATAAAACAATTATTGAAATTATAAGTCAATTTTAAGAAACATTTTTCCCTGTATTAGCTTGATATTTAATTTATTTAGGAATCGGAAAAGCTGGTTTTTGGTTTAGAAATATCAAGTACAATGTATCAAAAAATTTCACGTGCAGTCCGCTAGATCTAATAAACACTCATCTATTTATTAAACAAAAAAAAAGCTTTTTTCATACTTTAGGTACAGGCAAGCCTCGGTTTACGTCGTTTTCGGGACCGGAAAAACGCGACGTAAACCGAAACGACGTATATCGAATCCAACAGAAATGTAGTTCATGGAAATGAAGAACGTGTCCCGTAGAACGATTTTTTATTAACGAAAAGCAACATTTAAAGTTCTTTGTAAACTCCAAGACCTTTATTTACACCTTCGCAAAATACTCTAAATTTCTCTTTATCCGGATCACAAGGCTCGAAGATATTTACCGCTTGATCGAAGAAGTTGAAGGCTTTTAACATTTTTGCTAATGTTAATGTGCTCTGGTCTTTAACCTGCGTTCTTCGGATTCTGCTGATCGCTCAAATATTCTAAAATTTCTTCGGTAGATAAGGGTTGTTCATAAGAAGTTAAAAATTCTTCACATCCGTTTCGGAAAGCATTTTCAGACAACTTTTTCTTCTTCGGATAGCTATTGCCATCTGGATTCTTGAACAATTCTATCGACCAATCCTCCTTCTCCGCCACTTCCTTGATAGCTTCTTCAGGTTGATTCTTTATGATTTATGAAACTGGAATATCGGCCAAGTCGGGAGTTTCGTTAAAACTCCCGAACGTCCTTTTCTCAAATCTCCGACAGAACCCGAGTAGAAATACATATCCGTGAATTTTACACAGCAGTGAAACTAAAAATATTGGTCATGCTGCAGATGTACATTTCAGGTAGTAAGAATGAAGAACGAAGGAAATTCCCACAAATGTTTATGCATAAGAAAGGATATCGAAAGTTTGCCGACGTAAATCGAAATTTTGGCGACGTAAATCGAAACTCGGAGTTAAAAAGTAAGGCAACGGAAATCGAAACGACTTAAATCGAGGCGACGTAAATCGAGGCCCGCCTATTTACAAATTCTATACTGTTAAAGCGATTTAGAACAAACTGTTTTTTATTTATATTAGCCTTTACTTTCATAATACAGCAACAATAAGCTTAAAAAAATTGCACGTACATTAAGGAGTTACATAGGTCTTGAAGTAAAAAAAAAAGCCTTTTTCAAAAAATTGTATTTTGAAAAATTAAAATCTATTTTATTTGAAGTTTACACATAGAAAAGTGTAGCATTTCAAAAAGTTTTAAAAAAATTTTCAGATACAAATATTGAAAATTGTCGATTTTCCTGCAGTTTTCCTCGTCCAGACTTTTTTTTCGCGGTAGGCAGAATATTTCGGTGCAGGTTCATCTGAAATCAAAAATTCAAAAATTTTCTTATAGTTTCTACCCTTGGCTCGTGATTGAAAATTCTTCAAGATATTCTTCGCGTCCGGTAAAAGAATGGTTACTGTATAACGTGAAATCTGTGCTTCCTAATCCACCCCAGTCACCAGACCTGAATCCCATCCAACATCTTTGGGATGTTTGCTGAAAAAAAGTGCTGGAAGATCATATCACAAGTCGAACTCACATGAAGGTGGTTATTTGAGAGGAGTGAGAAACAATAACACCTGAAATTACTATAAAACAAGCCCATTCAATGAACAATCGCTTAGAGGATATAATTTCAGCATTAGAAGTAGGAAAATTATTTAATTTTCTGAATGTATTTAAAAATTTTTTGAAATACGTGCAATTTTTTAAAATGAGTTATAGTTGAATTTTAAAAATTAACGATTATAAAGCAGAATACTGTTTTTAAATAGTTCCAGTTGTGTCGAATTTATAAAAAAAAATTAAATATAAAGAAAGCTTTTATGTTTAAAAGATAAATGAGTTTTAATTAAGGGGGTAGTATCGGTTGGAATGCTAAAAAACAGGCTAATTTTCAATATTTTTTTTCACCTCCTATACTTTGTATAAATTTTAAAATTTGCATGGGTAAAATACACGTTTTGAAGATTACAAAAAAATATTTTTAATTTTTTTCATTTTTCTACTTATTTATAGGGAGCGCCCAAGCTGACGTCTCGAAAAATGCCTCGTCATACTGCGGACAGATAATCTCAGGAATGAAAACTTTGAAAAAAAACCACACCGCATTTTAAAGAGGAATGTTTTTTACGTGTAAATCTACCACAATATTTTTAAAAAAATTATAAAAAAAATGTCGGTTGTTTGAAAGTATTTTTCGAAAAATCGTTATTTTTTTCACTTTGTTTCGTTTGCCATTTTTTTTTTGTGTTAAATTTTGGCCTATATTGTGGTAGATTACTACACAAGATACTTGAATAATTTAGTGCACCAAATTTGATTTAAATCGGTCCGGTCAATCCGGAGAATAAGTGTCCGCAGTTTGAAAAAACTTCATTTCGAGAAAAACGCGTTTAAAGTTTTTTTTTTAATTTATTTATTGAATATTATTTAAAAATTATGTTTTAATAACCTACAATTGCTCAGCTAGCAATCACTGGACCATACATAAGTATTCTTGAGTCCACATAAGCCAGTTGCTCTTGCAGTTGGGCAGTTTTGTTTGGCCAAACGCGCTTTCTTTGCCGCTTTTTCTGCCTAACTTATGCATTCTTCATCTTTGTTTGTCGCAGTAATTAAAATCAGTGGTCTGCCGTAAACTGCCGTAACTTCTTTATTTTTGGGAATATCTTAATAAAATTTTGAGACGTGATTTCTGAAGGTATAATAAATTGAAAAATGCAAAAAACAAAAAATTGGTTTTATCAAAATTATAACCGGTACTACCCCCTTAAAGATAAGGTGGTGTACGTGCAATTTTTTGATACAGTCCAAATCCATTTAAAAACAGACATTTGAGTTCATGAGAACCCTTCCATGTTTCTTTTTGCGCCACGGGAGTAGGTTAGGTTAGTGAAGAGGGCTGCCGGGAACGCGGCCAGCATTAGGCCACCAGTTTGGACCCATTCACACACTTACAGCATTAGCACTGGCGGGATTCGAACCCGCAGGCCTCGTAGCACGTCGCTTTTTGGCCCCATTACGCCACGGGAGTAACTAACTGAAAAGTGAAATCATCTTCATATTTCGTACTCTTTGTTCTCTGAGTCGCGCATGCAGACGCATCTTTATAGCCTATTCTAAAAAAAATATTGATGAGTAAATGATGACTATTTTCAATTTAGCAAAGGTGATTCGCTCTTTTAAGCAGAAAAAAGTAGAGCCACCATCCTGTGAAATTTTGTACCTATTTTATTTTTTACTGAAAAATACGGACCTCAATGAAAAAATTATTGCCAATATTTAAAATGGGACTTTCACTTTGGTCTGGGATTTAGAATGTGCTGCTGAAATTTACCACAAAATTATCTTCGGACATGCAGGGTTTAAATTAAATTATAAGTACTTCAAAAAAATGAACGCTATAATTCTTACCTAATATTATATGAATAATCCCGGATTTTCCAAAAATTATCATCTGAGCAAACAAGGTTCCTGTTAAACTATAATAAACTGAATTTCTTTGCCATCAAATCCGTCATAAAAATTATGGGTCTATGTATCAACTAGATATTAAATCACGTCATCAGTCATTTAATATCACTCGAGTCATTAACCCTATCTCCGTCTTAGGACCTGAATTTTCTTGACTTTGACGTATGACTCATTTCTTCTAAAACTGACCATAGCATGTATTATCCTGGAACTATCAGCATAGTAATAATGATACTTAGTATCTATTTTATCTTAGTGCTATCAGAGAGCAACTATCTTTGAAACAGAAGATAAGTGTGGATAGCACGATGATGCTTATGAATCACGAATTGTTTATTGCGTTCACATTTTTCCAGCGAAATTTAATCATTAGGAACCGAAGTCGTTATCAGTTTTGTGAGACATTGAGATCAAAAAAACTTAACGACGTTGCAGAAAATCATTGTTTGAGATTTATATACATTGTGTTTATAACCATTTGTTTAGTTTCAAATTTGCTTGCCGTTTTCGATCCTCGATACATTGGACTTCTAATGAGTCAGCGCGTTTGACTGAATGGTGAGGAAATATAAGTATTTTAACTGCTTTAGCTCGTAGAAATTACAGCCTTTGAATTAGAAATTCAAGTATCTAGTTTTTGATAATGGTTTTTGGTTTCAGTCCCATAGCTTACACTACTGTCTCTATATTTATTGTTTTGGTTGTATTGGCTGATTCTCACTGTGGTGGACTATTTAGCGTGTTTTAAACACAGGCTAAATTTCTGAAACTTGAACAGCTCTGAATTGGCCGCAACGTATTCATGTAGGATTTAATCTACATTAAACAGTTTTTCAAAACCAATTGATTTCGTGCTGTATGTAGCACGTAATCCTCAATCCACGTATAACTCATGTAATTTAGTAAATAAAGCATTTTCGGCGACTGCGGTTCGAATCTGGGCATAGACGTAGGTAGGCTTTTAGTCCACCTACACTGAAAAAAATCCACATGGCGCCCAGAGCTATGTAACATAGCGCATTATTTATGTACATAGTACTCTGAGCTATGCAATATGGCTCCCAGCGCCATAAAGTCAAAATCTACATAGCGCGTGGTCCTATGTAACATGGCGCAGAATTTATGGTCCCACACGCTATGTACACAGTACCCTGAGCTATTCAGTATGGCTCCCAGTGCCATAATTACATGGCGCAGAAATTATGGCCCACACGCTATATTACATATTACCATGAGCCAACTGAAGCCATGTCATACCGGTTCGGATTAATTGAGGTAAGTGCTTTGTTTTGAAGTGGAGCTTCTATTTTACTGTAATAAAATAATTCTTTTCAATTTGCAATCTAACCCAAAGACATCCGGGAGGTTAGTTAAAGAATTAGCTTAAGCAAGAATCTAGCTGACAATTTATTTCTTTCATAATGTAAGATAATACTGTGTGAGGGGACGTATAAATGTCAGCAAGTTACTTTTGTAAAAATAAATAGGGTTGGTCTGGTCCTTTAAGCATGGAACTATGGGAAGATACCGAAGTAACTGAAGTACAGAGGTGGTGATGAAACGGAAATAATAGAGTAAAAGCGGGAATGTCGGGAGGAAGTAATACCGATAAAGCCGCGAAATTGATGATACGAGTAGGTTTCTAATTGTCAAAAATTACTACAGTAGGTTAAAAGATTAAAGTAGTAGTAATAGATTAAAGTAGTAGTGTTGGCCTGACCGCAGATTGAATGCGCTGAAAGAACACATAGCGCCAGCTAGACACCATAGTTTATAGACTTCTGGCGCCATGTACATAGTCGATTTCAGAATTGTGATAAAATATAGCGCCACACGCCATAGTACATGGCGAAAAATATATAGGAGCAGACGCTATGCTTATAGAAGAATTTAAATATATACGAACTCAGATAATACCATTTTAAAAAAATTGGTGGTAAAGTTTAGAAAAAAGTTACGTGAACAGTTGTACAATTTTCTGCAGCTTGAAATATATTATAATTTAAAAAAAATCAAGCATGTAGCCTTAATAAAAAAATATTACTTACATTTTCATGACAGGGAAAATTGAAATTAAAAAAAACACATTTTTCAGCATAATCATTTTTAAATCTTAATTACCAAAAAAATACTCACGATATCATCAATAATTCTCTACCAATCGACAACACTATCTTACAAATAATTACTAAATCAGAAGGTCGTGGCGGGAGTGTGCAAATGTTCAAACAACGATTTAGTATGATGTGAGATCCCGTAGTAAGCTTTGGTGGTGGCGCTGGCGGTATAAAAATGAGTTGGGGCAATAGTCAAGGCAAAAGCAACTTTCAGCGATTTATCTTTTCATGTATCTACTTCGTCATATCTATCGCGATAGTTTCTCTCTTCTCACTATCGCGATAGTTTCTCCCCATGTAATTCGTGCCGCCTATCATGTTCTGTTGCTCACTCGGCAACATGTGAGTCAACAGCGCAGCATACGATCGAGACGCTCTTCAAAAAGTATCTTTTTTCCGTATGAGTATCTAGATATCGTTACTTTATTCCGACTACGTCATCGATTCGTAAACAAGTTTCGGCCTCATGTTGCAGCTTTGAGTGAAGGCAAACTGAAGCTAGTGCAAGTACGACGGGTTTCGCGGCAACCGAATAACAAAGTTGTTTAGTTTGTGTTCAGAAGACGGCGGTTTCGTTCGGTGTCGCGGTTTAGAAAAGATACGCTTTCGCGGCGGACAGCCCGACAAGTCAGACGGGATCTTCTTTTCGTTTTTTCTCGCTAAAAGAAACTCAAAGTCTTCATCGTCTTAATTCGATATCGAGGCAGTAGACTTACAATTTTTTTCTATACCAGAAGCTTCTCAAGCTTAGTTTGTTTGTACTCGTATGTATGAATTTCGCGAATCGCAAACTTTTTCTCGGGCAACCTTGTTCAATAGTTTCCGAGTTAGTTTTTTGGATTTCTAAAAAAAACTATCGCTCACTCATTTCGCACGCCTCATTTACGGTCGATTTCTAGTTTCGGGTGAAGATGGATTGCACGAAATATTTAATCCATCACTAACTAAAAATTTCAGTGAATTTGGTGAAAAAGTAAGAGGTTTCCGTCGAAGAAAAAAAAAGATAGTACCCGAAGTAATGAATTGCGATGTCGTTTTGAACGTTGTCTCCAAAAGTGCTGTGTTAACGATCTGTGGAGGTGTTTTTTTCTTGGCGAATTCAAAATTTTCAGCGAAAATCTCGCGGCGCATGGTCTTTGATCGAAGTGGTGATACTGCGATAAGAGATTCACAAATTTTTTTGTGATTTCAACCAAGACCATTTTCTTGTCGACAGATTTGTTTTATTTTTTTAAATTTCTGTAATTGTTCTGCGAAATTAGAGTGTAGGTGAATGACGCGATTTAATTTATCTATTGCTATATCCATATGCGACAAGCAGTTACAGTAATGGTCGGCAGCGATTAAAAAACCCCAGATATGGCTAATTGGCGGATAAGACGGTGACACGGTTGGAGATAGTGTGCTATCTTTGAAAAATGAAAACATAAAAATAATGAGGAAATGATACCGGTGCCCAGTTTGGTGTTGGTCTGTGATTTATTGTTGATTTTGTGAATAATAATAGAAAATCGTTAGACGATATTGTGTTGTGTTCTCGATATTTTTATAATTGAAACGTGTCGGAAATTCAATGAAATATTCAAGTGAATCATAATGAAATAGTGGTTGATTATTTACAATTTTAAAGAATCGAATAGATTTGATTGTGTTTGTAAATCGCTTATAGCAGACTCCACACATTTTTTGGATTATACTTGGGAAAAGGATATCTTATTATTGCATGGTAATGTCGAACATAATTTTTTTCTTATATATACTAATTTTGATCAGCTACAAACTAAGCTATTTTATTGCGTCTTGAATCTGTAAAAACAAGCCATTATTGCCTGTTCATATAAAAATAATTTTCAAAATATTTATGCTTACTCCGAAATGCGTCCAATTTTAAACGCTTAGCTTTTAGTTGATCATTTTGCCTACTTGTGATTGTATTGTTGATAATCCCATTGTCTGATTTTTTTATGTCCATGTGCTAAAAATCATGATATCCGTGAGATATATGTATAATTGCGAATGCTGACTGTTTTTTGTGCACTTAATCACTACCATTGAAATTTGATATTTTCTGTTGTTCTGGATTGTTCATCGTCTACGCCCTAGCCATATAATAGACTATACAGTGCCTATTTTGTAAATGATATTAGCAGAATTTAAGTAGAATGGTTTTTTTTTAAATTCAGGTGATGAAAGCTAGAGTGACAAAGTTCCAAAAAGCAGTTTAAAATTATCTAGATTATTCGATATGATGTGTGGTGAATTTTTGTTAAATGTGATTTAAAGCTATGTTGTCAGAAAATGCGATAAGAGATAATACTCGTGCTGCATGATAAATCAAAGTGACATTAACCTACACTTTTACTCAAAAACACAAAAGAAACGAACTGAAAAAACACTCACGTTAATTTTAAGCCATATTTGTTTCAAAAAACTGAGTTTGAAGCTGAGTGTGAGTTTAAGCGTTGAGTGTGAGTTTAAGCGTTGAGTGGTGAAAATTATTTTTTTAGAGTCAATTCAGTCAATGTCCGGCGTGTCTATTCCCTCCCAGCAGGCTAAGCTCCAAAGGATAGTCAAGTAATAGATTTCGTACGTGAAGGACACAGATGACCGCATATAGCTGAAGTACCTAAAACTTTTGCAGGAATCATTATTCCACATGAAATAAAAAATTTGATTTGATTAAATCAAATTGAAAATTTGATTAATTTGCAAGCCGCCTATGATTTGATTAACGTAATTCGGCTGATTTATTCAACCACCAATTTACACCAATTTTTTAGGATTCAAATGGTTTTAGTAATGCAATATGAATAGCCACAAAATCATTTTTGTTAACAATTCACTTCCCAAATAATTCAATACAAATAAAAATAAAAATTATAAACAAAAATAATTAAAAAAATAATAAATAGTAAAGTGCAAATATTTTCCTACAAATACTACTAGCATAATCGCAAAAAAAATAATAAATGAAAACATATCGATAAAAAACGATAAAATGAAAAATAATTACTCCCTGAAAATTTGATTATATTCAAATATGTATGTATGTATATGTAATGAATATTTATGTATATAAAAGCAAAAAGAATAATTGCTATAAATGCATGAAATTGCTATAAATGCAATTGGCGCTGAACGCTCCCGAATAACTTAAGAAATCTTCTGGCTTTATTTATTGTTGGCATCGTTTTCCACAATCATACCACAATGGCAAATATTAGGGACTCAATTTTTGATGGATATTTGTCCCTATGACGTATATCTACACAAATTGCAATCTTCCACTGCTTCAAATGCTGCAATAGATCTAAATATGAGCAGAACCTTTAGTAATTTTTCCATCTTCCGATGCTTTCAAATTAAATTTTCATCAGTAAATTATAGTTTTAAATTTTTGATTAGATAAAATTCTTATATCGTTAATGGCTCTGTATGACTTAAGGGGTTACATAGGTCTTGAAGGAAAAAAAACTTTTTCAAAAAATTGTATTTTTAAAAACCAAAAATCTATTTTTTTTTTTAAGTTGACACATAAAAAAGTTTAGCATTTTAAGAAGTTGTAAAAAAATTTTCAGCTAAATATATTGAAAATTGTTGATTTTCCTGCAGTTTTCCTCGTCCAGTCTTTTTTCCCCGGTAGGCAGAATATTTCTGAAATCAAAAACGCAAAAATTTTCTTATAGTTTATACCCTTGACTCGTGTTTGAACGCAGGGATTTTCAATCGATCGACTCGTTCGTGTTTTATACGAAAAAAATGTTTTAAAAACGATGAGAATTGGAAAAATGCTAAAAAAAAAAAAATATGAGGCGAAAATACATTCAAACTTATTTCAAAATTTTAAATTTCCCTTTTTGTTTCATTTCCTTCGTTCAATCACGAGCCAAGGATATAAGCTATAAGAAAATTTTTGAATTTTTGGTTTCAGATGAACCTGCACCGAAATATTCTGCCTACCGCAAAAAAAGGCTGGACGAGGAGAACTGCAGGAAAATCAACAATTTTGAATATTTTTAGCTGAACATTTTTTACAATTTTTTGAAATGCTAAAATTTTTTATGTGTAAATTTCAAATAAAGTAGATTCATGGTTTTTAAAATATAATTTTTTGAAAAAGTTGTTTTTTTTTCCGTCAAGACCTATGTAACTAACCCCTTAATCCTAGCTATAGAGTGTAATCTTGTAGCTTCGAAATTTACTCTTTACAAATGTATACAAATAAATAAAAAACTAGTATTAGAATCGCTTGTTTATCTTTCTTCACACGTCTAATGTCGCCAAAAATGTTCAGTGATCCGTGATCCGAATGATCTGAAATTTTCATGAAATATATATGCCTGTGTAAAGTTAAAATTATTAATTATCAATCAAATCAGTTAATTGAATTTTAAGGTACGTCTATATTCCTATTGAAGAAGAAATTCTGGAAAAATCTGAACGCTATGTGGGCGCTGAATACCTGAAAGTAGATACATATTTTTCTTCAAATTTCGGTTTGTGATAATATCTGATAGAAACATCTGACCTTTACAAAATTTACAGTGTGCAAAGCGGAAAAAGAGATGTGATATTTGATGCTACTGTAGCTACAGCAGGCATGTAAAAAAATCCTTCATATGATCTAGCGTCTCGAAAATTTTTGCTCATTTCAAAAATTAAAATAAAACTGAAAACGATTGCTATATTTGATGCTTTGTACCCTGTTAGTGTGAAATTTTCAAATTTCCGCTTCACACAGGAATGTTAACCCTTCGTTGTACTATTTATGTTTTGAGCACTTGAAATTTGTGTTTGCGAGAACTGAAGACTAGATCAGCAAATCAAAATGAAATTTATAGGATGTATTGGCCTAGAATAGCATAAGATTTCATGAATATGCTGACAACTCTGTCACTCTGCTGCTATCTTACTTTTAAGAAAATAAAAGCTTTTTGGCATACAACTTTCGATGGAGCCTGTGAATCTAAACGAAATTGACAGGGAAGGTTAATCTTAATGTCTAGCAAATTTTATGTACTTTTGCTTGAAAAATTAGGGTAGAGTAGCCAAAACCGGTGGTTTTTCTCTATTTTGTATGATGAAGTATTACCATCAAAATAAATGGCAATTGTTTTAATTTCCTAAATTTCGAAATCTATCCGCCGAGCTGTAGACCTGAATATTTTTCTCCACCTATGACTTCGCATGCAGTCATAGAATACAAATAAAATTCACAGAATAGATCGGTCTTAACGCGAATCAAGTGTGAAAGACTTTTGGTTGCGGTACTAGCAAAAGGTTGCCAGCATTGGGCATGTTCGTCATATTTGAACCAAGACAAACTATCATTATTTCAGTATCATGAACACTACACAATAGGAATAAACAACAAATGTCTCATTTTCGGAAATTAAAACATGACGCTACTAGCTCTGAAAATATTTCAACTCCTATAAGTGCAGCGACATACGATTAGGTTTCTCCCGCATGTCTTTTTCCGCGCTAAATGGAACTCAAGCGTTTAAGTTAGCTGCGACATACGTTCAGGTTAAAACCGAATCGGTTTCAGAGCCTGAAAGCAACCGTGGCAGTCCCCGTTTTGGCAGGGGCTGACTCGATGGTTTTGCGACCGAAAGAATGTAAAACTCACTGAATTCAATGTAGTGCGACATACGATTAGGTCTTCCCGGAACGGTTTATCAAAATTTGATTCATCCGAGTTGTAGCTGCGTGGTGCCCAGCTGCGCAGCTACTGCTCGGATGAATCGAATTTTTGATAAACCATTCCAGGAAAACCGAATCGTGTGTCGTATAATCACGGTGGCGGGAAAAAAACTGAAGATAATTTGCCGTCAAAAAAAAAACTTAATCCTATGTCGCTAGACTAGCTTTTAATTCAGTCATCGGATCAAAACGCAATTCAATGACTATATTAGATTCGAAATAGAGCTGGTCCAGCTGTGATAAAAAGTAATGTAAACTCTATTGATTAATTGTCTCGGTACATCTTTAATATTTCAGGATTTCTAAGAATTAAGAATCAAGTGAAAATAAATAGTTTACTCCTTTATAATTTCCAGTCTAATAGTAACATTTTGTGCCTAAATGATCCAGAAAATACAGCCTTAATATTATATTTTTTAAAATATCGAAAAGTAATCGGATCAACAGATAAAAACACCATGAAAAGCTTAACATAAATTGAAGAGTTTTCAAGAGAATTAAGTTAAGTTAGGTTTTACTGGCTGGCACAATGCCACACATAGACCTATTGGTCCATAGTGATACCAGATAAATGAACGACGAGAAAGAAAGTTCAGTCCAAGCGGCCATGTCCTTCAGCTTTGATCAACCAGCCAGGGCTCACCGAAGTAGCGCAGTCTGGTTTTCCCCAGTGCCGGACAGTGACAAAGCAGATGCTGGATTGTTTCTGAGACCCCCAGCTCTTGTCAAATCCTACAGGAGTCCCATTTACCTAGCATGTGCTGCTACAAGACAATGGCCAGTAATGATGCCAACCAGTCATTTGCAGTCAGTCCGCATTAACTCGAGGAGGTATTAGTCGATGCGAGATTGCATGACCCCCACTTGATTTTGGTTGCCCTCCAGGTCTGAGCTGCGCCCCATCTGCACCCCATCTGCACGTCGCACCTTGCATCATTTGAAGTTGTTTGAGTACTCAATCGTTTGGATTGGGGTTGGGATGCCTACTGATCTCGAAAGGGAAAGACTAGCCCCATACTTAAAACCATCAATGCCTTTGTGATCGGGAACCGAGAAGATTCTAATTCTTCTGCTTTTACCCAGTTTGTTCAGGGCCTGAATGCAATCGAGTACACACTTCGATCTGTATTTGTGAGATATCAGTGCTTTTACTGCCGCTTGACTGTCTGTAAAGATATTTATTTCCTCACTTGTAGTATCTTTGGCATATACCAGATCTGCGGCTTGACGTATCGCAAAAACCTCCGCCTGGAAAATACTACAGTGATTCAGAAGCCTGAAAGCTGCTTCCATAGCCGCATCTGCATAATATGCTGCAACACCCACTCCTGCAGCTGTTTCAGAGGCATCAGTGTAGATGCTAAGAGTTTCTGCGCACATTTGCTGATTCCATTCCTGCCCATCTCCCACAGTCGCCCGATATCCCCGCTCGAAGCACAGAGTGGGAACCAGGTAGTCAGTGCTATCTGCATATCACCGTTCAATACTGCTGTGGCCGAAGGATCTTGATTCGAAATGTCCTGCTTAACCTAAGCCTGACAGCAGCTTGATGAAGCAGGGAGATGAAGCAGGACGCTCAGAACAGACGAAAAAGTCGAGGCTAAAGCACCTGCAGTGCAGAGAGCCGCCAACCGCTGAACTCTGTTCGCCATGCTAGCAAAAGCCAAGCATCCGTAAACAAAAATCGGCCTAGCTATCGCGAAGTAGATTCAGTGCGTTAGAGCAGGCCTTAGACCCCACGTTTTACCCAGCACTCTCTTACTGGCGTAAATAGCGTTGCTTGCCCGCTTAACTCTTTCCTCTAAATTTCCTGAAGAGAAGTAGTTAAAACAAAATATAAATACTATTCTATTTGTTAGGAACATGTTTTATAGGATTTCAGCCTATGCCCGTTTAACAATTTCTTCCAGACTTTCTACGTTCTCGTTCAGTCGGTCGTGTTCATAAACCTACTTTACTTTAGGTTCAAAACGTTACGTTTTAGTTTAGGTTCCTTCTAGTAGTACACACACTAGCAAAAGTCCCGGATTGCAAAAACCTTCACGGAATGCAACTCCCCAAATTTTTCGTTGTTATCACTCAGTAGTCGCTGTTTTAACTTCATCTATATGGGGCATTTCACGTGAAGCGGACAACGAAAAAAAGTCGAGGTTCCGGATTTCGTTCATATTATGCATAATGGTACTTCTAGAGGATATGAACGTGGATGCAAAATTTTTTCCTTCTATGAGGTTCAGTTGCCGAGTTATGGGCTTCTGAAGAATTGAAGAAGCTGATGAAGGGTTTTTTTGGAAACCGATTTTGAGATTGAAAAAAATATATTAAAAACATTAAACATATTGATTGGTGTAGAAAATCAACTGTTCTTTTTAATTTTAAAATTAGATTTGGAATAAAAAAAAATTTTCCTGTTTAAAACCGGAAGTAACCATTTCAACTCGTTATTTGAGTAACTTGGACCAGGTTAATTTTTTTTATTTTTGTAGTAAAACAAAGCTTAAACTATACTTGTTTTATCATAAAAATTTTAGAATGGGATGGCGAGTAGTTTGGGAGGTAGGTGAATTTTAGTACATACAAGTCGTATGAAGCGTGACACCCGAAGCTTGATTAGGATAGCTAGTGAGTGTGAAAACAAAACATTTTTAGTAAAATTATTGCTATATCGTTAAAATATTATATATAGAATTAATATAGTTAAAATAAAGCGATAGAAGTTCAATATTAAAAGTTGCTAATGCTAATTTATTTAATAAAAAAACAAAATTGTTTATGGAAAAATGAATTTATTTCACAGTTTTTACAATTACATATATAATTCACCTACATATAGAGGTTAAAATATAAAACAATTGCTAATGCTTATTTACTAAATGAAAAAAAAATGATTTATGGAAAAATGAATTTATTTCACCATTTTTACAATTTGACACTCATTACTTAAAGTTGTTCTTTTTATAAGAAGGCCTTCAGTAACTGGAATAAAACAGTGAAATTTATTAGTCCCGGGAATAGTAATAGAGGAATCAAACCATGGTTTTAAAAATATTCTCTGGCGTTGAAGTTCCTCTGATGAGCAATAGTAAGTGGCTGTTAGGGATAAAGCCGACTTTGCCCAATGAAAAAAACGTAAAGGTGTAGTAACAGCTTTACTAGGAGGTAATTGTAAACTCGCACGTGTTGCCAGTCGTTTCAAATTACCACCGAGACCATCACATGGGCCTTTTCCATGCGAAGTCGCGTGAAAATGAAGTTCAGTTTCTGTCTTGAAATCAGCTTTATAATAAAATAGAGTCACAAAATTAAATCTATTTTTAAAATGTTGTGGGGCCCCATCTGTTATGTATATAATTTTTGACACAGCTATTGTTTCTTCAGACAGATGTTTGTGAAGAGTTTTCTGGAAATACTACCATGTTCTATTTTACTTCCAACTTTATAATAATAGACTGATGTCAAAAGTGTTGCCTGGTCATGATTCCAATGAAAAGCTTGAGCAGCATCTTGTACAACAAAACAATAATTCTCAGCGAAATCGTATTGTACTGAAATTTCCCCTGCGTATATATTTTCTTTTAGATTTTTAAAATAATGAGCCTGTTGCCCTGAAATGTAAGCATGGGGTTTCGAGGCATCCAACGCGTGACAAAAGCTGTCCACAAAATCATCGGATGCAAGCAGATGAGTAGAAATGGTAAATCTGACTGAACAAACCCATTTTTCGAACTGAACGGTTGTCACTTGATTATCATCAAATATCATTTTCAAATGATCACGAATTGCACTTACGCCAGGACAAGATTTGCAACTTTCATTTGGGGTTTTTGTTGAAATTGTTAAATGACATTTCGGCGTAGGATTGGGACACATCATTTTGCGTAGAAAGTAGAAAGTTCCAAAATAGTTCCAAATGTGAGATTGTCAATGTCTCCTCCACTCATCATTAATTTCACATTTTGGTGATACATACATACACAGACCATATGTGTTCCAGAGTCACCAGCGAGGATACATTGTTTGGGTCTCAAAGTGAAAAATTTTGTTAGGCCGATTTTGATATCCGGATATTCATTTTTAAACGTTTGGTAAAGCTCGTCAATGTTACACATTAAAAGCTGTTTTGGAAGTTGCGTTCTTTTTCCGCCATCTAACTTAATAGATACACAATCCTTTTTACCAGGTATTATTCGACTAATGTCTTCTCGCAGATAAAAGCACTTCACCAAGTTCATAGTTTCAACTGCTAGCTTACGGCCACCTCGTGGATTTGGAGATGTTAATATACCAAACTGATCCACAAGTGGCTTTGCTTTTCTCGCTTGCCGCCTGGATGTTCCGAATTCTTGTGCAAGTCTGTTTTCGGTCCATGGCTTAGGTGTTATAGTCAGTATCGTAGTTTTCATAGCAGTAGATGTAGACGGATTGCTAAATTTTGCTTTTAACTGGGTCAGAATATCTTGGTCGTATATTGTTGAATCAGTTTACTTTGAGCTATGTTTATACTTCTCTTCAAGAATGAATGGTAAACCCGGGGAGCACAAAGACAAATCAGTTGATGATTGGCAAGATCGCTGAAAATTTGCAGGTATTTCCACGGTCAGTTTTTTCCTGCAAATATTTTCGAAATGGCTCTTTCATCACACTTCCATTCCTCTCTATTACATAGCTTTGACCTCCTTCTATTATATGGCTTTTTATGAAAAAATAATACCTTTTTCAACTAAAAAATGGCGCCACTAATCGCATTTCTGTAGGGTAGTCGGTTAAGTATGAACACAATTTAAGTATGGATTTTAAGTATGTTATAAAAACTATTTATATACAGGATATAGTATCACGGCAAATTACATATTCTTTCCACTCTAAAATTTTTAACATCAAATAAGTATAGTTTTAGCTTTGTCTTGTTACAAAAATAAAAAAAAATAAACTGGTCCAAGTCATATAAGTTCAAGTAAAATTTTTTTTTCATCAATCATTTTTTTGTTTTCACTTCGTAAATAAGCATTAGCACTTGTTTTATGTTTTAATTTCTATATGTAGGTGAATTATATATGTAATTGTAAAAACTGTGAAATAAATTCATTTTTCCATAAACAAGTTTGTTTTTTTATTAAATAAATTAGCATTAGCAACTTTTAATATTGAACTTCTATCGCTTTATTTTAACTATATTAATTCTATATATAATATTTTAACGATATAGCAATAATTTTACTAAAAATGTTTTGTTTTCACACTCACTAGCTATCCTAATCAAGCTTCGGGTGTCACGCTTCATACGACTTGTATGTACTAAAATTCACCTACCTCCCAAACTACTCGCCATCCCATTCTAAAATTTTTATGATAAAACAAGTATAGTTTAAGCTTTGTTTTACTACAAAAATAAAAAAAATTAACCTGGTCCAAGTTACTCAAATAACGAGTTGAAATGGTTACTTCCGGTTTTAAACAGGAAAATTTTTTTTTATTCCAAATCTAATTTTAAAATTAAAAAGAACAGTTGATTTTCTACACCAATCAATATGTTTAATGCTTTTAATATATTTTTTTCAATCTCAAAATCGGTTTCCAAAAAAACCCTTCATCAGCTTCTTCAATTCTTCAGAAGCCCATAACTCGGCAACTGAACCTCATAGAAGGAAAAAATTTTGCATCCACGTTCATATCCTCTAGAAGTACCATTATGCATAATATGAACGAAATCCGGAACCTCGACTTTTTTTCGTTGTCCGCTTCACGTGAAATGCCCCCTATATGATTTTTCCGATTCTTTTCCGGATCACGAAGAAACGGGCAAACATCATTAGCACTTCGAAAAATTTGCTTAGCGATTTATCTGTTTTTTTCCTTAAATGATTTCATTTGTCCACTCACTTTACTTGACAGTTAACTTTACTTGCTCGTTATCAAATTGCTTACCGTTATAAAATATAAAAAAAATCATTAAAATTGAACTCAAATTTGATGGATCACTATTCAAAAAACTTTAGTGTACCTAATCACTTAATCCGCTTATTTATCGGTATTTTTACAGAAACCACATTCCTACTTCCAAATGTTATAATTAGGTAAATGCCAAGAATTTTAAAGAACTAAAATATTTACTTTGACCCGATTCATAATTCCTGGGAATTCGAAAATATCAAATTTTTGCCCAAACACTTGATCAGAAGTGTACTTCTCTGCTTACTAAAAGCCATGTCTTAATTTTGTACATCCCAGCCTCTTGATTGCTAAATTACAATCATTGATAAAAAAATACATCGTTTTTGACACTTAGTGCAATAATCATATGGCAACAAAAACTCTTCCGGATTCATTTAATTTTTACGATAAATGGATGATTATAATTTTAGTGACAACAATTTTGCATGACATTATAATTTATAATACATTCTGTTGAAATCAAAATATATGGGGATCAAACTAAAAGCCAAATTGTACTCAAAATGTTGTGGAGAAGAAGAAAAAAGAAGAAAAAAATCTCTTAAAAATTTAAATAAAATAATATTTTGTCTCGTTGACAATGAATAAATCTACATACATATGTGGGCCAGAATAAACTATGTACATAATCGTCTAAGCAATACAACACAGTGCCATAGTAAAAAATCTAATTAGTGTATACTCCCATGTAATATAGTGTGACAAATATGGTCACATACGCTATGTGGATTGTACCCTGAGCTATAAAACATAGACCCAAAGCGATTTTTACTTCATAGCGAAAATTCTTATTAGCTATTCCGCTAGACACTTAGTCGCGATGCCTATGCATCTAGTCCCGACTCTTTTACACATAGTTCTGACTCCTATGCACATAGTTCCGACTTCTATGCACATAGTTCCAGCTCCTATGCACAGAGTTCCAGCTCCTAGTCATAATATGCCATCAATGTGGGCTACATAACATCAAAAAACCAATCAGCTCATATAGCCATGTTAGTAGAGCATTGGTTCTTAGATTATGGGGTCCCTGGCTCGAATTCGGAATCGGCCAGACGTGAAATTTTTCTTTTTTATCGGGACATGTAATGTATTTCGTTAGAGGCTATAATATATGACATTGCGAGCATTAATACAGTGTGCCTATTCCTATAAATGTTCACTATGTATTATGGTGTCAGCCGCTGTAATAAATCACAGTTGCGATACCAACTATGCACATAGCGCCAGAAGTATATAAATTATGGCATCTGGTATAATGCATTTTCTAAGAAAAGGGAAGGCTTACTGTACTCACATCTAGGTTAACCTTAAGCTCGGTCGCTCATTGCTGGATTTGAACCAGGGATCACTAATATTATCCTCCGGTCCTCTACTCACCCAACTACGAAAGCTTCTATAATATAATATTGATATGAAGCAACATAAATTTTGGGTTCCTCCGTTTTGAAAGCATTTTCTTTAAAAATATATAATACTCAAAAATATTTAGTGCTGCGGTAATCGTTCGGCATTTTGGCAATCTGCTTTTTCTTGTTCTTCTTCTTCTTTATGAAATACCTACTGTATTTAGTAAAAATCACTGTTAATCTTTGATAATTTCTTTCAAAATGTTCATCAAAATGTCTGAAAACATACTTTAATTTAATGATATTTGAACTAAAAAGAATCAAATAAAAAATCAAAGTAAAAATCCATTCTAAAAAGTGTTTATACAATTATTCAAATAGATAACTAATATTATTTATTTATTTATTCAGTATACATTTATTGCATTAAATATTTTGTGGTTCATTTGAAAATAGTCAAATTTATCAGATTTGATGAAGTAACCTTCGAATCGTTTGAGAAATAGGTAGTTCGAATGTCTGGAAATATTTCGACAACTGACAATTATTGTTAGTTAATGCTTCCCTTTTTCAATTGATACTTTTAAAATGACAGATGGTGGAATAAAGACCATAAAATTTCAGAAGATTATACCTGCAAACTACTACTACCTCAGCAAAAATATAAAAATAGCTGAGATATTCCTGCGAAATATAAACAACTGATTCATTCCTTTTTAATTTTATTCTGTAGCCATTAAAAAAAGTAATTTATGCAATTTGACAAAATTCACTTCATTCCAATAAATTATCATAAAATCGCCAACGAATCGCTTTTTTTCGCAAAAAAATATTTTCTTTTTGTCTTCTCTATTACCTATATCGTCGCTCTCATTTAAAAAGTTTTCAATAAATCTAGCAATCTAACTTTCATTTGATCAACTTCCGCTTTTACTGAAAACGCTGTTACGATGATTATAATTGGAAGCGTTCATATTATCACACGAATCGAAATAAATATACATATATCATAGTTATCAAAATGCAGGTCACAAAGAATTTAGAGTAGCAGTTATCTTTTTTCGAAAAAAAAACCACTAAAAATAAACTCTGATACTAGCTAATCACTTTCTGGCTTTCAACTGTGATATGATAAGATAACGGGCCCGACAAATAATTGAGTTTTTCCCCATGAAAAATCTGCTTTCAGAACAGACTGACGTGACGACAGTGTCACTGAACGTATTTCGAAATTTGTTTATGTAAATCAAAATTGTTTACATTATATTGAGCAATATGTCTGGTAATTCGGGAGGATTGTTTTCAAGTGAAATTATGGTGATTCAGTTTCGATTTTCTCCTTCACCACTTCCATCATAGCTACGATTATTTTCTTTTGAATTGAAAACAATCGCCAAAAACACTGCTGCATTCTGCTTCCTCTGCACAATCGATCATATTCGTGCGTTTGAAAGTCGCTGACACGACACATTACACTGTTCGGAAGTCGTTAAGAAAATTGTTTGTTTTCCACTCGATCGTTTCAATAACATTTCCGATTCTTGTTCTTTTAATGTTTACACATGTTCCATTTTACCGCCCAAATTTAGATTCGGAGCATATAACCGATTGCCCAGTTCAATTCACTCCATACATGTCCAAATGCACGTTGAATCTCATATGGATGTGATCGCTCCGAAACACACACATTAATCACGAAAATCCTTCAAAAATCCATGCATGCGAATCAAATAAAATTGAAATGTTTGCCATGTACGGGCTCATATGGAATTCGACAAAATGAAAAGCATGTTTATAAATATATACGAATATCGTTAACTGGTCGAATTTAAATAAACACACTAGCACAACTACACACACGAAAAACCTTAATTGTTGTATTAATTTGGTGTTAAGGCTGTTTGTACGAGTTTTGTGTGTATAATGAAAATCTAGTTTATGTATCTGATACCGCTAGTTGTGCATGCTTGAAAAATCATGGCTTAGATCGAATAGATGGATTGGTGGATACCAAAACCGCTTACATACCACAAGTAGCTGAAGCCATAAAGTTTCTTCGTGCGCCAGTTGAGCAAAAGATATAATTTCTGCAATAATTTTTCGTTGCATGAAGAATGAGTGCCGGATGAAATTAAGTTAACAGCTCGGCAGCTTGTCAGAATCGTTCAAATAGTCAATGGAAACTTAATTAAATTCGAAAAAAAAAGAATGAAAACTATGGCATGTTGATGATAATGATGGCTACTGGTCTGGATTTTGATCTTTGTACATATTCTTTACCCGATTTTATTTTTGGTAATTATTTTTTTGAGTAGCCCACACTACAGCAAATTTCAGCCAACCGTGTAGATTATATCAACAATTACCGTTGATTTAGCCTAGAGAAATATAAAACAACAAAGCGAACGTTTTTCGGTTAAATATTTTATTGAAATTTTCTATTTAATTTTTCTGCTGTGTTTTGTTGGTGTAATTATAAGTATTTCAAGTTGATTTCACGATTAGTTACACGTCTGATATGCTGTTGAAATTTGAATTGTGTTGCAACTTCGGAAAAGAGTGTAGAGCTGAGACTCAATGGTTGCACTTCCAGTGCATCGTGTATGCGAATTTATGGCAAGCATTTGTGAAATAGTGATACGTTCGGTAATCGACGAGTCTATTATGTTTAGAAGTGAAATTTTTTTCGAGCCATCAAGTGTGGATTTGGTTTTGTGTGCAATATGTGTTTTGGGCTTAAATCGATTTGGAATAGTGTTAAAAAAGTGGTTGAACGATTATTGAGGCTTGTATTTTGTTGGATATTAATTATAATGGTAGGTGAACTTTTGATTGTATAGATATTTCATAGAACATTTATTTTAACAGATATAGTACGCTTTAATTATGTTTTTATTTTAACTAGAGCATCTAAAGTCTCAAATATATACCGATTGGACGCATTGTTAAACTGCGCGCTTTTAGTCTTAATCTCGTACCTTTTTCCATGGTTGTAAATACCTTTTCAATAAGCTAACTGCCTCTAACTATTAAAAGGCTAAAATAATTTTTATTATCATTTAGAAAAATTTGTACTCAAACTAGTACTCAAACAGGAACGACACTAAATTTTCAAATATGTGGCTTTGCTCACGGCCATAATGAAAACATTAGAGCAATCTCACTAGTTCCTCCTTACTAAATTTCCTCCATCGGGTCAGGGAGTTTTCTCAATTACTGGATAAAGCTGAACTCTTTGTTAATCTTATTGCAGCGAACAATAGTTCGCCACCTTTCTCGCAGTTCTCCATTTAGGTGCTTTGTTGAATTTATATTTTTCTGCACATGTAATGTGTTCGAAATAATCACTAAGTTTGACACGTTTCAATTCACTGAACTTGATGTGATTTCACCTTTGATATCAAAGTACCGTGTCTCTTCTTTAGCTAACCCATTGCATGGATCTTGGCTAGATCGTTGAAGACGGGTCGTAAGTGCTACTCGCTCAAACTGATTTCGGACCTTAGAGCCGTTGAGTGAGATTCCGTTCTCTATATGTAAGTCGTCAAGGTATAACGCAACAGCTCACTCCAGCTAGATCTGTGTGCGCCAAGCAATGGAGCTATGCCACCTTCTACACTACTAGATCTCAATCGAGACCATCCTTTCGCGTTCATCTTTTTGGAAAGAATACCCAAATGAGCTCCTGTTCGCTAAGTCATGAGAAATGAACGAGAAATTTTCAAATTCAAACCGAGCGTGCGTATCCTACTTACTGTGTGGGCGAGCTCCTGTTGGTCCCAAAGACGCACATCTTTAAAGGCTATACAGTATGCGTCTTATTTACTCGAATGAGCTCGAATACTGGTTTTCGGGTAGTTTAGTTACACAATTTGGACGCTGTTGACATTTCGGCATTTCGCATCCTTCCAACACGCTATACCCAGTTCATGAATTCGTAGTCAAAAAAGTTTGTTCCGGTCGGGATTTGAACTCTCGAACTTACTGGAAGTGACTGAGTGCATTAATCAATTGAGCTGTGGAGCCATTCACACAACTTTATGCCCGTTGACATGTATAATGTGTTTTAGTTTGTTCATCCTACGACAATTCTTAGATGCTTTGCTGTTTAGGCCTCTTACAAATGCCCCTTAAATTATATATTGCCAGCATTCGATGACTATACGACACAAGCCGTAGGCTATAATTACTAAAACTTTGCCGAGTGGTGGAATGGGAGTAATTGGCATTCCTTTTCGAAGAGAGCTGTTCTTGTGTGTTCTTGACCGGACTATATTCTTTTTACAACGTAAAAAATGCAGTTTGACGGAACAAAACTGTTTGCGATATAATTTTGAAGAGTAAAATAAAAATTAAAAGTATTTTTAAGACACAGGCGTTTGTGAATGCGTCGACCATTTTGATGCAGTGCAATACAATTTGTGTGATCATCATCATTATCGATGGCGCGACAACCCAAGTCCCTTGACCTCCAGTAACGTCCGCCTCCAATCGTCTCGATCCTGCGACCTGGTTCTCCAATTATTGAACTCCAGTATTGACCTGCTGTTTGCGTCTATCGTGTCTTCCCAACGTTTCCTGGGCTTACCAACTAGACACATCTCTTGTGGTCTACCTTTCAACGTTCTTTTCCATCCTCTCGACGTGGCCGGCCCATTGTAATTTTCGTAATTTAATGCATGTGGATACAGGTGGGTCGTCATATATATGGTACAACTGATTGTTGTATCGCATTCTCCACTCTGTCCCTTCTTGCATGGGGCCAAAAATTCGTCGTAGCACTTTGCGCTCGAATACGTCCAGAGCCTTTTCGGAATCCGTAGAAAAAGTCCAGGCTTCGCTTCCATAGAGAAGCACACGTTTCATGAGTGTTTTGTATATGCGAAGCTTATTTTTCCTGTGCACGTTCGTAGACTTGATTATGGGGAGTATAGAATAGTACGCCTTGTTTGCTGCATTTATTCGTCGTAAAATTTCGTCCTTTTCACTGCCTGAATTATCAAGGTGGACTCCTAAGTAGATGAAGTTATCTACATTCTCGATCTTATAGTCTCCTAAGGTCAAGTTTTGTCTGATTGGCGCCATTTTTCTTGTTTGGGTCATTAGTTTGGTTTTATCTTCGTTGACCCGTAGATTTATTTTCTTAGCTTCTGACTCCGAACTTAGGGAAGCTTCCTCTGCTTCTGGTATGGTCCGTACCATAATGTTGACGTCATCGACGAATGCTACTATTAGCGTGGACTTGATCAGTAATGTGCCTGTTGTATCAGCTGGTATTTTTCTGATGACGTGTTCCAGAGCAAGGCTGAATAGCATCGGGGCAAGTCCATCTCCTTGCTTTAAGCCTGAGTTAGTGTGGAAGCTGTTGGTTAGTTCACTGTTTACTTTGACCTGAGATTCGGCGTTCATCATTGCCACCTTGGTCATACGGACGAGTTTTGTTGGAATTCCCAAATCGAGCACGATTCGGTAAAGTGTATTTCTATCTACACTATCATATGCTTGCTTGAAATCTACGAAGATCTGGTGCACGTCGATATTATACTCCCAGCATTTTTCAAGCACCTGTTTGACTGAGAATATTTGATCTATCGTAGATCGTCCGAACCTGAAGCCACCTTGATACTCTCCTATGATTTTTGGACAACACTTTATAGGACGACCATAATAAAGCGATACCTCTGTAGTTTTCGCACCGTAATTTGTCTCCTTTTTTGTAAATGGGGCATATAATACTTTTTCGCCAATCGTTTGGCAACTGTTCTGCTGCCCAAATTTTTAGTATTAATTGGTGGAGAATGTTGCAAAGAAGAGTTTCACAATTTCTGAGTAATTCGGGAGGTATTCCATCTATTCCAGGAGCTTTATTTATTCGAAGGTTACGTATGGCTGCCAGAACTTCTTCGAATGTTGGTGGAGAGATGTGAATGTCCTGCTCTGCTTCTGGGATATTTGGATCTGCTGAGTTTGTCGTCGGCGCGGGATTAAGCAGCTGTCTAAAATACCGTGCCCATCTTTCTTTAATCTCTTCATTCTTACAAATGCTCGTTGGCGGCTTATTTCTCTCGCGTAGCTGTTTGATTGAGGAATACGCAGCTCGTAGATCGTTACAGGTCATGTTTTCGTTCAGTTTCTGGATATTGTCGTTGGTAAGTTGGCGTTTCTTTTGGTGACACATTTTTTTTGCCTGTCGCCGAAGGATGCTATAGTTTTCGGTTTTAGCCCGTGTTGGTCGTTGGATTAACCCTTTGTAAGCCTCATTTCTCTTTGTAATAGCATCTTGACACTCATCATCAAACCAGTCATTCCGAGGGTTTTGGCGTTTATGTCCTAAGGTCTTTTCTGCTACTGTTTTGATTCCTTCTTTTACCTTTGTCCACACGCTTTCGATATCTGCGTCGTTTTCTCCCGCAAGCGCTATCTAATGCTGCTATCTAATCTACCATTAGCCTGCTTTCGTCAAAATGAACCTTCTTCGGAGGAACTTTGGCGATAGAGTAAGCGACGTCAGATCTCAAAAAGATATCGCTGCTGCAGAAACGACTGAAGGCGAAAAATATTTGCAAGAACCTAATAAAAAGATAACAGCAGATCTATTTATCTTGGGCTGAAAGAGAGCATGTTTATTATTGTCTCTTTAACAAAATGTTGAAAACACTCACTAGGGGTCGTTTGCACTTGTGTTTTCTATGAAAAGATTTTTTTTTCGATGTGTGGTTATTTGCTCAATAAATAAGTACAATCAAGTTCAATTAATGTTTGCCAAACTTTGTCTACATTATGTCTTTTGCTTTATTATTTTCTTTGAATAAAGACCTAAAATGTATTATTATTCATCATGATTCACATTTCAATCATGAAGTGATTGACACAATTGATTGACTCACGCTGATTGATTCATCCGAATGAGTGAGTCTAACTGGGTCGACACATCAAATTGAGTAGTTTTTCCCATTTCTACTCTCTACCTAGAAGTAAAGGGTGTTCGTTTTTTTTAGAGAGTTTGGATCTCAAACTTGAATAAAACAAACAGTATCGGTCGGATTGCCTTAATTTTTTTTATTGCATGATTTGTCTTTATTTTTAAATTTACTTTTTCCCTAGCCAATTCTGAAGGTCCAATTTTTGACCACTCTTTGAAGCAACTGGGGCTGTATGTCGTCAATGACGCGCACCAACGACTTCACGTATCACCAAACGAAGTAATCCAACGGAGTCAAACCGCATAATTTTGGTGGTCAATTGACTGTTCCATATCTCGAGATAATGCGATTTCCGAAATTCGTCTTCAATGAGTCGATGGTTGCGGTCGCTGTCTTTTTGAAACCACATCTCTCTCATATCCACACGATGCTAATTCGGAAACAAAAATTGGTTTATCATTGATTTGCACTGGTCGCAATTGACAGTAACGCGCTCGCCGTGTTCATCTTTGAAGAAGTATGGTCCTATGATGCCACCAGCATGCAGTGCGAACCATACAGTGCATTTTTGTGGATGCAACGGTGTTTCCATGACTTGACGGGGATTTTCCTTGCTTCAGATGCGGCAATTTTGCTTATTGACATAGCCATCGAGCCGGAAATAAGCCTTATTCCTTGAAGAAAATGTTCCCGTAAAACAGAGGATCAACTTCCAGTTGATTTTCGGCCGATTCTCCGAACATGCGATGCATCCGATGGTCACACGGCGTTAATTCTTGCACCAATTGGATCTTGTAACCCTTTATGCCGGGACTGAGTAAAACTGACAGTGAGTAAATATGACAATTATTGATTAAAAATGACAGTGACACTGACAGCTGTCATCAGCTCAATTGACAGTGGTGAGCATCAAAATGCGGTACCTGTAAAAAACATCCGTTAATAAAATTGAGCAATTTATGCATCAAACTTTGGCCAATTATGATGTTCATGGTGCAACTGTAGTCAATCTTTATGACTAGAAAACATCAACGACAGCTTATTGGCAATATTTTGGCATCTGTGAATTCACGAAATTTCGTCATAAGACCAAAACAAACATCAGTGTGGTCAGACCTAAATGACTCAACAGCACACTTTTTGTGCTTTCGGCTAGATATCAACAGTCGTTCCTACTTTATTACCAACGCAAACTCCTAGTACTTACTACATCACAATTTCTCCACGCTCGTTAATTATGGTTCTTTCAAACAATGATTTCCAAGTTGCAGCCAACACAACTCTTAGCCTGAAAACAAAATTCGTTACGTCTCGAGATCAAGAGATCATAGTCGATTAAAAGCCCACGATGTTGTTGGCTAAGTCAGAAGCCGTAACCTTGACAGATGCTCAAAAGCTACAGCTCGATGCTTCGGACATAAGACCAGAACAACAGTCAACAACGTGCTAATTATAACAAAACAACTGCCAGCTTTATTTAAACATTTGTTCTGATTTTTGTTTTTATTTCACTCGGACATGTTTAATGTGTAAAATCCAGTTTCGGATACATTTCGATACAAGTGGACAAATTGACACTTTGAACCCTTAATTATCTACCGACTTTCATTTTGTCTGTTGTCTTTGTCTCGTGTTCTTTTTCTCTTCGGCCGATTTAGAGAAATAGGTTAACCGTGCTGAATTTTGTTGGTAAGTGAAATATCTATGCGTGCATGAAGGAATGGTCCGTACACGTCGTCGTCGTCGTCTTCATGTGCACTTAGACTGAAAGTTTTCACTTCCGCAGTAAGAGCTTATTAAGAACACGCATAATTTGGTACCACTTGAGTATGATGGCCCGTTTGAAAAATCATTTTTGGGTGGCTGAAAAGTGCGTCACCAATTCATTTATGCTGTGAATTTGGCACTGTTTCATTACAGTCGAAGAAGAAACAATGGCATCCGTTGGACACTTGCTCGAAGTTTTTTTGGTGCAATTTTGTAGCGTAGGAAACAGAGGCGGGACGGGGATCTTGGGATCACTTTGAATTTTTAACGATGAAATATGTGCGTGTTAGAAATAGTAGTTTTTCTAATCTACTGACATACTCTTTCGTCTCAATGTCATCGCGGCTTATGTATGCTTCCAAAAATATACACATGAAGCAGACATTGGACTGCGTCCAAGTCCATGTCATAATGCTGAATTTTTAAAGAGGATCGAATTTGTTTATCTCTCAGTTTTCGATTTATGCGAAATATGCAATATTTCAGTCAGATGTTTGTGGTTGATATTAATAGGGATGATATGTCTTAAATTTGACTGCTCATAAGAAATTCGAATGGAGATGCTATGATTGATCACTTTGGTTGGCAGACATGGTCATAGCCTTGAACAATTTAATAGCATTTGCGTAATCTTTGAAGTTTCATGTAAGAAATACTGAAAATTATTATTAAAGGGTACTTGAATCACTTGCTACTTTGATAGCATAATTACTTATGATGCTAGTGTGATTGGTAACCTATAGCTCTTCAATATCAATTGGAGGATCCCATCAATCGTTCCGAACAAAATATCAAACAAACTACTTTCTCCACACAAAGATTGATCTTCCTAACTATTATATGATAGATGATTTCTGTGAGCGTAAAAGTTTTAGTTTATTTCTCAGATACAACGTCTTGTTTTCACAATGTAACGGACACGCCTATCGACTAACCCAGCTTTTTCGCTATTCAATCAAAATAAACCTTTCCTTCTTTTAGCGCAATCACGTTGAATAATAGACATTGAGCACCATTTCTTTGCTCAGATTTACAACTTCCTCAAATATATATTATTTCGTTCGCCATTCGAAAGAAGACATCCATCATTAACATTTAATATCAGTCAGTTCATTCAAATTCGTGACATACAGTGGCGGACAAAAGTCTACATACACATCTTATACTTAGTTTCTGAGTGATTGGAAGCAGAGATTTTCCTACACCCCCTAACACTTTTTATAACAAACTTTCAAAGAAATTAATATAAGAGAAAAAAAAGTGACGTGACAAAAGTCTACGTACAATTAATGCTTGCTAACTAATACGCAAAATGTTCTGGGAAACATAACAGCACTTTTCTAAGAACCTGTTCGTTTATTTGTTGTGCAAGTACAGCTGCTACGCTATTATAGTGTTATTGCTAGTTTTAAAGTGGTCGAAAAAATGTCGTCAGGCAAAGAAATTTGCATTGATGTGCGGAAATTGGTCGTTCAATACAGAAAAGACAATAAGTCGTATGGTGAAATAGCGAAACTATTTAAGTTAAAACGAAGTTCAGTGCAAACAATAATAAAAAAACTTTGAAAACACCGGTTCTATTAAGAACAAACCACGAACTGGTCGACCGAAAAAACTTTCGCGGAGAGACGTCAGTATAATTTTGAAGGAAGTGGGGAAAAATCCCAAAACAACTGCTCCAAATTTAGCGGAACAAATCGCTACGGTGAGTAACAAGATTATTCATCCAAGGACTATTACGCGAGCGTTGAATACAAATGGTTTTCGAAGCAGAACTCCCCGAAAAAAACCATTAATATCAGCTAAAAACCGACTTTTACGCCTAGAATTCGCAAAGGCTCATGTTAACAAGGACATGGATTTTTGGAAGCGACTCCTTTTCACTGATGAGTCCAAATTCAACATTTTTGGATGTGATGGTCGCGCCAACACTGCCTTAGATCCCAAAAACTTGGTACCTACAGTCAAGCATGGTGGAGGCAATTTCATGGTTTGGGGAGCCATAGCAGCATCTGGAGTGGGAAGATTAGCATTTATTGAATACACCATGGATCGCTTTGTATATAAAAGCCTGTTGGAACAACATTTGCAGCCATCGGTGGAGAAGTTGTGCCTTGGAAGGAGGTGGATTTTCCAACGTGACAACGATCCAAAGCACACAGCTCATATTGTCAAGGATTGGTTGTTATATTACGCTCCCAGACAGCTTAATCATCCTCTCCAAAGCCCGGATTTAAATCCGATAGAGCATGTATGAGAGGGAGCTCCTTGAGCGAAAAATGTGAAAGATCTCCGTAAAAAACAAGAATTCGCTGAAGGATGCACTCATAGCAGAATGGGAGCAAATAGCGTCAGAAGAAACCGGTAATTTAGTTGCCTCTGTGCCCCGAAGACTGCAAGCAGTAATTGATGCTGCATAGGGCCCAACAAAGTACTAAAACTAAAAATATTTGTAAAAATTCTGTCAACATTTTGTGTATTAGAAAGCAAACATTGACTGTACGTAAACTTTTGTTATGTCATTTTTTTTCCGCTTTTATTAATTTCTTTGTAAGTTTCTTATGAAAAGTTTATGTTTTTGTTTTTTTATAAATATATTTTCGATAATGCAAAAAACTGCATCAATGAGTTTTTCATTAAAGCTTCCAATCACTCAGAAACTTAGTATAAGATGCTGTATGTAGACTTTTGTCCGCCACTGTATATCATATGCAGATAAAAAAAACTGCATCCGTATAAAATTCAACCGTTTATTTTCTCGATTTTCCAACAAAAAAAAAATCCAATTTTGCCGTAAATCATTTATTAAGCTACTTCGATTACATATTCTACTTCTCTTACTCGTTCAAATCATCTCCTGGACCAGAAATCTATATTATTCTTTAGTAAACTAATTCACTGATATTGTGAAAGTATCTTGTACATGTATGACTACTGTATTCCGCTACACGCGCGCGCAAACACAACCGAAATTAACATGAAATATTGCATCGAAATATTGCAAAACGGTAATTTTAAGCATGAAAAAGGAGTGAATTAGATGCGAATGAGCAACAAACTGCAGAAGAAATAAAAAAGATTGTTTAGTATGAAAATGAACGTACAATATTGTGATTGTTTGGTAGCGTGTTGTGTATGCGTATGTGTATATATATCTGAAAACTAAACGTAATTGCGGTAAATGTTATTTTAAAAAGTGAAAGACGTTGTTCGTAGCCTAAGATGACGAGAATGATGATGATGATGGTGAATGAAGATGCTGATGCGATGTATTGAGCTACTGTGTTGCTTATGCTGCACTGCCGCAGCTGATGTTGCGGTTGTGAAAATTGGAAATTTTCATAAGACCTCAATCATCACCATAAAATAACGAGAATGATTGTAATGAGAAGTTATAAAAGAAGAGGGCCACAAGGCTTGGTATGTGAGGTCGTGGTCAAACTGACTCCGATCGGGCCCATAATGTGTGTGTTTGAATGCATGTAAGTAGGTATCTAGGTAGTAGCTGAATTGTATGGTTAGCGATATGTAATAAATGTATGCCAATTTTATGTTTATTATTTTTTTAATTGCCGTTAGCAGTATAGAAGATGCGTGATTTATTGTAGTTTGAAATGAAGCTGTAGTTGCTAAACATCATATGAAGTCATTTGAAATAACAATAAATTATGTATATGCGAGCTGTAATTTTCGACATAAGATATTCTCGTTTTCATCTGACTACCGTTGTGCAAGGTAGGGCAATTATTTTTATTATTTCCTCATAGTTTTATGAGCGACTGTAGCTACTAATAGTATTACTGACGTGCTGAGGATATTTAAGTTGCTACATACCTAGTGATAATAAGCAACTTTCAAAATATTTTTGTACTTAAAAAACCTTAACTTTTTGATGGATGAATAGCATTAAATTAGCCTCGTGCTAAATGGCCTAATACTGCAACTAGTCGATACTTATTATTCACCTACCAAAGGTATATACTTAAATAAACAACGCTTCTGTTTTCATAATGTTAGGAAGCATTTTTTTCCACAGGAAAGCATAGTGTCCCCAGTCATGCTACTCTGTGCTGATTGCGAAATTAATGTATCTTAGCATGTATCCAAAGTTGCTGAATAGTCAGTCTGTTTATTCCTTAAGTTTTTTCTCTCTGTTTTTTTTATATAAGCTGAGATGTTCGAGTAGTAGTAGTATATAAGCTGAGATGTTCGAGTAGTCGCAGTTGCACTGCTGTTCTAACAGGTTTCTTCGATTATCTTCAAACCTTATTAAGAGTCCCTCGGAACCTTGTTTTGCGTGCACTTTTTGAAGGGAATCCCAGGCAAAGCACCCAATGAAATTTCTGTATGCGTTATTCGCATGTAAATCAGGAGCATATCCGTTTAGAAATCGAAGTGAAATCAACCTGAGTTTCCTCCAGCGAATTTTCTCCCTGTCCTATCCTTTATGTGGCTTTCACTCACCTACTTCCCAAATTTGTTAAAAAATTGTATATTGTTTTTTTTCTGTTAGACTTTCTTCAACTCTTAGATTTCCTTCAGATCTGAGATATTGCTCTTCTTATAGAATCTGTGATTCTTAGAGATCTTAGTCTGCATCTCTTCAGATATTGTTTTCATTGGAACTTTAGATATTCTTCTCCTATCACTGTAGATATTCTTCTCCTATCCTTAGATATTATTCTCCTTTCTCTAGATATTCTTTTACTTATATCCCTAGATCTACTATTCCTAAATCTATGTTTATCCTTAAATATTCTTTTATCCCTAGATATTTTTCTGTCTCTTTCGTTAAATATTCTTCTCTCTTCTTTTCATAGATCTTCGTTTTCTTTTCCTAGATTTTCCTCTTCTTTCCCTAGATCTTTCATTGCTAAATCTTCTTCTTCTGTCCCTAGATATTTTCCTTTCCCTAGACCTTCTTCTCCTTTCCCTAGATATTTTTCTCATTTCCTTAAATTTTCTTTTAGTTTATATAGATATTTTAATTTCCCTAGATCTTCTTTTAATGTCCCTAAATCCTCTTCTTTCCCTAAAGCTTCTTTTTTCTTTAAGACTTCTTCTTCCTTCCCTAAGACTTGTTCTTCCTTCTCTAAGACTTGTTCCTTAAAATTTCTTCTTCTTTCCTTAAGACTTCTTGTTCTTTCGTGAAAATTTCTTCTTTCGTTAAAACTTCTACCTTCGTCTAAACTTCTTCTTTCGTCAAAACTTCTTCTTTCGTCAGAACTTCTTCATTCGTTCAGACTTCGTCTTTTCTTAAGACTTCTTCTTCTCTTCAGTCATCTTTTTTCCTTAAGACTTATTCTTTCCTTAGGACATCTTCTATTCTTAGGACTTCTTCTATTCTTAGGACTTCTTCTTTACTTAGTATTCCTTCTTTCTTTAGCTCTTCTTCTATCCTTAGAACTTCTTCTTTCCTTAGGACTTCCTCATCCTCCCTTAAGACTTCTTCTTTCCTGAATACTTCTTCTTCTTTCGTTAAGACTTCTTCTTCTTTCCTTAAGACTTCTTCTTCTTCTTTCCTTAAGACTTCTTCTTCTTCTTTCCTTAAGACTTCTTCTTTCCTTAAGACTTCTTCTTATTTCCTTAAGACTTCTTCTTTTTTCCTTAAGACTTCTTCTTCTTTCTTCAAGACTTCTTCTTTCTTTACCAATCATTCGTTCTCATGCGGTGAATATTATATATGACGTTTTTGGTTGGGAACCATCTGTCAAAGTTTTGCAAAATTTAAGTAATAATGACTCAATTTTCATAACAATAAATTTTACAAGTGTGAAATTATTAAATTCACGCCTCGCTTTGCTCCTGATTTGACTCAGGTACCTGATTAGCCCAGCTAGCTCAAAGCCCGTTTGTACCTGAATTCTAAGGACATTAAACACTAGGAACCAGTCCTTTATCCACTAAGATACACGAGCTCATTATTTCTTTTTCACTCCACTTCATTACAATGCTAACAATAATACGTGCTTATGCTATTCAAAGTTAAATTTTCCATTCGATTTTTATATCTTTAGTAAAATTTCAATAAAAAGATTTTACTGTCGTTCAAAATTTAGGTTTTGCTACCAAAAGTCAATACTTATCTTTATAAGCTAAATCTGTACATACATTATAAACCAGCCCAACCAAAATATGCCGTTACATCGTTTAAAATTTCATTGTGAAATAGGAGTTATTGCAAGGTATACCTAGTTCAAAGGTGAGGTTGTAAAATAATGGCAGCAAATCAAACTGATGATGCGTTCTCCAGCTTTAAGTCTAAACAAGTAATTAGATTCATGAAAATATGTCTAACATTCGAAATATTATATAAAATGAAATGTTCGCAAAACATACGTGGGGACGACCTCGAACCTGAAGTTCTTATTTGGTTGGACAAATTCTACAAAGTCAGTGTTTTTCAATCTTACAACAACAAAATTAGAAAATTCATGGCTGTTATCGGAGTATCGCATGCATCATAGATTTGCATCATAGAATCGTTTTAGTACGTAAAAGTTTCATCTTTGAGTAACTTTAGCCTTTTCGATTATTCGTAGAAAAAAAATAAATTAATCATTTTGAATCGTTAAATTCAAACTCAACTTTTCACTTCGATTCTTTGAAACGCTTATGCTGTCTTAAAAAGTAAAGTATTTCCACTACAACCCTTATCAGGACTGGGAGTTATATTTGGTACAGCCTTCACTCTCAGCCAATGTATGAAGTATGAAGAGAAAAGTTCCACGCTTCAATTTATCCGTGATTTGACTTATTTATTTATTTATTTATTTATTTACATATTCAACAGATAAAATCCAATTAATGAATATAGAAATATATAATATACAAAGAATCTACTAATGAAAGAATGTAATATAGAAAGCACAAAATAATAATGAAATATTAATGAAATAATAATGATAAAAAAAAATCAAAAATAATAAACAAAATCAAGGAGAAAAGGTAAAAATTCAAAATCAAGAAAAATAAGAGAAAAAAAACTACAGTATTAAACAGAAAATGTAATGACTTTATCTTTTAAATCTGTTTTGACACGTGACAAGGTCGGTGGCAGAAAACCTAGTCTGAGTGCATTATGCTGTCTAGTTATACGTAACAGCGATGAAAAGTAGTACGTATCAGTCTGTGCAAAAGGAACATTAAACCTTAACGTGGATCTATTTAACCAATCCGAAACACGAACGGAAATCTGGTTGCAGAGGTCAGATGGGACAAGTTAACGGTGCAGTTTGAACAGAAGGCATTCATCGAGAAAAAGTCTGCAAGATTTCAGGGATGGTATTTGCAGCATGGTAAGTCTCGCACTATATCCACAGTAAACAAAACTGAATGTGTAAAGCAGAGAGCGGATGAACCTGCGTTGTACGGATTTAATCGCATCAATCAGATATTGAAAATGTGGGCACCAAATTTGGCAACAGTATTTGAGGATTCTGCGGACAAACGAGACATACAAGTGTACACAAGTGGAGACATCTGTAAAATATTTAGAAGATCTCAGTGTAAAACCCGAAAGTCTGGACGCTTTGGCGGTTATGTGCAAGATATGTTGATCAAATAAAAGTTTAGAATCAAAAATTACTCCGAGGTTTTTAAAATTAAAAACGACGTCGAGAGAGGCTCCAGAAACGTAATAAGAAAATACTAGTGGGTAAGTTTTACGCGTGAATGGCATTTGGCGACATTTTAAACATTCAAAGTAAGATGGTTTGCATTTCACCAGTTGACAAGAGTGAGCAGGTCATTCTGAAGCTGTAAGCAGTTTTCGATTGTATGGATTACCCTGAATATTTTTAGATCGTCTGCATATAGAAGAGAAAAGGAGTTTATCAGACCCGGGAGATCATGAATGAAAATTAAGAATAATAAGGAGCCAAGGATCGAACCTTGTGGAACACTTGAGGAAAGATAGAAGGGAGTAGACGAACAGGAGTTCACAGTAACACCACAAGTACGTTCATGAATGTAGGAAGAAAACCAGTAAAGCAGCGGACCATGGAAACCATATTTGTCTGATTTCAACAGAAGAAGCTCATGGTTGACCGAGTCAAACGCCTTGGTGAAATCTGTGTAAAGAACATCCACCTTTCTTTGCTGATCAATGGCAGAAGCAACAGTGTTGGTGAACGATAGCAAATTAGTAACAGTAGGTTTGCCTTTGATTGCCACTGGCAGTTATATTCGCTCAAAGCCCGTGTGTGATCATGGCTGGATTTGAACCATGGACCACACAACCTAGCAGACATTGTTCTATCTAGAAGAAGTTTCTAACGAAATTGCCAGGTTTTTATCTTATTCGTTCAGTCCTTGCAAACCAATGATAATTTTGCTGTCATTCCAGCATTATCTGTTCCTTGGCACATGCATTATCGGCTAAGTCATGTCTTACATGTTTAAGAAAAAGAATGGTAAATATGAAAATTTGAAGGGAACTTTCTCATTCGTGCTTTAACGTCTTATCTAACCTGCACAACATAATCGCATAACACGTTGTAATAAAACCATTACCACAAATTCAAATTACACGTCACACTATTTCCTTATTTGTATCTAAACTACTTCCTTAATTTCTCAATCACTCTACTGGCTTGAACAATCCGAATCCATATAAAAGCGCTCCAAACTGACCACTCAACTTTGCAACCACACCCATTTGATTTGCAATAAAATCGCACTTCACAACCAACTAGTCACTCGAGTCAATTCATTCAGTCAGTCAATAACCCACTCTTAGCAAATCGTGCTCATAAAATTTTATATGACATGTCGACTGTATCGTTTTCTGTCCAGTTTATTCGCTATCGAAGGAAAACCCTCAGATGACACACATGTTTGCATCGGCAAAACATAAAATGACAACAGCGACAACGATAACAAGACAGCATGTTGCAGTAGCAGTAGCCAAACTGGGTCCACCGCTGCCACTACAGCCACCACAATTCGCCTGATGATGTCTGCATGGGCTGGCTGGCTGGTTTGTCTTTCTGTATGTCTGTCCATCTGTCTAGCAGTCTGTCAGACCATGTCAGCTATGCTAACTTGGTATAATCTTTCCTGCTGTCTATTGTTCGCTGTCACTAGATTTCCAGGCACACCATAGAAGTGCAGCCAGGAGGCTAGTGTGCTGAACGTATGACCTTTTCTATTATGGCTGCCATTAAAGTGTACGTAGTGTGGTGTGCCTATTTACCTCTGACACGGTGGCATCAAGAATCCGAGAAGAAAATTGAATTTCGCGCGTTATGACACACATTGGGCGCTGAATGGACTACTGGAGTTATACTTGCTTGTTGAGCACGTTTCGCAAGCAAAATATTTAAATATTATGTATGGATAGATACATTAGTAGAACTAGAAAGTTTTTACTGTTGCAGAGGTTGAAGAAGAGAGATACGATGGTTGCAATGCTGAATTCGAAATGATAGTGTGATTTTAGTAGGTGTTCTCATATGGATTGGATTGGATTGCATTTGTGCATATAGATTCAGTGAATCCAATTAAGCATAAAGCGGGATGAATGTGGGGAAACGGTTTGTAATAATGCTTTATGACACGCACGTTTAGCGGTTGAGGACAAATTGGATGAGTGTCATATTTCACAAAAGACCTTAAATGTCTGGAAATCGAAGACCGAGCATCCACGCGTTAATAAAGGTTTTCATTTTCCCAGTTCCATAAAATCAATCTAAATATTTTTTACTGAGACACCCCCATTAAACAGTACATTCGTTCAAATGCAACCGTTATTAAAACCCCTGTTCTTATAAGAGCTCCATTAAGGGTGGTAAAAACATGCCTCTTGACGAGCCTTTCAGACACACTTGTCCTCACTCATTTTTTGCCATTTTACAACGCATAGTACCTATTATAAATCTTTTTCGCGTCTGCCTGGCATAGCCTATGACAAATATTCACTGTCACAATAATTATCGTTTAATATTTTCATGTCGTTCTGAAGAAATACTTATTTATTGCAACGATGACTACGCGACAAATTCGCGCGATAGTGATGATAAGAACGATGTCGAAGTGAAGTGATGATGAATGTATCGACTGATGGTGACATTGGTGGTGTTGTGGTAATATGACTGCATTTCGAATACGACAGCAAAAATATTGCTCAAGTATGCATGAATGATTACATGGTGATGAAAAGCAAGCCATATTTGTAGTACGGCATACATACCTGTTTACCAAGTTAGTACACTGTTATTATAAGAAATTGTAAAAGTAATTATGATTCGTGCGACAGGTTTTTGTGAATGTGTGTTGGAATGTTGATATCTCAGAAAGAGAGACTGCTTGGCTAAATAAAACTGCTGCTCTGAAGCGTTCGTTCGAGGCCAAATTAATGCAAGTTGAGAATATGCTTTGGAATTTGAAAATCGTCGAGCGAGATGCAGTAGAAAAACTGGAAATTTTACATTGAAAATTAAAATTCAGGACATATGCTTGGGAATATGCTGTCAGCTTTTTTTTGACTTGAGTTTTACTACAAGTGATCTTCGTTCGGTGGAAAAATTTACCAACTGATTAGTTGGTAAGTCGCTGTAATCATAGAGTTTCTGTGTGTCAAAACACTTTTCTCGAAACGACTTTTTTTTAGATTGGCGGGTAAGATAACTCAAAAAGTTCTCAACCGATTCTTATGAAACTTGGCAAACGTTTTCTCTATAGTACAGGGTGGAGCGCCACAGACAGATGGATTGCAAAATTGAATAAATCACAAACTACTGAACATTTTTCAGGTTTTTTTTTAAATTTTCCTCTATTTTATAACAATGGAAATTTAAATTTACAAAGCTTTAAATAGTGTATCACTCAAATGTGCTCCTTTCCCCGTGTACACTGTAACAGCCTTTTTCTGAAGTTTTCATGCATTCTTTGAAGCATTCTGACAGGAATTTCTGCGATATTGATCCGGATATTGTTCACTGAAAAAAAATCCACATGGCGCCCAGAGCCATGTAACATAGCGCATTATTTATGGCGCCATACGCTATGTACATAGTACTCTGAGCTATGCAATATGGCTCCCTGCGCCATAATGTCAGAATCTACATAGCGCGTGGTCCTATGTAACATGGCGCAGCATTTATGGTCCCACACGCTATGTACATAGTGCCCTGAGCTATGCAGTATCGCTCCCAGCGCCATAATTACATGGCACAGAAATTATGGCCCCACACGCTATATTACATAGTGCCATGAGCCATGTAATATGGCTCATGCCACTCCAATTATAACTCGCAGCCATGCTGTGTGAGGGAACGTATAAATGTCAGCTAGTGACATTAGAGCTTGTGTCTACATAATTGACTCATTTTGAACTGAAGTACTAGCTGCGATATTTTCGATACTTCGACCGGTGAATTTTCACACTGGAGCAGGAACATTCAATAGTGAGTATGTTGACTCGAATTTATCGAATTTATGTTTGGTGGAATTGATATTTGGTGGAATTTATATTTGGTGCACTGAAAAAACACATAGCGCCAGACGCCATAGTTTATAGATTTCTGGCGCCATGTACATAGTCGATTTCAGTCGATTTGTGATAAAATATAGCGCCACACGCCATAGTACATAGGAGCAGGTGCTATGCTTATAGCCCTCCACGCCATGTACTATAGTCCTCCACGCCATGTACCATAGTCCTCGACGCCATGTACTATAGTCCTCCACGCCATATACTATAGTCCTCCACGCCATATACTATAATCCTCCACGCCATGTACTATAGTCCTCCACGCCATGTACTATAGTCCTCTATGCCATGTAATATAGTCCTCAAAGCCATATACATGGCGTGGAGGACTATAGTACATGGCGTGGAGGACTATAGTACATGGCGTGGAGGGCTATAAGCATAGCGTCTGCTCCTATGTACTTTTCGCCATGTATTATGGCGTGTGGCGCTATATTTTATCACAATCCCCAAATCGACTATGTACATGGCGCCAGAAGTCTATAAATTATGGCGCCTGGCGCCATGTGTTTTTTCAGTGTTCTTGAGGGCTTCCAAGGTCCTAGAGCGGTCATTGTAGACTTCAAATTTGAAATTTACCCACAGGGAAAAATTGCAAGGGGCCAAATCAGGAGACCGCGCTGGCCAGTTCAAATCTCCTCTTAAAGAGATGAGGCGTCCGGGAAACCTTGTTCTCAAAAAGTCCGTGACAATCCTTGCTGTGTGGGCTGCGGCTTCATCCTACTGAAAGGAGACGTCTTCCAGTTCAAACTCCAGTTCAGGCAAGGAAAATCCTGGATCATGGTAATGTAACAAGCTGAGTTGACCAAAACGGCTCGGTTGTCTTCTTCAAAAAAGTAAGTGTCGATGATCCCATTTCTTGAAAGGGCACACCGCACTGAAAGCCTGTCGGAGTGCAGAGGCCTCTGGTGGAGCTCATTCACCGAAGAAACAATTCGATTTCGATGGAGAACACGGCCGCGGGGGGCAATATCGAACCTTAAACGAAAGGCACGCTGTACGCGTATGATTGAATGGGCTTTTTCAAAATAGGCTTTTACAAAAAACGTACGCTGTTGCACAGACCACTCCAGGCTGGCGACTGAGTGGAGACACAACACAAACCTCCCATCCTCGCCACTCGCCACGCCCACTCCCCACCACCCAAGTATGTTAGAAGAAGAATGCCTCTACTCTCAAATCCATCTGTTTGTGGCGCTTCACCCTGTATAAACTTCTAGTTGAACTTCAATAATGGCAAAAAAATTTTCAAAATTTAGCATTTTCGACCCAAAAACTGTCGAAAAAAGGGTCAAAAATCGCACTTTTTTTTTATGAGGCGTGCTAATTCACGATTTTTTCCTTTATTTTTTTTTCTTGGTTCAACTAGAAGATACATGTTTAATAAACACACTCCAGCCCATTTTTTTGAATTCAAATTGCTGTAACTGATGCTAAAAATCCCGCCGATTGATGCCTTTCGCCACGAGGATTTCAGAAGATTGGTTACTACGGCGGCCATTTTGAAACAAAAAATTAAATTAAATCAGGTTCTTGTATTTTAATATGTAATGAGTAAACATGAATACTTTCAAAACGATTCATTTATTCCTTCTATTTTAAATAAGCCTCTGAAAAACGGGCTAAATTCAGGCGTTTACATGTATCGCCGAAGAACTCGAAGAATCGAATAAACAAAACTTCAAAGTCTTTTCCTTTAAATTCGGAGGGGCAAAAACTTTATTTTCACGGCTATGCTTTTCAAAACTAATGATAAAAACCAATTTCCAAGGTCATCATATCGTTCAATATATTGTAAATTGCTGAAAAAACTTATTCGAGTTGTTTTCAAATACATATGCAGAAAATATCTAATATCTTAATGGACAACTAGATATAGTCGCGACAACGAGATCAAAATCGTAACATAAAATAGCATCTAAAGCGTAAGTGATTCAGTTTATGGAGGCTGTCTTAATGCTATTGTTTTGCACGGAATGTATCTACACAGCACCCGTAAAAGATTTGTTCAAATAAATTGATGTAATTATATGAGCAAGTTCTTTGGCGCCAGTCATATGAATGAATCATTCAGATAATGTATGATCTGAATTGGTTGAAGGTTTTTGTTTCTAACTGTGTGGAAAATTCTTGAATAGAGTTTTGTTGTTGATAATAAAATAATATTTGTTCGAATGTTTATACTTCAGACTACTCTCTACCCTTCAAATGAACTTTGAAACTCCTACTTCATCAAAAGAAATTTCATAGTGTCTATATAAATTTAAATATGCAATAAATCGATTGCTTCCCACATTTCAATGACGTGAAGTTTTAAATTCTTCACATTATTCTGCATTTAAATATTTATTCCATAATACATTCTTCGAATTGTTTACTTGAATAAGCGAAACGTAGACGTCTACGATTCGATCGGTCAGTTGAATGAACTGTTTCTCGATAACGACGTGTTTTGTTGCATTTGATATGAACATATAAGCGTGATGAAGCTGAAATTGGTTTATTTCACTTTCACCTACTTTGAAAAATCCGGAAATTATGTTTGTGACCATCTGTTTTTTTGTTGCCATTCATTCACGGAGTACCACGCGGCAAGTGTTATCGTTTAATTTTTTGATATAGGTATTGCTTGTATTAGAATAAGTGCGTAGGAATGAAGTAGATCATCATTTTGATCTGATCGTTAAGCTAGCTTTAATAAATGCACCAGAAACGTATGTGTATGATGCAAAAAATGTAAGAGACTTTTTATCTGACCCGACAATGATGCATTCGCACTTAGAGCGGATTGTTTTCATGTTTAATTTAAAATTTCACGGACATTCAAGATTATGTTTTTTCCCATTCTTCCATACTTTCCTCTGCTACTTTCCTGCTTCTTCTCTTTGTGTTCAGTATCTCAATGGAAAACTGTTCCTAACATTAACAATAAAACTCATGACTTTGTCCTATGTAACATTCCTTTCCACAATATGACTGCTCAAGCTTGTAATATACCCTACGTCCAACCTGACTTACATCATTCTTCTCTTTCCATAGTAAGTGCTGTTGTTTATCCAGCTCCGCCATTTAAGCAGACTTTGCTAAGACAGCGAATGAAATCAATTTGACTAACTGGTACTTTGTCGCGATGATGTGGCGTCCACCCTCAAGGCAAAATATGCAGCTCGTGCCAAGTATCGAGCTTCGGGTTATTTAATTGACTATTGCGAATTCTCAGCTGTCAAAACTGCCGTCACACAAACTATTTGTGATTACTTCAATAGCATCGGATCCTCTAGCCTCTTCTAGCCAACACAAGCCTTTTTGGTCTTACGTTTACTGCCGAAAAAAATCCCACGGTTTCCCCGATTCCATGTTCGTTAATGATATCATTGCTTCTAATTCACGGAAGGTTTGTGATCTGTTTGAAGATTAACTACTTATCCTCTTTCTTTTCCGAGCAAAATTCAATCACATCTTATGGACTACCGTTCTCCTCCGACATCCTTCTCTTTTATTCAAGCCAACACCCTTGCCATTGACTCCTTACTTGAATGTCTAACTGTTAATGTCGGTCATGTTCTTAAGGACACCGAATCTCTTTCGTCTTTCTTTTGTGTTCCTTTGGCTAGAATTTCAACCTTAGATCCTGTTCGGGCTCCTTTCCATGCTGCTAAAAATGTGCTCATGTTTCTCCGATCCATAAATCCAGTGGTCCAAATTGTATACGCAATAATCTTTCTATTTACCTCCTTTCTCGCTCTTGTAAAGTACTCGAAAGAGCTGTTTACTATAGGCTACTTCATATCCTTCATATTTCTATTGTTCTTACGCAGCATGAGCTCATAAAAAGTAGATCTTCCACTACTAACATCTTAACCTTCAATAATTTGATCGTTTTCGCCTTAGATTAACAGAAACTCTTCGATTCTGATGACCACAAGCTTCTTCTTTTAAAGCTCAAAGGTCATGGGGTATCTGTACTTCTCTTGTCCTGGTTCTCATCTTATGTTTCTGGTCGTATCTATGTTGTATCTGTGCATTCTCATGCCTTGTTCTCATACTGCCGTGCCTGGAGTTCCTCAAGGTTCGATACTAGGTCCTTTGTTATTTCTGTTATTTATCAACAGTCCCCTTCCTTCGAAAATTCTCCCTGTCGTCCATTTGCTGATGACTTTAAGTTGTTCAGAGACGCTTGTTCAGTTCGCTTGATGATTGTCATCAGCTCTAATGTAGAATTTTTGTGCTCTGAGTGAATGGTGAATGTGTCTAAATGTTATCATTTGTCATATGGTCGTAAATTGTCTCGTTATTGTCTCGCTATTTCTTCCATTCTTCTGCTGTATCTTGATTCCCAACTTTTAAAACGTGATGTTAAACGTGATGTTAGATTTATAAAACTGCAAGTACCTTTTTTTACAGTAATTGCCTGTTTTAAAGAGGGTTGCTATGAAGGGATTTAAAATGTACATGGGATTATAAAACACGTTGGGTTTTCCCCACTTTAAAGACTTTAGGTGTCTACAATTTTTTAAAGTAATTAAAATAAACCTTTGAAATTTCTGGGAATATGGATTTGAAATATTGTGAAATTCCTATAAATAGGTATCTTATCCTCAAAATATTTCATTTGTGAGTTTTTGTGCTGACAAGTAATACGGATTGTTATTTTCAGCGAATTTTATTCCGTGCACTTGTGATATTTGGTTATTAGTACTTTTTAGCAAAGTTTTGGCAAAATTTCTTTTCAAAATGGAAAAAGCGCGCAGTATTAAGCCGGAAGTTAGAAGTGTGATTGTGGCGCTTCATAAACAAGGAAAGTCAGAAAGAGAGATCAGTAATGAAGTAAAAATTTCAAAGACTGCTGTACATAATGCTATCGTTAAATTCAAGGACAGTGAAAGTTATTGTGATGCTGTAAGGAGCGGACGACCCAGAGTGACAACAGAAGCAGAGGATAAGACTCAAGTGCTTATGAGCAAAAGGGATCGAAAGTTAACTGCACCGGAAATTCGAGCAGAGTTCAACGCGGGACATTCAAACTCCATACGCTTGTCAACTGTAAAAAATCATCTAAGGGAAGCTGGACTCGTTGGGCGTGTAGCAGCCAGAAAACTTCTGCTTCCAAAAAGGTAACAGACAAAAGCGGTTAGAGTGGGCACGAACTCATAGCCAGTGCACAATTGAAGACTGGTCACAGGTGCTTTGGACAGATGAATCAAAATTTGAAGTTTTTGGCTCCAAACGGAGGGTTTATGTCAGGCGATCTTCTGGAGAAAGAATAGCCGCGAACTGTGTAGTACCAACAGTAAAGTATGGAGGTGGTTCTGTTATGGTTTGGGGGTGCTTTTCGCTTGCTCGAGTGGGTGAATTAGTTCGAATTGATAGCACGTTAACTAAAGAACGTTGCAAGGAAATCTTGCAGAACACGGCCATACCATCAGGTTTGCGGTTAATTGGGCGGAATTTCACCCTTCAACAGGATAATGACCCCAAACACAGTTCTAAATTATGCAGACGATATTTAGCTGAAATGAAGAATGATGGAATACTATTGAATATGACCTGGCCCCCACAATCACCTGATTGTAACCCAATTGAATTGTTATGGGAGGAATTAGATAGAAGGGTACGTGAACGCTGTACGACGTCAAAGAAGGGTGCAACAATATCTCCCAAGATATTGTAAGAAAATTAGTTGAAAGAATGCCAAAGATTACTAAAGCAGTAAAAAATGCCAATTCAAAGTAGAAAAAGATTCTTTTTATTTATTATAAAATTTGACTTGTAAACTAGAAAAACAATAAGCTGACATTTGACAATTACATAAAAAGTAATCAATTATATTTTATCTAGAAATAAATTCTAATTACCATGAAAACTTTATTTTCTCGATTCCTAAGTAGTCTTAAACTGTTTGCCTGTAGTGTACATGCTAAAACTCGCAAGGTAAAAAGAAATAGCTGTAACGTATGTTTGAAATTTTTCAAGAATTCAGCTTGGTTTTTCTTTGAAACTGGCCTTTGTTCTAGGTTAGAAGCATATTTTATGAACCAGAGAAGTTCCAAGTATCCGAATTTGTATATTTTTTTAAAAATTTCGTTGAAGGTTTGAAAGCAGTAGTGGACCAAATTACAAAATATTATTGACAAGTTGCTTTGATTGATTTTCAAATGCATTCTATCTTCCGATCAAAACTAAAATACATAGAAGTTCTGGTTTAATGCGATGTAGTTCGGGATTCTCGGCAAGTTTCCATACAAATCCCAGCCTTCTAAAAGTCGAACTCTCTTTAAAATTTGCAAAATATTTTATGAATAATTTAATTTTTCCATTTTATTTAGTCCGCCCAAATTGTTTTCATACTAATAATGACTGGATACTCGACTACTATTTACAATATATCATAAATTTGACATCCACGCCGCTCTTCTGTTTTTTTAGCCAAAAAACAATTCGAGAACACGTCAAAAAAATATCTTAAGCCTACCACCATAACACGACAATTATGGCTCTCAAATCAATTAATTGATTCTCATGCTTTTATCCAGGATGGAAAACGCAATTACTAAGCAAAACACTGAATTTTATTTCGATGCAAAATTCCATTTGAGTTGAAAATTAGTCATTCAACATCATCATCATTACCAATAAACATTGTTTCTAAATCAATTCATTTGGGCGATTACAACCCGCATTAGACAAAAAAAAAATCATCGGATTATCGACTTCCGAGAATAGGTGGAATAACTAATATTTTAATCCATTTTCGGAACCACGACTAGCCGAAATGAAATAGTGCTTCTACCAAATTTAGTTGCTTCCATCATTATTTTATTTGAGGTTTCGCTATCGAAAATTAAATTGTAAACGATTTTTTTTCCTTGCTTGAAACTTATTCCCAATCGAGAAGGTCACTAGGCAGACCAGAAAATAATCTGCACGATTGTTGAAGTTGTTGTGTTCTATAAAGATACCAAGAATTACCAATTGTACCTATGTTTTTCGCATACTCTTAATCCAGCCATATTTTGAATTGTTGTAGATTTCCATTCGTATCTACGTTACCGATGGATAGAAGTAGTGAAGGCAATATGATCTATACCTAGTAATTTTCTAGTCGAATTTCGATTTCTAGACCTTGTACATGATTGAACCAGAATCGTTTCTTCTAATTGCTGTGGATATCTTGTTCTTTTTCAGATTTCGGTGAAGATTGTTTGAATTTAGATTCGTTTTCCATCTATTTCTGGTTGAAGTTTGACCTTGTTTTTGAATAAACGATGGGAAAATGTTATAATGGTGTTCGGCTGATTGGTGTTGGTTTGGTGAGCAGAGCTTGGAACAAGACTGATTCGTTGGGTGTTGTTAATTATGCTCATAAGCAATTACAATGTTGTGAATTTTGTAGAAAGCTAGTGAAATCCGAAGATTTCCTATTGGTTTTGATGTATTTCGTGTAAATGTTGTAAGCAGAAATGTTAACTGATTTTGATTCCTATTTTACTTTCAGCAGATTTAAACCTTAACCAGATTTTAACGAGCCAAAATTGTTCAGCTCAAGTTTGACTGGCATACAGAATGTTTTCTCATTTTTGAGTAGTGTTTTTTTTTAATAACTTTTAAAGGGCTTTCGAAAGTTCTTTAGTAACGCTCACACTTTCAAGTGTGATTTTACAAAACAGTGTACTGTTTATTGTTAAAGTTTTAGAATTTACATATCGAAAAATAACTTTGATCGCACGCTATTTTACCTGTGTAACATATCACTATCAACAATCATGTCAGTTTCACTGACGATTGACTTTCCAAACTCCATTCAAATCAATCAACCCAATCAACCCTCGCTGACAGACCCACAGCTAACATGCCCACATTCAAATCAATAATACAATCAACAATGTCATTCAACAAAACAAATAATATCTGTCCACTTGTTTACCATTGTATCTTACGGCTCAAATCTAATTTCTGCACTCAAACACACCTATTAGATATTGAATATCATACGAGCACATACATACAGGTATGTATCTGTACTAAAGTAACAAAAACAACGAAAAGTGACTAATAGTTCGTCTGTTCAAAGACAGCACAGCTCATTCAGCACTCAGCAACAGACAAGGCTAGGAAAATAATAAAACAACAGTCCAACGAAACCATAATTACACATAATACAATGCTTTACCACTGCAAGTCCATAATATTAAAAATCGAAAACCAACAAGGTTTTCTTCTTACTTTGTTTTAACTGTTTTTGATTCGGTTAATTGCATTAACCCAAATTTTTCGATTTTTCTCTGTATTGCGTTGGCTTGCGCGACGATTTCGAAACAATGAAACAATATTCAAATTAATGTTGATTACCATTAACAGCGGTCAAGTCAATAAGCTTATTTACAATAAAAAGAACAACAAAGATATAAGTGCCTGTCTCAGATTGTTTATCTGTCGGACTGTCGTGTTTTCTTCTCTAATTGCTGTTTCAGACTTACTTTCGTTCGATGCAACAGCGTTGTTTGTTTTGTTGCAAATTAAGTGAAGTGACAATTCAAACATGAAAAATTAGCAGTAGTTGCGAAAATCGCAACGATGGAAAATTTGCTTGGATACATTTTCTGTTTCTTGATTTCATTGTGATCGTTTGCTTACATTTCGTGATGTAGGGAATTTTATATTTAATTCGAAAGGATGTTGCAGAGCTAATGTTTCATTGTTGACCAGTTGAATGAATGTTTTTTTTTTCTAGCTTACGCGAAATGAAATATATAAATTGGCGAATGCAACAATGAAGTTGAGAAAATGACATGACTTTCTATGTTGAAGGAATTGTTAGTTAAGTTTTTTTTTGATATCTTTTTTATTTGAAGCGGTGAACAAAATTTTGAATTTCTGCATCTTTCCATTCGAAACATAAATATTTCCCTAATAGTAAAATTAATTATATTTTTCTTTCTGTTTCAGGTAAGTTTCATTTGTTGTATTTTCATCATTCAGTGATATGTAAGTATTGAATAACGCCCAAAGAAGTGAACCAAAGAAAAAGAAATAAAAACGACAACCGATGTGTGATATTCATCTTGAAGATAACCATTGTTTTCGCGACAGACCTAAATTTTTCTTTAATATTGGTAAATATATGTATTTGTTTCGTTGAACTTCTGATCGCTTTATGATCAATAGTCGCTCATGTGTAATGCTTATATATATTGTCATGCTTATGGCTCATAGTGAATCCCACTGCAATAACAATTTAGTTGTGATCAATTCTATGGTTTTTATAAGCTTGTATTCAGAAGAACTTCGTCGTGAGAAGGAATTTTCAGGGCTTTAGTTTTCCACTTTGAGTGATATTTTTCACAATTTACTTATTTTCTATCCATCAAATTCACCATAGATCTCATGTTGAATAAGATCAGAACTGTCACAAAGCCGTAGCAGCGATTTTAATGCTTGAATTTCGCTGAACAGCAGGCTTGAGTCGTTCATAAACGAAGGAACGAAAACAAAAGATTCAGTTTGGTGATAAGCACGAACTATATCACAATCTCATTTCCGGCCGGCCCATCAGCTTACATTCGAACGGCACATCAGTTCACATTTGAACGGCTGATCATTTCTTGTCCGAACGTCTCTCCGTACATCCATACTAATTTTTAGCTATTTTTGCTGCCTGCATTCCTGTCCTTGTCAGCAGATACAAATAATGTGTGTAGCTCGACGATCCAAGTGACACCGAGTATTAAAATCAATGTGACATCAGTATTAACCTGGATTTATCACGAAAATGATTTTATGGGCTAGAAAATTCGAATTAGCGTGAAAGAAAGAAAATCATACATGGCGATCGGTGGTTGCATGCAGTAACGAAAGATATACTGGTCTAATTCTCTGAACCATTTGAAAGGAAATTCCTGGCTCACAGTTCAGCACGTCCAACACCATATTCCTTTTGACTGGTTTTGTATTGATTGAAATAGTGACAAAAAGAGATGTATCAATGAGACTGAAGCGTACGAGATTTATTGAAACGAATCACCTAAAAACAGGTCTTCTAAACAGGTCTCCTAGCTTTGAAATCACGCCATTTTCAACGGCTTCTCTTTATTTTCAGACGTTTGTGGAGCCAAACCACAACCTTTTATAATGTGATTATACCATAACCTGAGGTAAAAGTCTGACTGTGGAGAAAATGCATTCAATAGAATAATACTCGCCTATTACTTATAGAAATCTTGCTGCTTCGTCTGGAGTCAGCAGAAAAGGCAACTTTTTTTCCATTCTTAGATAGCAAAATTTCGGGCCATCCGAAAAGACAACTTTTTTGTCCATTCTCAAACTATCCGCTTCGGTGTCTTTTTTTATCCGTCTTGCGAAAAGAATTTGCAGGCTGGTCTCCTTGATCTAATACTAATCGCTTAAGCTCTAGAACTATACATACACTTTCCAGAGGGTTAGCATCACTCCCTTCTTTTTTGGACGATGGTGTGAATTGGTTCCATATCGCTTACTGAATCAATGATTTGATGCTATCTATCACACGGTAGTTAAGAATTGATATTTGAAAAACATCTGCCCACTTTTAATAATAAAGGTATTGAATGGCAAAAGGCCTAGAACTGATTCCTAAGGCACACCGCTCGAGGTCGTTTTTGTAAGGAAGAAGAGTTACGCAGCTGGATAAGGGAGAAGAGTTACTCAGCTGGATAAAGAAGGGTGTGTTCTAGAGACAACCTGAAGTGATTTCCACGGTGACAACTAATCAATTTTAAAGGATAATTTTATACATAATCCCATCGTTGTATAAAAAATCGGATTCTTTTCCAATATTCAGGAAGTATTTTGTTGTTGTTGAATTTCTTATTTGAAAATATTGCACATTGTTAGAAGAGCGTGGGTTTCAAAGTGTAGTGCCCAATCATTCTTAATGACCATTAAAATAATATTTAGAAAATCATTTATGCTTACTTTGTAGAGTGCATCAATCAATATTGGAAATAATTCCAATTTGATTCGGCTTCGGAGGCTTATTCCGCAAAACGATCGAGTTTTCCGTATCAATATTCTCTGCTTTGATAAGCTTTAGAGACGATATACGTTGTCTATGCTGATTTATAGACAAGAAGGGACCCATGATCACAATCAATAACCAATTTTTAAGATGTAATTAAAGAACAATAAGAACTTTCATAAAAAAATCTTAAATTATCCCCTGGTTTAATTGATAGAATTTACAAAATGGGCATTATATGGTTTGAAAAATGCGACGGCGATGTCGTAATAATCCTAATGATTATTGGAGTGGAATATTTAATAAAGGAACACGTTCACGTGCTGATGAATGTAGAAAGTTTCATTTACCTCGGTGGGATACCGACCATCCTGCTGTTGATGTGAGCAGAACAATCGTCATCGAAGCTATATCGTACGAACGATGTGCGCTTGTCCCGGAAGCAAACACACCCTCGGTCTTGTTCGAACCAATTTCAGAATTCGGCTGTTTGGGGCCAAATGGTGGAAGTAAATCGAATGAGCTGACAGAGAACTTAAGTCGTATCTAACCCTGCCTAATAGCACCGTCCGATACAGATTGACAATAATCGAGATAAAACTTAAATGATCTAAAGCGTTTTATTTGTCATTTTTAATCAGTCGAATCAAATCAACAATCAATCGATGCAATGCGACCTCCTCTCCAGGTAAAACACTGGAAAATGATTCGTGCGATGAAACCGATTTGGCTCAGCAACGAAAAACTGAAAAGTATCAAATGTAGTAGAAATTGCTGGCCAAAGTTGTGGTATTAAGTGATATATCGAATAGTTCCAGCAAAACAGAACCAAGGATATCCTTCAGAAGCGGAAGGTCGGAGCAAACCAAAGCTTCGAAGAACACGCGATCATATGAGCTATTTTGGTGGAAGAGCTAGTATTTTGGTCAGAGCTCTGGAGGATTGAGAGCCATTCTTCTACCTGTTCCACCTTCCAAACATTCATTGCTCTTCTTTTCCAGAGCTGTCTGATTCTAATTCACATCGCTTAGCAATCACTTTCGACGATTTAAGCACTATTAAAAAATACTGTACTTCTGCAGATCAGTTCCCATCGAATCTTGGATATTGTATTCTCTAATATTCCCATCGATCAGCTAGAAATTTGTGAATCTCTTCTTCTGTATACAGGAGTTAACTTGCATCATCATACTTCGGAATTTGTGAGCCGTATTCCCTTTTTAAACTCAGATTCCCTTTTTAAACTTAGATTTCTAACTTCAGAATCCTAAATAAAACTTTTTTAAGCATAACGGCTTGAACTCTCTTTTAAACTCTCTTAATTGGACTTTGGCTATCAGATTTCCAAATTGGAGAATGCCGCCCTTTTGCATTCGCATGATTTGCAAGTCCATGTCATTTTGGTTATGGAAATGGCGCGATTGGAAAACAGTTAGATACTGGTATATGTCATCAAATATGTTGAAGCTTTGTCAGAAAAATAAAAATAACAATTTGTGTTTCGTATAACTACTTAGAAAATATTTTTCAATATTCGATTGGTTCTGATTCAATAACGATCGAAGGGGGTAGCTAAAGGAACAATATCCTGTCAACGTTATTCTGTGACGATTTAGTCAACTATTTTTACAGCATTTATTTCAATTATCTATCCTCAATGAAAAAAAAGCTAACCTCTTTAGTTTAATAAATCTATCAATTTAAACCTGCACTTCAAAAACAAATACCGAGAAAAATTTAATGGATCTGGTCCACCACTTGACCTACCAGCTTACCTTAAACTGAAGTTTGCTACAAAAAGGCAAATTAAAAATGCTTAAAAGTCCCATTTATCTCAAATAGAAGCCTCACTGCCGACAAGTAACCTTAAACCATTTTGGTCTCATTGTAAGTAAATACGCGCTACTGAGATCTTACCTTATCGTATCGAACTTGGAGACCAAATTTTCATTTGTCCTCAAATACGGTTCAACATTCTTTCCCTGTATTTTCAAACACCAGTTTTTTTCTTCCTTTCCCTGCATTTCCCATTTGTTTATGCCTTATATCCTAAAAACTTCATTCGAGTTGAACTTAATGGCAAGCGGTCACTTCCGATTCCTATTGTCGACTACATCGGCTATTGAAACAGTTATTGAAACACTGAACCATTATTACCAAACAATTATCCAGTGCCAACAATCGTTTGTTTGTTTTTTAAGGGATTAATGAATAACTGAACCAATAAAACTCTGATATTCAACAAAAGTCTTTCTGAACACATAATCCCTGCTTCCTAGAAAGCAGCTCTTATAAACTCATTTCCTCAATTTAGATATATTTCTTGTGCTGCCAATTACCATCCGATATCGCTTCCTCTGGCTCCCCTTGGAGCGATATATTTATGGTTACTCAATTTGTTGTCAGCAGTATAGAATTCCACAAATCTAGTTTACTACATAAATATTGTTGCTGTTTGAAATACACGCCATATATACAGACTTTTCAAAAGCATTTGATAATGTAGACCATAATCTCCTGTTGATATTTCAAAAACTAGGATCTTTATTGTCTATTTATAATGGCTAGAGTCCTATAATTATGATCGATATTTTTCTGTCGGATAAAAGTCCTGCCTATCAACTCCATTTAAATCCAAAACTGGATTTCCACAAGGATCTGTTCTGGGTACACTTCTTTTCTTATTTTATGTGAATGATCTGCCGTCATTTTTTGTGTAAATGTCTTTTTTACGTTGATGACCTGAAACTTATTGGAACAGTAAGATCCATCGAAGACTGTACATTTCTTCAATTCAACCAGCACATACTTGAAAATTGGTGTCAAACAAGCTTGTAATAAATATTCAAAGTTGGCGTCAAACAAGCTTAGAACAAGATTTTCAAAAATGAATTTTCCAAAGAGCGATTCCACTGGTTTATGGCTATTTAATAAATTGCCACTTACTGCATTCTTCCTGTCAGGGATCTTAGAGTCACTTTTGACGTTAAACTAAGATTTGATTTACACATCTTTGATATATTCAATCGAGACTCTAAAATGTCCGGTTTTGTTTTAAGATCCTTTTAATTATTCGTTTGCTTTCAGCACTCTTTTTTCGTTCAAATTTCTTGCTGAAGAACTCTTAGAATACGCCTTAGATGTCTGGTTTTTATAGTACGAATGTCAGTCCAATGTAAGATTACGCGAATCTTTCTTTATAAAAGCATAACTTTCCTTATTTAGGATACTCTGACCCACTGACTACACTTAAACTTCATCTGTTGTTTACTCGTATTAACAGTATTAACTGTTTAAAATATGCTCCAACTATAATACTTTTGAAGACATACAATTTCGTAATTCTTCCCGCGACACTCGGTGCTCAGAAACTTCTGCAACGACATTTGCAAGATCTTCCATTTAGTGCCTCTTGACTTTGTCAACACTAACGACGAACCACAATGCTCTGCCTCCATCCATCTCAACTTTCAAACTAGCGTTAAGTGGCAACGTTATCAGTATTGTTGTTTGCCAAATAAAATAAAATGTTATATATTCTTTTGTCATGATTCTAACTAGCGATAATAATTAAGTATTCCCATCGCCTCTTATATTGCAGTTTTGTCATCTGTGTAACCAATATGTAATTATCGCCTACAAATATTGATCAAAAGCCATTCTAGGGCACACATCCTGCGCTGTTTCACTCATATTGTGTCGGCTGCTTCCTGTCCTCCATTGAATAAGCACATTAAATAATTTTGTTTGATATTTTACAAATTCACAATGATGCACTCAGCTATTTTTTCAGTTTGCAAGCTTTAAATTTCAATGGATCTATTTTGAATGATTGTCAAAAGTTACACCACATTAGTTTTTGAGAACCCTGCAGAAGTGAATAAATAATTTACATTAATTTTCAATGTAGAGGCTGATATAAGCTGAATAGCCTGATGATCAAAATTCTTGAGATAGAGCGACAATCATTTTGAGTAATTAATGCTCAGCTCTCTAACAAAAAAGATTACTTTAACCGATATTTTGGTTTTCCTTCTACATTAGCTTATAACGTTAGCATTTTCAATTTTACTGAAATTTTAAACGCGAATTTGCTAAGCATTTTTCATGTATGTATGTATGTATTTTATTCAACCGTAATATTTACATATAACATATTTTGTAACAGAAAGAAGACTTTCATTTATGAAGACTTTCTATTTTGAGTTTATTTTGTAGCTTGAATTGCCATATGCAATGTCCTTTATTTCTAAAATAAATGTAAGAAAATTTGAAAATTGACATTAAGTCATTGATGGGTCCTGTATTTGACAACCAGTAAAGACCATGGTACCGCAATTATTCAAATGACGTCCAGTCACGCCACTTATAGTCATTCTTCAATGAAAATGGATTCAATGTTTCACCAAAGTACATCTTCTGATCTCGCCGAAAAGAATCATTTTCTCTAGTGAACGGTGTGTTGTTCTCCACAGTTTGGACATTTTTCAATTTTATGTGCATCTTAAAATCAAATGCATTATATAAATTGTGTGTACTTGGCGTCAAGTTATTGTAATAGTTCCTGAGCGATAAGCAGTTGGAGTATTTTTTTAATCTTCAATAATTTGAGATTATTAAAACTATTTTAAATAATCTCAACTTTTTCGTTATGAATTCGTTATTTTTTGCATAATATCGTTATTTTTTGCATGAATAAAAAAAAATTTGTAAAATAATATTTTTCGACATGTAATAACGCATCTGCTTCTGAACACGTAACATTTTTGGACGGATGTTAACGTCAATTCGCATAACAATGCTTCTTAATTGCCACCCGGCATTTTATTTATCTGTGAGTAATTTATTGAAAGTTGTGATTTTGCATTAAAAATACGTTTCATAGAAATATTTTTTGAAATTGATAAAAAACAATTGATATTGATAACAAAACATTTAATAAAAAATATCGGTATACTCTTGTTAATTTTTAAATTCATTACATGTTATTCGTTACTTTTTATATTACTTTTTATCCGGTACATTTTCTTTATCTTATAAATGTCTAAATCATATAAATGTCGCACTCATGCTTCAAAGAACAATCAAAAAATTTTACAAATATTTTCTTTAAATTACGTCCTGTGTTAAAGAGTACTTGTTGCGAAAATTACATCATAACCATAACAAAAACATTCAAATCTGTGGAATCATCTCAACAACAAGTATCTTTACATCAGTTAATTCAAAGTATTTCTCATCAAGGTCAAAGCAACTAAACGGAAATCGGTGTCGCCACTATATTTTTCCTGTGCTCAGTTCATTATCTTCATTTTATCCGAAAAAATACAAATAATTACTAAAATCTCATGTAAATGACAGAAGCGATGAGAATCGAAATGACTTCTGGAAATTAAATTAATGTATCTGGTTTTTCAATTTCCTCTTCAGCTCACACGATCAGCATTGCAAATCACAAGGCTCTCAACACCATCCAGATCTCAGATCAGTGCGACAATTTACTTAGGTCGCAATCTCATCGCAACAGTCAAATGCAATTAGTCGTGGATTTTGTCGCTGAAGTTTATTTTTATTTCATTAAATGACTATGTAGTTGCCGTTGTCACCGCTTTTTAATCGGTAAAGGCAATTATCGCAATCGTTTCGCGCGGTTACTTTGTCTTTTGCGCACATTTTCGTTTTCGATACGATTTCAATTTTAAAATGCTAATATGGGAAATTAATGCAAATTACATCATGCATGTGTGTAAATCTGGAGTGTGTCGTTGTTGCTACTACCGGTAAATGAAGACCGAATGAGTTTGCATTGGGCCGAAAAGTTGTAAAATCGAATAATTTAAGGATTGGAAACGATGTTTATGGATAGAATTAAGACTTTTAACCGGTAAAATGGTTCAGGGTTCGTAAATTTGAATGAAATGGATTTAATCTGCATTAGGAGTAGTTGTTGAGAGTTTGACTATTGTTATTTATTTCCATTTTAAGTGTATCGAGAAAATTAATTTGAGTTTGTGTAGGATTGTGGTGATTATGTTTATTTAGGATAATGCTTCCATAAATGGCGGACAATATTCATTGAAATCAATTTGATGAAAGGAAATACATTATATCTGATTGCTATACTTAATTGGCTGTGGTCATATAATTTTCCTTGTGAGCATAATTCAAAGCGAAATCGATAAACCAATAAATATGTGCTTTATTATTCAAAAGCATGTGTTCTTAGTGGGTGGAAAAACAAGGACATAATTTCATTTTCCTTTGCTTTAATTTTACTAGGCTTGGCTACTACACCTAAAATTGCTCTCATGTTTGTGTTACTACCATTTGCAATAATTCACCATCATGACCTTAATTCCAAATGAAATTCACATTGCAATTTCTGTTCATTCTAATCTTCAATGAATGTTTCAATGTTCCCATTTTCCACTGCAGCAACCACATCATTAACACTGAATTACCATCCAAAACTAAGCATCTACGATTAAAAGTTCCTATACTTAAACAAAACAATCGGCAAGTGTGAAAAATCTCAGTATGCTCGCTTCGAACAGAAACGAAAAGAAAAACTTGCTTTTAGTCGGTCTAGTTACCTTCGAATATCATTAGGTATTGCTGTATACCGAGCGAATATGATGATTTGGCAATTGAACCTGGGAATATACTTAACATAGACTGTGATAGAAGTTCATATAATTTGCACTTTTTTCTAGATTTTTCAGCCGCAGTCATTTAAAACTTAGCTACGCTATTGTTATGAAAACGTATCTGGGTGATTTCAGTATTTTTTTCTGCATAATTCAGATGAAATAAAGTGAAGTGAGCAGACATTCACCTGAAATGGATGCAAAATTTTATGAGTCACATTCTTTTAAGCATTTGAACATTTATACGAAAAAGAACGTAATGTATTTGGAAGAAAACGGGGAAAATTTTTATAAAGGTAGAATTGAAATGAGTATGTATTTTTATAGAAAATACGGAAGTTTACAATGAATTTACGGTTACGTTCAATGCGGTGGTCGAGCTTATAGTGTAGTGGGTAGGTCATTGGATTCTAGTGTGTGTTGTCCCTGGTTCGAATCCAGGTTCGGACCATGGACCGCTCATCGAGCTTTGAGTTCACCTAGCTCTGAGTTAATCAGAGGTAAAGTGAGTCGTCGAACTAATCACTCCACACTCACTCGTCGAACTAATCACTTTCATTGAAAATTTGTAAATGAAGCTCTCTACCAGCTTCAACCCCTAGACCCGAACAAGTATTGTCGTGCGGTTACTTTACTTTATTTTTAGTCCGGTGATCCGAATATATGATGTTGAAGCGTTGGGTTTAAAGAATTTTGGTTTAAACAAAATCGAAACTTTCGAAAAGTGGACTTGTCGATAATTTTTAAAAATAACTTTGACACAGCGGGAAACAAGCATCAACTTTGTGAGAAAAGGTATAACCCCAGATATCATAAATTATACATTTCTGACGCTATACATATAGTTGATGCTGTAATAACTATGATATTTTGATGATAGTTGGCTATGCAAATTTCTATTAACTTTTCTGAAATTGTATTTCTTAGTTTTTAAGCTATGAAAAATTAACCATACTCGAATCTGGGTTCGAACTCGTGACGCTGTTCTTCAAGAGCGGATTAAGCTATACGAGCTGATTGGTAAGTTAACGTTATTTAGTCTACCTTTTTTTTTCTATGAGCATGCCTAGGCTCATGGGATGCCCTATCATACTATAGCACAGCCATGGCGGAAGGAAATTTAAGGAAAGGAATAAAAAAAGGGTTGAGTTTGCAGGAGATAGCAGTGCTCGATTCGTTTGAACAACTGTGGCTTATAGTCGGCGAGGAAAACAGTAGATTGTAGGCTGCTCCACAATCGTATTGTCCTAAATAAAAAAGAAATTTGAAATTTGACGGTACGGCTGGTACTGATCGAAAAGGTATGAGCGTGAGCTCGTCGAGAGGCTCAAGTATTACGCGTAGGAAGTGCTCTACAAGTTATCAAACTTGATATTTCGTTAAAACAAAGACCATAGTAATAGCGATAAAGAAGAGAAAGGCAACCCACATTACGTCGATGCTCAAGGGATTCAATAAGTAAACTAATGGTTGCATCGCCAATAAACTTGAAAGCTTTGCGTTCGACTTTGTCTAGTTCCGCTAAAGTAATGCGGCCTGCCTCAGCCCTTATATGGGAGCTATACTAAAGTTTTGGTCTTGTGAGGGTCTTGTAGATAAGCGCTATGTGTGTAGTCTAAAGTAATTCTTGCCTCTCTGAAGGAAACCTAAGCATTTCATGGCATATTTTGCAATTTGGGAAATGTGGCCGGTCTACTTAGTTTGCTGGGATGTTAAATCCTAATAGGTTTAGCGAAGGTGACTCAGAAATATCTACTCCATTAAAGGAAATAATGTGGCTAACAGGATGAGGGCAAAGTTTGAGCGAAAGACAACAGCATTGAGTTTTCGGCGCAATAAACACAACACTGTTCGCTGAGCCCCAAGCGATAACGTTTAATAGGTCCCTGTTCAGCGATGCAAACATGCGATCTCTACTAACAGAAGTAGCGTTCCTCTGTCAAAAGAGTATACGAAGTCAAGGGTGCTGTCATCGGCAAATTTGAGAAAAATAGGTCGTTGATAAATAAAAGGAAAGGAGTTGGTGATAGAACAGTACCTTGCGGAACCTCGGCATTGGTGTGGACACATAATTTGAGTCCATCCAAAACAACTTGAAAGGAACGATCTACGAGCAAACTTTCAATCCATTTGACGACGAAGCTTGGCTAATAAGGTTGAGTGCCAGACTCTGTCAAAGGCCTTCGAAATATCAAGAGAAGCAACCATTGCTTCACCAAAGCTATGCAAAGAACTGTCCCATCTCTCAGTGAGAAATGTAAGTCAATCTTCAGTGTAGCGCTCAGAACTGGCGGTCGTTGATAAGCTGGTTCGAGTCAAGATATTTCATTAATTTTGAGTGAATTAGAACCGAAACGAGTGGAATTGGTCGATATTTAGAGGGTTCACAGGCCTCCCCCTTGCTAGGTATAGGCTAAACGTGTGGAAGGAAATATTCCAGTCGAATATGGCAGGTAAAATAGGTTGCGCAGTGGTTTACCTAAGACGGAGGCGCAACAGTTTAGTGCGAGGGGTCCGGCACCATCAAGTCTGGCAGATTTGGAAACATTAAGCTTAGCGCGTATTTTCAATACCTCTCTTGCGTGGAAAACTATAGGCCCTTGCTTGAGAGCACAAATCGGAGGGCTAGGTGGACTCAGTGATGAAAGTGGCAAGTAAGAGTCTGTCACGAAAATCTCAGCAAAGAGGTTAGCTTTATCCAGTAACTCAGTAAGTGCATTGCCACCATGAGGAAGAGAAGTTGTTGAACTGGAGAAGTTGTTTTTGATCCTTTTAACAAGCGACCAAAAACCTTTGCTTCCTTTCTGCCTTGCAATGACCTTCTGTTTAGTATTTTGTTCAAACTGGAATTCAACTCGTCTGATAGTGGATTTCCAAGTATTGCGAGCAACTTTATAAAGTTTTTATAAATCCTCAGACGGAGATTGGTGCTGGCTTTAATGATATGTGATGAGATTATGTTCATAGTAATAGGGGCTATGTTACATAGGAGTTGAGACAATGCACATAGCAAAAAACCCCATCATGCTTGTGAATTTGGACTTTCAACTATATTGTATAGTAAGTAAGTAGTTGTAAGTAGTATGACGTTTAAATAAACAAAAAGAATCTTGACATCATAAAGGAAGAAAACTCAAATATTTTGGCCACATCAATCGTGTCTCGAAATATGAAGCACTATACCGCTTGTATCAAAGTTTTTTCTTGGTTTTCTAGGCAGTCTCACAAATTTCTGTGTGAAAAGGATTAGATCCAAAATGAATTTCTGATAGTTCATCTGTTGGAGCTTTTCATCGTCATAGGTCTTTGCGAGTAGCGAAACGTAAGTACTTCGCTCATGTTGAAGCGTGTCTTTGTGTAAATTACTCGAAGCCTTTTTGGTCGTATGTTTGTTCGTTTAAAACAACCAGTCGATTTCCTGAAACGTGTTTTTCCTGCAGAAAACTAGTTCTACTATTCCTGAAGGCGTTTGTGATTTGTTTGCTAAGCTCTTTGCTCCTTTCTCTCCTATCATTTCTTCAGTGAACCCTGCTTCGTCTCTGTTTTCTGATGTGGATGAATGACTATGTCTAATTCTTTTGAGGTAGAAATCTCAATATCCTTGTTAGATCTCTCTGCATGTATGGTATTTCTTTCTTGATGGTATTTCTAATACGTTTGTTAAGTTGCTTGCATCTTCGTCCTGTGTTCCTCTATCTATTTTATTTAACTTGAGTTTGTCCGTTGGTGTTTTACTTTCCTGCTGGAAAATTGCCAATGTTTTTAAAAAAATTTCAAGCTGGGGAACATTGGTAATATTGTCACTACTGTTCTATAACCGTCTTGTCTTCTTTTTCCAAGTTTCTTGAGCGGAGCGTTCGTGAACGATTTCATAGTGCTTTCAATCACTAATTTTTTTAAAGAGCACCATTGATTAATTAAGGGACGTTCTACGACAATGAATTTAGTCGAATTCACCAAGTTCGCCTCCTGTCCCTTGAACAACGGCCCAAGAAGCCTGATCCCATTATCTTTGACTAGGTACCTGATCAGAGCTATGTGAACTCAAAGCTTGATGCATGGTCTCTCTTCCGAACCTGAATTTGAACCAGGGACCCGACACACAAGAAGCCAGTGCTCTACTCATTAGGCCACTCAAGTTTTTAGTTGAGATGTGTTTTTAGAAAACTATAATCAGTTCTATGACTGCTGACGGGATTTTATATTATGTATGGAAATGGCACTAAAATATAATGGATGCAACGTAAACTTTCATGAACGGAAATTGATTGTAGTTTTAACGAAATTTGAAATGATAATTTTCAAAAATACATTGTATTTAGAAAAAATTAAAATACTACTAAATTTAGAAACAATTAAAATACTACAAAAAAATTATTCACATCTAATGACATCCTTCGCAAATAATGCTTGTCTGTTCATCGCATGGAACATAGTATAAATAAAACAAATATAATTCGTTAATGGTATTTCTTAAAACCTTTTTTTTATTGGCATGCATTTTAAATTTTAAAGCTAAAGGTAATAACACTATTTATGTATCCCAGTATGTTGTTTTGTATATATGTTTAACAAATCAGTCTAGGGCAAACAAAAACACATCCACGTTAGAAAACACCAGAACTCAAAAATCTATCATTGCATATAAATAGCATAATATCTATTAAACCAAAAAAGGCAACTGTAATTTTGTGTCAAAAATCATTTGACTTCCATCACTAATACAATCGTAAACTTCCATATTTGCTATTTATAAACGCCTATTAGCATAAAGCTGATATCTGGAAATAGTCAAAATTGTTCGTGACGAATTTTATGCTAAAAGCACTCATGGAATGGAAACAAGTTGATTGGCTTTCGTCCCGCATGCTGTTAATCGAGTTTAGGCAACAACAAAGCTGAATTTGACTAAATGTCACCGAACAATATAGTCATCTATAAGATTGTTAAAGTCCAACATAGTCATCTATAATATTAGAGCTATTTGTGCTTGGACACACCTATTCTGTTTCGAAACTCGTTGATTAATTTAGCAAATCAATCAATTTAATGATAAATAATGATTAAAATAGATAGCTAGATAGTTATCAAAAAGCTATCTAAAAATAGATATTAATTTTATCATTTTAATGAGAATTTCATTGAAGTCGAAGAGTAACATTCTTCCGAATGTCATGGATGAAGCTCTTGTTCTTCAATTGCATACAGCATTGTCTTTGCATCACTACAGCTAATATATGCTTATAATAATATGTTTCTTGTCAATTAACTCTTTTCAATGCCTTGAAACAGCAACAAGAAAATAATTAGCAACAAAAATTCGATGATGCGAAAGCTAAAAGAAAATCAAATTTCACTTTCAATTCGATTTAGCATAAACGAATGACCTTGTTGATCTGGTTTTTTTCAATCGTTTGGCAGCTACTCTCTTAGTTTTCTTGAGTTTGTTTTGACGATGAAGTAGATATTTGACATTTTTTGAATATATAATCGAAATCATGTTTTTGCACGCGTAAACATTTCCTGGGGATGTGGTGGAATGAACAATTGATTGAAAACGGAAATTGTGATTTAAAAACGACATTGAGTGATAATTGAGGTCAAATTTTGGAATTAGGTGCAAAAATCATAAGAGAAATTAAATTGCATTTAAAATTTGTTTTTTTTTTTTTTTTACATATGTGTGTACAATTCAATTACATACAGACATTTAAAATAAAGTGTTTCCCACTTGAGCATAAGGCTTGTGTGTGAGAAATTGACCAGTCGTATCAATGCCAATACTGTAAATTATAGATTGCTAATGTTAAAACTATTGATATCTAGAATTCATGTCTGAATTTGATTCATAATTTAATTCATTTAAATAATAACATTAGTGTAATTCATACATCATTAAACACATCAAAATGCTGTGTGACAAAAAGTTTAAGCTTTAATTTGTAGTTAGTCAAATCTAGATTTGAGCGGAACTGTGAAGGAACTTTGTTAAATAATCTAGGTCCCAAGATACTTATGTGCCTTCCAGTTAGTGTTTTCTTCGTTCGTAGGATATCTAAAGGGGAATTAATTTGCAAGCGTGTTGTATAGTGTGAGCAATATAGTGGAAATTTAGCAATATTTGCAAATACGTATTTCAAAGCACTAACTACATACAGTTGACGCACTGTAAGTACACTGAAATCTGCGAAAGCCTGCGACGTTGAGTAGAACTTCGACTTCCTCAGACATAGCTTTATCAGTCTACTCTGTGCATTACATAAAGGTTTTAGTTTGGATGTAAAGGCTACACCCCAGACTATGATTCCATATTGGATGGTCGACTGAATGAAAGAAAAGTATACTGATCTGAGTAAATCAAGATCAAGTATATCTCGCAGAATGAGAAACTTATAATAGGCTTCCCGAATTCTTTGACATAAGTTAAGAATGTGATTTTCCCATTTCAAATTACCCTCAAATATGACACCCAGGTACTTTATTTAGTGAGTACGTTTTATTTCGGCTGAATTTAAAACTAGACTTAATTGTATGTTAAGGCTATATTATACCAAGTTTAACTCAAGAGTGTTTCCAATAGTAAATTAAATAAATTAAACCAAGAAAAATCGAACGAATGAGCACATCGAAGATCAAGAACATACTGTCTTCTTATGCCCTTAATTTGTACTTTCTGGGACAAACATATGGTCTAAAATTTACGTGGAAGTTCTAAATAAGCGTAAAATGAGGATCTAGCTCGACAGGCTAGACAGAGACAACAATGATAATTTTCAATCTGACAACATTCTATTCCTTATCACAGCTAAGTAACCAGGTCCCGACTAGGCAGGTAATCAGCTACCTGTTCAGATCTAATGCGGCAACGATGTTCCAGCCATACTAGAGTTTCGACTTGACTCCTTCAGACTTCTTGCCCCTTGTAGTTCCCCTAGAAAGACATTGTTTCAGAACAATTAAGGTCATGAAAACCCTTGTACAACGGCCTCTCTGAAAGGAATTCCTGAACATATCTTCTTTCGCAGCGTTCACTTTCCTTCGGCCGATACACAGGGCAGCAAAAGATGGTTTTGAACGATTTAAAAATATTATGCTTTTCTTTAATCGATTTAGTGACCTAACTTTCCACGCAAAGCACGTAAGCGACTGGCATGAGGTCCGTTTAAGAGTGATGTTTTCCATCGTTTTTCTAATCAAGATTTATTCGTGGAAAGTGGTTTGTATAATCGAAAACTTATTCTACCTCCTGTTCACTTCCGAAAACGAATTTTTATGTGATGCTCTCACTTTTCTTATTGATTCCACTCAAAAATGCTAAACAAATACATATAATCAAAAATCATATTGGCAATTTTCTGCGACCATGGAATATAAATACAAAAATAACATAAAATAGCAATGTGATAGTAAATAAAAAATAAAATGTGAATAATAAAAAAATTATGAATATAATAATAATATGACTAAAATAATTTAATTTATTCATTCACCAAAACAAGGTACAAAATCACATATTAAAAAAAGGACATCAAATAAAAAAAATAAAAAATGGAAAAGTAAAGTAAAGGAAAAAGTAAAAACAAACAAGTTAAATAAGTAAAAAACAAACAAATTAAAAAAAAAGAGTAACAAATAAATTAATAAATAGCAATCAATAAATAAATATTGAGATACAAGCTATAGCTTAAGGTTAAGGGTACGGATGGCATGGAAAAGAGAGGACTTGAAGGATGATTTGGAAATCGTAGGGGAATATAAATTGCTTATTCTGTTGAATACTCTGCAGCATCTATTTACTGGCTCATTAGCTCCATATGTGGTCGAATGAGAATATTCTTTTAGAAAACGATTGGACCTGGTGTTCCTGACAGGGATATTTATCAAAATTTTATTATTCAGGAATTCTACATTAATAGCGCCTCTAATGACGTCGAATGTGAAGCAGGCAGATATCACCATTCTTCTGGAGGCTAGTGTCGATAGGTTTAAATGACCAAGTCGAAACTCATAAGGGGGTAGGCTATTAAAATCATAAGGGTTGTATAGCTCTCGCAAGGCGAAAAGTAAAAATTGCTTTTGAATTGACTCGAGTCTGTCACTGTGGGTTTCAAAAGCAGGATTCCAGCTAATGCAAGCGTATTCGAGAATAGGACGTACGAGTGAAGTGTATAAAGATCTTGTGACCCACAGATTACGAAATTCTTTGGCTCGTCTTTTGATGAAGCCAAGTTGTTTGTTTGCACGAGATAGTATTTTATCGTAGTGTAAAGTGAAGCGGAGTTTTTCATCTAAGATAACACCGAGGTCAACAATGTTATCAACTCGAGTTAGCACATTATTACCGAGGAAGTACGTATTGTGTATGACCGTGCATTTTCTGGAAAAACTAATAACCTGGCATTTATTAATGTTGAGAGAGAGCTTGTTTACATTGCACCAATGATCAAGGGAATCAAGTTTGGATTGGAGAAAGAGGGCATCCGATTTCGATTCAATGGTCAGATAAAGTTTGAGGTCGTCTGCTAGGACGTCAGATAGGTCGGAAATAAATATATTGAAGAGAAGTGGACCAAGATGGCTACCTTGGGGTACACCAGAGGTAGCATTAACGTTTTTCAATAAAAATCCTTGAAATTTTACACATTGTGTTCGATCGCAAAGGTAGGAAGTAAAATAAAATACTATACAGAATATAAATATTATAAAAATGACGATCTCTTGAACTGTAGAGTCACCAAAGCAGTATTCGAAAATATTGACAGTGATTAAAAATGGGGTAGGAAGAGATTTCGAATTGTTTTGCGAAACTTGCAAGTGTTTCCCATTTAACTACTAATGTGATTGTATTTTTTTAAAATTATTTATATTTTTTTTATATATTTTCAAAAAAGTTCGTCTAATACAGACTAGTAGTATTTACATTAAAGATTAAAAACTTACAAACAAATCAGTCAAAGTGGGCTATTTTTAGCTAAGCTCTTTTTCAAAGACGGTAAGCATAAATTAAAATCAAATTGATGGTAATCATCGTTAAAATTTCTTTTGATGGACGAAACGGGTTCATTGTACGCGTAGTTGGTCCGATAAGCGGGGACAGATAAAATGTTGACGTGTCTCACTCTGTGATCCTCGGTATTGAGGCCAAATCAACCTAAAAGGTGTTCAGATGAGATATTACCTATGAGGAGCTTAGCAGCAAAGATCGTTTTGAAATTTTCACGTCTGTTTTTAAGTGTATTCATGGCCAGTAAGTTAAGTCGATCGATGTAAGCAGGCAAGCGAAGATGATCTGACCAAGAAAATTCAAGAATTTGTTCCTGAATGGACTCGATACGGTCCACATACACCTGCTGATAAGGCGCCCAAACTATACACGCATATTCAGCTTACTAACGCACAAAAAAGAATCTTAGTAAGATGTATGTCATGAAACTCTTTGGATCGCCTCCTCACAAATCCCAAGGTAGATGAAGCTTTTAATAAGATGGCGTTAATATGATCGTCAAAAGTAAAAGAATTGTTTAAAAGTACTCCTAAATCGAGTACTTTGTCAGAATAACTTAAGGGAATATTATTCAAAAAGTATTCAAAGCTTAACGGATTAATTTTACGCGTGTACGAAACAACGGTATACTTGTCAATATTAATGACTAATTTGTTATGTTCACACCAAATCGTGAGGTTATTTAGGTCAGTTTGAAGTTCCAAGCAGTCGTGAATATTAGATACCTTTTTAAAAATTTTGGCGTCATCAGCATATAGTAATATTGATGTTTCAGGACAGATGGTAGGTCATTTATATATAAAAGAAAAAGTAGAGCTCCTAAGTGACTACCTTGAGGAACACCAGATATGACAGCTATTTCTGAAGAAAGGGCGCCTCGGAAGGATACGTATTGGGTACGACATTCCAAATAAGATGCTATCCAGGAAATAAATAGCTGAGGAAAGTTAAACAAGGACAATTTACACAATAAAATGGAATGATCCAGCTTATCAAAGCCTTCGTGAAGTCAGTGTAAATACAGTCTACCTGAAACCCTGCCTCGATTGATGGGATAACAATATTGGAGAACTCAAGCAGGTTGGTAGTTGTGGATTTGCCTTTCATGAAACCATGTTGGAAAGGGGATAAGATGGATTTACTATGAAACGCCACAACATTACTAATTATCGCTTCAAATAGTTTAGCAACACATGGAAGTTTTGCGATGGGACGATAGTTGCCTACAATATTTCTATCGCCTTTTTTATGAATAGGTGTGACAATTGCATATTTCCAACCACTAGGAAAAATACCGAGCGACAGAGAAAAATTAAATAGGTAGACAAAGATAGGAGACATAGAAGAGATACAATACTTTAAGATAGCATTAGGAATACCGTCGGGGCCTGGTGTCAAATTATTGTCCAGCTTCTTAGAAAACGCCAAAATGGTATCTTCGTTCATAAACAAGTCTTTCATTCCCAAAAAAGATGTTGGGATCATTGTCAAGTTGTCATAATTATTGCTATTAGTGGAAGGTTCCGTATTGTATGCGGTACGGAAATGATTAGCGAAGATATTGCTAATAGTTAATGGGTCAGAAATGGCCATGTCGTCGGAGTTCAACGTGGTATCTCTTGGAATTAATAAAATTCCAAAACCTTCTAGGCTGCTGTTGAAAAATAGAATTAAGATTTCTAAGGTGAATTTGGTAAGTACTTTCGACCTCGGACTGATAAATATTCCTCAACTCTACAAAAACCAAACAGTCAGAAACAGAACGAGACGAGCAATATCTTTTCCAAGCTTTAGATTTTAAACTTTTTATGTGGCGTATTGCCTTCGATTTCCATGGAACCTTATTGCAATTGTTAGGAAAGAGACGTACAAACTGAGCAAAGCATCTGAAATGAATTAAATGAAAATTGTACAGTGCCTTATTAATGTCTTTTCCTGACACCACAGGGGACCAATCACATCTCGCAATGAGATTATTTAGTACATCCAAGTCGACTTTCTTAAAGTTAAATTGACACGGTGAGCTATGTAAAGGAGTGCTTGGAGATGTATTGATTTCGTAGATGATAAGAATTGGTTCATGATGTGTTGAATCGCCAAGAGATGCTGACCCATTATATATAGACCTAGTAAACCTGAGTGCAATGCGCGGCTCAATTAGCTTAGTTTGCAATTTTAAATATCCATTAACAGCATTAGAAAGTTGCCTAACGTTTTTTTTTCATCTCAAATTACCTTTCAAAATCCGATTATTCATCAAAGTCACGCTCAGCATTCCTTCAACCTCTCTTAACCCCCGCACCATCGCCAAAAATATTAAATCCAACCAGATATTACCCAATTAAATTCCAATTCATTAGTAATTCCAAAATTAATGCTGAAAACATTTCAAGAAAACTACAAAATTTCTTAATACATTCTCTAACCGAAACTTCACACCTCAGCAACAGCAACAATCAAATCTGGACAAGATTCATTCATTAAGCCAGCTCACGTCTCCGCACTAACAGCATCCCGACCTAATTTCATCACGGGAACTCTGCATATTTACAGTCTTTTTTCAATTTCGTCGATAATTTCAAATGTCTAATTGCTTAAAAGCATCTTCGTCCGTTCGTCTTTGTTTCACACTACTTGATCCAAGCTTACCAATATCTATCATGATTTTCGACCGTTGAGTTTGGAGTTGATGTGAAATTGTTGGTATGATGAAATGAAATATGAAATATGAAATTGTTGTTATGATATATGGTGAAGTGCTTTAGGTGGAACGGAGTTTTGATCTTCGCGATAGTAATAAATAATAACAATAGGTCATACGGTAGGCAAGATGTGTTGTTTGATTTTCTCACTCGATTCGAAAAACGTGTCGATTAGCATAAATTTAAATTAACGTAGGTACGCACGAATGGATTATGGAAAATGAATTTTCGGTGTATGTATTAGTGGGATGACGGAAGATAGAGATGAAACAATGAGATAACTGGAGTCGAGTGGATTGATGGAAAATGCATTCACGAATTCGATATTACGAAGAAGACGGAACCAACAACGGTTTTCTATGGAAAATCAAATGGATTTCACGTTAAAGATGGTTCGGATTAGTAGGTATGGAAAGAAACATAGAAGCTAGACATATGGTTTAATTTAAAACAAAGTGTGCGTGGGTTTTGGGCAAGATGGTTATCGAAGCCTACGTTTTTTTGAATTGAACGCATTAAACACTGAAATATGATGGCGATTATAATAAACTGGAAGTTATTGATGTGCATGCAATGGAGAAAGCTTTAAAATGTTCATTTTCATTTCACTGCTTGTTTATTTGACTTTATATGCACTCCTGTATCATTCGCATATTATTCATATGAATATGATGTCGTCTCACATGTCTTGATGGTCGTAACATAGTTCTTGGCAACTGCGTTTCATTTATCGACTCGTATTCAGAATTGCAGACCATTTTTCGAAAAAGCATCAGATTATGCCACAATCTCAGCCATTCTGCGATCTATTCTAACACCACAACTATCCACTATAGCATGCCAATTTTCAGATAATTATGCTTACTTTCTACCAATATGTTGACGTTTCACTCATTGGACTCGGCCGTAACTTTCATTAACTCTTCATTAAACTTGAGAAGTATTAATGTGTGACTGACAATAATCACCTGAAATTGTAGTAAGATGCATTCTTTCAGTCAAGTTTCACTACATTTAACACTTCATGCTACCGCTGAATAAATTTATGTTGCCTGCGGCCAAGTAAATAATGCAATGTTCACGGCGTGGCCGTAGCAACAGCAGAATGGTGGTGAGAGTGACAAGTAATCAAAATCTTGATTACCTTCAAAGTATCAAGTTTAGTAACTCAATATGTTTTTTTTTCATGCCCTGCAAGGCAAATATAGACGGAGTACAGATGCTGTATTTTGCAGAGAATGGTAAATATAGGAAAATAAGACGATCAAGAGACATTTGTGCAAAAAATAAATTGATGTCTGATACATAGTGAAATTTTCTAAAAAACCGAGAACTAGTAATTGCGAAAGTGCACGTGCTTGGTTTTTGTTGTGTATTGTTATTACCAGTTTTGTGGAAAAGTAAGTCATTTATCCGAAGTCTTTCTAGAGGCTTCAAAAAAATCATTATTTTTTTTAAGGATGAGACAAAGATCCATTTTTATTTTGAACTCGCAATATAATACACCCTATTCCAGCCAATACATCGATTCTCGAAATTTCCTGATTAGATCTAGTGCCCTCCAACTCTTTTCTGTAAGATGTGAGACTAACCACTTAATAGGCTTGATAATGCTATCAACCTTTTCATTTCCAGCCTACCATTGACACTGCTGTTAATTTTTCACCTACGTTATTTCATTTACTTTTTTTTACCAAAACCCTAGGATTTTAACACAATCGTAACTCGTCTACTAAAAAACAGAAAAAGTTTACTTAATTAAAGACACCTACTTTACTATTGGAATTTCATTCGTATCGTATGCCTCTTCTTAGCATCTGTTATTGCCAATAATACAAATGTTCACTCTTAATTCCTGCAAATTGGGTCGAAACTTGGCATTTTTACACCTCTTTGCCTTAGAATATCTAGTGTTTTGTTTGAATATATTGTTGACAAAATAAATTAGGCTCTGAGCTGGAATAATTGTTCTAGTCACGAATTTTGCTGAAGCCTAATTCGAAAAATATTGCATTGTGTTAAAAATGCTGATTTCAAACAATAATTTATTACGTTTCTCTCATTTGATTTTTTCGCACCTACATTATTCTTTCATTGTTTTTCTGTGATAATTTTACTGGCAGTGTTTTAAAATTCTCAGTTTTTTAAGACAATTTTTTATATTTTTATAGATTTGTTTTATTTTATTCATTTCTCTCTTGCGTCTTCGAATGCAGCAGCCATAGCTTGCAAATCGATTCTTATCATTGATCAAAATATATATCTCATGTATCAAAATATTAAATTAAAATGAACACTTTTACACGAATTTGACAGGCAAATCAAGAATTTAGTTAACATGTTAACGCAATTTCAAAAAAAGGACCTTTCTGCAAAAAAAAGAAAACCAAGTGAAAGTTTATGTCTATTGTGAGATGAAAACACAATGTGAAAAGACCTACATATGTATCAAGCTCACGAAAATCAGTTTTTCTAAACAATCTCGTTGACTATTGGTTTTACGTGAATTGTTAATCACATCAAATCCGTTCAGCACGAAATTCTTCACAAATCTTCTCTTTTCTTCAAATAAAACATAAAATCTTTGACAAAATTTTTCAAATATTTTTGTCTAGATTTTCCCTTCTGTTTGGCTTTATATTTTGTACTTTCGCTCTTTACTTTGTATCAGGTTTCATATTTTCTTCTCTATATTGTGCGATGTTAGGCTTTTTTTCCTTTTTCTGTATACTATATTCTTATAAATTTTTCCGATTTTATATTCTCCTTCACTTCTCTTTTCAGTAGAAGTTCTCATTTACTCTTCCTGCCTTTCCTCACCCAAGAAAGATATGTCCTCTCTGTCTTCCTTGTTATTAGTTTTCTTTGTCGCTCTTGTGTTACATGTCTGTATGTCTTCTTCCGCCTCCTTTTTTCTCCTTTTTTTTTAACCAAATCTTTTGTTTCTTCCCTTTTGTTTTTATGTTTTTTCTTTCGTATCTTTTCTTTCATATCCTTTCTTCTGTTTTCTTTCTTGTGTTCCTTTTATATTTACGTTCTTATGTCACTCTTCTTTTGTTCCTTTTCTTTTGTTCCTTTTCTTTTGTTCCTTTTCTTTTGTCCTCTTTTTTGTCCTCTTCTTTTCTTGCTCTTCTTTTGTCGCTCTTCTTTTGTTGCTCTTCTTTTGTTACTCTTCTTTTGTTACTCTTCTTTTGTTGCTCTTCTTTTGTTCTCTTTCTTATATTACTCTTCTTTTGTTGCTCTTCTTCTATTCCTCTTCTTTTGCTCCTCTTCTTTTGCTCCTCTTCTTTTGCCCCTCTTCTTTTGCCCCTCTTCTCTTCTTCTGTATATTTTCTTACATTTCTTTTGTTTCCTTTTATCATTTTCATTTACTTTTTGTTCTTTTTTCTCTTTGCATTATCCTTTTTTTTTGTTTACTATCTTATATTCCTTCGTTTTTCTCCCTTCACTTGCTTTTTTTTCTTTTCCGTTCTTTTCTATGGGGTTTTTTCTTATTTTACTTTTCATTTTTTTTTTACTTTTCATCTCTATCTTCTTTTTCCTCCTTTTACTTCCCCCCTCTCCTTTTTTCTTTTCTGCCCCACCTTGTTTTTTTTCTTTTCTGCCCCACCTTGTTTTTTTCTTTTCTCCGTTACCTTGTTTTTTTCTTTTCTCCCTCTCCTTGTTTTGTTTTATTTTTATCGTCTTATTTTTTTCTTCTCTTCTTCATTTTGTTTTTTTTTATTTTCTTGTAAAAACAAGTAACAACAACAATTTTCTTCTTGTAAAAACAACAAACAACTTCTTGTAATATTTGACTGAAAAATTTCTGCTCTTCTTGTTCTTCTTTTCTTCTCTTCCTGTTTTTCTTTTCTCTGCTCCTTGTTTTTTTTCTTTACTTCTCGTTTTTCATTTCTTGTTTTTTTTTTATTTTCCTTGGTAGTTCAACTCTTATTTTGTTCTTCTTGTTTTATGTTTCTTCCTGTTCTTCATTTATTATATTTCTTTTCTTCCTGTTTTCATTTCTTCTTGTTTTCCTTTTCTTCTTGCTGCTCTTTACACTTCGTGTTTTCCTATATCTCTTTAATTTCCTATATCTCCTTAATTTCCTATATCTCTTTAATTTCCTTTTTTTCTCTTTAATTTGCTTTTTTCTCTCCAAAATCCTTTTTTTTCTTTTTTTTCCTATTCAATTTCTTTTTTTGCTGTCGAATTATTTTTTCTGCCTAATTTCCTTCTTAATCTCTTATTTGTTTCCTCTCGTTCGTTTCTGTTTCGCTCCTTCGGTTCATTTTCTTTCTCTCGTTTCTTATTCCTTTAATCATCTTGCTCTTTTAATTCCTTTTTTTCTTATAGTTATTTTTCGTAGTCTGCTGTAAGCTGCAGAAGGCTAGCTCGGGTCCTCCACCTACGGTGAATGACGCGGGCTGGCACAAGGGAATCAGGCTGGTCGCGTGTGGAGACCAACGATCGGCCGATTTCTACAAGCAGGCTATCTCCGAGCTGGGGGAACTCTGGCCAGGCGCCAAGATTAAAGTGGTGTCCAAGGATGAGATCCCCAGTCGGCCAAGATGCAGGACATAGATTCCTGCTTTCCATTCGGATCCAGTGGAGGTCTTGGACATTATTCGGCTCTTCAACCCTGATCTTCCTACGGAGGATTGGAGGGTTGTGAAGATTGGTGAGCCGGTGGACAATCGGCGGGAAGCCCTCTTCGTCATCAACGATAAGGCGCTGCCGGCATTGGATGCTCGAAAGGGCATCATCAGGTACGGGGTCGAAAAACTGGCCCTACGTATCTATCGAAGCGACAGGCCAAAGAGCTCTGCTTCGGGAGATACGATACCTGCCAAGCCTGACCCAAAGACGGTGACCCAAACGACAGTGGAGCCACCTGAAAAAGGGTCTGATATCTCTCTGAGGGAGAAATCTGATGAGGAATCGGATTTGGAATCCCTCCTTGCCGATGGGGTTAGTGTCGGAACTGCCTCCGAGTTGGGTGGCTGCCTGGACCTCATGACTCTGGGCGCAGAGCAAGAGGCTGGGACGGCTTCTATGTCCGAGGGGGAGGACCTTGATCTAACCCTAATTAACTAGCTCATTAATGGTGAAGGTACTCCAAGTAAATCTTCACCATTCCATAGCAGCATCAGCTGCCCTGCTACTCCGCCTGTCTAGGACAGAGGAGGAGCTAATTCTCATCCAAGAACCATGGGTTGTTAACAACCGGGTTTGCGGGTTACGCACCAATGAATACAGACTGATAACGCCTGACGGCTCTTGTAAGCCACGTGCCTGTATTCTTGTCAGGAAAACCTTAAATGTCCTTGTATTACATCACTTCTGTGACAAGGATAACATGGCTGTTGCAGTGGAATGCGACCAAAGACCATGCTGGTTTGCTTCTTGCTATATGGCACATGATCATGGCACTAGCCCTCCCTGCGACATTGTCAGGGGGATCGTGGCTGAAGCCAGGAAAACAAGTGTGCCGCTGATACTGGGAGCTGACGCTAACGCTCATAACGAAGTATGGGGTAGCTCCAATACAAATGGTCGAGGCGAGGAACTTCTTGATTTCATCCTTGCCCACGACCTCTTCATCGCCAACACTGGCAGCGAACCGACCTTCCTTACCTCAAACCGAAGGGAGGTGCTTGACGTTACCTTGATTAGTGGGCGGCACTCGCAACTTCTCCGTGACTGGAGGGTTCTACAGGAGTGTTCTTACTCTGATCACAGGTACATATCGTACAACGTGGCTGGCCGCAGCTCTGCCGAGCAGGTAGCCTTTATTAACAGAAAGAGGACGGACTGGAAGCTATTTAATTCTCTAATTCGATCCTCACTGGAAATTGTTCCTAAGAGCATTGACTGCTATCATGAACTGGATAAGGCAGTTGACACCCTTACTAGTTCTCTCAACTTCGCGTCTAGGGAAGCTTGTAAGCCACCCACGGGCAGGGGAAATCCCAAGCCCCTCTGGTGGAATAAGGAGATCAGTACCTTGCGAAGAGAATGTAGGAGGGAGTTCAATTGCTCAAAAAGATCTAATGACTGGTCGATGTATAAAACGAAGCTTAAGGCTTTTAAGTATGCCGTACGTAAGGCAAAGAGGTCCTCATGGAGATCTTTCTGTGGTAACGTGGAGAGTCTCAGCGAGGCAAATCGCCTTCGTAAGGTCTTAAGCGCGACACCAAAAGCTATGGGGTGCATCATGAATCCTGAGGGCATTTGGACTAGTTCGAGCGCAGATACTCTCAAAGTACTGATAGACGCACACTTTCCGGGCAATCATTGCCCTCTAGAAGTGGCGTGTCAGACGGAGCAAAATTACAGTTCAATCCCGCCGTTCAGAATATCAAATTCTCAACTGAGGTGGGCCATTAACTCATTTGAGCCGTTTAAGTCCCCGGGCCCTGATGGCGTCCTTGGGGCTGACATTCAGCAGTCCATGGAAGTATCGCTACCTTGGCTCAGGGAGATTTATAACGCTTGTCTACGCTTCTCGTATGTTCCCACCAGCTGGCGGGAATCCAGAGTGGTGTTTATTCCTAAAGCAGGAAAAGTTACGCATGTTAAGCCGAAGGACTATCGTCCAATAAGTCTTAACTCCGTCCTGCTAAAGATTTTGGAAAGGATAATTGATTACCATATTAAAAGATCAATCGATCCTATGCTGATCTCGCAGTCGCAGCATGCTTATACCAAAGGTAAGTCTGTTGAGACCGCTCTTCACGTCCTTATTGAGCAAGTAGAGAAATCTCTTGCTCTAAAGGAATACACGCTTGCTGTCTTCCTGGACATCGAGGGGGCCTTCAACAACGTTAATTCTAACGCAATTGTTGAGGCTCTCTCGGTGCTGCATGTGGATGAACGGTTGATTGCTTTTATTGTGCAGCTTCTCAAAAGTAGAGTTGTAATCTCTACGCTGGGTAATGCCAGCGTAAGACGAGGAGTCAGCACGGGCACACCTCAGGGTGGAGTTCTCTCTCCCCTGCTGTGGAACATCACGGTGAATACTCTTCTAAGGAAGCTGGACCGCGCCGGCTGCAAAGTGATTGCTTACGCAGACGACATAGCTGTTTCAGTGTCGGGAAAGTATTTATCTACGATATCGGAGAGGTTAAATCACTCTCTTGACATAATTTCGCGTTGGAGTCGTGAGTGCGGCTTGAATGTGAATCCTAATAAAACGGAGCTAGTGCTGTTTACAAGGAGGTACAAAGTTCCTGATTTTGAGTTACCCAAATTGAATGGGGTCTCCATTAACTTGAGCCAGAAGGTCAAATACTTAGGGCTGATCCTTGACTCGAAGTTACTATGGACGTACAATGTGGCAGAAAGAGCTCGGAAGGCTTTCAACGCACTTTACTGTTGCAAAAGGGCCATAGGAGCGAGTTGGGGATTGCAGCCTCGTACTGTTGCTTGGCTTTACACTGCTGTGGTGGAACCAATTCTGTTGTTTGGGGTGGCGTTCTGGTGGCAGGGTGCTCTTAAGGCTACCTGCAAAGGGCAGCTTGAAAAAGTGCGAAGAATGGCTGCACTACAGGTAACGGGAGCGCTCCGCTCCACTCCTACTAAGGCACTGTTTGTGCTGCTACATTGGCTGCCAACCAACCTACTGATCTCACAGCAAGCTAATCTTGCTGCTGTGAGACTAAATTGTATCTCAGCATGGAATAGGACAGAGTTCGGTCATGCGAGGATCTTGGCCGAGGGAGTACCCGCACCAGCGGTTGTTGACTACATCGCCCCTCAATGCATACTGGATTTGGAGTTTACAACTCGCATTCCATGCAGGGAGGAATGGTGTGATGGTATCACCCTTGATAATGGGCTTATCCATGTGTACACTGACGGCTCAAAGCTAAACAATAGAGTTGGGAGTGGTGTATACTCAATCTCAAGCTGTCCCTCCGTCTACCAGACCACTGTAGTGTCTTTCAGGCGGAGGTGGTGGCTATTTATCAGACAGTCGACTGGCTTCTGTGTAATCGAATATTCGGGGTCAATATTGGTATTTTCACAGATAGCCAAGCGGCTATTAAGTCCCTTGCTGGTCCTTGTACAATGTCCAAGATTGTTGCTGAATGCCGTGCATCTCTTAGGGAGATGTCGAGACATTCGGTTGTTCAATTGATTTGGGTACCTGGACAAAGGGGTTTTCAGGGCAACTGTGAGGCCGATGAGCTAGCAAGGCTTGGAACTTTGCTACCTGAGGTCTCTTGCTCCTTTTCAATAGGTATACCGATGACATCGGTCAAACTGGCCATAAGGCAAAAATATCTTGAGGACGCTAAGAAGTCCTGGGCAGATGAATCTTCCTGTGTGATAACAAGGCAGTCCTGGGTATCCATGGATGCGTATCGCACCAGGCAGCTTTTAGGTTTAACTCGAAGCGCCCTTCGTTGCACTGTGGGCGTTCTAACGGGCCACTGCCTCATAGGACGGCATGCACAACGTTTGGGCGTAGAGTTTAATGACTTCTGTCGGAGCTGTGGCTCTGAGGATGAGGAGGAAACCGTCCTTCACCTCATGTGCCAGTGTCCGGCTTTGGCAAGGAGAAGACTGGCGGTACTTGGTGCACCCTTTCTCTCAAACCTGACGGAACTGTCCCTGGTAGAGCTAAAGGGGATAGTCCGGTTTCTCAAAGGAAGCAAATGGTTTCCTGACTTTAGTGAGTAGAAGAGAGTCACTAAAATATTGTGGTATCACAACGGGCCTCTCCTGTGCCTATGTGTGCTGGTCGACAGGCCTCTGAAGATCGGCAGCCACGTTAACCTAACCTAACCTAACCTATAGTTATTTTTGTCTTTTATAATTCCTTCTTTCTCTCATAATTCCTTTTTTCTCTTATAATTCCTTCTCTCTCTTATAATTCCTTCTCTCTCTTATAATTCCTTTTTTCTCTTATAATTCCTTTTTTCTCTTATAATTCCTTTTTTCTCTTATAATTCCTTTTTTCTCATACAATTCCTATTTTCTCTTATTATTCCTTTTTTCTCTTTTAATTCTTTTTGTCCCTGTTAATTCCTTTTTTAACTTTTATTTTCTTTTATTTCCTCTTTTATTTCCTTTATTACCCTCTCTTGTTTGTTTTCCTGTCTTGTTATTTTTCCTCTCTTGTTTGTTTTCCTCTCTCGTTTGTTTTCCTCCCTTGTTTGTTTTCCTCCCTTGTTGGTTTTCCTTCCTTTTTTTTGCTCCCTTGATTGTTTTGCTTCTGTATTTGTTTCGCTCCCTTGTTTGTTATACTTTCTGGTTTGCTTTGCTCCTTGGTTTGTTTTGCTCCCTGGTTTGTTTTACTCCCTTGTTGGCTTTAGTTCCTTGTTTGTTTTCTTCCCCTGTGTTGTGTTCATCCCTTTTTGTGTTACTCTCCTTTTTTGCGCTCCTCCCTTTATTTTTTTCCTCCCCTTATTATTTTCCGCCGCTTTGTTGCTGTGCTTCTCTATTTTCCCTTTTTTTTCTTTTCTGCCCTATTTTCCTTCGTTCTCTTTGTTCTATTTTCTATCTGTATTCTATTTTATAACCTTTTCCTCTTTTTTTTTTGTACTTAAGTCTTTCCTTTTTGTTTCATCCCTTCTTTCCTATTCCTTTCATCCCTTCTTTCCTTTTCTTTTCATCTTTTCTTTCTTTTCCTTTTTTCTCCTTTTCTTCTCCTCTTCTATTCTACTCTTACTCCTTATTTACTCCTATTCTATTCTGCTCTTTTTTCTTCTCATTTTTTTCTTTTCTTTTTTTATAATTTTTATATTTTATTTCTTTTCTATTTTATATCTTTTCTATTTTCACTTATTCAAAATCCTTATTTGACTTTTTCTGCTTTCTTTTTCTTACCTCTCTTTTTTCCATGTTTTTTACTCTCTTCTGGTATCTTTCCTATTCAAAATATTCTTTTGATACCAAATTCAATTCATTATCGGATATATGACTCAAAATGTATTGTATCGGTAGCATTGTTAATTTTCCAGGGTAGACTACTTAAATAGTTAATATAATATTTTGTCATGCAAAAGATGTTTGAGCAATTCAAATAATAAGTCACAATATAGTGACAAATTTTAGGAAAAATGAGGACTACGAAAATTAGAAGATGTTTATTAAAGAGCAATTAGTGGAAACTCACGAAAACATAGAGTCTGTGAATTTGAGCAAATGGAGCGACGAAAAGAACTATTGCTGTGTACTGCAAAATATACATTTGTGCACAGAAAATAGCCAGAAACCATGAAAAAAGAAAGCTACGTTTCAATAAAGGTGCTACAAAGTGCCATATAAATTTTTTTTAAATATAGCAATCCCAATCACTAGTGAAAATTCACTGTGTAGCCTAATGCTATCACTTTAATGTTTAATCTTCATTAAAACACTCAATCCATAGTATATCATTATGATATGATAATCATCAGTACACAATCATTTCACCATCTAATCATCTAATCTGAAAAAAAATTGCTTTACAGCCTTTCTCATTAGGTCACCCCCATCAGGCCAGTGGTACGTTGGTTTTTATGTGCCTCTGTCTGTCTACTGATATCAATATTTATTTATTCTTTGACAGCTCCATCAGTATCTCACGGACATAAATGACTAAAGAATGTGTCCAACTGTCGTAACTTAACCTGTTTTATGATGGCTCTTTTATGCGACAGCGACAACGGCGACGGTCATGTTAAGTAATGTAATTAAACACGCGACAGATACATATACCAAAACGAACTAAAGCTTAGCCTGTTTTTTCCCTTCAACTGAACTAGATACTAAAACATACTAAAACTCAGCTGAGAAAAAAACTTAACCAGCAGATTGTCATGCATGTGCGTTTCGGGAATGTGTGGTATTTTAATTTGATGGTTTTTTGACGTAATTATGTGATGTATTTCACTTTCACTTGTCTTGTACAAGGCGAACTCATAAAAATCTCGTTGGGTTTCGAGTTTGAATTCTAGACGCTATTCGCCTCGACCAAGTCATAGTTTTATTGCACTGGTGGTTGTTTTTATAACGTTGTGTCGTGCTGTGATATTCCTGTGGGAAATTTTTTTATGAGCTAAATGGATCGAAATATCCTAGGGAGTATTCATGGAAGATAAAGATTTATTTATGGCCATTGAAAATATTTCCTTTGCTTGAAATTTATTCCTACGAAATGTATTCTTAAGTTTTTTTCTCCCTTGTTACTACTGCTCAATGCAATCTATTATGGATTTGTACGAAATTGTTCCGATAAACCCATAGTGCATACGTGTGGGTTCTCATGGGACTACAGTCTGTAAAATGGAGTTCATTCAAAACAAAACTTCTTATTCAGAGTCCAACTGCGATTAATAATTCCACGCATCATTCAACCAAAATTGACTTAAATATCTATTTATAGAGCCAATCAGGCCTGGCAAGCTACCAACACATAGCAAAACCTACCTGTAATTAATTTGAGTTAATCTTGAAATATCTACTACGCATGATTGCGTTAAGTACGGACAATAAAAAATCGATGCATCATATCGACCTTCAGATTTCCTTTAAGCTAGAGTGGCAATATGATTGACGACATCTTCACTCAACACCTCCACACCAACAGCAGCCAACTTCTGAGGTCTTTCTGGTTTGCAACAACAACAACAACAACGACGTGACGCCTAGAAATCTTCTGGCTGTATGACATGATATTGAGAAAAATTCAATACCATAAATAATGCGAAAATGAATTTTTCCAATGTCTACTAGTATCTGCATCTGGATATGAAAAATGCTTGCTGTTTCTTTCCCCACGCAAACATGAAAACCTGCAAGTATAGAGTTTGCACCAAGTGGTGCCCTTCAGTTGCATCCAGCTCCTACGTGTATAGCACAAGTTTTTGTCGTTTTTGGAATTTGTCGCACTTAAAATCGCACATGCAGCACGATATTGTTGGTCAGATTTGCAGAAGTGAATATGTTGGTGTGAAGTAAATTTGTAGCGAACATGAGAAACTTACTGAATGTGCTTGAGAGTTTTTATGGGTGCAGAATCATAGTTGTACGGCAGCATCTTTAATCTTTTCGACCTCTTGTATCGAATGTACGGAAGCGAAAAAATGTTGAGAATTGTTTACCACAACAATTGAAATGGATTGATACGGGGAAATGGAAAATTATACCAATTTTCAAGGAATATTTTGTTTGAATTTTCCTGGCTGATTTTAAATATGTGATGATTAATCAATATTTAATGTACTCAGTCATTTAGATTAGCTTTGTATCCGATTGTGTAAGGAGAGGCAAATAAAATTAAGTTTAGCGTGGATGCTAAGAATTTCAAACTTATCTACTTGAATTGGAATTGTTTTTGCGGGATGATTAAAATTGAAAAATTTTTATTTATCTTGAAAATTTTTATTTGACAAAGTGGTTTCGAAAGCATGCACTGATTCTCATCAGACACCAGCACTCAGTGCATACTTGACTGGTGTGACCACTTGCAGTTGGAAATCATTAATTGTTATTTACGCTGTTTGTGACAAATTTTAACATCTCCGACTTATATCCATGGAAATAATTTACTCATAAAGGTTATTGATTTGTGATCACGGTTCCCTTCTTGTCTATAATCGCATAGACAACGTATATCGTCTCTAAAGCTTATCAAAGCAGAGAATAATTTTAATAAATAATGATAATTATCTACTTGCTTTCAAAAAGTGCAGCTTAGTGGACTTGCAGTGAAATCTTTTTTTTACTAACGTTCAGGTAAAATGCCACCCTATACGTAATATCAGCATTGATAAGTGAAAATTGGTTTGGAACTTGTAAATTTTCCGAAATAACGTTTCAATGTTAGTATCGTCATAAGCACTAATTATAAACCCCAAGTCTTTTTTGGGAACTTCTAATTCTCATGAACTTTAAGAACATACCATTTTCGCTTCATTCCTTACATTATTTTTGGATTAGTCAGTAAACTGCTTAAGTTTTTAGTTACAGGATTTCTTAGTTAAAACCCACTTTTATAAAAAAAAAATAATTAAATGATATTAAAATTGTAGTGTAAAGTAGTCATTCGATTTTCGGTAGTCGGAGAAAAGTGGAGGGAAAAATGTGTTGCTATCTTCAGTGACGGTCAAGCTTCTCTGATGGTGCTCCGTAGAACTTTGATTACTTAGAAAATTACCCAAGAGCGCAGGGCATGATTCCCGATTCTCAAAGGCTAAGATGAACCGATTAACCAAGGTAAGCTCCTTGGTAAAGTTCGACAGCTTTCAATCGACTCAGCAGTTTTTAGAGACTGCCAAAGTCTCCTTGACTGTAATCTACTTGCCTTGGTTAATCGGTTCATCTTAGCCTTTGAGAAACTTTCATTTCAAGCTTGCTCTTGGAACTGTTGGCAATGCGACTTCTTAAGTTGCAAACCTTAAAAATAATTTACTCATAAAGGTTATTGATTTGTTAGCATGGTTCCCTTCTTGTTTATAAATCAGCATAGACAACGTATATCGTCTCTAAAGCTTATCAAAGCGGAGAATAATTGATACGGGAAACTCGATCGTTTTGAGGAATAAGCCTCCGAAAGCAGAATCAGATTGGAATTGTTTTTGCGGGATGATTAAAATTGAAACATTTTTATTTATCTTAAAAATGTTTATTAATTTTTTTTATTTATCTTGAAAAACCACTTTGTCAAATAAAAGATTATGAAGATAATCGGCAGCTTCCTTAGCCACAGAAGCATGCTCGCTTTCTTTAACTGGGCTTTCTCTGATGAGTTCTCTATGAAATTTGGAGTTCTCCAAGGCTCCATCCTTGGACCGATTCTTTTCAACATTTTATCAGCTGATATCCTAAATACTGCTGATAATTCTTCCATAGGTGTCGTTGTTATGTGTGCAGATGATATTCTCTTCTGGAACTGCTAGTGCAATCTTTACTTTGTAGCAGCTGAAACACAAAGGTATTTGAACAGACTTACAGACAAACAAAAGTAAAGTCATCTTTCGGTTACGAGGACTAACTAAACAGTTAATAAAACCAATCCTAATGTATGTTGCGCCTGTCTGTTCATCAGCATCCCGCCACTAACCTGGAGAAGATGACAGAATTTGAACGCCACCGCCTCTGAAATGCCAGATCCCTACACTTCAGGTCCAATGGTCACCATTACAGGAATATTGACCTCTTATCAAAAAGCAAGAAAAATGCACCCTAACCCTCATATCTGCTTGAATTAAGCTCTAAGGCTAATAGAAAAGAATTTCTATATCCAAGAATGCAATATAATACAACAATAATTTTCAGCAATAGCTGGGTGCGGTACCAGCTATTTATGTATTTCTATTGAAGTTCTTCCTTAGGTTCTTCTTGCAACTTATGATAATTTGTGATATGATAAGCATACACTAAATCTGTTCTTTCGCTTTAATAAAATCAAATAGAACGCTTACATACTCTCTCACCTTGCTTTTTATCACATTTAATTTATAACCAAGCTAATTAAGTTCTCAAACATATCTTAATTATTAAAAAATGAAAGTAATTCAAAAATTAAAATTTCGCATCACCGTATTAAGAAATATTTTTAGGCCATCTATTTCAAACATCTCTCGACCTTACTCCCTAAAAACCTAAAAAAAATATCATCTTTTTATGCATTATGTATAATCTATTTATGAAATTATTTTCAAAGTGCTATAATTTATCTATTTTGTCTCCATAAAAACTAGTTTCCGCCATAAAAGACCCAAGAAGTATATTTACGCAAGTGAATAGAGAACTGGTCGTTTGCGTATGTGATAACTGGTTCGAATCCAATCATGAGCGATCGACTCTCATTACACGCCAGGCTTTGTGTTGATCTAGCAGCCAGTGAGTACCTGATTCAAATCAGGAGTAAAATGCATCAACTTCGTTGGAAATTATGTGTCTAAAGGTTGCAAACAAGTTAGAATTTTCTTCCGAAATTGGTGATATTTTGTCCCCCAAAAGCCTCAGACCTTTTTCAAAATTGTCAAAATATATTGAATTTCAAAAAGTTTCGGTAAAGTAATCAAGCACATAAATTCCTAAAAAGGAAAGTCTTCAACTGATAATATATGTATTGCCGATCCAAAAATGCATGGATCGCATACTCGGTAGTTAACCGAATGAATCTCGTCGTATTTTACACATCTCTCTGACTTGACTCGGGACACAGGTTTTCACTTAGATGGATTGATTACAAACTTTGTTTTATTTTTTTTATCATAATCATAAAATAAACATAAAAATTCAAAATACACATACAGAACATTATTATTAAAAGTTTATAAGAACAGATCCCAAATTTTTCAAGATATTTTAAATCAAAGGCCAGTATACATTAAACGTACCAAACGTAAGATGTTAAATATATCCGGCTTTCAATAGTAAAATTGCTTGGAATTTATAAATTATCACTATTTAATTTGGAATATTATTGGACCAAATGATATCTACTTGGTATTCAGGGAGAGCCTACGAATTTTGTAAAAAAAAAAATTCTATGAATCAAGCGGATTCATTATATTTTAGCAACCCTTCTATTAGAATTAGTTGATCAAAAAAACCTATGATTTATTATTATAGATACATTTTATTTAGTTTGTAAACTCATTGAAATGAAATCCTAAAACCATCGATTGAAAATTAAAACATTTTGACATATGTGTTTGCCAAGTATTTTTAGGGTTTCTTTTTCGCAAAACTTTTCATTGAAACAAGCCTACATTAGGGTATTTTTCAAAGTATCTTATTTTATTAACTCGCTGCTATTTCACCCAAACTAATCAAAATGCACTGTTAGTTTAAACACTAAAGCTTCGGTGTCATTCCATGTTAATCTATTAAAAATTTGTCAATTAGTTCGATTCAATTGCCTGATGAATAAATTAGAAACATTTAGTCCAAGATACCAGGCATCAAATGTACATAAATGATTTTTATTCCCAATTTTCAATTTTGCACTGTTCGACTGGGATGTAATAACCTATGTAATCAATTGATTTATTAGCAAGAAATAAACTAATGATCTAAAGAAAACTATCTTATCAATATAAGCTAACCTAAAAAAATAGAAAAAAAGACACAAACCAAAGTTTAATAAATTACAAAAAAATTAATAGTTTTATAATAATTTAAAATAAGGGGACATAGCACCTTCAAATTGAAAAAAAATTGTTTTTTTCAAAGGCTAGTTTTTAATTGAATAAAAAGACATATCTTAACGAAACTTTGTACATATACTTTATTTGCCTTATACTGCATAAAAAAATTGTTCAAAATTCCCTGTCGTCTGCTAGAATTTTTTTGAAAAAACACAAAAAAAACCTGGCGTGCACGATAACTGCCCTCAGAAAAGTCCGGGGAAAAAACAAAAACGGGGTTTTTATCAGCATCAAAGCGATCTTGGAATGAACTAAAATAAAAAAATTTGGTTGAAAAATAACAAAATGGCGCCTTTTTTTCGCCAGAAATCGGTTATAACTAAAAAAATTTAATGCCGATTTTTTCATCCGTTGTTCATTCCGGGCATTAACATATGCAGATTAACGTGTTAAAATTTCAGAACGATTGGATAATACATTTTTCTTAATCATGCACGCCAACTTGAAAAAGGTAGTTTCGAGAAAATCGCGTTTAAAGTTAAAATTCAATATTTTTTGTAATAAATCTTACCGAAATTTAATTTGCGTTGCCTGAACCATACAATATACCTTCCTCTTGCTCATACTCCTCTTCTTCCAAAGATTTTTGCTCTCTTCGAGCAGTTCTTAGATGCCTCAGTCGAGAGTTTTTCCGCCTGGTTGATTCTTGCAGCATCTCTATTTTCTGCATGTTCCAGCGCACGTTGGCCAATTGTAATTCCCATGACTTGCATTATTTTTAAGATAGCCATAAATCCTTCATTGAATGTACATGCAGAAACATTTGCAGCCATATTTATGATATTATTTCCACAAAAAGTATATTTGGAGGCCAAATTCCAAATACAGAAATTATAGCTTTCGTTATTATTCTGCGCTTCAATTAAGCTTCTGATGATAAGTCTTCACAAATAGTCTTTAACATTTCTTGTACCTGATCATCTAAAGGTGCTTGAAATTTTTTAAAGCATTACCATCAGCTGGACAACAGGACAATAAGAGTGTTGAGGGCTCTCATCAGTTGAATTTTTTGGTAATATGCTGCCCAAATTTCCTTGCGCATGTTTTCAACCGATTTAAAATTTCGTCGTATAGCTATGCCATAATATATTGATAAATTTGTCGTTAATTTTAGTGGCAGTTGAAGTTGTTTCGGACCTTTTTTTGGAGTTTCAGTACTTTTTTTTAGAAGCATGTTTTTCAGCTAATTTTTTTTTTTGCTATTTTGCCAAGGCTAACTTTTTTTTTGCTTCTTTTGAAAGAGTTGACTCACTTATCTTTCTCTACACTTGGGCCTAAGTCGATGTAGCGGTGTAGCGAATTAAACGAAGATCATAAAAAAATGACCTTGGTGCGCTTCACTATATATGTTCACAAAATCATGTTTTTAAAGCTTCATTCTAACATATTCAATCAAAAATAAAAACGGATTTTTTTTTTAAATTTGAAGGTTCTATGTCCCCCTAAATTAAAAGTCAAATTGTTTCATATATTTCAAAAGTACAAAAGAACTTAAATGATACTAATTTACTTATTTACTTATTAATCCCATGCTTTATGAAGGTTTTTTTCGGAAATTCTGTTTGATTATTCATGTTCAGCTGCAACTTTAAGTTTTTTTTTCAGTTTTTGTTCCATTTGAACTTATAAAAGATATAAGACGAAATACCCTGCTAGTAAGAAAAAACAGCTTATTCCATATTCAGTTCTATAAACATGCACATGATTCCATCCTACTTATTCTATTAAAAGTCAGATTAAATCGATGTTAACAATAAATTGCAATCAACTCCACTACCTCCTGCATCTACTCCCAATCCTAACCATCTATGTGCAAACTGTATGCAATTAACATAACCGGTAATCATAATTAAATATCTTTGGTGTAATGAGTACAATAACCTGAAGGAGAATAATTAAATATTCAATGATGTCCATCTATACATTCATGGCAAAAAGCATACAAACACAAGTGTTGTATCTGCTTCAGAAATGATCATCCAATTAATATTTTCAGTATATCATATCTATCATAAATATTCGCAATTATGCTCAAATAATAAAATTACTTAGAAAAAAAATGAAGTCAACTCACCCGTAACTACTGACTCGATAGTGAATGAACAAGATTTATATTCATACTAAAATTCCAAATAATGAATTAGATATAGTTGCGATATATCTTTTGAAATGTTAATCAGCGAGAATAACACTAACTGTAGTTTGTTCAGAGGTATGGGGTGATGAATGTAACTAGTTTGCTTATAGATTTTTCCATAGTTTAGATGGATAGTTGTTAGCATAATATTCAAAAATTATTTTTAATCACGTTTTCGAATTGAATTAGATTTGATTTGACGTTGACTTCGATTAGATTTAGCTAAATCGAGTTAATTGGCATCAGTTAAAGAAGTCGACATTAAGATCGATATTGAACGCATGTCAATGTCTATAAAAACAAACATCGGAATAATTATTTTAATGAAATTCTATATTATAAGTAATGTGTGAAAATAAATTAGAATATATACTATTTGGGGAGACATTTTGATCGTTTAATAGGTTGGATGATAATTAAAAGGTTTTAAAAAAAAGATCGTTGACTCAAAACACCTTAAAAAAAGCATCATCATAGCAAATGATCGTTTAAGATGTGTGGTATATGATAGATAGAGTGCATCAATTAAATTCTCCTAATGGTTACATAGAAATATTCACACGACTTTGAATACAATCTTGAGATCGTTAAACCCTAATTTCTTTCTCTAATAGATAAAAAGTGAATGGCATTGCATCATACCGGCGCCAGCTTTTGAAATTTTATGCCAAATTTCATGTTGCGTTTTCATTAGTAGTTTCTTTCAAACAAAAATTGAATATATTTCAATTACAATACTGTAAAAACTTAATATTTTTCATTTATAATTATTTTGCGGTAACATTTTTCCGGAAATTCATGTGCTATATGTAATATTATTTTTTCGATCACTCATGTCTATATTCTTGTCTTCTCTCGCACTCTGTTCTTGTCTTGGATCCTTCTGCATTTTCTATCTTTCCTTGTGTGCATCGAATCTGCAATTTTCCAGTTGCATGTAAATAGTAAAAAAAAAAACATTTATGGAAATTAAAATGTAAGAAATAAAAGAAAACATTACAAAATAAGTAAAAAAAAATATTTTAATTTAAACCAATTTTTTCCTTTCGAAGCTAGATTTATTTGGATTACTATTGTCGAGTAATCCAAATAAATCTAGCTTCGGAAGGAAAAAATTGATTTAAATTAAAATATTTTTACAAGCTAAGATAAAAATTGGTACACAATAAAAACAAAAAAATATATTAAAACAAAAATAGCAACAAATTGAAATTATAGAATTGAAAAAATCTACCGAATCATAAAAATATATTATATTTAATATACTTATAATGCTGTGTATTTAATATGTTTCTCTTTCTTTCTAGGTAAGTGATTTCAAGCTAAAAAATAACAATTTGGTAAGAATATTTTTCAAAATGTAAAAATGCAATCATAAATATTTGAATTTCAATTAACTCAAAAAAAGTCTAGCGCATCAGAACCACTAGAAAACTAATTTTCGAAGAAATTATCTATGAGGGATTTAAAAATGCGTGAAGACATTATACACTTCTTTGTAGTATCATATCAACCATTTCTTACTTAAAGGAAGAAATATCCTTTTCTGACAGCATTTCCTATAACACAAGTGATGCAAATGTTCAGTGCTGGCAACATTTGTCCAACACAGCAGCAACAAATCTACCATAACATGCTCGTGTTTAATCAACCTATCCTTTGAATTTCGTTTTTATCCAAGGATATCATCGAAAGTTTCAGCGATGAAACTATGTCTGGGGCTGCCATCCGAAAAATTTCCAAAACTCGGAAAATTTAAATATCGGTTATTTATTTTATTGTAAATGCTTTGCTTATGAATACAAAATGGAAGCATCTGTTGGTGCAATATTTACGAAATTGTCTGGTGCTGGCAATCATGTGCTAGCCCCGTAGCTGCTTCACGTTGTATTTAACCCACCCTATGAATTTCGTTTCGATTGAATGGCTGCGCTGTAATTTATAGGAGTGAATATAATTTTAGGGCTACCACCGTCCAAACTTTTTAAATTTTTGAAACATAAACATTTGTTGCTAATTATCATTGCAGGATCATTCCCATTTGGAAATTTTATGACAACATCGCTCGATAAAGAAATGTCAATAAATTACGAAATTCATCATTGCTGGCAACCCTTCCTTAATTTTTCAACGAAATTTCTACAGAATTAGAAATGCAACAAGATCCACTTATCACATGAATTTCGTTTTGATATCGTTACTGCATCGTAATAGGGACTGTAATAGGGAAAAAACCTTTATTTTCCTGAGCAAATTTACAATATTTATGAGACAAAAACTGCCATAGCTACCAACCCTATAATAATTGTTCAACCAAATTTAGATGTAATCTGTTTTAGAGTAAGGTTCATCTACTGCGTGAATTTTGTTAAAATCTGGTGGCTAAATCGGAAGCTATAGGACAAAAATCAGTTTTTTTCTCGACGATTTTTCAAAATGGCACCACTGCCCCAGTATTGCCAGTACATATTTCAAAATCACTTCTATCAGTCCTGGTGCTAGCTAATACCAACATATCGTGTAAATTTCATATGGATAGACTTATCCGATCGACAGCTCTCGTACACAGAAGTTTTGAGTGCTGAAAATAGAGGTGATTTGATCACGGGTTGCCGTTCTTGTTTACCGCGGGATTTTGAAATATTTTATTTGATTTGGTGGACAAAAGTCAAAATTTATCAATAATTTGAATTTATTTTCAAAAATCAAAAATTTTTCAGGAGGGTCGATGATTTGAAGGATTTTTGTTCAGAAGCCTGCTGTAGCTACAGAGTTACCCGAGCAGTCTTGAAAGTCCATGTGTGTTAAATTTTAGTCTACATCAATACGCTCTGCAAATTTCACGATGATCCATTGTTCTTCTTAGAAGTTATGACAAATCGAAATTTGAAAAAAAAATCCTTGCCTACTTTTAGGCACTCATCGCCTACACAAGGCTCAAAATTTTCAATTCTTTATCGTAGACAAGCTTAAAACATAATAAATTTTCATTCCCAATACTTTTTTTAACAAAAACTTACACTGCTTGGAAATATATGAGCACCTGAAAATGCAACAAAATTCCCGTCGCCGCGAAAAGGTTAAAGATATCTGAATTCTAACAAGTCATGGACCTACCCACTATATACATCTATGCCCTCCGAAAATTTCAGCTCAATCGGATTGGCCACTCCAGAGATTATCTCATTTTTCCTTAATTAAGAAATAAAGAAGCAAGTGTAATACCATTTTGGAATTAGGACTTAGTAGACTATCTTTTAAAGCTACTTGCCAAAATATCTTAGTACATTTTTTTTTCAGTACGGTTAGATGAAGTTGGGTGAAGAGTTATTTTTTAGTACATCTTTGGTGAAAGAAGTGCTATTTCACTGAAAACTAAAACAGTAATTTTTTAATTTTTGGCTGTAATTTAAAGAGCATTTATCTGGGGTTATATTATAAAAAGAAAATTAAAAAAAAAAAAATTTTTGTAGATGTAGCAGTGAAAAGATTGTCACAGGGTACGCATTTTTTCAATTTTTTTTCAAAAGCGAATATCTCAAAAAATACGCAGCTAACTTTTTTTTAAATAGTTTTCTGATTACTGTCACCACCTGCCCTATCACCCCTTTCCGGCTTGACGTTGCGTTATGGGACACCCTGTATATATATATATATATATATATATATATATATATATATATATATATATATATATATATATATATATATATATATATATATATATATATATATGTATATTTATATATACAGTTGAACTTCGATATCTGAAACTACCATCTGCCACTAAAATAATCCGAGTTATCGAGATTTCGAGTTATCGAATTACACATTCAATAGCTTGAATGTAAGAAATAAAACGCAATTGATATGTTAGAAAGGCATTTAATGATTTGATCATTTAAACTTCCTTAAAATATTCGGTAATCTGTGATTTATGTTCCATATTTTTGCTCGAATTGTCAAAAAAAGTTTCAATATCAGTTAGGTCGTTATAAACTGCTGTTGTCGTATGTTTATTTGTTTGTAAATACAAATACAAAACTTTTAAAGAGTCTTCGTCGGTTTTTGAACAATGTCGCATTCTATGTCCTCCTCATCGCTCGCAGGCTCGTTGGTAAACGGCTCCCCCAATTCCGTACGAATATCCTCGATTACGCCGTTATCACTTGGAAATTCTGTCGTTGTAAGATCTTCATCAATTTGTAAATATTCGCGGAAAAAGTCTTCATTTTCCGATTGATTTGTTACATGCATCCAACTCTGGAATTCAGATTCCAAGATTCGAATATCAGCTTCCGTAACGTTTCGGTTTTCTCTCAAGAAATATAATGGCATATCGTCATCAGCCTCTCATGCTGAGTGTAGACCAAATCCCGCTTTGAAAACAATTAGAAATGGTCTCAGACTTAACATCAACCTTCCACGCTTTGGTTACCTCATCTATACAGTCCTTTTATGATTTTGTCTTTTATGGTTTTCTTTAAGATTGACGATGATTGCATTATAAGCTCTGTATTACTGTTTGATCGAGCGGTTGTATTTTTGAAGTCATGTTTGGTGGGAAAAACGCAAGTTCAATTGACCGTAACTTGCATTGAATACTTTGAGGATGAGCCGGACAATTATCAATGAGTAGGAGCATTTTTGTTCCCGCTCGTGAAAACATTTTATCTAAATTAAAAAGCCATTCCTCAAAGTATTGGCCTGTCATCCATGCCTTCGTATTTGATTTATAATCAGCTGGTAGCCAATTAGCTCCTCGGAAGCAGCGGGGTTTCTTACTTTTCCCCTATTAGCAAAACTTTAAGTTTTTCTGATCCGTCCATATTGGCGCCCAACAGTAACGTGACTCTCTCTTTGCTGTGTTTCCCTCCGTGACACTTTTCGTTCTTGAAGGTTAAAGTATTATTCGGTAAGCATCTAAAAAACAACCACGTTTCATCCGCGTTGAATACATAGTGCATTTCATACTTTTCCAGTAATTTTGGTAGAGCAGTACGTTTCCATTTCTCGCAATATTCATCCGATACGTCATTACTCTCACCCCACATCTTCTTATAACAAATATCATATCTGAAGCAACGCATAGCAATAACACATTTTTTTTTCTCGAAAATAAATTTCATAATCTTACCTTCGCTTCCAATTATCCAACCAACCAGTGCTTGCCTTAAAATCTGACTCCCCGAATAACTTTGCGAAATCGAAAGCCTTTTCTTTAATTAGTCCCCCGGATGTGGGCAAGTTCTCGTTTCTGGTTGCTTCAAACCACTTAAAAACGGCTTTATCCAAACTTTCATACATGGGTTTCCTCAATTGTTTCTCATTATATTAGCCACTTTCTACGGCATTTATAATTTTTTCCTTATTTTTCAAAATAGAAGTAACAGTACTAGTCGATACTTCATGTTTAGTTGCCAAATCTATATTTTTTTTATTTGCATCACTTTTCGACTCGTTTATTAGCTTAAATTTATCTTCTAAAGACAAACACTTCAATTTTCGCTCCGATGCCATATCTTAAAATACAAAATTATGACCAAAACAAAAAATCGTCTATAAATAATCGCTCAAAACTAGAATAAATCGAATTCGCTAGAAAACACGACCAAAGTTTATCGCAGCAAACGCAGTAGAAGACTGTTACCAGAACGCTATTTTGTCGCAAATATTGCTTTGAGTTCACAAGCCCGGCACAATACAATGATCTACCTAAAATGTATCTACAGTAAATTGGTGATTCCCCGAAAAATACGACTTGTCGAAGGTTGTTGCCTTATTTTTTATTTGAGTTATCAAGAAATTCGAGTTATCGAAGTTTGACTTATTAAGGATGTATGCAGTTATTGACTTTGGCGCTGTTGCCACTAAAATTTGTTCGAGTTATCGAAAATTTTCTCCGAAAATTAGTAAAAATAACTTTTTTAGCATCCAAAAGTTTGAATCTAAAATATTTTTTCTCACCTCATCCCAAGCGACAATCTTAAATACTTTAATATAGTCCGGTGTGTGGTTACTGACCTCCCAAGTTTTTCACTGAAAAAATTGATTAGCATCTATATGGACGCATTATATTGTTTGAATTTCATTTACATGCTAAAATTAACACAATTTGCTCACAAATTTGTTAAATATTTTTTTACTCACAACGAAAATGAAATGAGCAGATACATTCTCCGCATAAATTGTCAAAATTAATTTAAATATTTTCCATCAAAATGATTAATTTCATCATGTAACTTCCATTTTTAATTAATTATTTCTATCTCTTCATCGAACTCCAATAGATTATACGGGAAAGTTAGCAAACCGTCAAATTGTCAATCGAATTTCTTTAGTAGTCGTTCGAAACAATTTCACTTCTATTTCACTGAATATGGTGAAACATGTTCGTGAGACCATCAAAACACGATCTCGTGTCGGTTTCCTAAAAAAATTTCATTTGCTAGCTCATAAAGTTTAGATGAGACTTATTTGGTTTGTAGGTTTGGCTGAGTATTATTGAAGTCATTTGTTTGATTTGGTACTAACCAAAAAAATAATTTTGGTTTGGCTGATGGAGCTGAGTAGAGAAACGGATGATTCGATAATGGTAAAATCTTTTCCCAGAGGAGTATTGTTTCCAAAGATAGAAAAAATGATTTGGTCGAAGTGATGATGTTTCTATGGATGATTTCAAGAGCTGATTTTGGTGTGCTAAGTTTAGTGATAATAACATCGAATGGTTTCGTGGTGCCAATGTGAATCAGGTTTGAGTTTCTTGTAGGAATACGTTTAGTAGTTGCATTAAGTTACCTTTTCAGTTTTTCAGCTAATTATAGCAATCAAATATATCGTGGGATATTGAAAATGTAATTGTAAAGTTGATTGTAAAAAACGACTAAACAAATAATTAGTCCAAAACTTTTCAAGTCAAAATAGTCGCAATTTGTCACATCCGCTTATGTATCATTCAGCTTTCACTCTGTTTACATTCTATTAAATGTTTTCCTCATTAATTTTTTCAAATCGAGCTGCATAAGTCTTTCCAAATTCTAAACCCCGCTTCAGAATTAGAAGCCATTGAGGTTCACTTTTTAAAACGAAAAACTTTAAAATATATAAAAATAATTCTAACAGTAAAAATATAATATTTTTTGGACGATAAAATTCTTTCATACATTATTTGATCGAGTTCCAACTAAGAGACTGCTGTTGAACTCAGAGTTCAACATGGAACTTTTCAACAAATTGCTTCAGACTAGGCAATTTTTATTTCGTTCCAAGAGCCCTCCTGTCCGTTCTGACTTCGATCGATCCAGGTCGGCTTTCCTTTTCCGCAGTATGAATAGTTTCGGTTCGTCTCTTCTTGCAGCGTAGTCCACGATATTGTGTCAGGAAAGCATTGACTGTACACGGAAGCCGGGTGTGGAATATCGGCTCGAAATATCGATTTGGATTGAGAGTGAAATTTGTCAGAATTAAAAGTAGGCTTTCGGCTTGAACGGATCCACGGATTGACTTGACCCTGGATTGAGTTTGAGATTTCATCCAACGTGCGAGGTTCGTACATGATAATTGAGATGTTGCTTTGAAATTTCGATATACTATAGGGAAACTAGACCAAATTTAAATGGGCGATAAAGATCAATTGATTGTGCTATCACAAACTTTGTCTCTAAACAGGAACATATTTTTCATAAATATAGCCTAAAAAATTACAGTAGCTCTTTTCGAACAGCGTTTGTGAACAAGGCATAAAGGATGAGAGGTATTTTGCGCGCATAATTTTCCCCACTAGAAAAGAGTATGCAACTCCCACTTTTCTGATTAAGGAGAGGTTCTTTCAGATTATTTCATTTAAATCGTTTTGTTTGTTTTACAAAAAATGAAAGCTACATACGTGTAGAATATGTGTGCAAAAGGATATTCCGATCTGGAACATATTTATCGCATTAGAGCGTCTCAAACGCACCTACCTCATGCGCGCTGGGGAACGCTCAGGTATAGCTTAATCACCTCGCGGCCCCAGATAGCTTTCTATGTACCGGAACTAATTACGATCTGTACTATCGCATACTTGTTCGTGATGGAATACACTTTAGGTGGCAGCACATGCGAAAAATAACCGATGCGTCAGAAATTTGGAAATCCAAATTGGAAGATGGAAATTTTTTTGATCCGCCGTATTGGATCCGCCATCTTGCATTTTGTTAATTTGACTTCAGATTCGTAATCAGCAACCTCAAAACCCTATAACCATAGGTACTGGTCGCGATTACTGAACAAACAACAAAGTTATCCCAAGTCAAACTTGCTAAAAACTTTAAACGCGTTTTCCTCGAAACGATATTTTTCATCATAACTTCAAGCCCAGTGTCGATCTATTGATTCGATTCACTTCATTCCAAGTCTACCCAAAAGAATATACTTTTTTGTATGTCTTATACCTGAAATGAGCATGAAAAATTTCAATTCATAATTATTAAGCGAGGTCAAAATGAAAAAGAACCGGGCTAAAAGTTGCACTTTTTTTTTATATGTCCATAATTTGGTTTATTTTTTTTCCCAATTCATTCTTATCGGTATAAGACATGGAGATTTCCAAAAAAAATTTAATGACTTTAAACTACGACTGATATCAGTTTACTACGAGAGGCTGCAGACTTGAAGTTACCGGACGATGTCCCGCGTGCAGAGGCAGACGAGAGCCGCCATTTTGGAGCCACCACATTGAATTTCATCGTAATAAAAATTTGAACGATTTTAGAATGATCATCAAATAAAATAATCAAAACCAGGACTTCGTATGTTTTTTTATCATCCCTCGAAAAATTCTCAAATTTTGCCTTATTTTCGACCGTATCTGAGAGAACCTTCCCTTAAGTATGTAAAACAACTGATCTCGCCCCTTCATATCATATTCAATAATTCTCACTCCTCTGGGCTATTTCCATCGTATTGGAAATCTGCTTATATCACACGAATTTATAAAAGTGGCGACAGACGTTTCATTCAAATTTATAGAGGCATCGCCATTCTATCTGCAATTCCCAAACTATTTAAAAATCATCTACTGCAAACTTTCACTTCAGGTCGACGCAGCATGGATTTAGGAAAGATCGTTCAACTACGACAAATCTTATGGTGCTTGTTTCTGATGTGTTATGCAAAATGGAGCAAGGTAATCAAATCGTCGCTGTTAAATCAAACCGGCATATCTGCAAAAATTGAGTTTTTGAGTTTTTGGTATTAAAAAATTCCTCTTTTTCCCGTCTATTTTTATGTCGCACCGGCATATCGTATAGTTGAATAAAAATCCGTCTAATGGTGCTGTGCCGGTATGCATTTACGAGGAAACAGCCCACACGCGAAAACTTTAAAGCGCTCTGGTGAAAAATATGCATTTTGCAGATATGCCGGTTTGATTTTACAGCGACGAAATTGAGGCTGTCTATACAGACTTAAGCATAGCATTCAACCGTGTTGATCACTCCATTTTGATCCTCAAGCTGCAACAATGCGGAATTGCAGGATCTTTACTAAAGTGGCTTGGCTCCTGCCTCTACGATCACTTTCAATTCGTGAAAGTCCAGGGTTTTGTTTCTAAGAAAGTCGATGTTGAATCCGGTGTACCTATAGGAAGTCATCTTGGCCCTCTTTTTTTAAAAATATTTTTATATCTGACAAATCGGAGTTTTTATCCGACATTTCCCATTTACTGTATGCGGACGACCTCAAAATTTACCATATTATCAGGTCACCATTTGACGCGACCTTTTTCCAGTCTAAACTGAACTCTCTAGAGTCTAGAGGTGATCTGCGAACAAGCTTCCTCTTAACGTTGTCAGGTGCCACGCAATTAACTTCTCTCGCAAAGTGGCACGAGCTCAATTCACGTACCACCTCAGCAACACGGCACTTAGTAGAGTTGGCAACATATTAGATATCGGTGTCATCCTTGATGAAAAGCTCCGCTTCAATCTACATTATGATAGAGTGCTTTCAACAACTTGGCTTCATTAAGCGACGTGCCAAAGAGTTAAAGAATCTCTGGGCTACTAAATCCTTATTTATTTCACTCGTGGGTCCTCATCTGAAACCCGCCTTTCGAAATTCTTAGCCAAAAATTTGAGTCTGTTCAGAAACAGTTTTTACTTTTCGCTCTGAGAGATCCTTTCAACCCTTATGTTTTCAGCACTCTACCGCCATACGAATATCGCCTTAGATGACGTTACCCATTGCGTCGAGAAGATTAACGTTATCAGCCTGCTTCAGCTTTGATGTCATCAGAGAATTGGTTAATATCACCTACATGAAAGACAAGCTTGACCTCAATCAGCCCTTCCTCGTAATCTTTCGGTGCCCCACCTCCGCTACCAGTTTCACTGCTGCAGCAAAATAATTTCTCAAACTTCGCCTAACAAACAAGCAACCTTGTGCACCTGTGGATTGTATGCGTTCAATCCTTTTCTTCCTCTCTGAACTGCCCAATTAAGCGTTTGATTGCAACTATCTTGCAGCATTTGGATGACTACATCCTACCCCTTGTGCAATTTATCTTGCACTCAGTTCTTTAGAGAGAACTAGTCTATTCGACTTTTCTTCTTAACTCCGCTGAGTATACATGTTCACTTATTTTAATCACCACACACAACGTCCTTCTACTTGAACTAGTTAACAATAAATAGTGATTAAAAGATTGATCTGCCTGCCTATTCAAAAATATCTTGATATGCATGATTTCTTAAATTTCTGCCTAAAGTGATGCAGTTTCTATTCTCGCTACTGTATATTAACGATTTTCATAGTTATCTAAGACTAACGTTTATTTACAGAAATGAGAAACTTTTCATTTCACCATTGCTAAAAAAAAGATTCTTATCGTTTCAAGTCATCCAATTTACAAATATCTACAAATTAACAGCTGTTCTTCCCTATCACGTAACTCCAAATATTCTCTAAAATCAAATATTAGTAATCCCTCAACGAATATATTCGTTACGGTATTCACTAATATTTGATATTAATGAATATTTGTTCTCAAGTAGTTTTGTATGTTTGACGAAATGTTGTTCAGCTAAAACAAATGTTATATTTAGGGCAACAAAAAACTTAAATATATTTATGCAATAATATTTGCAGTAATAAAAGAAAACAACTACGATTAATTGAAAAATGAAAATTCAGCTTGATTATAAATGTTTGATCTGTCTTTCATTAGAAAATCGCAATATCTTAATGGCGTCCCTGTTCTTTATATAGTCTCCTAAATTTTCCAAACCATGACCATCATTTTCGGCTATGAGTAATGTCTTAAATAAAAAGTCGACCTCCTCAATACGTTTAATAGTTTTGATTAGATGTAAATAATCCTAACATTGCATAAAACTTTAATCGGCAATCTATTAAAGTTTGTAGTACTTAACACAAATATCGAGTTTTCGTTTAGTCTTCAACATGACAACTCGGGCCTTGACATGCATACGTCCAATGTTCTATTCCCAAACAGGAAAGACTCGAACTTAACAAAAAACCATATGTATTTGCCCTCGTTCAAGTACTTCATCAAGTTGCTATTTTTATGCCCGCGAGATATCATAAAATGCACTTTCAATTTTTTCCTCGCGTTTTTCATTTTGACACATATGAACAAAGTCAAGTGCCGATAAGATACAGTCGATATCTTAATAATGGCCAATATCCCATATACGAACTGGTACATGTGTGCATGTACATATGAGTAAATCGAGTACTAGTCGGACGGATCTGTTCGGGTTTAAAAGTCAATATCAAAAAGCAATAAAGCCGCAAAAAAAACTTTTATTTACGCTTACATACATATGTTTGTAGATACATATGAGTATATTGTGCAATTAAACAATCACCTGTGTGTTGATTCTTGCGTTCATGTGGAATTGCGTGTTGATCTTTTAACCTTCTTGAATGTGAAACTCAGTATTTTTCATTTGCACTGAATACAAGTGAAAAAAAGGTAAATGTTATTAATGATCGCTAGTGTGAAAATGTTTCGAAAGCAAGGTAGTATTAATTTGGCGCTGGAATTAGAGAGAAAAAAGTGGTTTTTATTGTAGATTGGCTTTTGGAAATCAAACTTTTGCTATCAGGATAATTAATTAAGCAGGAAAAAAAAGTCAAGACTTTTCAAGGCAACCATTCCAAAATCAGGGAGCCTCATGAACTGATGATATGATTGCTCGCTAATTGAAAATGTGTCTGAAATAGCATCAACAGTAGCCAGATTCGATCTGTGTCAATGATTATTTGCATTGTTTGTTTTTTGTGGGCATTGTTTTTTAGGCGGACTCTAAATATTCGGACCCAATTTGACTAATGAAGTAGTGCTTTTGCGGTGGTAAAAAATATTTTTAAAAAATGCATCGTCGTCTTGGGACTTATAGCTCGAGCCTTGGTTTTCTGTAGCTCCCATTTGTATGGATTTATTTACTCAGTCTTCCAGTTTCGAAATCTTCATCGCGGATCAGACTTTCTATTTTCAATGCAAAAGAAATAATAATATTAATACCAAGCTGCTATTATTTTACGGGAAAATTACACAATAGATAATTCTTATATATTGAAGAATTAACGAAAGCGTTCAGATTGCTAGTATATATCAGGTCCTCTCTAATTAATATGGATGAGATTAATTAGAGAAGACCTGATATAGAGTAATATGGGTGAGAGATTATAATTCAAATTTCAAAAATAAATTGATGACCAGTAGAATTAAACTTTTGTACCCTGTTTTTACAATTCCAATTTTAAAAAAAACTCTAGCGCATCAGAACCTCTAGAAACACTAATGTTCGAAGAACAGTAGAGGATTTGTGCATATTTTGAGTGTGTATTCTACCACTAGGTCCTTAAGGACACCCTAAGTAATAATAGACCTTAAGCTAATTTGATTTCGATGACTTCATCGAAAGTTACAGTAATAGAAAGGTGTTTGGGGCTGCCATCCGAAAATATCCCAGACCTTAGAAAATTTAAACATCGGTAGGGTTTGCAGCGGTTGGACCAAATGTGACCTGACCTATAGCGCGGACTAAATGAATTTAGTCCTAAGTTCTTTACATCGATCTGACCTAAAATTTGGTCAGGTTGAATTTAGTCCTCGTTTGTACGTGACAGCTGTCATTTTGCTCAATTTTAGTTCATACACTACAATTATCTTTTCATATGTCTCCCAAACATGATTATATGAATGATTTTGAGACGAACGAGAGGGTTGTGAGCTTAAATTCGACTTACATTTATTTTTACATTATTATTAATAGTACATTATTATTACATTATTATTAATAGTTAATTATTATTAATAGACTTACATTTATTATTAATAGTAGCGCAAAAATCAAGGCTTAGGTCGGGTTGTTTACAGCAATATAGTCCACGACCTATTTTAGGTCAGGTCGCTTGAAATCGTGTACTGACCTATCGCTTGGGTCGGTTACTGAGTGTTTACAGCAGGTGGACTAAATAATTTAGGTTAAATTTGTTTTATAGTGCGCGGACTAAACGTCTGCTGCAAACGCTATCATTGTTTACTTATTACTTATTTTCTTTGCAAATGTTTATGTAAGCATTTATTGTTACGAAAATAACAAAAACGTCTCGTGCTGGCAGCCCTTTGCGAGCACTGTCACGTTAAAATATGTCACATTGACCCCACGTTGAAGTCAACCTACTCTGCGAGTTTCGTATTGATTCGATGACTGCATTGGAAGTTATAGGGATACAAAGAAATTTAGGGTTACCGCCCGTAAAAGCTTTCAAATTTTCTAGATCGTAATATTTGGTGTTTATTTTCACTACAAGATCACTATGGTTTGAAAATTTAATGATAAAATCGCTTACTGAAGATATGCAACAGAAATACAAAAGCAACTATAGCTGGCAACCCTATGATTTTCTCCAAACTAGTTTTCTGCTGCGTATTGTCCACAACTAGTTCAGTTTGCCATATAAATTTCGTTATGATTCCATGACTGCACTTTAAGCTATAGGGCAAAGAAATTTCTTTTCCAGAGCGAAATTTCAAAATTTAGAACACTAAAATTACCATAGCTGGCAGCTTGAACCGAATTTTCCAACCAAATTTCTATCAAATGTGGTTCAGAGTAGGATTCAGCTACTGTGTCAATGTCATTGAAATCTGGTGACTGAATCAGAATTTATAGGGCCAAAAGCAGTTATTTTTCTTTGTGATTTTTCAAGATGGCACCACTGGCACTGAATTGGCCAAATTTCAAAACCGCATCAATCGGACCTGGTCCTACTGAAGACCAATACATTCTGTAATTGCTTACTGTATCTGATTATTGGGTCGTGAGTTCCCTCGAACAGAAGTTTTTGATGCTAAAAATATAGGTAAATTGGGAAAGGGTTACCATGCATGCCCGTTATAAAATTTCAAATTTTTTACTTTGCCTGTGTAGACAAAGCATAAGATTTATATATGAGTGGTTTTTTTTCAAGAAATGACATTTTTTCCGGAGAGTCGATGATTCGAAGGTTTTCACTTTCAGCGCCTGTCCTAGCTACAGGGTTGCCAACATGCTCATTAAAAGCTACAAAAATTTACAATTAAATAATATCAGTATGTTCTGAAAGTTTCATAACGATTGAAAAGCTTTGTCAAAAGTCATCGAAATTTAAAAATTTTCAAATTTTCCCGATTTCTTTTTAGGCACCTAGCGCATACATGGGGTTAAAAATTCCAAAACATTATCTGATTCACATTTAAGGGGTTAGGTGGGTTTTATAATTTCAAAAAATCTATTTGTTTTTGTCTTATTAAATAAATGGTACAACATGTCCAGAATATTCTCGCAAAATTTTAAATCGATTGGAGTAATATTCTAAAAGATAGAGCCTTCGTAAGCTCCACCCACCAGGCTGACATTGAGGCAGCTGCTAAGTTTTATCAAAGTTTTTCTCGAAACTCTGTTTTAAGAGTCGGTTGTCATGATTTGTCAAAAAATTATGAACCGATCTTGTTCAAATTTGGCACACTTCTTTGAAATAACATTATCTAGTGCTTGAACGAAGGCATTTAGTTTTTCTTCATTACAACTAATATGAAAAGGCAATACGTGGTGCAAATTTCACCAAAAAATTGGACTTTTTGTTCACAACTGCGCCAAAATATCAACTTTTAATTTTAATTTTTTCCCTTCGTCCAAGCACGAGCTATATACATATAATAACAGAAAATATTTGGTTTGTGAATTTCAGATGAATCTGTCATGAGTTATCCTGACAACGCCGAGATAACTTTTTTCAGTAAGGCCAAGGGAAATGAGGTCCCAGTGGCTGAATTTAAAATAATTTTAAATGAAAATTTCACAAAGTACTTGTTAGATGTGTATCTTTTATATGTTAAATTGTTTGGGTTGAATAGTTCATTTGATATAATAGAAAAAAAATTTGTAAAAATATGCTTTTTTTTTAGTCTTCGAAACCCACCTAACCCCTGAAAACACGTTCGAAATTCATTCCGCTACCAAAAATTATTTGTGGACGAAATATGAATATTTGGCCAAATCGATTTTAATACTAATGTTCGAAGAACTAATGTTCTTCGAACATTAGTACGAAATTTTGATACTAATGTTCTTTGAACATTAGTAAAAAAAATATCAGTTTTTCTCAACCAACTCTAAGTTCCATTCCGACGACTCATCGAAGAAAAATGCAATCTCCCAGCTACCGTTCATTAACTGCTTGTGACCTACGATAGATATTCCGTATAAATATTTTCACGTCTGTCGAATAAAACTTTTGGCACGCGGAATACTACATCAAAAGAATGACAAATTTCAAATGAAAAATTTGGTTACACCTTGCTTGCATCGAAGTGTTGTGAAAGATGATGAGGGAAGCGGGGTAGAAATTTGATTTCGTCTTTGATTTGATCGTTTCAATCGGTTGAGTAATGTGATCGTGAATTTGAAAGCACATTGAGCATACGCACATGAACCTACAAAATAGCGTATGATTAATATGCATGACCATGGGTTATTTCAATGAGTCGATTATTTCAAAGCTTCAGTGTTTTCGCGTTTACTTTTTGATCGAAACATCATTGATCGGTTCAATAAAAAATCAAGTGGTTGGGAATTCGGTCGAAAGATTTAAATTTTGTATGAATTTTGTATGAATTTTTGATTTGAAATAAACGAGGTCACGTGAGTTTGAGAGGTATTGAAGTATATTTTTATACTTCAAAAAATAATGCGTTGAAAAGCATTATTGTGAATCAGCTAAAGAATTTCGATTGAAAATTCGCGAAGCGTATGGTGCTATTTTACCTAAACCTTCAAGTTTTTTTCACATTATAAATATGAAGAATAAAATAATTGGCTATCATTCTTTAATGCTTATTAAAGTCTTTATTTCTTGTTCTTCCCGAGAGGTTAGTCGGTTATTCCGTCATAATTTTCATGAAATTTTAATCCACCTATTATTATTCTCATATTGTTCGAACAAAAATGGCTGTGAATGCTTGCTATTTAGCGAGCGAATAGACACAAAGCTGTTTTAGAACTTGTTCTTTTTCTTCCTTTCACATCCAATCCAAACCATTTCTTTCGATTTGATTATTTCAAAATGATAGAAAAATGTTCTTATCTGTCATTGAATTAGAAAGTTATTCTATTTCTTCTAATCTGGTCATACTTTTTCCGATATTTTATAACAAAAAGGCATTAGATCGATACTGTCCATATAAAATTTTGCCAAGCCAAACTGCAACGCCTAATATATGAATTTTGCTAGTGAGGTGCGTGAAGCTTGTAATCCGTCACGACAACGTCAAATGCATGGAAATTAGAAATAGAATAACAACCCCTTTCCCTGGATCATTTTCAACAGCATTTCCAGAAACAAATTACCTATTTGGCTGAGGGAAACAATAATCTGGAGCATCAATAACAATAATATAAGAAGTTCCAACAAATTCCCCAATCACTTTCTTTGCTATTGCTTCGTTCTCTTCACGAAGAACAAGATCGTCCGCAACATCAGACACCCGATCGATCTTCACATTTACTATTTTGGACATTCCAGGTACCACCGACGTAACAGTAACTCAAGTACTTCCTCAAAGTCGACCAATTGGACATGTTGAACCTTCTGGGCTAAATGTTGTACTTCCTCATTTAAAAATGGTTACTTCGCCGTTGCAGGATCTCATATATTGTATCGCATATAACACTTCAGTCGAGACGATCAAGCGATTTGCAGCTGCTAGACTTGGTAACATTCCACTACTTCTTCTCTGCAAAACAACTGACGCCTGACAACTTGCGGAATCTGAAAGTTGCATCATTTCGTATAACCGCCTTGCTAATACCAACGTGTTTTTACGATAAAACATCTGGTCTCCTAGCTTTTTTTCTCAAGAAATTAACTAGTTCTTCTGAGAAGATTTTTGTCTAACGGGAGCAAGGAGTTCCAGACTTTAAACTTATATTATCAAAATGTATGCGGTTTGCGGATCGAAACTAATGAGTTAAAGGTTTCAGCTATTTCAGCTTCAGACGATGTAATCTGCAATTCGAAAACCTGGATCACTAATGTGTGTTATTCTGAAACTTGAATTTCGAATGAAAATAAGGTTTGTTCAGGTGCACTTGCAGCATGACAAGGCTTCATACTTTCTGTTTTGACAGACAAAAAAAATTGACCGGACTGCAAGCATTCCCCTACAATATGTCTGTGATCTACGGACTTAACTCAGTCAAAGGGTCAGAAACATTTTATGATACAAAATCAACCTGGCTTGATTGTACTGTGGGTTCCAATAGCTTGACGCCACTACTTTCAGGCAGCTTTTAAGCCGAGATCTGTCAACATTCATCCATAATGGCGGGCTGAATCGCGCGATTTTCGCTTCAATTTACCTTCGTTTTCAGTCCCTGCTCCCGCACCAACACAGGAGCTAGATCAGTACGCTGAATCATAGGGGCTGCGTCTTGTGGTGTGTTCCGATGGTAACTCCCAGCAGACGAGCTGGGGAAACAACAAATGCAACAACAGAGATGACAGTCTCTTTGATTTTATAAGCTCTAGGAGTTAACCCAAAATCACTCCTTAGTCAGTTGTATCAACAACTAGATAGTGCGTATTGGATGAAATCTAAATTCCTGATCACCGCAACTTGGTGTTCTTTTCAGCTTCAGATCCAACACCCTTGGCAAAGAGAAAAAACCCAAGACGCACTGATTGGGCTCAATTCAATTGACATCTTGTAGACGAATCGTGCCCTAGAGGTAGGATAAAGTTTCCGAAGTCAATAGAATCTCGGAAAAGTATTCTGAATTGAACTGTATTATGCCCGATCTGATGCAAGAGCTGATGCAACAAGACTCTTTCTTGGTTAAACACAAATCGACAGCCTTGCTTATGAGACCGAACCAGTCTTGGAATTGTGAAATTGGGATGATAATAAAATGTCCATAACAAGTTGTTGCTTTGTGGAACATCATTCAAAGTTATATGGCTCCAGTAGACACTGCTTATTATAAGAGTTTTGCAAAGGAGAAGTAAATGCCGAAAGCTCGCTACCAAATGAAGAATATGTAAACTGCCTCTCGATTAAGAGAAAACATTTGAGTTGAATCTAATTGAAAAAAGGAGGCGATAAGTTGACGAATGATTTAGCGAACAAAAGATAATAGTTATAAAATCTATAGGCTTCTTGGCTTTTTTCCGAATATGAATATTCTGAATATGACATAAAATAAATACTAAAAATCGAGTCCGCGTGGACTCCAAAAGAAACTTCACAGAGACCAAATCGGAATGAAATTAATTTTAGCATGTTGCTGTTGGTTAAGAACGCAAGAGAAACCCCGAGAAAGGCAATAAGATAAATATTATAGCGCACTTACATTGCTGGCATTGAAGCATCAGTCAGAGCCAATCTACTGAAATTCTTTTGGTCATTCATCCGTTTCTTGAAAATGCCTCCTAGTATCCCCAATGGTATGCATTTAAGTGATCAGCTGCTTCCACTCCATATGTAGTGTGTGAACTTATTGCTTCTTACTTTTCTTCTTTCTTCTCACAAAAATGCCCTCCTCTTTCCCAAAATCTCTCCACATCTTCTGCTGGATTACATTCGTTTCGAGCAAACCTGGAAATTGAACTTCTGATGAACGATATCGATGCGAATACCGGTAGTGGTTTCGACGGTATTTCAAATATATTCGCTAAATCTATTTCATCATATCTGCGTGTCCCTCTTTCTATTTTGTTCAATATAAGTATATCTACTGGCGCTTTCCCTTCTCTTTGGAAAATTGACAACATATTCCCTATACAGAAACCCGGTGATCGTACATGCATCTTTCGTTGTTTCAGGAAGATCCTTGAGAAAGTGGTCAAGCGAATCCTCTCCTTAATCCAACCTACCCTACGTCGTGAGCAGCATGGCTTTTTCAAAAGTAAATTCTCTCTAACCCACCTTCTTTCCTTTACACCTACGGTCGCATCCGCTCTTGATCATCAAAAGCAGGTCGAAGTACTTTATACTGACTTCTCCAAAGCATTTGACTCTGTCAACTATAACCTCCTTCTTCAAAAGCTAACAAACTATGGCACAGCTGATCCTTTTCTTTCCTGGTTCAAATCTTACATCTTTGGTCGTACTTGAATTGTAACTGTTAATTCCTGCTCTTTAATTCCCTTTTATTTTGCATCAGGTGTTCCGCAAGGTTCTATCCGCGGTCATCTTCTTCTTACAGACTTGCCAATACTCTCACTTAGAACATCGCGATATGTCACAAAATGTAAAATGTCACCTTTGATTTTTCCTATTCAGTTTCTGGTCCCCTCTCAATGTTGTTGATAATTTTAGAGGCATCTAAAGCTTAAATTTCATAAGCATATTTCATACTTTACTGCCAAGGCCTCTAAATTATCAAGTTTTATTATTAGTTTTATTTATTATTTATTCAAAGCCTTCGTTAATATTTCCACATATGTACACCTTTTTCTCTCCTTGGTGCGTGGTGCCCTAGAATAAATGTATGCCGCCTGGTGCGTTGAATATTGGGGTCAATTTGGTGTTCTCATTATGTCCACTTAAATAATGCGTTATATTCGGTTCAACGTAGATTTACTCGTACCTTATTCTTCAAATTTCAGCTTCGCTACCGTCCTTTCAGTGACCGTCTTTCGTTCCTACATCTTCTTTCTCTCGAATCACGGAGACTTTTCCTGGATGAGTGCCTACTCTTCAAGTTATTTTACAGGATGGTTAAATCTGACATTACATTGCTGTAAGACTGAACGTTTATTGATTGATTGATGGCATGGAGTGGTCTCAGAAAACCCTTAGCATTGCGACTTCGTGAGTCTATTGTTCACTCTCTGCGTTATGTACTGTGGAATGTCCAGGCTTGTTCTGAACCAGGATATGTTCCTTAACAGGATATTTGTTATGTCTTATGAGCCAAGGAGCTCTAATCTTCGTTTCACTAGTGCTAAGCAAGAAGATGTTCTACAAACTCTCCCGTTTCTTTACAGTATTTGCACCAAATGTCCCGCTCTTTATCTATTCTGTGAAGGTACTTATTACAGGGAAGGTGACCTGCCAATGCTTTTATGCCACTTTTGCAGAGAGTCACTGCTTCTTTTGATCGGGTATCAGCATTCTCGTTTTCTTTGTATGCCTGATGGCATATCAACTCGAGACTGTTCTGTGCCCCTATTTCATAAGGGTCCCTCTCATCTCTAATAGTAAAGCTAAATTCATGTGATCGCGATTTATAGCCTTGAGATCCGCTTGGACCTTAATTTTGATCCTTTTAGTGTTACTTATATTTATTATGTGTGTTGCTGTAAGTATGGCTGATAGTTCTGCTTGATAGATGGTAGGGAGAGGGAAATGCAAGTTGCACTTTGGCTCTACGATCTCTGCTCCTACTCCACAATTGATATTCAAGCCATCCAAATGCCACATTTGCGCTCCTTTGTAAGAGGAGCTGGGCCATCCTTCCATTTGTTTCTTGATGGAATTGTGTTGTTGAACCTCTTTCCAGAGGCTGCTGTGGTCTTTATTTGATTGTTTTCAACATTTCCATTATGAGCCTGATTTTAAGATGGTTGCTCTTTAGCTGCAGGCTTGTTATAGGCTAATAGGCTGTTTCGCTGCTTCCTCCTGTGTTTTGATGTGTTGCGATTCTAGGCATAGAAAGGTCTGAATTCCTGCCGTTTGTGCGTTTCTTTCACCAGACTGATAGGATGATTGATCTCGTCATGTGTTTGTATGTCCATAGTGTCTGTTTTAGAGATAGTCTCCAATTGCGTCCAAGCATTTATTTTGTTGCCCAAAGTCCCTTAATGTCCTTCAGCGATTTTTTGTTTAGATATTGCCCCAGTTGATTTTCCTATCTAAGTGGACTCCTAGATATTTTATCTCCTCCTGCAGTCAATACTTAACGTTACCAGAATAATTTTGACAACCGTATTAACCGTTTTTAGACTTGCCTACATAAATTTCGGTTGGGACCATTTTATTTGTGGTTGAACGGCGCTGAATAAAATGTAAACACAACAAGGAGAAGCTTACAAATGAATTATTAACCGAAGAGAGTAATAATCCGTTCACACTACACTCGAAATCAGGTAGATTTAGGAGCTGTCAAGTTAATCCGATGAAGCGTTCACATTGTTTCGAAGTGATTTAGAGAGAGAAGATTTGAAGCGAGAAATGTCATTCAAATTTATGGGCACAATTTTTTGCGTGAAAACTGTAGAAAATGGTGCTGGAGCATGCAAGAACATGTTCTTTTCACTTTGTGCAACTCACATTTCCTTTTTTGTTCAATTTTCGCTATTTTAGAACGAAATTCGAATGACATTTCATTGAAATCTACTCTCCCTCTCACAAATGGAATTCAGCACGCTCTGAGAATAATTCAGCCGGGACCAAATTCACAATAGTACCTGATTTATACTGGATTAACTAGGTAGATTTCGACTGCCAGAAGCCGGGAAAAACGTATGGTTAATCAGGTAGATTTGTGGTCGTTTTAGCTCTAAAGCGATCAGCTAATCGAAATCGCCTGATTTAGCGACAGTGTGAACGGGCTAACAAATGTGTTGGTTTCAATCTTGATCGAGATCCTTGAAATTGGCTCCTTTGTGGAAAAAATCTTCCCAGACATTTGAAAAAGATCCTCTAATATATTCATTGTCAAAATTTGTTCGAGAGCATTGAGAGTAATAAAAATTATGGTTTAGATCTTTGATCACTTTAGGAAAAATGAATTAATCCATTTTCAGCCCAGAAAGTACTTAAATTTTGGTCTTTGAGTAGTTATGCTGCAAGCTGAATTCAAACGCTTTAAAAGAAATACATGCTGTAACTTCAGTGCAGCTAGTAAAAAAAAAATCAAAAACGGCGAAAACACCACACTAATTTGTAAAATTATGCAATGCTAGGTGAAAATTCAATTTATAAATTGCTCATCCAACCATCTTAACGTTCGAATGCTCTGACAGATCGTTAGTAGGTAAAATAAACAAGCAAATAAATGAATACCTACTTATCCCATCGTTACAACACAATTTTCCATTTCTTGACGGAAATTCAATATTTTTCCGAACATCTTAAGGCTTATTCATACCATTGCGGTTAACCAGGTGCAATTTAACCAAGCAGCATCGTCAACGTGTCGGACCGAGTTTTATTATTTACTCTGATTATTATTTTCATTTCAGATTCATTTCGTTATTATTTGAATTACACGCTTATCTCGTTCGATTCGCTTCGCTCCTTTACGTTTTACGTAAATGTATGTAACAATCACACCAATCATGGCATCGTATTGAATTGAAACCCCTCTGCCGGTCCTCAACAAAGCCCAAGCAAAGCGATGTTGCTTTTTTCAACTGCTCTTAATAGATTGGAGTCGCTATTAATAGTAGATTACGCAATTCATAATACATACCGTCTTATCGAATTATTAGTTTTTGTTATATACTCAGTACTTACATACCGTATTAGCGGAATTCACAATACATGAACATAATAATGAAATTCAATTATTTCCCGCCATTTCCGATTATGATCGCGTCCGAGAAATGATAGATTTGCACTGTAAACATTGTGCCATTAACAACACTCAAACAATATAGCCAATTTTCAGGAAAATTGCTTTAAGTCGAGTTCAAAAAAAATAATCTCCGACTTAACGATGGTCATGACAAAGCGAAATTTCCCAAATATAACATAAAACATCTAACGCACGAAAATCCGAGCCGGTGAAGCTCGAAATGATTACGGTTTTTGATTATGCATTAAAATTTCATTTTTCGATTTGAACATACGTTAAAACGATCCAAATAAAAAAACCGTACTCTGGCGTTATGTATGCAGTTTCTAATGCATAAAAGTATTTTTCGGTTTAATTCCGCCTTGAGAAGACGTGTGCGTACGTTTAAGTATACACAGCTTCAATGCTTTCCTTCCGGTTTAAGTGTTGAGTTGAGTGCGGGACGTTGCTGGCAAACTTTTTCAAGCCATTCGTTAAAATCAATTACGATGCTTAATGTAAAGGTGATGCCAGGTGCAAGCTACACATGTTTATGGATTTTTTTCAAACATGCAGGGTTTTATTTCTTACTTTAACGATTTAATTTAGAGCAATTTCGGTTTCGTCTTGCTTTTTCCCTGGGTAGTAGAGTACAAGCATGTAGGGTTATGTTGAATGTTTCATTTTACGGTCATTGAGAATTTGAGTTTTAGTTTTTTTGCTGAGCTTTACACTACACCGAAAGATTACAAAGAAGAAAAGTTAAATTAAGCAAATAGATTCAAATTACATAAGCCATGTTTTATTGATTTTCTGTGTTTTTTGCCCTTTTTAACAACGCAAGTCACGTATTTACGGTTTTTTTCAAATTTTAATTAAAAGTAACCATCACATGTGTGTACAAAGACCACATGTGCATGGATTATCCGATGATTTTTTTCCGAGTGTTTTTTTCTCAACTGCCACGGTAATTTTTTTTAGAAAAAATTAAAAGCACAATGGTGTTGCACAGAACGTGGAATCTGAGAAAAAGTTATATTCATTTCGTAGACGGATACAACAAGTTTTTCATCTGTCGTCGCATCCAATTTTGATTTGTGTTTGCATAAATTACACTCCGGGTCATATTTATAACACACCTGACAATTTTCAATTATTTTGGACTGAAATAATTGTTCACTCCAAACTTAATGGTAATGTAGAATTACATTTCTGAGAGTCATTTCCCGTTAGGGCTATCTTTTACTGCAGTCCTGGAAAATTCGGCATTTTTTTGCGTTTCATATTTATAACCCAGATAAAGTTTCCAACAAAATAAAATGTTTATCAAAACTAATTTCCAAATTAACAAAAGCTTAGTAATTAATAGAATCTCCTTTTGATTTTATCAAATCAAAATATCAATTTTTCTAATAGTTCAGGTTCGAGTTTCCGCCATTCATCAAGAATCGCCGCTTTCAATTCCACCAGTGATTCATATTGCCGTTCAGCACATACTCGTCTGACAAGAATCCCCCAAATGTTTTCAATGGGGTTCAGGTCAGGCGAACACGCTGGCCAATCCATTACCTTAATGGAATTTGTTTCTATCCATCTCATTGTTTCACGACTGGTATGAATCTTGGCATTATCCTGCTGGAAAGTCCAGTTTTTTTCAGGATGTGCTGCCAGAAATGACAGTAAACTGCCCTCAAGCACTTGGATGTAGTCTCTACTCCTAATACGCGGTCAAGTAAATTTTATGTCCAAGCATCCAGATGTAGAAAATGCACTCCACAGCATCACGGAACCGCCACCAAAATTCCGCTTCGATAAATACCGGGGTTCCTCTCTCAAATCGCGCTAGTAAGAATTAATTCATTAGGCCCATCTAAATTTGATTTTTTTTTCATCGGAAAAATTTATCTGGAAATAAAATTTTTGGAATTAAACAAAGCGGGAATAAAAAAACGGGTTTTTATCACAGAGGACCAATTTGTAGCCATATTTTTTCTGCGAATTCCAACCGAGCTTTCTTATTGTGATCTAATAGTCGTGAAACATTCTTCATTTTAGCTCTTCTGATGTTATTAGTACGTTGTAGTGTTCTCCAAATTGTTGTTTTTGACACCTTTGTTTGTACAAGAGTTGTCATTTTATTACAGTTTATTGTTGAATTACTAGCTGAACGTATAATCTTCCTCTCCTCCCGCGGAAAAAGTTTTCTTTCTCAACCCGTTCGCTTTGTTTTTCCATATAACTCAGGTTTTTTTAAAAAGTTATTCATTACACGGCGACTGCGTGCAACTTTTCTTGAAATTTCACTGATGTTCAAACCAACTTCTTTGTACGCTAAGATTTCACCCTTTTCAACTTCATTTAGCGACGTACCTCGAGGCATTTTAAATCACAAACTTATTACCACACACTCTTGTGAACAACAGTTGAAAGTATTGAATTACTCGACTAGTAATCCTGCTAATTACCAAGTGGGCTACAAATATGAAACGCACAAGAATGACGAATTTCCAAGAACTGCAGTAAAAAATAGCGCCAGTGTGAAGTCATTCTCAGAAAAATCATTGCACACAGTTACTCATTCTTTTTTATATTAGATTTGTGCTGAGCAATTATTTTACATGAAAATATTTGAAAATTGTTAGGTGGGTTATAAATATGAAACGCAGTGTATTAAGGGGGCAAGATGGTTTCCGAGGTCGAAGAAAAGCCGATTTTTGCGATTTTTTTTCTCAGCTTTGAGTGAAAATAATTACTAATTTTTTATAACACATTAAAGAACTATATTTTCAGAGTATGTAGGAATTATTGTAGAAAAAAATATTAATTGTTTATCCCGTGGTGGCAGTAGATCAAAGGAGCTTCGAAAAAAAGGCGTCGTGCGGTGCGTAAAACCTGGCCTGACAGTGTTATCTGAAATCCAAAAATCGAAGTGATTTACTTAATATATTAGTTTTTTTCGCGGATGAACGAAATTATATTGAAAAATATGCGATTTCCGATTTTTGGTGCGGTTTTCAATTTGGAGGTACCATTTTCACATAAAAAATCAGCCTATGATTGCCTGTAAAAAATAGTAAAAATTTTTTTTTTTAAAAAACGATCGTTCATCCGCGAGTATTTATCATATTAAAGATGTCCGGCAAAGCTCATTGAGATCGGTGCATTAATTTTTGAGTTATGTTACGCACCGACTTCAAAAATGTAGTTCGGAGTTTCGAGCTAGACTATTTCGATTTCTCGTTGAAATATACCTGGCAACACGATCATAAAATAACCGGTACCTCTGCGAGTTTTAGTCCGATTGGCTTGAAATTTGCAGAGGATATTCCTGAGATATTGTACTTTCATATAAAAAAATAATTGAAAAATTTTTTTTGTTTAAGTTGGAAACGATCCTGCCCCCTTAAAGCTCTGCACTAAAATATCCTTTCTATTATTCGTCATCTGCATAAACTTTCGTGTCAATTTATGTCTTGTTTATTTTTTTGTAGAAAATATTAGTGTAGCCCTTTGCATACTAATTGCCGGATTCTTAACGTACTTCTAGTCACACAAAATATTTCATTGTACCCAAAATTTCATGAAACTCTGAAACTGAGAAAAAAAGATGAAAAATATATTGTGCCAGGCTTTCAGTAGGTACATCTAAATCTTTCAGTAGATACATTATACAGTCATTGTACTTTATTTTTTGAGGTCTTCTGTTTTTACACAGAAAATGAAATGTACTTTATGTGCATCTTTGCACACTATTTGACCACACTTTTGCGTATAAATCAGGAACATGAGGTGGAATCCATTAACATCCAAATTCTTGATTAATCTGCTCTAGGTTTGCACACCACGTTAATCAAGATTTTGTGGTCTTCTGGTTCAAATTCGGCCATAGCCAATTAAGCCGTTGTTCACCCAATTTTGTTTGAACTTACATTTTGGTCAAACAAGACTGAACCAAGCTTTCAAAATAAATGTTGGGCCAATTACAAGTTTATTTTTAAAAAATTTTATAAAATGAACAAAATTTAATTTTTTTCCATGTATTATGGCTTTATTAGTAAGAGTTAACATGCCCATTAATGATAGAATACAATTTCGATCGAGTGGCTGCCTCGGCTGGCTTGGCAGTAGCGCATTCTGTCATTCTAATTTTCCAAGACCTTGTTGATGGTTTCGGGCTGTAGCTCACGGATTGCTTAGATGATATTGGCCTTAAGTGCTTGAATTGTTTCTGAATTGTTGGCATAAAATCGGTCCTTCACGGTTCCCCACAAAAAAAAAGTCCAAAGGGGTCAAATCGCAGCTCTGAGGCGGCCAATTGACATCGCCAAGACGGCTGATAACACGATTTGGGAATTTGGTGCGTAAAAGATCGATTGTGCCCAAACCCACTGTTTGGGCTACACAGCGCTCACTTTGGAAATAAGTTTTCAATATTTCCCAACGTGGTTCAAGCGTAAAGCGACTCATTTCGCTCCGCGGAGGTATGATACTGACTTTCTGTCAAGATTTCGAGCGGGAAATAGCTTTCAGTGTCAAAATAAACTATGATTTAAAAAGAAACCACTAGATGGCCCACCCTGTATATCTATAAACCAAAACGGCTTTTATTGAGACAACATTGATTTTTGTGGGCAGAGGTGTTCTGCTTCCATTTCCTGGTAGAAATTAAATTTGTCCTTTGATCCTAGATCCTGACTCTCATCAAGCCAACACGACCATAAGTGAGTTAAGATAACACGTTTGCTAGCTCTGTGAGCGTGGTTTGTCATTTCGCTTTGACTTGTGAGGAGATCCTGGAGCTCGAATAACACCAACATGGTGCAGGTGCATATATATAATCTGGATTTTATCTTAAAATTTTGTTGGCGAATAATCCCTATTTTATACGTCGCTCTCAGTTATGGACTGGAAAAATATGAACTGATTTATATGATTTTTTACCGTTTCCTGGATTTCATTTGTACTAGTGAGACGTAAATAGTCCCTCATTGTAAAGCGCATTAGCTTGATTATACAGGATCATTTGCCTGTAATTATTTGTATCGGTTGGCCATTTTTGGGATTGATTGAATTCAATGCTCGCTCGTAATCATGGAGTAACAGTAGTAAAAACGCCTAGAGCATGACCATAAATCAATGGCTGATGCAGGTTGCAGACCTAAGCATATTATATTCATCACATTTCGCACATTTGAACTCATCTATCTTTCAGCAAACAAATCTTACAGAAGCAAAGCGTATTAATTTAAACCACCCTTCATTTTTTATTGAGCGAAAGTTCATAAAATATATAGTTCTTTGAAAATTAACGCATTTGTACGAAAAAATACTCACTCATATGTCAAAAAGTTTATTGAGAATAATTGTTTGGCATAAAGGATGTGTTTTGGTTTCCAAGTGGCAATCGGATCTACAGAAATGAAAATCTGATAAAAACTCTTTACCAAAACTAGTAGAGTTGATGCATTGCTGTTGAAATTTGTCTGAGCAATTGTGCAATGCTTTTTTCGAGGATTTTTTCCTCATACGCACATTACAGACCATCCAATATGATTGTTTTGATGGTCTAATATGCCTTGGAGCTTATGAAAGTCGTTGTTTACACTGTTTGATTTCGTGAATAGTACGATCGCCGATCTGTGCAACCCTGGTTCGAATCCACAGCTGAGTGTAAAAAATAATCCCATTTTTGCCTTGATTTGTGTTATTGCTTAGTTTTAAAAAATGAAATCAAAAGTATTCAGCCGATTTCCCTCGTGTTAATAAAGTCACTTGGCTCTGCGAAATCCTGACATTAATTGTTCTGTGTAGACTAAACTCTTTGTTGTGAACATCATTTGTTTCTGGAAAATACTGACAAAGTTAGTTGAAGTAATTATTGATTTGTGTGAGCGTGAAATAATATGAAATGAATTTCTGGATATATTCACCCTGATACCTTTCCATTTTGGGAAAATCAGTGGACCAAAGTGTGATTATGATTCATCGTTTGTGGCTGGATTTGAACCAGAGACTTCAATTACTAAGACCCAGCGATGCAACCAAGTTTGATTCGGTGCTTTAAGTTAAGTGCTTTAAGCTTACAGCTGAATTTATATTCCCTGCAGCTAAAAACAAAAAATCTAACAAATAAAATGAATGCTCTCATCAACAGTATCATAACTATAAATCCTTTTGTGTCCCAAAATCATAACAATCAGACATCCATTATATGATATGCCAATATCGAAAGTGAAATTATCACCAATCTTTCATCACTTACCTCAATTATCACTGCTTGAAGTGATCAAATAGATAGTAGCTTGCACAACAAACTCAACGACTCAACAATCAAATCTCTCAAATAAACAACAACAAGAAACAAAACAGAAACGAATTGCATCGATAAAATAATAATCTGACTGCACTAAAATACCCCTTAGAGCCACCAGCCGTAAACACATCGAATTATAGTTATTATGGACTTAAACAATATTTTCAATAATTACAGAGAAAGTGAAAGATATGTAACCAATCTCTTGTTCTTTTAAAATGTGTCCAATAAATCGTCGAGACAATGACTTTTTGGAATTGAAAATCGGTTAACATATTAGTTCCAGGTTTCCGTAAAAGTATAAATCGATGCCATTTGTGAAGATGATGTAAGCTAAGAGTATTTCGTGCGAACATTATGAATAAAGTGTAAGAAATTTCACTTTAGACAATTCATTGTTTGTTCGTCTCATGGGAAAAAATTTGAAACAAGCAGAAAGCAATCAAATTCTCTTGTATTTTTGATTCTGTTGTTAATGGAACTCAGATAGAAAAAAAATCTAAACATTATAGTAAATGGTGGTATAACATCATTAACCCTAGGTACGGTAAATTTTTGGATGCTTATTGGTACATATGAGTAAATTTTACTCACTTGAGAATTGCCATGTTTTAAACTGATATATTTTAAAATATAATTGTTTTTTTTATTCAAAGGAAGGTAACAATAGTGCTATTTACATGTTTTATTTTATCATTAAACATAAAAAACTATATAGATATTAAAAACACAAATTATTTTTTAAACACAATCAGGGCATCGTTTTATTGAGTGTTTGCGGCAAATGGGTATGCCACATTTGCAGTAAGTGGTGGTGTATCGGCGTTTTGAATATGAGCATAAGTCGCTTGCGTTTCGCCTAATGCCCTTCGAATGGATCGCTTCAGCAACTGACCCATATTTGTATTTCTTGTGAACCTTTTTCTTTGAAATGTTTCCGTTAGCTCTTTGTGTAAGGATAGCATGAAGTTAATCCTTGATTGTGGCTTTTGTCCATGGCTGCACAAGTTATGCGTATAAATCACATATGCATTTAGTGTACTATATTCATCATATTCAAAAAAAAAGAGAGAGGCCACCTTTTGGTTTTTCTGCCATGGTTCATATTTTGGCATATTTGGTCGAAACTATCGACGCCTCCTTTTGTTTTGTTGTACACGTGAACAATCTCCGGTTTTTTTGTAGTCTCATCAATGCTACTAGTACTGTGCATACTAGACGCCAACAGTATAAGTTTTTTTTTTGCCTTGTATGATACGACCGTCAAATCCTTATGAAACATAAACAATGAAGTGGATTCAGCGCGGTTTTGAAATTTTGTATCAGTAGCATCAGGAGGCAACTGTGGTTTATTCTTTTTTATTGTGCCAACAGTAGTAATTTTATATTGGTGAAGGAGGCATTGAACCAAAGGCACACTCGTAAACCAATTGTCTATTGTGAGATTTCGGTTGCTGCCTTTTACATTTTTTAGCAGTTCAAGCACATAATATTCACCAGCAGCCACTTTTGAAGGCACACTTCCTTTTCCAAGGTAAACCATAGCATCTAACATGTACTTTGCCCCGCTCTCACATGACATGATAATTTTAATTCCATACTTGTTAGAATTAGAAGGAATGTACATTCGGAATGGACACCTTCCTCTAAAGCCAACAAGTTGTTCGTCAATAGTTATGTAGCTGCCAGGTTTGTAGTTGGTTCTACAATTTTTTAGAAGCTTTTCCCAGATCAAAGAGACTGGAGCTAGTTTAGTTATTTCTTTTCTAGCAGATATCGTCTCTTTATCATCAAACCTCAGGCAATTCAGAATAAATCTGAATCTTCTCTCTGACATGGTTGCTTTGTACCTATCTCCACAGAAGGTAGTATCAAACATCAAATTTGTTGACAAGTGATTATCTTTGAGTGTAGCGGATAACACCAATAAACCAAGAAAGGCTTCAAGTTCTTCCTGTTCTATATTTGCGTAACTCCCGTGAGATTTTTCATTATAACTCTCTCGCTGAATATTAATTTCACTATTTGCAAGCATCAAAATCTCTTCTAATATGTCTTCAGTAAAAAATTCTTTGAAGCAGTTGACAGGACGCAAAGAATTTTTGACATTTGCTATTGGACCCGGTCGAATGCGTACAATATTTCTTGATGTAGTTTTTCTACAAGCTGCAGCTACAGGTTCTTTAGACTAAACAAAGCTTTTATCTTTTCCATTTATAGTGTTTTCACTAAATGTTATAATTGACGAAATTATATCTTCATCTTCATCGTTTTAAAAAAAAATTTCACATGAATGATCAAGTGAGATTTTTTCCGTTTTACTCTTTCTGTTGATGTCTTGGTTTTTACGTCTTTTTCTTTTTACACTTTTCTTGCTACTTCCAGGGGTTTCTTCGATATTTATATTACTATCCTCACTCTTCTCCTTTTCAGATTCTTGAATATTTTTAATTATTTCATCTATGATCCCATCAAAATCATCTGACTCCTCTTCCGATTCCGGTAGATATTCCAGATAATCGTCACTGTCACAAGTATTTTCATCAGAGTCATCAGAATCGCACTCTAAATTATCTTCGTTTTCAGAAGCCAAATCACAAAAAGCTTCCAGAATTTCTTCATCTGTTTCTAGCTTCCTTTCGCTCATTTTTTTCTTGATTCTAACCTAAAATAATGATAATAATAATATTGTAATTTACAATACATAATAATTCAGTAAATTATATCATACTATTATATATAATTAGACATAACAGGTATAATAAGTATTAGATTTAAAAAAAAACGAGTGTGCTTTAGACCACACGACTGAAGTAAAACTTCTTTAGTTCCATCTATATGTATGTATGTAGATATGTTTATAAATGTATAATATATACATGTATATATTAATATTAATTTATAAAATTTTTCAAGAACGAAATGAAATTACGAAATAATCAAAAAAATCACCGTTAGCGTAACGCTACTCGCTACTGACTGAGATATATATATATATATATATATATATATATATATATATATATATATATATATATATATATATATATATTACATTGACTGGCTATGAGAGGAAGAGAGAAAGAAAATGTGCGCGCGCACTGCTCTCTCTTGCTCCTACAGTGCGATACAGATAATAGGCCTGCATTGTTTCTTAGATATACGAAACGTAACTGGCTATGAGAGAAAGAAAACCTTCGTGGACCCCCGATTTGGCATTTTTAGTGCCACTTTCCATATTTCTGGTTTTCCCAGATTTCATCTTTCGATAACTTCTATACTATTGAGAAATTTTTTTAAAATGTATGATAAATATTCTCAAATGCGTGTAGAATTTCTCCAAGAGTTTTAAGACCAAAAACCCAATTTGTTAAAAATTGCCGATTTTCGCCACAGCTCCCGAAAAAGACTTTTTAATAGCTTAAAAGCTTCTCCTCACGTACCAAAGACTTTCCACGGTAAGAAAATCCCCTCCGATCCAATTTTAAAATTTTATCACCAATTTTAGGGTTACTCCCCGAAAAATGTTCCCTCGGTAATAGGCCTTGCCCTACACTGTTCAAATCCACCCTAAAACAAAAATGGCCGATTTTGCCCACTTTTCCCTAATTCCCTCAAATTAGGAAATTTTTCTCCTTACCTTAACCCTTTTGAAATAAAAGAAAATGTGTGCTCGCACCTCTCTTTCTTGCCCGATCACACTTTTCGTAACGCTCTCGTCACGCATTCACCTGTTTACTCCCCAAGTCAAGCGTGCGTAAAGAAATTTTGCTTCAAAAAGTATAACGCAATATGGTTTTATGATTAAATATTGCTCACCAAAAAATATACGTGGATGCTACTACTGAGTAAAATTTATTCACATAATTATTTAAAATCGATGCAAGTATTAAGAATCAAATCACACATTCGGCAATTGACGCGGCAGATTGATTATGCACTGAATGAGGGAAGCACTACTAGTCCCATGGCAGCCAGGGTGACCAACTGGCTGATGTACGGACAAATATATTCCGTATGTGAGTAAAATTTACTTACGGTACCGTTCTAGGGTTAAACTCCCAACTCACACCTCTGATCTAATATACGAATGAGATTCGAAGGTTTAAATATTCATAGCAATATTTTTTTACGCTAGAAAAAATCAAGCACAAATTAAGAATTCACTAAAAATTAAAATTCAAAAAAATTAAATTCAAAATCAAAATTTTTAGCCAAGGCTTGTGCCTTCCTCGAGTTTAAATTCAATAAAGTCAGTGTTATAAAGACCGATTTTCATTTATGTATATATGTATTAAATTAAATATTTTAATTTTCCGCATCAAGATAAATTTAAATCAAAATTATAAATCGAATAAATTTTCACGCATTCATTTACCATTACTTCAAGCACAAATACATTTCATACACCTGACTGAATAAAATAAAAATTACAAAGTCAACGGGTTTTAGATAATAGAGGCCGTATTAAAGATGCGGTTGCGACCAAAACATATGAAAGTGAACCGGTAAGATAATATACAGTGGCTAATGTGCAAATAACAAACCAAAAAATCTCATTTTAACATCGGATTCACGTAAATTGTTTTCGGGGTCAGTGTGTTGATTGCAAGAATATTAAAAAAAAAATATGCTCGTAAAAATTTTCGCACCCAACTGGTTCCCAACTAGAGGTTGAGGTGAGGTCCTTACTTTCTTTTTCACGAAGCGCCAATTTGAGCAGTTGGTTCTAAACTTTTCATTTCTAAAACGTGCTTGACCAGTTCGTTGACGAGACTCTTCAACAACGTGTTTGAAGAATATAGAAGAAAAAGTCGATGAAGAGTACTTATAATACTTACTGAAATATTCATGGTATATGAAATACTCTCATATTTTTTCATTGCTTTATGTTCAGCTTAAATAACTGTAAAATGTATAGATGTATAGCTCATATGTGCAAATTCCAAATCCGAGTTGTTGATGCGACCCCTATATGGTGGAACAATCATCAATGAAAGCGGAGCGAATGAGAAACCTCTTGATTTAGTCTGATTTATGAGAGTTCAGTTCGAGTCGAGTCTGTCGGCCGACTGGCACCAGTACGAGAAGAGTTTACGAAGCTTTGTTACCAATATATCGTTGTTGTGGTCAGTTTCGAGATAGATAGGTATATATGGATAAATGGATTCATTGAAGATACATTAAAGACTGATGGGTGCAAACACTTCAACCAATTTACTTTAATTCGAGTTTACGTTGAACGTACCAGTGACGGTGAAGAGGATAGCAATGATGCTTGCTTATTTTGAGAAGAGTGTATAGTTACGGACTGGGACTAGTCCTCCCCACGATCGTTCTTGCAACGAGCACTGACTTTTGTCTGACCTCGAAATTGAGGCCGATTTCTGCGTGCAGCAATAAAAAAATCGTGTTGAATTGTGTTGTTGCATTAGCTATTTGAATTTATTGCTTTGTTCAATTGATGATCTTATTGTAGATGTCACTGATAGTAGTGTGGTTTGGTGATTTTCACTTTTCCTTCTTACGGTGCTATTATTACGAATTGAATTTCAAAAAGTGAAAAAGAATTTCACAAAAGTGACATGTATAATTCTAGCTTTGGGATTTAATAATAAACTTGGGGTGATTAGTTTCTCTTGAGAGTTGCAGACCGTAGAAAACTGTACACGTGTTGAACCGATAAAAATCAGCTGGCGAAATAATATAGATTTAAGATTTTTATAAAATGCAAGCTCAACTCGAACCTTTTCAAAATGCTTTTTGCACTATGAATTCATTGTTATATCGTTTTGCATGCATACAAAGTGTTACTAATTAACGATTAGCCCAAATAAATTAACCCAAACAATGAACGGTGGCGTAATGGTATGGGGCTGTATGGCTGCCAGTGAAGTTGGAAACTTAGAAATAATTGAAGGAATCATAGATCATCGTTCATATATTGAAATTTTCAAGAGAAATTTGGAGCCAAGTGCTGAAAAAATTGGATGTATCAAAGGATTTTTACCTTCAACAAGATAATGATCCTAAGCACATGGCTCATAATACCAGGATGCTCTTGGCGTACAAAACTCCACATTTGCTTAAAACACCACTGCAAAGCCCTGATCTCAATCCCATGGAGCACATACGGAACATGCTGGAAAAAAGGATCAGGACTCATCATATTAGCTCGAAACCTAACTTGAAACAGGCTCTTCAGCTGTAATGGGCAAAAATAGAACCAAGCTATGCAAAAAACTTGTAGAATCAATGCCACACCACCTTAAAGCCGTGATCGAAAACAAAGGCTACCCAACTAAATATTAACAAAGCCTGTATCTGTAGTTTTTAAGATTTTTCATAAACTGGTTCGTAAGTGTACGAAGACTTTATTGGAGGCAAATTGTTGACTTTGTTTTGTTTTTAGTTAGTAGCTTTGTAATGAATAATTCAAATGGATTAGTTTTTGTTCCCAAATTAAATAAAAATGTTTAATGAATAAACCTGCATCAAAACTTTTTCAAATTTCTAGCAACAATTCATTCTTTTTTAACACTTAAGTTTCAAATAGCTGCTGTACGAAGACATTATTGGTACACTGTATAGTGTTTAAGCTATGCCTGACCTACTTTTATTTTATACGCTATAGTTAACTTAATCAAGCAAATCAGGTTTGGATTTCCAGGAAAAGCAATGCAAATGCCGCTATCTCATTCAAAGTGCCACAAATTTCCGTCATTTTACACGCCATAATTGCCGTTAGTATCCCTATTCTAGCAGTTCAGCTTCAAGTTAAATTCATTTAACATGCACACAACACACTCTTATTTGTTTAAAGCCAAGACCTGCTTATCACTAAAGGAGCTTAGAGGAATGCATAATAGAACTTAAATTTTATGTTGTCAAATAGAATATCAAATCAAATAGCAAGAACTACGTTGAGTGTTTCGGCAACCTTCCGAAAACGAAAGTTCAAAAACTCTGCCTGCCAGAAAAGCTGTCTTTTTCGGAGACTATAAAATGATAAGACATAGTAGCAGTAGCTTACTTCACCTCTCTTGTCAAGGGCACACAATGGCCTCCGAGCCAAAGGCCCATCCATGTTTGAGCATGGACTCCTTAAGCTGATTTAATAGTTTAAGTTTCATCTAAAGGTCTTTTGACTTAACGTGTCTATTTTAGATTAGTCTTCAATCGAGGTACATCCAAAGCTGTGCAAATTTGTTGATTTGAAAATTGGAAAATTTACTGACCATTAGTACAGGACAATTAGTACACGAAAAAAAAATTGTCATGAAGCTCTATATCAGCTTCAACCCCTAGACCCCTACGAGAGTTGTTGTGGAATTATTTTACTTTTTATTTTTATTTTCTACATTTTCAGCATTTTCCCATTGTGTAGAGATAGCATTTAGGTCAGAGTAAGTACTTCAAATAGCATTTTCGTCAGCGAAAATTCCTTTTCGCCTTTTGATACCGCCTTTTGGCAAGATTTACGCCTGCAATGACAGGCCTACGTCCAGTTATCTTAATGTTTGGTTAAAAATATCTTTTGTTCATAAAGGCATAAACTATTGGCTTTCTGTTCGATTTGATGAATATATGAGTTTTTTTGAACAAGGTAATATAGGGAGCAGGTTTTGAAGTCGAAAAGTTGTTGAAGTATGTAGCTACCTTGATAACATTTTCAGTAGAGATAACCACAGCTAGGTAGATGATGTAAGCGAAATTCGCTAGATGATGTAAGCGAGATAGATGTAGCTAGTGATGTATCCAACCAGCCGTTTTCTTCACTTGAAAGAGTGTTGTACAGTTTTTTTTTTCTGCCAAACAGTTCCTATAGAAAGGTCAAAAATTCCTTTTGAATTTATAGCAAATGTATATATTTTTATTAGCAATAAATTGATTTAAATTTATAAGAGTCCGTAGACCATTATTTGGGCTGGCATTTGGCTATTCGTTGGCAGACCTTAATATAAATAATGGCATCATTCTTAAAGTGCAGTTTTGTAAATAAAAAAGACAATCTACAGGCCAATGAAATTCCGGTTACACTGAGAAAACACATGGCGCCAGACGCCATAATTTATAGACTTCTGGCGCCATGTACATAGTCGATTTAGGGATTGTGATAAAATATAGCGCCACACGCCATAATACATGGCGAAAAGTACATAGGCCTCCACGCCATGTACTATAGTCCTCCACGCCATGTACATGGCGTGACGGACTATATTACATGGCGTGGAGAGCTATAGCACATGGCGTGGAGGACTATACTGTATGGCGTGGAGGACTATACTGTATGGCGTGGAGGACTATAGTACATGGCGTGGAGGGCTATAAGCATAGCGTCTGCTCCTATGTACTTTGGCGTGTGGCGCTATATTTTATCACAAATCGACTGAAATCGACTATGTACATGACGCCAGAAGTCTATAAATTATGGCGTCTGGCGCTATGTGTTTTTTCAGTGCATCTGAAGACGATCCAGTTCGCATCCAACAAAAGGCCACGAGCCTTCTCAGTTCTGAGCACCTGGAGGTAGAGCAGTTGATGTTAGGTAATGGGATTCTATCGACGAAATTCCCGAGTGATAAATGACATCAAAGCCCATACCCTCTCTTATACTCAAGAAGCTTGCTGTCATTTATACATTTCCTCACACAGTATGGCTGCGAGTTATAATTGTAGTGCCTTAAACCATATTACATGGCTCATGGCACTATGTAATATGGCGTGTGGGGCTATAATTTCTGCGCCATGTAATTATGGCGCTGGGAGCCATACTGCATGGCTCAGGGCTCTATGTGCATAGCGTGTGGGACCATAAATCCTGCGCCATGTTACATGGGACCACGCGCTATGTAGATTCTGACATTATGGCGCTGGGAGCCATATTGCATGGCTCAGAGTACTATTTACATGGCGTATGGGACCATAATTAATGCGCTATGTTACATGGCTCTGGGCGCTATGTGGATTTTTTTCAGTGTAGAAACACGACTGAGCAACGTTTTGATCAATGTTCACGGATTTCACTAGCTTACAGTAGCTCATGAGTCAGTAAGACAGGCTTCCTCCTCGTTTTTTGATCAGTACTTCTTTAACGTATATTGAGACTGCGTGACAGTTTCCCTCGATTCGCAGCATTCCATTCACCATCGTCTCTAGTGTGATCGGGCTGGACATGGATTCAACGGTGCGCCTTAAACTTGCGAATCGATTGCACACAAAGAAAGTGCGCTGAACATCTTCTTACTTAGCCACATAGTACTGGCAGTACTGTGTATCTACTTTGCCTATTCTGTTCAGGTATTTCCTAAAGTAACCATGCTCTGTACTAAGCAGAAATTCACCCATTTGTGGCTACAGCTTACCCTACGCTCTTTAAAGCCAATCAATAAGCTTAATCATCCAGCATCCTTTTCCGTTTTCCCAACATTCTTGGCAAACTTTTCGGGATCTGAGCGAGACAGGTACTCTTCGTTGCGTTCTGGCGCTAGTAGATATTATCATCTCGGTTTCTTCTCAAACTGTGCTGTAGCTACAGACGATAAGCAGGGAACTGGGAATTCGCACGGTTAAACTAGTAAACTTCTTAATTCGAAGCTCAGGTCCCCAGATTTCATAAAGCAAGACGCCATCAGCAGCTCCCAATTTTTCTAACTGGGCTCGCCGATACTAGTTATTAGCCTACTTTGAGCCCTATTCTCTCCTAGAGCCCTATTGCATGCTCTGTGGATAATGTCCCGTCAGCTTGGTATCCAGCGGCACTTCCAGATACCTGATCGACTTGCTTATGTAGACTTCAACGGAGTCATTTGCCATGAATATGACCGCTACAGCCTCCTCATGACTTTGTTGACTCTAATTTCGCAAATTCGGCAGATCTACTTCGGCGTCATCAACTTAACCTATCAAAAAATCATCCGCAGGCACTGCTATTTCCCCTGTGTTGCGCCTGAGGATGAGGATCCTCGGCGCAAGTATATCCTACCTGTCCACCTCGCCGAGGTGAAGGACGACCGACCTGGTATGGTGGCATGCCTCCTCCGCTCTTGCCATTAACCTCTGTGATGGCATCGATTGTTTACTTTTCCAGAAAAAGCGAAGATCGCTAGCTGGTCTGACTTCTGAAAGCAGCCTTTGCTTTTATAATCATTCGAGAAGGTGCGCTGTAGTACCCGGCATCCACAGCGGACAGTATGCTGATGGCGTACCCGGGCTATTTTTTTCTTTGTCCAAAAGAATCAATTAAGCTGTTTTCCGTCGCTTTAGGAAGCTCAGTGTGGCTAAATTTGGATTATATAAATCCAATTATAGACGCCAGTTGCTCTTCGCTACCACTTTAAGCGCCTCATCCTCATCTAGATAATGCGCTGTTCAGCTTCGCATTCATGTAGAGAGGAGCATCCACCTGGTAGGCGATTTTGAGATGGCCTTTCTTCAGTGGATCCGTGGAGAACAGCGTAGCAACTATACGCTTCATGGATATAGCAGTTTGACGGAGTAGAGATAACCCTACAGGTCTGAGTTGGAGCCTGTCATTATGCGCATTCGCTCCTTGTGATAGCATCGTCAATTCATTTACTCCCGCGATGTAAGCAGCAGATAGTTCGACTGCTCCGGGTCCATTCCTGGCTCGCTGTATCGATTGGTTGCAGTTCAGCGAATTTATCTTTCCGCTAGTATGAACATTGAATAAAAAGATTTCTAATGCTGTTCGAGTCGCTATGGTCCCAGACGGTAGAGACGGTTATAAGCTCGAAACGAAGAATGCGACAATGTCGTCCCAATTAAGCTCCCAACGAATTTGAAGGTGATGTAATTACGATCACTCGATCCTAAAATATTGTTAACCTTGTCCACTTCCAGGTCAAGTTATTGTAATACAAAACTAACTTAAAATTTTTCGACAAGCTTGAAATATTTCTTTTTATTTGATTCTTTTGTTGATTAATGTATCTAAGCAAATGTTTTCTTTGTCTTTTGCAGGTAAGCGTTTGGATTTCTACACTAGAAATAATGTCACCGAGTAATAACTGAACCTGATGCGTGATTTACGTACACCTAGTGGAAAAGAGTTTCTCATAAATGTCACAGAAGTCGAATGTAAAAGGTCAATTATTTCGAAACATAACTTTGATGTTGAATTTATGTTAAATCTTGTTCGATACAAAACAATGAAAAAGAGTAGTCTATTGAATAGAGTTCTAATTGCTAGCGCATAAATACCTGACTCATATTCAGATAAAAACAACGAGTCATGACCAAACACTATACTCTGACCAAGCATTTTAATTTAAAGACCAATTTTTCCCTTAGAATGTATGTAGATACATTTCAACTTCTTGACAGATATGGATCATTTGACGGTAATAAGCCCCCGTCTTTAGTGTCTATCATTGATTTACTAGCCTGTGAGTTTGAATTGTCAAAAATCACTGCAATTAAGCTAGAAGCCAAGTAAACTGTGCTAATAACAGCTTCAGATTCGTTATTTTGCTTATTCACCTTCTAGTACGGGTATCCAAAATGTTTTGTTGCGAATGAAACAACTAAGTCATCTGATGATACTTTGATCTCACAATAACTATATTTTTCCTAACTCACCACATCGAATTTTTCTTTGTTCAATTACCTTGACTCATAGTAGTACCACACCTTCTATACAAACTCTACCACAATCACACTATAACCGTTACTTTGATTATACACCAATTTTTCATCTCGACTAAAAGCCTTCTACCGATCAGTGGCCAAGAGAATGAAACCACCAGAAACGAAACAAAAATAATATAACCAAAAAATAACCTTATATTGTGTATGTGTGCTAAAGCTAAACTATTCGCTTCCGTCATATCTTTCTAAACTAATTTTAGCAACGAGCTCTACAATTAACCAGAATAATGAGACTGTAATTTTGGATAATTTCCAAACTACAATATCCTCATGCCATTGAGCTATGAGATAGGTGGTGCGTGTTGCGTGCACGAATCTTTATAGAGTAGTATGCTCGATAGATAGAGAAGTATGTTTTGGTGATTTGTTGCTTAGTAGGCTATTTTCTGGTTGTTTTAGAGATTCTAGTTAAGATATTCGGTAAATTATAATTTTTTCAGCAATGTGTTATAGTAATACTATCAGAACTATTTTATATTTTTATATTAAATTTTTAAATAAAATATTTAAAATTTATTTTCGATTTTATTTTCAAACGCACTATAGTGCACTTAATGTAAATAACGCATGTATTTTTCAAAATACTAACCACTAAACGAATAATTAAAATTAAAAATTTGTCAAATCTCTCTAAATTTCAATGAATCATAAATTCATCCCAGTTTGGGTACATGATTTTACTTTCATTCAAAATTCGCTGCAAATTGCTGACAAATTGTACTTGTTTCTTGGCACCGCTAATAAATTTTGCGTGTACCACGGGTCTACGTCGAAGGATTGCAAGAGTTGCATCTGGTCTCACCATAAGTTTCTTGTGTGCGATATATTTCGTTCGATTGTCCAATACTGTTTGAAATTTCTCTTCGTGAGCTTCTAGGTAAGCACATTGCGTAAGGAATGCCAATCCTTTTTCCAATGTATGCTGACGCAAACATTCTACAACGGTTGTCTGAAGTAAAAAAAAAAATAATATATATTTTGCATCAAATTATTATTATATTATACCAATTCAATTTCAATGTGAGACAAAACAGACTCCAAGCGGTTTATACTGTTGTTAAAATGATCAGGATGAGGAAGTTGTTCGTCCCTGCAATGTAAAAAAATTGTTGAATTGAAATATATATTATCGAATTACTTATAAAAGTTAAGGGAGGGATAGTTGGATATTGTGCCCACTAGGCGTAACTTTCTTAGTGAATCTCAAATCAATGGCTTTATCTAAATGCTTAGGATTATAACAGGCGCTGCTGTTGCTGCCTACATACTATCATAGATACTAACATTGTATTCGATCTACCAATTTCCATTATTGCCAACTTCATGTTACGCATCACCAAATACAGTCGTTGTGATAGTTTCCGTAGAAGTTGCTTAGCTCTTACAACACCTGATGGGTATGTGTCCAGCTCTGTCGTAGGTATGCTTTCCAAGAAATCGTCAACTGTAGATTGAATTATTTCCTCATCAGGCCTAGCATCCTGTTCTACCTGCAAAAAAATAAGGCATCTTTGTGGCCAACCAAATCAATCATTTTACCTCTGGTTCAATTGGATTGTTTGGTGGTTCGGCAATTTCCTCAACCGAAACATTTCGAAACGGAATAGTGAAGTTTGCTAGCTCTACAACTAGCCTCTCGAAAATTCTTTTAGCTTTTTCACTGACTTCAGCTGGGTTTACAGCTCTAGATGCTGGTTTCCTCATAGCCGGTTGTCGGGGATCTAAACAGTCTGGAACTTTATCTATAACTTTATTCGGAGAATATACTGGATAGAATGGACCATTGTCTATAACTTCATTAGGATGATATACTGGGTATAGTGGAGCATTAATTATAATTTCATTATGAGGATATACTGAGTATAGTGGAACATTCTCTACAACTTCATGCGGAGAGTACATTTGACATACTGGAACATTTTCCATAACTTCATTTGGAGGATATACCATATATTTTGAAACATTGCCTATAACGTTACTAGGAGGATATACTTGATATAGGGGAGCAACCTCAAAACTGTTTTCTTCTTTAGGAAATTCTTCGAAGTTTGGATTACGTTGTGGATTCATAGAATTGTTTTGACTAGATATTACTTTTTTGTTGTTGGTATTTGTTTTTATAGCAAATTCTTTCGCCATTTTTTTTGAAGTCTTCGTTTTCACGCTTGACACCACCGGTAGACTTGGAGGTACATTTTGCTTCGATGATCCCGGAAGACTGCTGTTAATTTTTTTTCGAGGTCTACCTCGCTTTTTTTTCGGTCGATTCGTCGCTGGCACTATTCTGGTTCTGACCTATCACAAACGGTTTCAGTATGAACTTTGACTAAGCTGAAAATAAAACACAATAAACTTACCTTCGCCCGTGGTACGTCTGGCACATTTTGATTTTTCTCGATTATGCGGTTGCCAGCATTGCCTTCAACTTCATAAGGTAGAGGATGAACCTCAAAACTGTTTTCTTCTTTAGGAAATTCTTCGAAGTTTGAATTACGTGGTGGATTCATAGAATTGTTTTGACTGGGTATCCTTTTCATCACTTTTTTGCTGTTTGACCTTGTTTTTATAGTAGATTCTTTCGTCAATTGTTTTGACGTTTTCGATTTCACGCTTGACATGACCGGTATCCTTGGAGATACATTTTGTTTCGATGAACCCGGAAGACTTTTGTTAATATTCTTTGGGGGTCTGCCTAGTTTTTTTCGCGGGTCATTCGTCGCTGGCACTATTCTGGTTCTGACCTATTACAAACGATGTCAGTATGAACTTTGATGAAATTGAAAATAAAATATAATTGACTTACCTTCGCGCGTGGTACGTCTGGCATATTTTGATTTTTCTCGATTATACGTTCGCCATTAGCACCTTTTCGAATTTTCGCAGGAGGCGACTGTAACTCAGACAAGGCTGGCATTCTTGAAATAAACTGATCGTTAAGTTGTTGTGAAGTAACCGGTCTGAAAAAGCAGCCCATATAATTGGTCATATCTTCTATACTATTAGGCCTTACAACTTATAAAATTAATCCTTTCTATGTTTTTCGTCTTTACTTGCTCAACTTCCGAGTCACCAAAATTAAATATATATATCGATCACCACAAATTATTTTCAATCTCACTAAATTAGCCCGGAAATCACAGTTTCGTTTAAAACCTTGAAACAAAATCAATAAACTGATTCAAAATTGACTCGAACATAATGTGCTGCCCTAGAGTCTGATATCGACCAACAGCGTTAATGACTCATGACACTGGAAACTAGAAATTGCTTTGTCTGGCAATGAATCCCGTTGTGTAATGCGTTAAACTTATCTTTTTTCTGTTACACTTTTTTAACATCATTAGACGAATTTTTGGGAAGGGCATTTATCATTTGAATCCCAACTATGTTACTAATTTTTTAATGAAGGTAATAAACACTTTCAGTATTTACCAACTGATCGTTTAGCGATTACTTTGTTTCAGGCCAAAACTTGACACATTTCTGTTAGAAATAATTGCAATACATAGCGGGAATATAGTGGTATTACTGTTCCGTTAGAAAATGTTTTTGTAGTAGAGAAAAATAAATATATTTCTGTTTGATTGATCAAATCATTATGTTGCTAAAGTTGTAGAGAAAATTAAGCTATAAATGGTACCTTGCACAGTTTATGAGTTTTGTTTGTATAATAAACAATATTGCATGTAGCTTGCGCAGTTTTATTGACATTAAATATTGTTTACTTGGCATTTGAAAGAAGAACAAATAGTTTCAAATTATGGATATAATTTCTGATTGCATTTTCATTGAATGCATTGACTTTAAATTTAGCACATAGTGCCATAAAATATTTGATTTGTTTTTGAATCAAATAATTTTTATTTTTAACGATCCGGTACAGATATAGTTTGTTCATTTTCGTATAATTTTTCGAGACTGAATGCTCATCAAAAATGAATCGGCTTGCATTAAGCCACCAATTTGGTCCCATTTGTCAACCACCGCTGGCTAGAAAGAGCTGCTAACTGACTTTAGAAGTAAATTCTAATTTGGAAGTAAATACTTCCAATGAAAATTTAATTTGAATGTTTTCAAGAACAAAACGTCTTGACAGCTTTTTACAAAATAAATTATTGATTTTTATTTTTCAATATTTTGATTTACATTTTTCTTATCTTACTATATAAATGAATTTTTGTGTATTGTATAGTGTTGTGTAGATATGTGATTGTGGGTTGAGTTATGTGTTCCCACGCTACTCTCTTGTCAAAAATGCAAGATAACCAGACATGTGAGCAAACCTATATCGACCTTTCCTACTCTCTAAAGGTTTTAATGTTATTCACATCGACATAGTTGGTCCCCTAACACACTCGCAGGAATACACTTATTGTCTCACCACTATCAACCGTTTCACACGTTGGCCTGAAGCAATTCCTTTAGCCAGCATTACTGCCAATGACTGTGCTACTGCTTTACTAAGCACCTGGATTGCTAGATTTGGAGTTCCTCAATACATTGTCACCGACCAGGACAGACAATTCGAGTCAGCGCTCCATGCTGAGCTTGGTCGACTCTTGGGCTTCGAACGCAATCGTACCACAGCGTACTACCCTCAGGCCAACGGTTTCTTAGAAAGATGGCATCGTATACTTAAATCGGCTATCACTAGAACACTACCTATGATTCTTCTTGGATTACGATCTCTAATCCGAGAACTAATGCATCACCGGTACAACTCCTGTACGGAGAAAACCTGTGTCTTCCTAGTGATTTTCTTCAAGAAAAACCGAGTTTGCCTCCGAACTTACGGCTACAATCGCAAAACTTCGGCCGGTTGATGCTAACCATCACGTCGGGGTCACCAATTTAGAAGTAAATTCTAATTTGGAAGTAAATACTTCCAATGAAAATTTAATTTTAATGTTATCAAGAAAAACACGTCTTAACAGCTTTTTATAAAATATATTATTGATTCAATATTTTTATTTACATTTTACTTAGCCTACTATATAAATGAATTTTGGTGTATTGTATATTGTTGTGTGGATTTGTGATTTTGGGTTGTGTTATGTGCTCCCACATGACCACTTCAAATAAATTGACTAAATTGACCCAATGTAGCTTTACTAGCCACTTCTGCTATCTCTTGAAAGAAAGTAGAAATTTAAAGTTTGGAGCCAAATTTTATTTAAGACCAGACACTGGCAAAGAGCATGCTCGATGGTGTTCTCTTCCACCTCGCACCTCCTCTACTCATTGCTGGATGTCAGTCCTAATCTATTCAGATGATATGCAGTAAATTAATACTCTGTGAAGAGGCAAACTGCTCCTCTCAATCAGTTTCTGCCGAGCTTGAGCAGTTCTCTGCTCTTGTTTGAATCGGGTGGGTGATAGCTACAATGTTCGGACACAATCCAACAGTTCATCCTGTTTTCCCAGTTGAGGTTTAGTTTAGTGAATATATAGGAAATTTGCTTGCTTGTGGTATCCCAAATTGACTGTGGCTATTCCAGAGGTTTTTCCTACCTCCTGCACTTCTCTTCGCCAACTTGTTGGTCTCTTCATTGCCTATGAAACCAATATGTCTTGGCATCCGATTCTCTTTCCGTACGCGTCGAGCTGACTCCTGTATTTGTCTTTGATCCATCTGAGTAAATCGAGGCGTCACCGATGGCTCTCATGATCCTCACTGGCGAATTGCTTAATCCTCCAGTCTGTTTTTGTGGCTAACTGTCAACTATCTTGACCTAGAAGCTTCTTATTATTTTGCTTGTGTAATCCATATCCTAACAGATGTTACTATACCTTCTCCGGCATTTTGTATGAAAATTGGTGTTGCCCCCATTGATTTCAATCGTATTGCATATCTGAACTTATAGCGCGAGTTGCCGCTTAACATGCGCTTCTAAAGATGAACAAATGGACTGACAGAAGCCGCAGAATCATTTACTAGCCGTTGGGGTGGTTCTTAATGCATCCGTGATATAAGTATTTAACTAATCATTCCAGTCTTGATGTTCGTCTTAGTCCCTTCTGTCTTCCACCACATACCTTCGTCGCATATACCAGAACCAGCTTCACGATACGTGTGACTAGATAGTAGAGGGGCAAAAGAGCTCAGAGCTCATCATTCATGGCTCTATTTTACAGTTTTGCGCTGTACACCCAGTTCGCTGCGCATTTAATTAAGTCTAGCCGAACGAAAGCTTTCGCTCGCCGACTATGCTGTGCTGTTTTCAGGCGCTGCACTGTAAAAATGAGCCCAGTGGTGCGCTATGATCGCTTTTGCCCATCTCTACTAGATAGTAGGCCACGTGAAGCTTAAGAACCCAAACATTGGAGCTAAGAAATCGGCATGCGAAAAGTCCCACGCGAGCCTTACCAATTGTGTACTTCACATTATCCCCTACTTCAGTCTCCTGTTTAATATAAGACCCAAATATTGAAAATGTTCAACAAGTTTTAATGCTAACCCGTCAAGGGTGGGAGTGGTAATAATCGCCACCTTGTGCTTTCTTGTGAAGAATAAAAGATCAGTTTTATCCTGTTTGAATCGGGTCGATTCGTAAGGACCGACAAACTTTTTGCAAAAGTATCCCTCGCAAATACTATAAAGTTGTCAGAATACGCTACTTCCTGAAAGTCACTGACTATTAAATTCTCCAGCGTCTCGTTGACTGTGAGGATCCTTAAAAGTTGCGATATGATCCTATTTGGTTGTGTTTACTATTCTACGTAGAAAGGTTGGTAAGCTTGGAAGCATCAAGAACGTTCCTATTTCTGATGGCTTCTGTACTTTTCTCGATATCGTCACAGAATTCTCTCCATACGTCACGTTTGGCTCGTAATATCTCTTTTTTGAAGAGCAAAAATTTCTGCTTGTATTGGTCCTATTCCTCAGCTTTACCGGACCGTCTTGTGTTATTGAACGCTTTTCGTGTGCGGTCTTTTGCCTCCAAAAGTTCCTCGTTCCACCATTGGTTGAAGTTTTTCCTAATGGGCTTCCCGACCACATGTTTTTGAAATCTGTCTTTTAAAAAACAACTGTTTTATTAAACGGTTCATCTTTTCGTTAATATGACCTAGTTCATGAGATTCACGTCAACAAAATCGCTGAGGTTTTTCTTTGGTTTCCTGGAGTAAAATTTCCATTGATGTTGGTTGAATTGATGTTGGCTACCATGAAGCTATACGCTTCTGGCGCTAAACACATAGTTAATTTGTACATTGTGATAAAATATAGTGCCTGACGCTATAATGCATGGCGAAATATTCATAGGAGCAGGCGCAATGTATTATGGTCATATTTCAAACGCCATATTTTAAACCCATCAACGCAATGTATTAATATCCTTATAAAAAGCAAAGTAAAACCGAAACTGTTCCCGTTTTTGACTCTTTCGATATTTTGATGATAAGTATATCAATTCTTCCGAAGTTTTAATAGAAAAGAGTTTTAATAGAAAGGAGAAGCTTTAGATAGAAAGGAGTTTCAACATAACTAATAAGGTCTGGGTTATCAACTAACACATTTTATTTCACAACTTTTAAGTTAAGGCCCCGATTCACGAGCAGTCCATCAGTCCAAATGGCCTGAGGCCAGGCCAAAATCTCACCGTGTGTGGGAGAACTCGGAAGGACTCATGGACTGAAGGAACCAAATTGGATTTCCAATCAATCCAAAGTCCATGGACTCAGGCCATCGGGCCATTTTTCCCCCACAGACGGTCGTATAGTATACCGAGTTTTGACAATCCATAAAATGAACTGGTCATGTGTGTTGAAGCCTCAGTCCAAACAACGTGGCAATCTTGCTTCACACGCTGACCTGTGACAAGCTGTGATTATTTTATATAATCTAAAAAGTCAGCATAATGGGTAGTGGTGGCCATGATTTTGTTTCGGTGGTTGTTTTTTTTTAGTGTAATTACCGTAGAAAAATTTAGATGGAACCACTTGCTAAGTACTGCAAAGTAGCGGTCAATCTTTGGTGAGGAGGCTTGTTTCATATTCATATCCTTTCGTTTGATTAATGTAGTTACCAACTTTTTTCATCCATTCTTAATTAATTTTGCCAATCTGAAGGTTCAAGTGTGGGTCTTTTACTAAATTTACGTGACTCATTTGTTTCCGTTCGGCAAGCCATCCTTTTTATCGCTGACAGCTGCGCTGACAACCTTTTTGGTTTTTGTTTCTGTATGTAGGTGCAGCTGCAATTGCAAACAACTCCTCCATATGCTTCGGATCTATTAATAAATTGCTTCAAGTTTTTCTTTATGTTTTTCTAAATTGATGGCAGAAAATGGAATGGACTGACTGAATCGAGACTTTGTCGTGAGTGGCGAGCTAAATTGGACTTAAATCAAACGGAGCAAAATGGACTCAAGCCAAATGGATTCAGGCAGTTTGGACTGCTCGTGAATGGAGGCCATTATCATAATTTAATCCAGCTAGCTTTAAACGCGAGACACTTTTCTTCAGGAGCCAAAGCTCTATGGCCTAGGCCACACGTGTTTAGTGGAAAGCTACTGTTATTTAGCTTACTTTAATAATATGTGCTGAATATATGTTCATAGTAGTTGGGGCTCTGTTATATAGAAATTGAGACTATGTACATAGCAGAAAAGCTCATCAATCATGAGAATTTGACCTTTTAATTATATTTAATAGCTAAACACACTAAGTGTAACCATAAATGCTGCGTTATTTTACATAACACTACGAGCTATGTTGATTTTTTCCCTTTTTCCCCTTCTCCTTCACAAAGCTGTAGAATTAATATTATATTAAATTCTCTTTTGATGACAATACAAGTCGCAGTCTTGTTCCTACCTGTTGGTTGATACACACTGAGACTTGCGCCAAATCTATAGACCGTGTTCTTTTATAGAAAAGGGTACTGTATTGGCTTGATATTATCGTGCCCCCGACTAAGGTATCGAAACATATTGGTCGTCGCTGCTCTGCTGTTCAGGAGATTCGGTTTGGACGCTTCCACGTCAGTTCGCCTCAGCTGTATTCTCTGCTCCATCTTTCATCTTGATCTTCCTCAGTCCGAAGTGGATGAAGTCTCTGAAAGACCGAGCTGCCATCTCCTGTATTTGTCAACTTTCTGGCGTCTTTGTCAACTTTCTGTTGTCTTTGTCAACTTTCTCTTCCAACTGTTGACTTTTACTCGTAGCCATAGGGGTAGGTTTCCCCTGAATATCCTCAGATTTCCTTTTGGACTCCAACATCATGAACGCTGCCTAATATTTTTCGGATCGGCTACCTAATTTAATTTTTTTCGGAATCAAAATTACATCGTTACATCTTTATGTCAATAAAATCAGTAGTAGAATCTGTTTTGTTTCTTTAAATTTTTTTTTTGGTTTGTTAGCCTGGCATAGAGTTATCAGCCTTTGTCAATGCTTGGTTCTTTTATCAACTAAACTAAAAGTCAACTAAATCTTCTGCATATAATTTGGTAGATATTGGGCATTTTTTGTTCATTACGAATTGAATTGTGTGTCTTAAGATTCCCTTCATCTGGCTTTTAAATTGCTTCTTAGATGTCGGTCTTTAGTTAGTTTTGAAAATTTGCAACCACATTTCTGTCTTTCGGGAAATTTAATTCTTAACATTTTTTTACCTAAATGTCCTTTAGATTTTTATTATTAGCTGCGGTTTCTCCGAAGATCCTCACAAGCTCCGTAGATTTCATGTGTGGATTTCACAATTATCTTTTGATATCATGGTTGGCTTCACAGCTTCACAGTTTAATACCGCGAGAGCTAATTAGGTGTTATCATTGGTGGGAAAATCTATCCACAATGTTGTTACCTTGGGTCGCTTTTTCGAACACAGTTTATTTGATTCTGAATGAACGTTTATAAATTTTGACACATTGGTGAGGGTATAATTGAGAAAGTAAAGAGCTGACTTTTAGTGTATGCAGTTCTTGGTTCAAATCTAACTGTGAACAATGAATTTGGTCTTTGAGTTTGCTTAGCTACGACTAAGTATGAAGTCAGTAATAAAGTGGTGGCTGCTTTTAGTTATTTGACATCAACCCAAACTGACTATAAGATCCAATTTCAATATCAACCCAGTGGGATACCTTTGCCTTAATTCATGAAAAAACAAATTATTTTTTTTACCTATTTTCGGAAAATAAGTGCGTAAGTAAATGCTTGACAAGTTATAATATTGCGGTTAGTTGATATCAGAGAACACTGCTAAACGATAATTTCATTAAATCTAAGACATAAAATTTAGTAATTTACAAAAAAAAATTAAATATTAAGGCTACTAAATTGCCAACACGCAAATACATATACTTGGAATAGTCAAATGTCAAGAAAAAAGCACGTAGCAGATAAATCGTTTTAAATTGCCGCATTTTGTAAATGTCAAGATGACATTTATCTTATTTTTTTTATGACCTACATAATGTGTTTTCTCCAAAACAAGTGTGTGATCTCATGACTTGTTGATTACTACGCCCCAAAACTATCCCTTTTTCTGAATCAAAGTTAATTCCAACAAAACGACCGAATTTTCACCTTCAACACGATATCGGTCCCACAGTCATATACCTCCTCGCAATATGATGATTATCTTCACGACATCCAAACCCATCCGGCACAACAATAAAGATAATGACGAAAGTCATGCTAACACCTTCGGCTCATGTACCTTAATTAGAAAATGCATTGAATCGTTCATCTAATTGGATCAAAGGTATAATTGAAAATGTCGAGATCGGTGCAGAGTCGGACCAGAGAAAATTCTATGCGCGAGAGATTCAAGATGAGGTGAAATTATCACATCGTTAGTTTTCACGCTAGAAAAATTTCAACTTTCCATCAATATATAGACCTCAGTAGACCTCAGTGTGCTCGAGTACACACTAAGCATACGTAGTATGTACCTACACATACATTATAATTTCCTGCGCTGTTTGCATACATCACATCATTTATTCAGTAGATTGATCAAGAAAATCAGATACTTTCTGTGGCAGATAGGAAAAGGCATCGAAACAACAATGCATTGAATGAATGGAACGGTGCTATGTGTAATTTGTTCACGAGGCAGAATGACTTGATTTTTCAAAAAATGATTTTACATATGTATGTAGACAGCTGTGCCGATCAACAAAGCGCTGCTGATGTATGTGGAATTCTAACATCTGTTCGATTTAGATACTCTAGCGGTTTCTCTTTATTTCAAAGTTTCACGCTTCACGTACGTAATCAATTTGCCAAATCCATTGACTAACTGACTGGCTGGCCGACGATCGGTGACGGAGTGAAAAAATCTGATATATGACCGGAATCGAGTTTTGAAATCAAAGACAATTAAACGATGAGTAAACAATAGAAAATCGAATTTTCCCTGCAGATATTGTACGTACCTAGACAAATGAAATAATCTTGGTAAATCAAATTGGCAGATGAATTTCGCGGGAATGCTCACAGACTTCACAAGTACGAGTAGCATACTTATTTCGAATGTGCGATAGATTTCTCCAATCAAATACGATTAACCTCGCTTCGGGAGTTGGTAAATATGGATAAAATTTTCAAAATATATCTGATATTTGGTCAACGACTTCAGGGTACTTTGAACTTAGCGTAGAGACCAGACTTAACGCTATTTTTACAATAACCCAAGGAACTGGAAACAGGCACGGATCAAACAAAAGGTCAAGAAACGGACAAAAATTCGAATTGAATAAAGGAATATCATAATAAAGGGTACGCCTGTTGCATTCACTGTCTTTGTTATCTTCCTAATAGCCTTTGAGCGAAAAAGAACAAAAAGTAAACTTCCTTTTCCGGTAATTTTCAATCAACAAGCACACAAGTCATGTACAATAGAAGATCGGTCTTCCATACACTTGTTCGTATATCTGAACTTACATTCATGTATCTAATTTTATATCCATCATTACAACGTTCGTTCAGTTCCATTTGCATTTCACAATCCTCAATTCTAGACAACTGGGCGGGCGGTCAGTAGCCTGAAGGGGGTGTAGGCGACTTGTATGTTATAGTACAGAATGAGCTGTTGGCCAGCAAACAAAACATTGTAACAAATGAAGCGTAGCGAACAGGTAAAATGCGCACCTTATATTGTAATTTGTTCAGTCGTTTTATTATTGACATGAGTATACATACTTGCATATGAGAAGTATCTACAACATGGCCGAGCAGGTATTCAATGGTTTAGAAAAATAAAAATTACATTACAATGGGTATTTATTTAAATTTTCGTGGCAAACCAGAAACGAACACAACAACAACAACAACATCGAAATAATCAAACGAAACATAAAATCACTTGAAATTGTTATGTGTATCTACTGTATGTTTGGCGGACATAGATCTTGTTGTTCTATTGTGAATTGACTATAACAATGGCTTTTATGCATGTTTTCAGTTGACAATATTAACTGTTTAAATGGAATTTTAATTCTGGGTCATTATTTTCACGATGGAACGTTTTCGATATTAAGGTCTGATAGAATGATGCATGTGAGTATTGTCACATGACTCCAAAGTGTGTGTGTGGGAATGGGGAAGATATTGCATTCTATTGTGTTTGAATGGAAAAGGTCTGGAGTGTGTGGGAATTCTATTTCGTTTTTAGTGATTTAAATGCTTCGAACGTTGAACATATGGTTGAATTCGTTGATTATTGTTATTAGAAAAATATAAAATTTTGTAAGCACTATATGTATAATCTGAAAATCAGATTGGATACTCATAAATTGTAAAAAAAACAGTATTAGTTTTTTAATTCTTCCTCATTAGAAGTTGGAAAATCTGGTTTTTGAGTTAATACCTTAAACATTACTTCTTTAAATCAAATTGCATGTGAGGAGTTTTCTATTCGTTGGTGCATATTTTCCAGGACAAAAATTTTACTAAAAGAAAGAAACATTAGACAAACTGCAAGGTTGCAGTCATCGCAGGCGATCTAAATTGCAAAGCGGAGCGTAGAATTGCTCTCGTAATAACAGGTGGAGAAGTTTAAATGAGATGATACTCATATTTTTCCACTTCATCATATTTGCTAGTCCCACTTCAGTTTTCTATCCAAGATCTGAAGTTAAACATAGTCCTTAAAAATTAGACAAAGTCCTTACAAATTGTGTTCAACTCGCGTCCGCTCCGTTCACTCTGACTACACTTCGATCTGTTCATCTTTCTGTAGGCTTTCAAATAATGGATTCTGGTATTGCTAGTACGCTTATTCGTAGATTTGCTTTCAATAAGACACACTGATCTAGATAGTTTACATGTCTAAGCGATTGGACGCATATGAAATCGACCCGACAGCACTAGAAAACTGTACCTCAACCTCCTCCTTTCTTAACTTTATATTTGAAATTTAAAAAAGGAACAATTCTCCTAGTCCTGATAATATTAGTGCAAATATGCGGAAAAGATTATCCACGAAAAACATCAATTTACATGTGCGAAATCCTCAATGCCTGCTGAAAGTCATACCTTATGTTCGAAAGTGATGGAAAACGGCTATAAAGTCATATGACTGCAAATCGAAAGAAGTCCAAGTGTGATATCAGTAATTACATGCCAATAAGGATGGTAAGTTATTTGAACGTCACTTCAAATTATTGCTTCAATCGATTATCGAAAAAACGGCATCCTCCTAAACGTGTAATTTGGATTCAAAAGTGGCCACAATACTATTCACTAAGTCTATCCTTTAGTTAAGTTTATGAAAAACAGCTTGCGAGAAAAATTATCTAGTACGATGCTCATTCTCGACGCGGAAAGGCTTTTGACTGTTTCCACAAAATGTATATTCTCTGATTCCCTGCTTATATAAGATTATCTCAAACTTCCTGAAAAAGCGTCATTTCTACGAGTATGTTCAAATCAAAGGTGGGTCTTCCTCGAAATTCTCTATAGCAGCGGGAGTCCCACAAGGCTCCGTTCCTTGGCCGATTCTGTTAAACCTAATCACCAGCGATATTCCAACACTAGCTAACTGCACCATTAGCTTTTTTCGCAGACGACACAGCTCTCGTATGGTCAAGTGCAGACTCAATTGACATTAAGACTAATTTGAAAAATGAATTTAGCACCCTTTTGGATTATTTCACGAAGTGGAAGGTCAAGATTAATCCCATTAAGATGGATGCCCCTTTTCTTGAAGCGTTGTCAGAAAGCCGAAATGTTTTTGTAGCCACTAGTATTCAATTCTAGTACTACTGATTGGAATGCCAATTACCTTAAATACCTGGGGATTTATTTAGAAATTCGATTTATATTAAAAATTAATTTTGACATCACAATGAAAAAGTGTGTCCCGTTGATTAGATTCCACAAACCACTATTCAATAGACACTCCAAGCTTTTTGCAGCCAAAAATTTACTTTTCACAAAACAATTTTTCAGCGGATACTCCTTTACGGAGCTGTTGTTTGGGGGAGCTATACACAGTGATTTTAACAATATGCAAAGGAAAGAAAAAACATCTCTCTTTCTTCTATTCTACCAGTTATCTTCACGCTTTTGCTAAATTTTCGCCCATAGTAAATAAAATAAGCTCTATTGGCAACACGTTTACCAACTTTTGTGCTTCATCTAGATCTAATATCGTAACTTATTTTTGCTCGAATTCTTTACTTATACCAAGTCGATTTGACTTACATTTAAGCCATCCTGTTTCGATTTCAATAGAAAAAGACGAAATTAAGCAAATTTCAGGAAAATAAAAAAAATAGATGTATACCTCAGTAACGTATGCATAATACCTCAGTAACGTATGCATAAAAAAATTGTCTACGATGATTTCACCAAAGAACGATATCAGCTTCGTTGACCTTCCTCTTTGCAAACTTAATTTATAATCATCAACTCATCAATTTCACGGAGAAATCTTGAAGTCAAGCTAGTTTTGGCACTAATTTGAGCTCCAGGTAATGATGTAAACTTTCGATAACAAGAGAGAAATGCCTGGTAAATCGTAGACTTCATGTTCGCATAAAGTTAAGACGCAAATATTTCATAGGATAATTCTACATAATTGCATAGAATTAAAATTGGTCTTAGTATACCAATATTAATTAAAATAATTGGCTTTTAACAATAATTAGTTAGTAGTAATCTACGTAGAAAAAATACCATTAAAATCATAGTAAACAAATTACTGCCCTTTAATTGGCTCTCCATATAGACGCTCTTAATGCTGTAAATATGTTGTGCAGTGTTTAGTTTTAGTAATTACATGAATGCATCTAAATATTCTTTTACAACGTGGAGAGGTGCGGGCGCAGCTCAAGTGAACTAAACTTCAGAAGAGCGCCTGCAAATGTTGTAATGTACAGCCATCAAAGAGGCATAAAAAAGATTAATTTCCCCTGGAGCAGGATGCTTTAGAAATGGCCGTGAAAGCCCATCTGCACCCCCTAGTCCACAGCCGACGGATCCTGGTGTACGGCTTTTCTAACAATACGCAGCTAGGGTTGGTCATTAGAAAAATCGGGTGAATTAACTTCTTAGAAACAGGACGGATGCTACATGTTTTCATCCATCAGGAACACTATAATTACAATTTAAACAAAAGACAGAAAAAAGAGCTCTTGTCGATTAAGGACCCAAAGGCATTTAGGCACGAAGTGTCAAGCCAGAACCAGTTAAATCGCGTCTCTAATATTTCCGAAAAAAATGTAATTATAGGTACTTACACTCTGCTAAAGTAGCTAAAACGAAATTCAGAATCCGGAACGTTTGTTCCAGTTCCTATCGCGCACCATTTTCAATACCCTATTATGCTGGATCGTAAACCCGTAAATTCATCGCCCGTTCTAGAAATCCCAAATGCCGCAGAAGATTCATATTATCCTTATCTCCCTTGTGTTTCTTAGGTTTTATTATTGCCAATTTCCTTTTTAATAAACTTGTTTACATGCTGCCATGAAACGATGGATTTGTCAGGCCACGGCCGATGCTGCACTCTCAATTCAATCTGCACCTCTTTTAGTGCTTACGAGATTTTAGATCCACACTCGTCAATCAGGTCGCGTGCTGAATGATAAGGTAAATAAATGTGCGTACAGGGAAAAAAATTGATATACAAATGATTTTCATGGAAAAAAACTTTTTGAATGTGCACCATGACGAATTTTCACAGGCAGCGAAATTTGCTGCAAATTCATAACGCAATCTACGAAAGAAAAAACTGAGTACTTGTAAGCAATCAGAAATGACAATTAATTCGCCCCACGTTTTTCGAGACTTGTTTTCTTTGCTATCATAGCTCTATAACTATCCCTAAAGATGAACCTTATAGAACTACCGTTGCAAATATTATTCTCCAATTGGCTCGGCCACTTGGTTCAGTATATAAAATTAAGTAATGGAGGGCTGTAGTCATGCGTATCTATTCAGAAAATACTTGACTTGCTTGCTAGTAAGTCCACGTCAGTGGTTGTAACTTAAAAATTCTAAGGTCCTCCAGAGCATTGCATATTTTATACACCAATCCGATACTGTGATTCTTCGAAAACCTAAACAGACTCGGGAAGAATAGCTCTTGCATAAAGCTAAGCATGTTATATACTACTGCTTCATCACAACGGGCCTCTCTTGTGCCTATGTGTGTCGGTCGGCAGACCTCTGTGGATCGGCAGCCACTTCAACCTATTGCAACCTATATACTAGTGCTTCCATAGGAGCCAATAAGGTAAGTAGGAGCCAGTAACTCTGAATCGAGCTATACCGTCAGTGCAGAACATTCCTCTTTATGCAAAGGTTTTTCGTCCAGCTCAGGGTGTCCAATTTCAGCAAATTTTGTTGGTTCACAACTACCGCCAGGTGAAAATGTCCCGCATCACTTATAGTGACAGCAGCGCCATATATTAACACCTTCAATATTCTTTCAGCCAAATCAAATCTACGGTGAGTAGTCATTTAGGAATAATTGGTTCTACTATTTTGTGATCGAATGCATCTTTATGCGAACAGAAAGTCTTGCTTAAGCTGAATTCTTTCTCAGGGCTCAGTATCAACTTTTATCAATGCTAGTTTTTCCAAAGTTTTCTACATTGATTATTTTTAAAGTAGCCTACGAAATATTCCTGATTATTTTGTGGCAATACATTTTTTAGAGCTTTTATCCAGTGCTTCTATTAAATTTCTGAATATTTATAGTAATATTAAAAATATTACTTAATAAATATCCAATAAATAACAATATTAATAACAGTAATATATTTTCAATAAATTTACTATATTATCTTCCATGAGATTCTTACACAAAACAGAAACTTAAATGAAGCATCGTTTTGATCCCTTGTCAAAAATCCGACTGTTTTTTAGTCTTTTTTCGTTAATATTTTTCGTTAATATATTTTTCAATTGTTCATCTAATTTTGCTTTCTGAAGTATTTTAATTAAATATTTTAAGTAAAATTTCGACATTTGTTATTTTTGGTAAGTTTTTTGTCAGATACCTTCAGATTCCAACATTATCAATATATTTTTATTTACACTGAAAATATTGTAATCAAATGACGATTATGTTTAAAACTACAATTTTCTCATATTTCCCTACAAAATCTATGCATTCATAGCAATTAGCCGACTCTAATTACCTCATCAAAACAAAACCCATTTACACTCTTAGACATAGACAATCCATCATCGATTTAGTAGAAAGTTATAAAGTTGCATTTGTATACATAAAATCACGTTTCCCGACATTAACAATTGAACTTCTTCTTACACTTGCTAATGATGTTGTTTAATTTATGCATCAGCCATCCATCAAAATCATGTCGGAAACTAATCAATTGAATCCAACAAACCATCACATCAATTACTGCGCAAACATATACTATAAATTTACATGGGTTGCACCTTCAATGCACACCTTCATTCATGCCTCTCTATCATTATCACCTGAATGCCGGCCTCTAACATACCTGACAGTTCATTTACACCAACTGCAACATTCATCTTAATCGGCAAATTGTAAATAACTAGTACGTAAATAGTGATTTTCTTGAATAGTATTCGCGTAATTATTGTGCGAAAATATTTGACGTGATTGTGGAAATTATTTAAAGAATTTCAATAATTTCAAGAAATCTGTAGATTAGGTAGATGCAGTGACAGAAAATTGGCTTTGTTGGTCTGAGCGTAGGATTCACGAATTGCTTAATCGCAAAATAATATGATATTAAATTGCTTAGGTGTTTTTAAGTATTCGAAGTATTTAGTTGGGACTCATTGACTAGATTGTGACTTGACTTGAGCGATATTCACAAATATTCAAGTCTATATTTTATTAAGACAGATGTGGAGTAAAATTAATTAACATAAACTTTCTGCAGAAATCAAAGGATATGCTGAAATAAAATTAGTTCAAGTGCTAATAAAAATTATTGAGGCATAAAAAATCATGACTATATTTGTAGTATGAAAAAAAAAATCATCGTCTTGGAAAAAATAATTCAATAGATAAGCATTAATAAAGAAGATCAAGTCCAGGGATTTGTTTCCATCAGGCTCCAAAATAGCTGAAAGTTTCTCAAGAAATGGTTATACCCTTAGCAGAAAAAGATTCTGATCTCTTATGAAGAAGAAGAAATTTAGTTTTTATTAAGCATAGAAGAGGGGTAATCGGTTCCGCTTCATGTTGACAAAGTCAGAAAACTTTTAAGGGCTGTGCCGGATATTTTAATGAATCTGCCTCTGCATTGTATTCTTCTTTTATACGATAGCTTGAGTCGACATTAGTTCATTGTTCTGGTCTATTTTGGATTGATTGTTTGGACATAGAACTCTGGATCTTTCGAGCTACTTCTAAGCCTGAAACAGTATTAATATTATTATGTGTAAACTTGTTTAATCTTTTTCTTATAAAATTTGATTTAATGGTAACTATGCATTTAATACAATATTCACTAATTGATTATATCCGTGCACATAATCCTATGCCAAAAATTAGAACTAAGGTTAATTGAAATTCAAGATAAAATTCTCAATACATTCTTGAATTCTAAAAAAGATTGCGGGAGAAAACCAAGCTTAAAAGCATTTTTCATTCTAGGAAGACACAACAAAGGTGAATGAAAATAGACTTCCGTACTTGCAAAAGGAACAGAAAAAACCTCTGAGTATCGACTACGACGACTAGATTCACGTATAGTTATCTGGGAACCAAAATCTAACCAAAACAAAGCCTTGGTAAAGTTTGAAAAGTAGATACTCATCGAGGAACAATCTACGTAATTTACTATTTACTCATAATACGAGTGCGACAAGGACATAAGAAAGATTGAAAAACGAGAGAAGTAGGGGGATGCTGAATTTAAATGCGAGTGAATGAACCTACGCTGAACTGATTCAATGCCGTCAGATAAATGCTGAAAGCGAGGGTACCAGATTTGGCACGTGTATTCCAGAACGCTGCATTCTAAGGAAACAAATAAATGAATACAGCTGGAAATGTTAGTAAATATATACTAAGAACGCAAGACAAAGCCAGCAAACCTAGAAGCCTTGGCTGTCATATTAACAACATGAACATCAAATTTCAATTTAGAATCAAACACCACACGAAGGTCTTTAAACTGCTAGACAAATGGCAGGGAAATACCAAACAATAAATACGAGAACACATGTGGGTCATTTTTATGTGAGAAAAACATCTGGTATAACTTCAAGATTTTTAGTGGTAAGAAGTTGTTTTAGCACCAGTGATTAAGGGCATACAAATCAGAATCAATCAAAAATCACCATCCTTTGTCTTCCCCCCGTTAAAATTTTCATCCAACCGTAAGAGCGGTTTCTTTCCCGATTTCCTCGTGTATCTCCCTTTTCCCACACCTTGTTACCACCGCTGTTACAATCTTACCATTCACAATCTATGCTGTCAAATTCATCTCGCTGAGATTGGCAACTATATATGGTATAACTGTCAGTCACTGTAAACAATGTCGTCCTTAGTCTACACGCGGTGTAGTTAGCCGGATCTAAATAATCCCATAAAAGTGGAAGTTGCATTGAGGACTGTTAACAAGTCAAAGTGTTCTTCGCAAAGATGTAATTTATACGGAAAATGGCACTATTGCAAAGTAGGAAATTATGGATGATGCACAATGTGTATACAGATATAGTATACAGATTCGTGTATGTCAAGCTGGGTATGATTTAACACTTACAATGCGAGACTCACATAAAAATTTCTGACAAATACCTTTTTTTTCAGCTATTCACAACAAGGCGATAAAATTAGTGAACACCATAAGGTTGGTCGTTGGAGACCTTGATAAATCCACGCCGCTCAGGTGCAAATAAACGATGTGGCGAAAGATAAACTCCATTATAGACAAGGCGTTCAATGAGTTTACTGAAAGATCAAAGGAGAGATATAAAACGATAGTTGGAAACGACAGATGTATAACCAGATTTGAAAATTGGGAAAATATTGGCGAATTTCCATAAAGAAAGGAATACACCAGAGGCAAGGCTAATGCTGAAAAAGATAGCTAAAGAAACACAGAGAGAGGATGAGAAAGATTTGACAAGGATATTGAGAATATTGTCATGAACGGAACTAGCTTTAGAATCTAAGGAATGTATAAGAGTTTCAACTTTCGAAGGGTTGGTACTAAACATGGATAAAGCGAGAAAAAACCGAAGTAATCGAGGCATTTAGTGAATTTGTTTTAAAGGAAGAGGACAAAAGAGCAGCAAATAAATCGCAAATAGCCTGAGGATTAGAAACAAGATAATCAAATTACATAGAATCAATAAATGAGGAATTGGACTTGGGCGAACAGATTTAGAACCAAAATGATTTACGTTGATTAGAACAGATTGAAGCTTCGATGCATAAGTAATCACGCTTTGCCTGCTTGAGCACTCTGTTAGCATCAGAACGCAAACTACGGAATTTCTGAACATCAGCGCCTGAAGCCGTCTTCTTCAGCCCTTCTGAGCTTTTAGAGCATTAGAGACTTTCAAAGTAAACCAAGTTACATCATTAGGTTTAAGAGGACTTTTGTGAAAAAATCTTGTGAAAAATGAATACCAATTGATAAAACTGATTTCAGTGAGCATTCAGTGGGCAATTTTCAATCAAAAACGAAAGTTGCTCGCTAGATCCATTGGATTCAAATGTTAACAGATCCATTTGAAATTCAACAAACATATGAGAATTCATATGATGTTAAAATTTGGTCGAATGGTGACGCCATCTAGTATTTTCTTTTACGATTTAAGGATCTACAAGAGGTATTCGATATTTAGAAGTGCACATTGCACAAAGGTAGTCGCTGTTACTCCAGAGTCATATGCGATTAAAGGTTGTTCACTGTTGAGAGGTGCCTTTTATTATGCGTTGCCCAAAGTCCCGATATACCGCAAGTAAGAAATACTTGCTGTCAACAGGTTAATACAATTAAGACATTTCAGAAAAGTGATTTTATTAACTTTCGTGCTTATTACTTTCAAAGAAATACAAAAAGAAAATGTATCTAACTCAGAAGTGATTAGAACGCAATTTCAATTATGCGTTTATACAAAAAAGATAAAAATCAATGATGTGATTGAGGAACAAATAATAAACATGGAAAAATTCTTTTAAAACGGAGTAAATCGACTGAAAAATCGTCGCAGATGTGAAATTTTCGTAGTGGTATCTTCAAGCATTTCATTCACCCAACTACAAATTAAAAGAGTACTTCGGGTCAGTATTAGTTGGCAAATCATATATTTGTTTTTTTTTCCTCCTTCCTTCCACTCTCTCCATCACTCAATCAAAATGCACGGTCCGTGTGCATCAAATCTCCTCAATATTATTACTTTCGTACTTCCCAGACAGTAAAATATTGGTATAAGGGAAAGCACTTCATTATACACCAGGGGTGGGCAAACGGTCGATCGCGATCGACCGGTCGATCGCAAGCAGTTCGACAGTCGATCACAGACATTTTAAATAATTTACTAGGTTAATTTAAAATGTGAACTAAAAATTTAGTAGACTATTTATTCAGTATATTTTAGAATGGGCCTTGGCCTAATAGATCCAATCGGACAGTTCACGCAATTTCAGTACACACAAAAGCTCGCAGAGCCTTGGTGGCGGAGAAGCCAAAGGGAAAATCCGAGATGGCTATGCTCTCGATTTGTTCAATTTATAGATTTATATCATTGTAGTAAAACTGCTTCACTGAATCCCGTATACGCATACGGTTGTTTCACTTCCTTAAATGTCTCTGTTCTAAAGTACACACTTTATATTTTTGCTTTCCGCCATCCACCTTGCCTGCATTTGCATTCGTCTGCCTGCTACCGAGGTAGCAAATTGTCGCACCCAGCGCAACAAAGCTTAATCTCAATTTTAGATAAAATAAAATTTTAAATTAAAATCTTTTCACGCCAATTTAGTTTGTGCAGTTCATTTTTTCTAGCTAAAAAGTGACATTTGGTGTTTGAATTTGAAAATTGAATTATGTAAATGTCTTTTCAATAACAAAATCGATCGAAAATTGAAATTCTTGACATTTTATCCGTCAGAAATGATGTGTCTCCGCTTTTCTCCATTTTCAAAATTTTCGCTCGAAAGGATGACCAGATAATGGAGACATGTCAAAATTTGGCTTCACGATTAACTCAGTACCAGTCTAAAGAATGAGCTGCACATACTAAATTGGCGTGAAATGATTGGAGACATGTGCCAAAGCTATCTGCATTTTCAAAGCGAAAGTATCTTCCAAGCAATTTTTCACGCTTAAAAGTGAGTACAACTCTTGCTTATTTTCAAGTTAAATTTTCGTCGAAATAAATTTTACGTGAAAATTTGCATGAAAATTTAACGTGAAATCAAAAACAGTACTAAGCTTTAGATGGCTTAGCTGAGGAAGCTTTTTGCGAAGATTTCTAAATCTTTCGCCTGAAATTATTGCATTTTTGGACACATTGGGAGAAAAACATGAACAATTAGAAGATCCAGTAAGGGTAAAGAAATAAGCATTTCTTATGGATTTTATGGGCCGTTACAGCTCGCTTAATTTACAATTACAAGGAAAAGGAAAATATTGTTGACTTGTTGAATTCGGTAAATGTTTTTTAAGTAAAATTAAAACCTTTTGCTTCACAACTAAATAGGCAAAATTTAAAAATATTTTCCATATTTAGAAAAACATATTAAACTGACTGATGAATGTAAAATGCAAAAGTTGAAAGACATCCTTCAGTTCGCGAAAAAGTCCGAAGCCTTCGACGGCCGCTTGGACTGAATTTTTTTCTCCTGGCCCATTTATCTGGTATCACTATGGACCAATAGGTCTATGTGTGGCCTTGTGCAAACCCGTACAACCTAACCTAACCTACTGGTGAATGTAATATTGAAATGTTTTGTCCTGAACTGGAAAATTTTAAACAAGAATTCGAGAGACGATTTGCAAATCTCAATAACCTTCAATCGATTTTTGAATTTATTTCATTTCCTTTTGGAAAATTCGACAACGAGTATATTTAATCAAATCTAGCTCATTCTTTCCAATTGAATTCATCTGATCTAGAGTTAGAAATTTTAACAATAGCGCGCGCAATTGAATATTATTTTTCGATTTTATTACCATAAAAAATATCCATTATTGAGATTGGTGGCAATGAGGATATTTGCATTTTTTTGCTTCCATTTATCTATGTGAAGCAACGTTTTCTCAAATGAAAAACATCGAATCGCAGCTTAGGAGTTCTCTGACTGATGACCGCTTAATGGCATCTATTCGATTGTGCATCAGTGCTTACAAGCCTAACTCTACGATACGTTTTGATGAAATGGAGTGTCACGCATATACATGAAAAATTATTCCCTAATATTTATTAATAAAGTACATTGCACAAAGCAGTAAATACAATGTATTTAATATATTAATGTCAATAAAGACCTTAATTAAATTTTTATTTGTTTTTAATCTAACCCATTTTTCGAAGTCGATCGCGTATAAATTAAAAAAATTAATGTCGATCATACCACTATTAAGTTTGCCCACCCCTGTTATACACTATCGTCTTCAGATGCTATCGCCTATTTCTTGTCGTCAAGACTTATGCCCAGAGAAAAGTTTAGAAGAAACTCTGGTTAATATAACTAATCGGCTAAAGACATAGTGGAGGACCAGCTGAAAACTTTAATATTTTTTTCCTCTTACGAACCATACAACGGATCACAATTGAAGTTTCTAAAAGCAGGTTTTTCAAGAGTAGACTTTAAAGTTTGTATACCGAACTCATTATCAACCATAGCAATAATACTTACTGCCGGTACTGTGTGACTGAGCTCGATGATGCTCAGCACACATTCTTTATGTGCAGTCGCTTCGTAAGTTTGAGGCGCACCATTGAGTCCACGATTGGCCTGGCAACGCCTGAGACGATCGTGGACGCAATGCTGCGAAACGAGGAGAACTGGCGCGCAGTCTCAACATATGTTGAGAAAGTGCTGCGCATAAAGCGGGAGGAGGGTTGCCTTACCGACTCATGAACTGTGGTAGTTTCTGAAGTCCGTGGTTACCGATGGGTGAGTCAGCACGACCGGGTCGAAGCAGTGCTTAGGCGGGTCCCGACTCGGAACTTCGTGGGCTTGTAGATGGTCCTTTTTTTTAGTGAGTCAAACCTCACATACCCCGAGGTGATAGGTCACCCGGGGATCTGATAAGCAGATTTTCTTTGCCATCTACACTAGGGGGAAAAAAAATAATACTGCAAATGTCAGATATTTATTTTTATATGTTAATTAAAGAATGGAAATATTGTAGTAGAAATCGTTTACTGCGCAGTCGATTTTTTAGAGATAAATATGTAATAGATATACTACAATTGTACTCGTAGTAAAGTGACATCCCTGATTCTTTTTTTGCCTACAAGTTGTAATCTAAACCACACTCCCAGCTGCCGCTGAATATTAGTTGATTTTAGATCCCTCCTTTACAATAAAAAAAATGTTCAACTTTTTCCCTAGAATTTAGTCCAATTGATCCAATTTCAGACTTTTTGATACTCGAAACTAAAACAAGTTTCATCAGTTTTTGTTTTTCGAAATATCCATATTAATCTTTTAACGAAGAATGATGAAACATCACATTCAATTTTTACTGCAGTATTCTTTTTTTTCAGTTTTCTTATGTTCCAATTATAGTTTAAGTACACCCAGCTTCAAGGCTCATCACTTTACCAGGTATAACATTAAAATAATCTTCTTTTTTTGAATGAAATTTATCAAGGAAGCTTTATTTGAACCTGGGGCATGTCTAAACCACTCTTAGCGAAATGTACTAGATTAGCCCAAAAAAGTTCTGTTGCGTAATACACCGTTTCCAATTTTTTGGAACCATCGACCGTCTACCTATATTACTCGCACCTTTAGTTACTGTATCCAAATATCGATTTCCATTTATAATTTCATTGCATTTTCCCATTAATTCGCATCTTCAAGGCGCCTCTCCCAACCCTATTTGACACAAATCCAGTTTAATATCGGTTTTACCTACGATCTTGATGTGTGGTTCTACCCGGATCGGCGACACGCATAGATCTTTTCCTTCCAGCGCCTTTTGTCGCTATTCATATTTTTAGGCAAGAAAACGAACACGAATTCAGGCAGAAAAAGTAGTCAAAAAATATATGTAAGATATAGTGAGAAGCTCGGACATGAATCGATGAGCCGTTCGGACATGAAATGGTGACATAGTTCATTAAGGCCGGCGATACATGGAAACGCCTGAATTTAGACCGTTTTTCAGAGGCTTATTTAAAATAGAAGGAATATAAATTGTAAATCGTTTTGAAAGTGATAATGTTTATTCTTTACATATTAAAATACAAGAATCTGATTTTATTTAATTTTTTTTTCAAAATGGCCGCCGTAGTAACGAAAGGCATCGATCGGCGGTATTTTCAGCATCAGTTACAGCAATTTGAAATAAAAAAAATGGGTTGAAGTGTGTTTATTAAACATATATCTTCTAGTTGAACCAAGGCAAAAGGAAAAAGGCAAATAATCCTGAATTAGCACGCCTCATAAAAAAAAATTCAATTTTTGATCCTTTTTTTTTTAAAAAAAATTTTAAAAAAAATGTTGGCATTATTGAAGTTCAACTAGAAGCTTATACCAGCAAGAATCGGTTGAGAACTTTTTGAGTTATCTTGCCCGCCGATTTAAAAAAAAAGTCATTTTGAGAAAAACGCGTAGTTTTGACACGCAGAAACTCTATGATTACAGCGATTTATCAACTAATCAGCGACTCCAGACCCATACAGAAGTCCTTCAGTACATTCATAGTACTCGTTTTTTTTCTCAGCTCTTCTTGACATGCTTGACGAGCTTTTTTAGTTGTCAAAGAGCTGCGGTGATTTGCTCCACTCACTAGCGAGAGTCGAGCGCTCCAGTACGGATTTAATAGCGTTAGAGCGTTGAGTTGAAGCGGAGCACTTAAATGAGTTTTTAATCGATAAATAATGCGAATTTCATTCTAAACCTTTACAAACATTTTTGCGATGTTAATTTAACTATATATGCAAAAAAAGAACTCGAATTTTTAAAAATTTCACATGTATCGCCCTCCTTAATATAATAAAACGGTTACGTTTTTTTCGTTTGTTCGTTCGCTCATAATCAACCCAAGTCTAAAGTTAACCAATGCATTTCTTAAAAGTAATTTCATTTTAGTCTGCGCTATTTCTATATCTGCAATAATTACTGGTGAATGATATTTGCCGATATCAGCTGCTAAGAGTCATTTTTTTCAAGGATGTTCACTATTCAGATGTCTCTGCCTTAAATGTTATCTTCTGGAGTTACCATAAATACTATAGTTAACCAGATAAACATCTAAGCTACTTTTCTAAAAAAATTCCAGGTGCTCGTATAAAATCTCAAATAAAAATGTTCATGAACATTATTCTGCAACCCAAAAAAGTTATATTATTAAAAAGATAATTTTCCCCATAGTTGAAATTTAAAATCTTTTGATTTTGGCTACCCGGAATAGCCCTACAGAACATTAAATCTCAATTACGTCTGTTTGAAAACAAATGACAATTTGATAATATCATCATGATAACTATTTCCCAAAATATCTGATCACAACCTTAATTATGACACCGGAAATTCTACGATTTTCCATTAATGATAAAACTTTCCTCGTAGACAACAAAATGAATTATTGCGGAAAAACCTAGTGAAATCTGATCTAGACTATGCTACGTCATTACTATTATTTTGCGAATATTGAACTCATAATTCATCGTTGAACGAGCCTCGCAATTTGCAACAGGAATCTTTTCACTTCGAACATAATAAATGAGTGGGATGGTGGCCGTCGTCGTTAGACGATATCTTGTTTGCCACGCGATCGCTATTAATAGAACGAGATCGAAATGTGCAATATTTAAGGTTCACGAAGCAAAATGTGCTAGTCACAGGGTACTCTCTATGATCTAGCATCGTTGAAGCTAAAGATCGTTGTTATAATCTAGGCGAGATAACGGAATGTTGGAAAATTCGATGTAATGGAAGGCTTGACTGGCTGAAAGGTTGTTAATCTGACTGACTTGATAGATAAATAGAGCTGAATAGATAGGTAGGTCTTACGTAGGTAACGCGAGACAAGAAAATTAGCGAGATTGGATAATAGGAGGGTTAGGCTATGTTTGTTTGAAATGTGCTAATAAAGTAATGTAACTTTAAGATAGTTTTTCAAATGGTGATTTTTTTCTTTTTATCACGTCTTGATTAAACGGCAAGACTACCACGACGTACTTGAAATTGTTCCGCTCAACCAATTTAGGGTCATGGGTGTCCGGGGTAGTAAAGATTCCTATTCCAGGATCGAAATGTATACGTGTCTAAAATGATTAGTTTTACGCCTCCTTTTGCCCCTAATTTGACTCAGGTGTCTATTCAGAACTAGGTCAACTCAAAGCTCTGTTCATGGACTCTTTACCGTACTTGGATTCGAACACACTAGAATTACTAGGCTACACGAGCAGAATTCTCCTAGTTTCACATTAGATTCAAATAATTACTGAGCTAGTAGCATAAAAGTTTATTAAAAACTTATCTTTAAAAATATATTTGAATATATTTTGTTTGCATTAATCTACATTGCTTTGGAAAGTATTCAAACGTCAGCAAAAAAAACACAGTGCCTAGTCCACTTAAATACCCGCAATATATATGTATACTAAGCACTACGCAGCAAATCTATCCATACCCTGCGAATGCTTGTATAACTTCCAAAATTACAAATCCAAATCCAGCCAAGCGACACTTAAGAGATTTATTATTGCGAAAAAAGCAAATTCGTGACAATAAAAAATCAACAAATCTACAGCTACTATCATAAGCTCTCTCCTAATACTCTCTCCTCGACAATTCGCAAGACACAGGACTGAAATTGTTAGAACTGTATATCTCCAGCTAGCTATAGAAACCGATAAGATAAAATAGCTTGTTTGCTTCGTTGTTTCAGTTTGGTTTTGTTTTGTTTACATAAGCTACAGAAACCGCACCATGACGATGTTGTTCGCCGATAGTAAATTGTGATCTGATATAGAATTTCTGTTATTTCTAATGCAGTTAACTAGTCAAAGATTGCTGTAAACATGTTTAAAGATAGCATATACTCGCGACTTTTCGTCTCTGTTTGAGCTAAGTAAGTTCTGTAATGATGCTGTGCTAGCTACTTAGATGATAAAGAGCACTGATCTAAGCAAAAGCAGCTTTATTTATCCCTTGCCTTGTTTAGTTCTTGTTTCGTACGGTTGTTCTTGTACTTTTCTGGTCTTCCTGTTTAGATTTACTTGTGAACATGTGGATGGAATGTGTGGTTTGGTTAGCTAGTAACATTAATGAAGAATTCTTATGAGGAATTTCGCAAAGATTTTAGATACTTAATGGTTTGTTTATAGGAAGTGGAGATTTTATTTCACTGGATCTATAGCTGTGCGATTGAATATTTATTTATGTTTAGGAGGAAAATGTTTGGCTTTTTCTAATGTATTTTCAGTATTTATTTTTATTTAGCCGATAGCACTAAAATAGTTTATTTGTTTGAAAGTTGCGTGCCTCAAGAATTTTTTGTGAAACCTCTCCTTAATTTTTCGTTTATTTTACTGTTTGATGTGGGTGCCATAGAACTTAAAATCGTAAAGATTACGACAAGTCAATAATACGTGTAGGAATTTTGAAAAAATTGTGTTAGGAAATATTTTTTTTATAATAAATCCAATTATTCTGCTCACTTCACTGGCTCATATCTATAAATATTTACATTATCTTGCAATTGATTGGGCAGTCGCCAAAAATTTCGTCTAGATTTGATTGTGGCGCCCAAAAGTAATAGGTTAACGTATTTGATTGTCATATACTGGAAATGATAATCAACCGCTCTCCCTGCTCAATCCTCTGCATCAATAACATTTATAAGTTAACCAATACATAATCACTGGCCTAACAATATTCGTTCCTCCAAAACGAACTTATATCTCGATGATAACACTCCGCCTTGTTTGTTGATTTTTTTCTGAATTCGAATAACCCTAAAAGTGTCTGGTCTTTTGTTCGCTGCCTAAAATTCTCTCCCTCTTCTCCTGATTCCGTAATATTTAATGATTTTACTGCTTCCAACGCTTTTGATATTTGCAATTTCTTTGCAATGTTTAATTCCTTCAGTCTACACTAACCCGTCTACTCCAGTCGACGTCGATTTAACTCCTTGTCTCTCTTCTGTCGAAATGCGTTTGCCCTCACTTGACTCTAATTGCTCCTGCGTCTTCCCTCTGTGTCCCTTTATCCGTCTTATTCCATGTCAGTATCTGTGCTAGTAAATTTTCCTCTTCCTGGAACAACATTATTTCCATTTTGAAATCGGGTGATCGTAGCCTTGCTTCGAACTATCGCCCTATGTCCAGTCTTCCTTGCTTCTGAAAAATTAAAGAACGCCTCATATTCAGAAAAATCTATGATGCTCTCAGTTTTCGTAGCACAACAAGATGGCTTTAAAAAGGCCGCTGTACACTGAAAAAACACATGGCGCCAGACGCCATAATTTATAGACTTCTGGCGCCATGTACATAGTCGAATTAGGGATTGTGATAAAATATAGCGCCACACGCCATAATGCATGGCGAAAAGTACATAGGCCTACACGCCATGTACTAAAGTCCTCCACGCCATGTACATGGCGTGGCGGACTATATTACATGGCGTGGAGGACTATAGCACCTGGCGTGGAGAACTATAGTGCATGGCGTGGAGGACTATACTGTATGGCGTGGAGGACTATAGTACATGGCGTTGAGGGCTATAAGCATAGTGTCTGCTCTTATGTACTATGGCGTGTGACGCTATATTTTATCAGAAATCGACCGAAATCGACTATGTACATGGCGCCAGAAGTCTATAAATTATGGCATCTGGCGGTATGTGTTTTTTCAGTGCATTTGAAGATGAGTCAGTTCGCATCCAACAAAAGGCCACAAGCCTTCTCAGTTCTGACCATCTGGAGGTAGAGCAGTTGATGTTAGGTATTGGAATTCTATCGACAAAATTCCCGAGGGATAATTGACATCAAAGTCCACATCCTCTCCTATACTCAAGTAGCAATACACAAATTTTCCTTGCCGACATTTATACATCCCCTCACTCAGTATGGCTGCGAGTTATAATTGGAGTGCCATAAGCCATATTACATGGCTCATGGCACTATGTAATATGGCGTGTGGGGCCATAATTTCTGCGCCATCTAATTATGGCGCTGGGAGCTATACTGCATGGCTCAGGGTACTATGTACATAGCGTGTGGCACCATAAATGCTGCGCCATGTAACATGGGACCACGCGCTATGTAGATTCTGACATTATGGCGCTGGGAGCCATATTGCATGGCTCAGAGTACTATGAACATGGCGTATGGGGCCATAAATAATGCGCTATGTTACATGGCTCTGGGCGCTATGTAGATTTTTTCAGTGTACCCTTACGAACCAGGTCGAATTTGCAGATGCAATTGCTTCCACAATTGACAGCAACAATCAAATTGATCTAGTCTATACTGATTTGTTAAAGCGTTTGACAACGTTAATCATGTGCTGCTTCTTGTCAAACTAAAGCTTTATGGTATATGGAAACCTTTACTGTCTTTGATCTCCAATTTTTTTAAACTGTGTTGTCTCCCTCTTTGGTTGTCGCATTTGTCTCCATTTGTCGTATGTTCCGCGATCAGTGTTTTCTATACAAGCTTGCTAGTTATGACATCCTAATACGAAATATTTCCCGGGACACTCATTGCTCAGAAACTTTTGCTATTCCATTTACAAAATCTTGCGCCTGTTATTATTCGTCACTGTTAAGATTAATGGGAGCTCATGATTCTATATAGCTTGGTCCTCTTTCTCTGTCGATATTGCAATATAGCAATCTTTTATAACTTATAATCAACATGTAATTAAATTTTTTTTCAGTATTTTGAAATTGATAAATAAATGGAGGGCTATCGGACGTCTTTGCAGACTATATTTATGTCGCTTTGTAGTTAAATAAAATAAAGGAGCTATATGTAAGCACTTTGAAGCGGCAGAAACGACAGTAAATGTATGAAAAAAGGATCTGTCTAAATTCAAGGCCCTTACGTTTTTTTTTCTATGGCCTAGTGATTGGTTCTTTTTTCGAACCCCCGTGTTGTTTTTAAGTCTCATATGGTATTCTTCTTGAAATGCCCAGATTTGAAAGAATCCCTCAACATGTCCAGGCCCTCATAACTTTCTTTTTCGGACTTGAAATTTTTTTATTGAATCCCGTGATTTTTTCTGGGTATCTCGGGATGTTCAACACCTCCCTTTTTATTCAAAGACGTCCGTAATTGTCTTATACATACTATCAGTTTTTCCTAGAATCTCATAATTTTTCCTGGACCTGCTGGGGTTGTCTGATTTTTTCAAAGCTCATATGCCTTTCTTCTAAAATCTAGAGATTTATTAGACTTTTGATGTAGATACCAGGGTTTTTGAAACCTCCCTAGTTTGCAGGCGTCCGTGATTTTCTACATTAATCTAATTTTTTTTTCTCCAGAATGTCATGAATTTTTTTTTATTTTCTTTTCCATGCTCTCGCGATCTTAAACTGAACTGCTGAGATTTTTCGGCCACCCTGATTTTTTCACGGCCCAAATGATTGTTTTCTACGATTCAGTGTTTTTTTTGTCTTGAATCCCATGAATTGTTCTGCACCTTTTTTTTATTTCCTGGTGTTCTCAAGGTCCTTATGATTTGCTTATTGGTCTAAAAAAAAAATTCCAGAATTAATTTTTTTTTTACACCTACCGAGATTTTCTTGGCCCCCTTGAATTTTTCCATATCCCGCAATTTTTGTTATGATCTAGTAATTTGTTCCTAAAACCGTATGCTTTTTCTTGAACCCTCGTGCTTATGCTGGTGCGCCCATGTCTTTCTTCTAGACCTGCCTGAATTTTCAGGAATTCCTGTTTTTTCCAAACATCCGTGATTTTTTTCTGTAGTGAAAATAGTTTTTCCCAGAATCCCATGCTCTTTTCCGAACTTGGTGGGGATTTCTTCACCTCTTAAATAGTTTCTAGGCGTCTGTAATTTTCTTATGCGTTCTTAAAAAAAACTCCTAGAGCTCCATGATTTTTCTGATCTGTAGAGTCGCTGATATAGTTTCTCATCTTTATTACTCGTCAAAAGAAAAAAATATATTTTTTAAATTTGCAAAAAAAAACCCCAGTTATGACAATTCATTAAAAATGTATAGACGCGATATTGCCAAGAATTTCTTAGTAATTGGGAAAAGACAATGAAAAAAGAGAAAAAAATCAATCAGATCTGTAATACAATCGTGCGTAAATTACCAACTATTTTGAAGATTTTTGTGAGCTATCTAAACATTTGGATTTATTTAGCATTAATTTTTAACATTAGCTTTTATTCTATTCGATCCTACAGATAACCATTCAACCACAATATAAACTCTTACTTATCATTTTTTTCAATACTTTGATAGCAACATGCAATTTCACTTTTTGCATATGACACATATCAATATGCAATCAACTGATTGCATTAATCCGTAGCGATTGCTATCCGATTTGCGTATCTGAATGTGAAATTATGAAAAACACACTGCCACTCACACAACTCTACTCTTTAATCACTTTCTAATGTCGCTTTAAATACGAAGAGAAAGACTACGACGCCAACGACAACAAGAAAGAAATAAAAACTGTCATATACCATTAGAATTTACATTCGTTGCGCTCACCGAACATATCAGCAGTGCCAACGATTAATTTTCATTTCTTTTCTTCTTCTACAATATTTTTCTAAAAAATTTCTCTAAGGTTGTCACCAACACGACGCAATATTAGCTACTGGCGTAATCAACCCAGGGATTTATATTTTTCGTGTGTCTTATTTACTGTATCAGTATCGCTATTGTGGCATTGTTAGCTTGGAGAGCATTAACAAAGCCACTTTCGCGAAAATATGAGTAATTATAATTTGCACCACTACTGCTACCAGTCGGTGTACTGTGGTTTACTTTGATATTTGCAATCGGTATTCCTGTAGGCGTTAAAAGCAGATTTTCGTTGTCGTTGAAACTAATCCAGATTTTGTGTTTTACAGATTAGAAAAAGATACTTAATTCAAGTGGGTGATGGGTGTCAACATGTTTTTGCTATTGCACATTTTCTTAAAATGGAACGACAAAAAATAGCAAAGCGATGTACAGGTAGATTTTCCCTGTCACTAAATTTGGTGTTCATTGCTGTGTTCAAAGCTATTTCAAGCTATGAATGAATGATATTTTATCTAAGATTAAATGATAAGTGACTGAGAAATCCAATTTAATGCTAAGTCTGAATTCCAAGCTGACAAAAACACAGCAGCAATAGATAAAAATTAATTAACTTTTAAGAAGTAATGCAAATCAATTAAAGATTTTTTTGGTTTGTTGGTTTGATGATTGATAATACTTCTATTTCTCACATACACAACACAAAATTATAAATGTAAACAAGGTGTAACAGTCGGGCTCAGTGTATTTATAATAATGGCTTGCTTAAAAATATTTTTTATTATTTTCATTACTATTACGACCGCTATGTCAATTGCTTTTATTATTATATCTTTTGTAATTTAGCAGTCAGTGACCTATAATAAAATAATTTCATGAGCTCATTCGGTTGTTAGCAACATGCAATTTAAGTTAATAATGCTGGTCCTTAAAAAACAGGAAACTAAGATTCTTCGCTGACTTTTTAGTAGAAACACCTAAACAATTTTTTTTTAAATTGTTAGTGTTAATTAATTTGATGTTAGCTTTTAAATAACTTGATTTGATGTTAAATGCTAACTAATTTGAACTAGTTCGAGCATAGACACTTTAACCGTCCTCTTGCACTTACATTTCCCTAGCAACCATAGGATGCATTCTTGATGGCCACACTTACTAAGGTATTTAGCCCGTCGCTTCATTGGTTACAAGCCAATTTACTAATCTTACAACAAGTTAATTTTACTGTTAATCTTAAGTCAGACTGATTGATCTAAAAGGGATATTGCAGTTTATCAAAGGATCAAGATGGTTTGTTGATTATAGTGGCTAAGGAAGAGAGGTTAACTATGACGCAATACGGTCGTCTTTGATGCCTAAGTGCGTCTTTCGAAAGGTCTCAGTCGATCGACTGCTACTTCAACCTAACCTAATGTTTCCAATAGTAACCATTATCAATTCAATACAACAGTATACGTGCTAGTTATTTGTATGCTTCATTCAGGTTACCGTAGGATAAATGCATTCACAAGAAGTTTAACGCTCCGTCATCGCCAAAATTCAAATAGAAATTCCAGATGTTGCGGGAATTTGTTCTTTTATTGCTAAGAAACCTTTTATTGAAAATAAGTGCCTAATATTCGGTCAATTTATTTACATATGAATTATTCATAAGCTTTTCAAAAACACACCACTACTTTAAACAAAAAATTAGCAATGACTTAAATTAATTTTATTTTCTTTTTTCTTCCAGGTAAGTTGATGGAGTTCAAATATATTTATGATGCACCTCGTAAATAACGAATCATAAATAAAGTAAGATTTGAATGATATCGTAAGTAATTGCAGTAAGTTTCGTATTCAAATATATCCTTATATATGAGTTATTGAGCAATTAGCTAAATAATAGGCGTGTTTTTTTGCTCCGATACAGAAAAGAATATAACTATGCCGCAAAAACAACGATCTAGTATAAAACCGCAGTGCATTCACTAAGACTGACATAGGTTGCTGTATTTGCTGTGGTAGCACACAACAGCTGCAAATAAAGGGAGAAAATAACGAATATACACTACCACAATCGATAGAAAATAGAAAAAGGACTAAGAGAAAATTAGTTTTTTTTAACTTTCTACACATTATGCGAGTTTTTCCTGATTTCCTAACTACCAAAACGTTCAACATAACCTTGAAAACCCCAAAGTCACCTCACAGCAAAAAAGACAACTTCACTGTTATAGGAGTGTTGTTGTTTCCAATGCATATACTCTATTCTCTGCTGGATAGAGGAGCAAAAAAACACACCTAATAGTGTCTGAGATTCTCTAAAAACTTGTCAAGTTAGATAAAACTATGTAACCACAATAGATTATAGGATGGGTAAAATACAATTTTTTTGCTATGAAGATGAAAATCCGCTAATATTAAAAAAGAAAAGGTAGAACTCATGAAATATATTTAAAAAAATAGCATTCTTATTTCGAAAGGCAAGCAAATTGCTCAGAAACTTATATTTTGAAAGAAACAAGCGCAGTTTATTTTGCTCATCGAAAAGGGAACCGCACCATTGAAAAGCAGCGAAATGCCTCTTGACACCATCAAGGACATTGCTTAGCATACATGATTTTGACTTCGATCTTATCGCTGACCAGCAAAATGAGATTTCACGGCAAGCTTATTTTGCATGTACTTCTAAACTTAATGAAGAAAACAAATCACTAAAGTCTGGTCATAAACTCTACGAACAACCATTATTGTGAATTGGATCCAACGAATCTGCTACTACTTTTCTACTGCTACTACTAAATCTACTTTTTGTTGGGTTGAAATACAAATAAAATCATAAAAAAACGTACCAAAGCTAAAACTGACTATTTTAGATGTGTAAATTGTAAAGGTAAACATCCTTCAAATGATTAAGTTTATATTTTGCATCAAACAGGTATTAAAAGAGAAATATTTTCCAAACACTAATTCGAAAATATAAGTAAATCTAAGCCAGACCATATCTTCGAAACCAAAAAATTTTTTGGATAGGTTCTCAGCTCTCAAAAATTAAATGCAAGGTCATAAAAGCACTAATGGTTTTACCTCCACACTTTAATTAGAAGTTCCACCATTAATACAGAAAACATTATAACTGAACGATCAACAGCGTACTGGCATAACTTGTTTTATGTTATTTATAATCCAGTAATAGCAAAATTCGGAGACTAACCTTTTATGACCATATACCCGGATTCTGGTCGGAAATAATATGCTTTGTTAAATTAATGCTAAGCAAGCGTCAGATCTGGCAACCATATCTTGTCACTTTAGAGAGTTTTCCATACTGAATAGCCTCTAAACCACAGACGGCATGAAACTCCTCGAAAGCCCCAATCTAAAATGGCAGGTTTATTTTTCTTCTTCCGTGCTACCGACGTGTATAATTCTCAGATGGAATAGGCAACCAATATGAAAGACATAAGCCAAATATAAAGGACGCACACTGTGGCACACTCTGGTGTGGGGCTTAAACTTTAATGCCTTTTTGAAAAAATCGGCTAAAAAACCTTCCCTTCACTAGCTCAGAGAGGTGCAGAGGACGCTATACTCCTGAGTTAAGGGAGGGGGAGGTCTAGCACTTGTGAAAAATACTAAATGATACTTTGACTAAAGTTTAATGTTCTTTGATTCCGATAATTTTCAGCTGAGATACAATGAACACCGCAAATCATATTTTCACAAAGATGTTCTTGAAAAACTGTTGTCACCGGTTTGTTTGTCGATATTTTTGAATAAAAAAATTTCACAATGTTATTGAAATGATAATTAATAAAAAAGGTTTAAAAAATTTTTACTTTATCCATATTTAAAAAAAAAAAATCGTAAAAGAAAGTCTTTTTAATCACATCGAAACCCTTACCCATCCCTTAATTGTCAAGCATAAATACTCAGTAGCTTCACTAGGTGCTGAGTAGATGCCCACAGTAACTAAAAAAAGTGTGACGGGATTATTCCCTTCACCGCTAGGAAATTGCATAGGGGCTATTTCCCGGAGTCAATCTAGCTGGAAAGAAAAACCTAATTCAAATTTGCAATAAAGTAAGTCATTGAACTAGTCATTCCCAACTACTATCCACTCCAAAAATTGATTGTAGGCATCCACACCAAAAACTGATTTCCTTTTATTAATATTTGTTCTAATCCGAACTTTATTCGTGTTCACAATGGATATTGCAAGCTGTCTAAAGTCTTTTCGTTGGGTGCTGCATTAGAATAAGGCTTTGTACGCGCATGTATATAGTTTTTGTGAGTAGTTCTTGAGTAGCCTAGTGGGTAGAGCACTCGCTTCTTGTGTGTGGGGTCCCTGATTTGAATCCAGGTTCGGACGATGGTCCGCGCATCAGACTTTGAATCCACCTAGCCCTGGTGTTGCCTTCTATTGTTTACAAGTTAGCAAGCTTTCGTCGTTAAAGACGAGCTGAAAAAATCCATATAGAGCGGAATATTTGTGTAAATAGTAGCCTCAGCTGTAAAATGTAGCTCCTACCATCATTATATCGCACTTGATAAGCTTGCATAAATTAGACTCCTATGCAGTGTACTGTGGAAATTGTGGTCGAATATTCTATGTGCCTAGTACCCTAAGCTACAAAATATAGCTACAGAAATATAGCTTGTGAAAAGTTATTTTTTGGTTCATAGTGAAAATTTCCATACGATAAGCGGATTAGCTGTTATATATAAAGCTTCGACTTCCGTACATATAGTTTCAACTTCTTATGCATAAAGTCTCGGTACATATCATTGGACATATAACATTGAGAGTTAAATATACTCATTTAGCTTAACACCAGCTCGCATAGGATGGATCGAATCCAGATTTAAGCCAAAATAAATTCTGATTTTTTATTAGGGCCTAAAATACATGGCGTTGAGGGCTAAAATATATAGCTTTCCAAGCTCGGAATAGCACATACTCACACCATAATTCCTCACAATCCTAGTATAATAATAATAATAGCTATATAAAATATGGTTTTTGGCATTATGCTGTTTCATAGTGTATGCCAACGCTTCAACGAAATTTGTTGGGAAATTTCATTTTCTGGTGAATATTTGGTGGGGACTTTCATACGAAAGCATTAATTTTTAGGCATTGAATTTTGACGCCAATTTTTCGGCATTATAATATACAGGTACTGGTGTTTGTTGCTTGATCTGAAGCCGTTTACAAATAAAAAAGTTAGGTTTTTAGAGGCAAAAAACTGAATCAACTCCTTTTTGACAGCCTCATTTGAATCGAATGTTTTTCAATTGAAATGCTTTTGAATTGAACGGAGTAAATGATAATCTGATGGTGCAAGGTCAGGAATATATGGTGGATGAAACATCACATCCCAGCCTAACGCCTTTAAATTTATGCGAATGATCAAAGATTTATGTGGTCTGGCGTTATCTTGATAAAAGATACCGCCTTTACGAGTTACCAATTCTGACCGCTTTTCCGTGATGTTTTTTTGTCTAGTTTCATTAGCTGGCTGCAATAAAGATAAGCTAACATTCATTAGATAGCTACAGTAATTGATAGTATTATTCCCTGAGAGCAGCTCAAAATAAGCAAAACCTTTGAAATCCCACCAAACACTCAGCATAATCTTCTTTTGATGAATGTCGACTTTTGATGTCGATTGTCCAGTCGATAATCTATTTTTCATCGCCTGTTATCCAAATTTCACCTACAAATTGCAAATAGAAATTCGTTTGATGAGATGGAATTCGTTCAATTTGTGCGGAATCCAAATATCGAGCTTAATGTAACCAAGTTGTTTCAATTGTCTTTCAACGCATCTATTTTCTATCATTGGTTTTATTTTGTCGTCGTATACTTCATTTTGGTGCATCTTTGAGCACCACGGAATGAAAACGAGCAACCCAATTCTGGCACCGGTGTTTTGTTAATGATTTTTCACCATATGCATACATCACCGAACTTGCTTGCACTGCGCTTTTAACTTCTCAAAAGTAATAAAGTCAGATGTGAAGAAAATCAATGCAAAACAATAAACAAACAGTAAAACCTAGAATCAATTTTTTGCTGAATAATTTATGAAACGTCAGCTGTCAAATATTATACACAGCCTGAAAATTGCAATGGGAAGAGCGACGATCAATCTAGCGGCGAAAAAAACGAAATAACTTTGTTGCCAGCCCAATAGATAAATAATAAATAAATGAATACTAAACTATGTAGAGCTATGACAGTATGTAGAACTTAATATGTCACTCTAAGTGAATTTTTATTAAATAAAATTTAAATTTTTGCAATTATTTCAACATAAGCAGAATACATTCAAAAATATGACAGTACAAATACAAATAACTTATTAGTTTTATCTGTGAAATCTTAAAATAATATGTGAAATTCAGTGCTGATTGACTTTAAACAATAATAACGCATGTTAAAGCAACTTTCTAACAAACGACTATCTAAACACGTAGACTATCCGAAAATAATTTACCTAAAGCATTTATCGATCTTGATTTATGATCTATCTGACAAATATTTTGTCTATAGAATCAATGCGTTTTCACGTGGCATGAAATGCAAACAAATTGAAAATTATTTTTATTTTAATTTTCATAAATGGCGCATGGCTATGAATTGAAATTCATTCGAACCGCTTGCTATTTTATTATTTAAATGGCTATAAAATTATAGCCATTTAAATAATAAAAAAAATAATAAAGACACGCTTGCTATTTATTTAAGTGGCTATAAAATTATACACATTGATATGCATCACTGCAAATAAATGGGGAAAAAATAGATAAATCTCATGTTTTTTTTTGAAAGATACTTACTAACAATACCTGCGGGACTAATCACTATATTTTTGAATGCTTGAATAAAATTCAAAAATATTTATCGTATGTGAAACACAAAAATGTAGCAAATAAAATTTTAAATTGCAAAGTAAAAACGTAATTGATGACGATATTTGAATCGAAATTATGATTCAATATTATTTTATTTTGCTCAATTAAATTTTATGTGATGCTCGATTAAATTTCATGATACATGAGCTTATTGTATTTAAACTTGTTGAAAATAGTCTGTTCATTTTATTCAATTCAAAATAAATGAGTGACTCCTTCCCTCCGACCATTGCATTCTACACTGTATCAAAAAAATTCACGTACAGTACCCTAGCTCTAATAAAAGCTCTTCTATTTATTAAACAAAAAAAAACTTTTTTAGAATTTTTAGGTATTTATAAATTCTATACGGTTAAAGCTCTTTAGAGCAAAAAAGTAATATTTTATATTAGCTTTTACTGTCACAGTAGATAAGTAATAATCTTAAAAAATTGCACGTACATCAAACAATTGCACATACACACAAGATTTATTTATGACTTCATGCAAAAGACAAGTAGCGATACTTAGTTTCCAGAGCGGATTTACACACGATCCTCATTTATTGAAGGTAGTAGTTGTAAATGCTCAACAGAGCTGTGACGTAATTCTTGTTAAAAGTTATTTTTTCTAAAATGGCCGAATCACACCGCAATGTTCCTGTTGAAGTGAAGAAATCAATTGTAAAGCATAAAGAGGAAGATAAGAGTTATGCTGAAATATCAAGGATAATTTGCAGACCACGTTCGACCATACAAACGGTTATAAAATTTTTTAAAAGCAACAAAATTTTTACAATTGGCTAAGGAAGGGGTCGGAAGAAAATTTTACATGAGTAGTTGGAGAGGGAAATTGAGAGAATTATTACGAAGGATCCAAAAACAAGTCCTCCCAAAACAGCTGCAGACCTTAAAAGAAACGACGGAGTATCGTTGAAGGCCCAAAGAGTGCGAAATTTTCTCCATAAAAAGTATTACAAAGCATGAAAAAAACCGTTCATTTCGAAGAAAAATGCTACCCAACGCTTTAAGTATGCCAGAGAGTATGTAACAATGTCAGACCAACTTTGGAAAAATATTATTTTCGTAGATGAAAGTAAGTATAATCTTTTTGGCTATGATGGATGCAGTAAAAAAATTTGCGACCGACTGTGAAACACGGAGGTGGAAATGTTATGGCATGGAGATAGGGTTGCCAACTCAGTGGATCGGAAATCCAGGAGGAAAATAAAAAAATAAGTGAAAAACAATTTTATTTATTTAAAATGATATTTCTTTACACAACAAGTTGCTTGTAATGTCTTTTGATTTGCAAGGGTAAAGTTATAGAATACTTTACATGTGTAATTAAAATTTGTGCATACCTGTATTTCTGATCTTACATGTGTTTCATTAAGCCGATTACGATTTTTTGACCACAGTAGATACATAATACCAGTTCTGGCGCACTTAAGAGGAGCAAAAGAGGAGTAAATAAGAGGAGCAAAGAGGAGCAATAAGGACATGGTGCCCGTCATTATCGGCACGCGCATCCCACGCATGATGTAAGCGATGATCTCTAACTGATAAACAGCCCAGTTGACCTGATAAACAGCCTAGCTGAACTGATAAACAACCCTGTTGAGCTAAAAGCCCAGTTGAGCTGTTTATTAGTTCGAAGATCATCGCTTACGTCATGCGCGGGCCGATAATCGAAGGCACCATGTCCTTATTGCTCCTCTTATTTGCTCCCCTTTTGATCTGTTTAAGTGCGCTAGAACTGGTATTATATATCTACTGACCACAGTTCGTTTACTACGCTGAAAACACGATCAGCGGCAACATTTGCGATCGATAGAGCGAATGTAACAAGTTTTTTTTATTTCTTTGCCCGATTCTTCTTTACATTTTTCAAAAAAATTAACCCAACGCAAGTCTTCCCTCTTTGTTTCACTTGCGACAAGGTCATGCACTTCTCGCAGCAAACAGTAATCATTGTACTATTTATCTTCATTTATTGACACGTTTAGAGAAGCACTCAGATCTTTTATTTAATCAATTGTACAAATCTAGTTCAATTTACGGTTTTTAATCATTAATATTGTTTTAGCTACAAGCATATAAAAGCGAGCATAAAATATAAATTAAAATATAAAAATACCGTGAAGGCAATTTTTGTTAAATTTCCGGGAGAATTTAACTGCATTCCGGGAGCCGGGAGATTTTTTATGTGAACTGTATTTTTCCGGGAGAATCCCGGAATTCCGGGAGAGTTGGCAACCCTACATGGAGAGCGATGGTAGCAAATGGCGTTAGAAATTTGGTATTTGTGGAAAGCACTATGGATAAGCATCAGTACTTGGAAATATTAAAGCTTAATTTAAGAGCCAGTTCTTCAAAATTTGAACTTATCGACGAATTTTCGCTAGTACATGACAATGATCCAAAACATTCCTCGCATCTAGTAAAAGAGTGGTTACTGCATAACGTGAAATCTGTGCTTCCTCATCCACCCCAATCACCAGACCTTAATTCCATCGAATATCTTTGGGATTTTTGGAAAAAAAAGTGCTTTAAAATCATATCACAAGCCGAACTCACCTGAAGGAGATTATTTTAGAAAAGTGAGAAAAAATAACACCTGAAATTACTAGAAAACTAGTCCATTCAATGAGCAATCGCTAAAACAACAGCAAAAGGACACCATAAACGCTATTAGAAGTAGAACAAGTAATTAATTTTTAGAATGTATGTGGAAATCTTTGATGTACACACCCGGACAAAATAATAGGTGTGAACCCCCAAAATGTGTAAAGTGTAGAGAAAAAATTATACAATATGTTCTGCAATCAAAAAACTACTAGGGCAAGTGAGTAGCACTCTTTTTGAATGAAATGGGAGAATCCCCGCTATAAAACTACTTCTTGGAAAATATTGCGGATTGTTTCTTTGTTCGGCATTCAAAATTGAGCTGGACAATATAATAGGTGTGTGCTAGTAAAAATTTAAAGTGAATAAATTTAAATACTTATATAGTTGCAGAAAGGAGATTTTGAGGATATTAAACTAGCTGAAGGTAGAATTATAACATTGTAATAATATTAGATAGGCTGTGGAGCTCACTGCAGTGTAGAGGAGAGAAGACTTGTTCGTCAGCTCCGAGATGAGGGGAAAACCTACAAACTCATTGCTACATCAATTGGACGATCTGAAAATTTTGTTACGAATGCTCTGAAACAGGAAAAATCCGTTGAAACCCGTGGAACACCTAAAAAAACTTCCCAGTGACCGACAATCGTATAGTTGCATTAGCTAAACGCGACCCGTTCAAATCATCCAGGACAATTGTCAGCGAAATTGGGAATTTGGTATCATCACGAACCGTTCGGCGGCGATTCGTAAATGCAAAACTACCTGGTAGGATTGCCCGGAAAGTTCCGCTGTTTAGAACTGCAAATTTGAAGACGAGGAAAAACTTTGCGTTGATTCATAAAACCTGGTGCGGATCGCTGGGTGAAAAAAATGGCGCAATATCCTCTGGAGCAATGAAACAAAGATAAATTTGTTTGGTAATGATGCGGCAAAAAACGTTCGTCGACCGCAAGGCAAACAATTTCATGTTAGGTTTACAAAAAAAAAACGGTGAAACACGGGGGTGGCAGCATAATGGTATGCGGCTGTTTTTCGTGGCAAGGTGTAGGCCCGATACATCGAATTGATGGCATAATGAATAGATTCGTGTACAGGGATTTGTTGGATACGGTAATGCTGTCATATGTCGAGGATAATATGCCGCTGTTGTGGACATTTCAGCAGGACAATGATCCTAAACACTCATCTCGATTGGTGAAAGCATGGTTCCAAGAGCATATGGTGGACGTCGTTGAGTGGCCAAGTCAATCCCCAGACCTCAATCCTATTGAGAACCTCTGGAGTGAACTCAACGAGAAGTTTCAAAGACGTTTTGCCAAAAGAAAGCGCAGTTATGGGAGAATATTCAAAAAGTTTGGTAAAATATTCCTGTAGAAACTTGTCGGAAGTTGATATCGTCTATGCCCGGAAGAATTGAAAAAGTCATCAAGAATAATGGCGGATATTCAGGGTATTAGATGCGGCCTAACGAATTCAGTATAAAAAAGCACCCTAACTATCGAAATTTCAATGTTAATTACTAAGTTTGTTGGCACACCTATTATTCTCGCCATATGAAAATTGGCGTATTTTATGAATTAACTAAATTTTAAATTTTTTTTCCAGAGTTTGTGAAACCTTTTGTTTTTTGTTAGGACGATGAAGTGTGTTTATGTTGAAAACTAAATTAGTTTTTGAGGGGCAATAAAGATATATAAAGAAACCAAGCTTGTTTAAAAAAAAAATTGTTCATACCTATTATTTTGTCCGGGTTTGTACGTGCAATTTTTTTATATGAATTATAGCTTAATTAAAAAAATTAATGATATATAACGGAATACTGCTTTGTTTTCGATAGTTTCAGTTGTGCAGAACTTATAAATTTAATAAAAATAAAGAAAATTTTGTTTGTGTTAAAGATAAATGAGTTTTAATTAATGATAAGATGGTGTACGTGCAATTTTTTGACACATTGTATGTATTAATCATTATCCTCTTGTATTTGACATTTGCTTCCATGCCGACCATCTCCACTTATTCATGGTACTAACTTCCTCATATTTTCTGAATGAAATCACACTCGTTTTCATCCACTTGACGCTGAAATATCATATCCATTAAAACGTTATATGTCTGCTCGTTCAATCATACTTATCGATCCCATCCAACGGGTCATTCATACTTCTGATTTGAAATATCAGAAATAGAACCAAATGAAATTTCCACTCATGAATAATGTAAACAATAATCATTTATAAAACATGCTACCCGTACACTTGTCGTAATCATAACTTAGTGCGTACACTAATCTTCGATTCTATAGTGTATGTATGGCTAGCGCATTTCCAGATACTGATTCACAAGTATGTACATAAGATAGACTTTAAGTATGTATGTAATAGCCAATATGTCTCTTCCTTATGAAAGTCTTTATCGTCACATCGTGGCTAGTGTAACAAAGTGAATATAATTTTTCCTCTTTCAAACCTCCCTCTCTCGTCGCCAGATTCTTACTACCTCCTCGATATCAGCTTTATATCTGATTAAAGTTTATTGAACTGTAAAAAAGTAGATTTTCGAATATTTTCAATTTATGTTATATACATAGCTGGTTCATCATTCCAAAGCATTTTCGATGCAATTGTACCGCACACATACAGTATATATGGTTTGGTTTGTAACGATGGAGTGAGTGCAGTGTGTTTTTAGGTCATACGAGTACTGTGATGATTCAAAGGGAACTTGAACCATAATCACGTTGACGAGCTGTGACGAAGACTCGTGTAGCGGATCAAGACGAGATCATATATCCAAAGAACTTTCGATACAGCTGCGATCGGATTACGAAAGTGCATAACGGAAAAAAATCAATATACTTCGAAGTTCAATTGATAATTGCATTGTTCGAGAGGTGAGGGTAGAAAGAAGAGAAAAAGAGGAGAAAAAAGAAAGCTGGTGAAAACAATAATTATGCAGAGTCTTACGTGATGATTTTAACGACATAATTATATATTTTATGGATATGAGATTAGATCAAATTCAATTTCATGTTATTTGCTCGATTTACTGACGGGAAATTCGTGAGTCAGTCTATTACGTAGCGATTATTGTTTTGAGTGCGCTGTTAAAGACATAAATCATTAGGGCTCATTAATTTGTGCTAATTTACGCCTAATCATGGCCAAAACATGTTTATTGAACAAAAATAGCTTCTCATTGACCGAAGCAACCATGAAAAATTGGTATATTTATCAAATTTTATTGACTGTGGACATCAGTGTTTTTATGAATGAATAAATGTATTCTGGAAATTTATTTTTTCATTTGGGTGTGACTTATCACCCTCGTGAGCGGCTGTGTAAACATATTCGATCGTAAAAATATTAAGTTAATGATGAGTTTATAAATAAAGAAGTAAGTCAATAATCATTGTTTTATGGACTGCTATTAACCTTTTGGAAATGCCGTAATTTAATACCAGTGACCAGAGATCTAAATATGAAAATACATTGGCAATGATGTTGTTTGTTTGCTGAATCCTATTTTTTTATCCGACTTTTTGAATAATTTTTGGGTAAATGCATTTATATGCTAATTAAAGCTATCATCCAAGGATGTGATTAATTTATGTGAAAATCTAGCTGAAAAGAGGGTCACTTTTTTCGATAAAGCAGAACAAAACGAATTTCTTACCTTTAATAAGCAGGGAACCGACTCCTATTGAAAAAATACCTAATCGAAGCTGTCCCTTGAAGTAGGTAGAGGTTTACTTCATCATCAATCAATACGAGCCTAATATAAGTATTTCTTTGACTCACTTCATATTCGACTTAGGAACTTACTCTTAGTTAGATATACTCAAAACCCGGTGTGTGACTATGGTTGATTTTCTGTGATCGGCTTCAAGCCAAGGACCATACACTGTTTAAGTTATTATAAATTATTGAATATTAATTTATTTTAAAAATCTTAAAATTAGAACCTAAGGCATAAAGTGGTCAAATATAAACCACATTTTATTGATGTCATTTTTTTATTATTTTAGAGTGTTCATTTTTACAGCTATAGATTCATTATTAGTTGTAGATCATTTCCTCTCTTTGAGATTTTTGAACGAACATTAGTACATCTTAAGGGGGTAATCTGGTCTAAAAATTTGAACAAATCGTGTTGCTGTTGTTTGCATATTTTCAAAGTTTAGACCTTTACGAATAAGCTTTTAAAAAGATTTTCAGAAATTCGAATTATTTTTGGAGTTACAGCTATTTTTGTGACACGCCAACTAAATTAACAAACACTATCAACAACGAATTAACCGCTCCGAGCTACGAGCTTCTCAAGCTTCTAAAGAAGTTCGAACTGCTCGTACGGCTGACAGAGTTCCCGAAAATCTCGCTTTTAAAGTTGAAGAAGGAATATTGCATTAAACGGGGATTTCTGATTAAAAAATCGAAGTATAACATACCATTAAAGGACTCAGACTGCCCGAAACGAGACTAAGTTTTAAACGCGTTTTTCTCGAAACCACTTTTTTCGATATGGTTGACATGATATCTCTAGTTGTAATGGACCAATTTAGGTGAAATTTTGCACAAATCCTCTTAACACTATTAGAATTGGTCTGACGTAGAGATTTTTGAATTTTATTTTCTTCTACTATTTATAAAAAAAACCCCCAAAGTTGAAAAAATGAGGCAAAATAACGACTTTTTTTACATGGACGTCATTTTACAGAATTCACCAAAAATTTATGTTTACCAGGAAGGTTGGAATCATGTCAACCATGGGACAAGTTTTTTTTTGAGTCTTCACTTCGCCAGTCTGTATCAACATCAATTTTTTTTTTATTTTTTGAATACATTTTTATACTTTTAAAATGTTAGTAAAAAACTGATAAAAAAAATAGATACGAAAAATGTTTATGGTTTTTTTTATTGTGTCCATAAAATCACCTCAAAATCGAGCCTCTAGACCGGAATACTGCCTTAAGGAAACAATTGTTTTTGTGGCGTGGTATGTGCAGGTTGCAGCGAAAAGGGTTCTCAATATGGTATACCTTAACTTCGTTATATGACACCTAGTGCCATATTCGGCATCCATACCAAAAATATAAATGCAAATCAATGTAAATTTATTCGACTTGAATATGTATAATCAATAAAGTGTTCGTCTCAAATATAAAGTGAAGCCAGTGCAAAGGAACATCTCCACAATTTCCTATCCTACGATAAGTAGGCAAAGGTAACCAAAAACTTGTCTGCTGGCAACGAAAAAAGTATAGACCATAGAAAAAAGTATGCCAAGAATGCTGCACGTTACGGCTAATCCACCTTGGCAATTTCGTTTCGATCCGATGACTGCAGGAGTGAAAAGACTTTTAGGACTGCCACCCGCGAAAAACTAGAAATATATAATTGTGTCAATTTAACTAACTAACAAAATGACAAAAATTGGCATAGCTGGCAACCCTAACTGAATTTTTCAAACAAAATCTCCAAATATCCACTGTTTTAATCGGATGACAGCACCGGAAGCTCTAGGACAGAAAGCTTTTGTTTTGCTAAGCGAATTAAAAGACCAAAATTACTACAGCCGGCAGCTCCATTTTAATTTTTCCGCCAAATTCCTATCAAACTGTACGAGTTTGATTAAAATCAGATGACCGCGTTCGATGTTGTAAGGCTTAAACAATAAATTTTTGAATGTTTGAAGGTTTCGCTGTTGCCACAGAGTCGCTTTCATAGTCATTAAACTTCTATCAGACAGAGTCCTAATCAAGACCAATACATTCTGTGAATTTCAATGGCATATAACAAATGAGAACACAAATTTGGGATGCCAAAAATATAGGTGACTTGCGGAAGGGTTACCGTTCTTGTGGCATGTTCAATATGGCTGTCTAAATAAAGCACAAAATCCTTATATTAAGTTTTTTTTTGCCAAAAGAGCTTTTCCGGAGAGTTGATGATTTGAAGATTTTCTTTTCTAGTGCTAGCTGTAGCTACAGTGTTGTATATTGGCGGAATTTCTAGAGATATTCGTAAAAGTAGCCGTGCCCACTGCAGAAACGGAGGCAAGTAGAAGTTCGTTTCGCCAGATTTCTTCTCTTACCAGGGTATTATGTTCGGGATTAGGCGATACATCCATCTTCGCTTTCCCGAAGCCCGCCAGTACATCTGATATTTTGTAGCTGAGGTCTCTTACTTTTCTCTCTTTTTAAGCATGTTTATTGACGCGTCGATCCTAAAGCCGCTTCATTTCATCAGCTAGAATATCGATGGGCATCATTCCCGCCATGACGCTGGCAGGGTCTGCGGATAAGGTTTGGAAACCACTTATGGTTCGAAGTGCGTTGAGCTGGCACTTTAAAGTCAGTTTTTGGCTTAGTAACTTAATCCGTAATATATGGATGGATAAAATCAAGAACCCCTTTGTTGACAACCGCAGCCAGTATTTTGCATCTAGTCTGTTTCGAGCCTGCAATGTCGGTTTACATCCTAGCTAGTGTTGCTTGTAGTCTTGCTACCTTTAGCTCAATCTGTTGTCGAGGACGTCAAGTTGATGGATTGATTGAACTCTGAATTCACTGAATTCGACTTACTTCCGGTTAGTAACAAGTATTGCCTCTTTTTTGTGCTCCTCGACGCTATGATTAACTACTAAAAGCCATATCCTTACCTGAGCAATAGCAGTGCTACTCATAGTTTCAATTTGGGGTTTATATTTATGTTACGTTATCAGCGAATCCAACAATAGTTCTACATCCAGATAGCAGATTCCTTGAATTGAATATCGAACCCTGTGGGACACTGACGGTAAGACCCCAGGGCTGTGTTTTTCTGTTACTCTCATATAATAGCTTCCTATTCCTAAAATAGTTCGCTATTATATTTCGAATGTATCTTGAGGTCTCCATGTTTCGAAGAGCATTTTGGACTTGCTCCCAGCTGCCCGAATTCAATGTGTTTCGAACATCAAGTGTAACCTTACGCAATACTCCTTTGCGTCCCATCTGTATCTCCCGCCAGCGATGGCATCACGTAATTCATACGATATCGTATTTTCGTATTACGATTTACTGTTTGCACGGGAATCCGCCAACTTTGGATTGTAAATTCCGAAGGCGAGTCGTCTAATCCGACAGCTCATTTGTGGTCGAATTTTTTGGCGGATTCTGGCGGATTTTTAATTTTCGAATTTCTTTGTTTTTTCGGTTCGATTGATATGCGTAAGTAAAACCTGGAATTCGGGTAGCTGATAGACACCGTGTGCTATAAATCGTAATTTTGCCACCAATTTTAAAATTCGTGATATTACATTCTTATAATATCACGAATTACATTTTAATCTTTATTTTTTGTTATTTCTGACTGACTATACTCAGGCAAAGCAAAATAAATTGCCATAGAGTCAATTTTAGCAAGAAACATTGAAACTCCGTGTTTTTTTTTAATTTTAAACAGCAATTTTGTCACTTGATTGGAAATATATTGGAACTCTGGAATGGATTTAGCCCATTCGAGTGGAGCTGTCTACGGTTTAAAATAGGAATTGAATTCCAATTTCGGAATAGATCATAATATGAATTCCCGACCACTGGTGAGTCGGAAAATTTTACAAATTCCGATTTCATAATAGGGCCCCAGATGCAGTTTTACCTACTTCTTTAACTGCGTCAATGGTTGTGCGCGATTTGATAAAAGAGATGGCATTCTTTCTATCAGAGAAGGAATTCTTTCTATCCACAATTGAAAGTAGCCTTTCATAGACGATGCGCTAGAGAATCTTACTCACCGTACCCAGTAGGCATTTTGGATTGCAAGATGATGGCTCGCCAGGTGGTTTGCCACTTTTTGGTATAAGCACAAAACTTTGCTGCTTCGATTGCACTGGAAATGTTTCGTTGTTTAGGAATTTTTGAAAGACTGTCATGAATACCTCTGCTTTTTTTGGATTGCTGTTTTAAGTGCAATGTGGAATATGCCGCCCAGCTCTGACGCGTTCTTGCCTTCAATTTTCCGGCTTCCTTAAGATCGTTCTCGATGACCATTACTCTTTCCTCGGCTATGACTATAGCTGAACTTATGTTGTCGAATGCAGTCGGTATTGGTTACTGTAGAAAAAGCATCGATATGATGTTACCTTAGAACTGCGCTTTTTTTGCTGTAGGTCAATGATTGTTCTTCTTTGGTAGGAACACTCATCGATCATTATCTTGATCTTTCTTATTCTACTCTTTAGGCTGTGAAACCAGAGTTTAAATTTCGTTATATGACATGAACTTTTGAATATGTTGCATTGTGGTAGCAGAATTCAAACCTTTACTGGAAGAACGATCCTGAGTAGAATCTCCAGTAGGAAAGCTAGAACGTAAGACGCCTAATGTCTAACCCCCTCAACCCGTAAAACGTTTCTCAGTTTGAATGCAATAGGTTGCTAACTGAGCTTCAAGATCAGGTGAAAGTGTCGTCTTTTTTCCTGTTTCTGTCCCAAACGCTCCCGCTGTTGATTGAGGTTTTTTGAATTATCATATGAGTGTCCTCTTCGGATTATTATATGCTTTTGATGCCTTCAAGCAACCCATCTTTTTACTAATGTTCGAAGAATACATATATATATATATATATATATATATATATATATATATATATATATATATATATATATATATATATATATATATATATATATATATATATATATATAATCATTAAAAACATTCAGAGACTATTTTTCGGGAACGCGCCATCCGATTAAGCTTAAACCTCCAGAATACATTTGCGTATATGCAGAATAGAATCTTTAACCCTTTGGTGCCGGCGAACATTTTAGTGATATTTTAGATATGCCTATTATTCTATATCATTCTATCAAAAGATAGCTTTCAAAAAATTTAAGTTTGGGAAGAGAATTTCGAACGTGTTCTTAAAAAGATTTGATAAGGTTTTGGAAATGATTAAAATTAGATCGGGAAAATTTGATTTTTTTTGAATTGCGATAACTTTTGACAGAGCTATTGAATCAATACAAAACTTGCAGAACGTATTAATGTTATTAAGCTGTATACTTGTGTAGTTTTGTATGAATGTGCTGGCAACCCTGTAGCTACGGCAGGCGCTGAAAGAGAAAACCTTCAAACCATCGACTCTCCTGAAATATTTTCGATTTTAAGAAAAAAAGCAATTTATTTACCAATAAAGTAAAACTTTGGAAATTTTATTTTGGACTAGAACGGCAGCCCTTCCCCAATTCGCCTATATTTTTAGCATCAAAAACTTCTGTTCACGAGAACTCTTGACCCAATAATCGTATACAGCTGAAATTTACAGAATGTATTGGTGTCATCTTGCCAGTGGTGCCATCTTGAAAAATCACAAAGAAAAATAATTGTTTTTGGCCTTATAAATTCTGATTCAGTCACCAGATTTTGACTAAATTCACACAATAGCTTACTTACTCTAAACCACGTTTGCATATTTTATTTTTTGCATATTTTAAGTAAGCGATTTTATCATACAATTTTCAAATAATAGTGATCTCGTAGTTAACATTTGCAATGAAAATAAAGAAACAATGTTTGAATTTTCTAAGGTGTGCACATTTTTATCGATTAAGTCATTGAAACTAAATTGGCTTGAGGTCTATTATTGCATAGGGAGTATTGGTCTTAAGTAGGAGAAGTAGCTAGTGGTAGTGGCCTTAAGTAGCTAGTGGTAGAATACACACTCAAAATTTGCACAAATCTTCTACTGTTCTTCTAACATTAGTGTTTCTAGCGGTTCTGATGCGCTAAGGGTTTTTTTCTTTTACAACGGTCACTGCTTTCATCATGGCCACCACGTCCCAAGATTTTCTTTTCGGGTTTTCTGTTTCCTTTTTTGGTTGACTACGCCAGATATTAGTACAAATATATTTAAACGATAAACATTGCGCAACAACTTAATAGTTGCATCTTCTTTGAAAAAAAAAAAATATGTCAAAGTAGGCACTGTTCTTATATTTGGGAGCCCTTGGTATTACCATACTGGGAGCACCACGTGGACAAATAGTATGTAGGTACTTGCTATAGACAGTCAGCAAATGAATTTCGGCGCAAACCTAAAGTTGGCAAACGTTGATGTAACTTAACTTAAATTTCTGATATGTTCAAACATTTCAAAGAAAGTGGAAAAGATAGTACCAGAAATTGAACCACAAAACCTTTCTTTAGGAGACTATATCATATTTGGGCATTTAGCCCTACGTCTTACGCTTTGTCCATTTATATACATCTTTGGCGACAGGTAGCGGAACTATTACAGCTTACATAAGAATTGGAGCCTAATTTTCAAATTTTATAAAAACGCTAAAACCCTAAAACCCATAAATGTTCATCAAGTTGAAGTGGTAGTGTGCGTCTTGCAAATGATACAATCAGCCAAAAAAGAGAAGCAAATTCACTTATTTAAAATACCTCTAATAAAATCATTAAATTAAAAACCATAATTTATCAAATATTCGTCGGACCATGCAAATGAAATTCTCATGCATGCAAAGAACATGTTGTTGTTGTTATTGTACTTTCTCCGGACATTTTTTCGTCGTCCAAGTTGTTTCGGGAAAATCGTGATTTTTACTTCAAAGCTGAAGCAACTTTCAAGCGCGTGCCGAGTCAGATCTCCTTCCGCATATTCAAATAAATGTATGACCGGATTAGTATCATTAATTCGCAAGTATGATAGATAGCCAAATACTTAAATAGCATGATGCGATTGATCATACGTACACCGAATAAATTGATGAAAACTTTTTTTTTCATGGTAACAATATTAATGCGAAAACCATGAAGCATATGGCATGATGCGCCCATGTAAGCAGTGGTTAATCGAAGTATGTAAGCTAGAAATATAGTATTTTGTTATTGCTAGCCATTGGGAAAGATTTTATTCTCATATTGCGTACTTGCTAAATTGTAGTCAATCCAAGTAAATTTTCTGAAAGTTTTGTAATTTGTTTGCATGGATTTAGAAAAACCTGTTAACATAATTGAATTCTTAGTTGATTTTCGTTGCTTTCCTAGTAACTTTGAATCGAAGAAAAGAGTGCTTTTTTAATCATGTAATACCATTATGAGCCATTCTCAGCACAATAAACTAAAATCTTTTTCGGTAGACAGGTAATATTTTTAGTCGATACTACCTTCTCTCTTCAGGAAACCAATAAGTCACCAAAGAAACGTTTTCTATATTGTCCAATGTTGTAAGTAAAGAAGTGCAAACAATGAATAATAGTCTTTCAAGATTTCACTCATTTAAAAATGAATAATAACTTGGTATGCTTTCGCTTTTATTATTCACACTTCTTTAAAATGCTTTCTTTTGGATTTTTTCGCTTGTTTACAAAGTCATTTTCAATACCACCAATAAGCATTGTAGTTTAGGTAGATATTTTTTCGGTCACGTTCTGCTTGTTATCTCTTCTCCAACAAATCTTCAAAATGAAGCTCTCTCATCTAAATCACGTCATATAATACATTACGTGTCCACGCACTACTGACCAATACACGGCGTAAATTATGTAAACAGACACGAAAAAGCCAAGAATATTTTCATAAAAGCTCCGGAATCTTGAACACATTCGTATTCACATATGTATCTGAACTGAAAATGCGTAAGTCTTACTCGTATTGCCGTTAGTGTAGGAAGAAAATAAAAGTGAAATTGGATGCGTAGCCGAGTTAATAACAAATTTCCGCTCGGAAGAATCGAAAATATATTGGCCGTATCCGTAACATCTTGAGGCTTATTGTACTTTCTTGGCAGAAAGTCTTAAATTCTTTTCGTTTGGCAATGAAAGGTGTGAGTGAAAAAAAAAAATACAAAATCGAAGATATGTCGAGTCATTTGTTAGCTTAGCTAATTTCGTTTACAGTACACGTTTGCATTTTCCGAAGTATTAACAATATGTGTGTACATATAAATTCCGAGGTATTCATATGAATAATACAAAGGAAACTAATTGTTTGGATTTCATCTATTTCGAGAGAACAGCGCAAACTTGTATAAAATGAGCTAAAATGCTGAACTGGGCGATATCCAGTTGGCGTAGGGTCGTTGGTACCATTTGGAAACAATCTTGGCATTTAGCATTGACTTCTTAAAAGTGATCATCCTTCATTTTAATTGATTTTATAAATCTTTCAGCGCCATAAAGCTATATGGTTGCTTTTGGCATGTTGTGAAATTTACTATTCGAACAATTGAGGATGGAAAAGAAAACATTTGGTGTTCATTGGCTTGCTTTTTTGGCTAAGTGATTTCTCAGGATCGATCTATATTTTAAAAAAACATCGCTTGATATTGATCTGAGCTTGAAAACGTGCGTATCAAGTACTGAAAAATAGCATCCTGCTAAGTGCGATACCTTTTTGATTGTATTGCCAATTTCCATCAAACGAGAATCAAACATATCAAACACAGTCATAATATGAATTTTCAGTGAGTTTTAAGTCCAAAATGTAAACTCAGAATTAATCGCACTACCTAAATAGCAAAAACAGTTTTTAAAAATATATCGTTGGGTCAATGCAAGTTTTATTCAAGCGTGTGCTTGAACTGCTTTTCTTAAGTTCCATTTTAAAATGTTAGATGAAAGTAAGGTGGTATCGCTATAATCAGCTGCATGACTTCTGGATTGAATTTGATGTAAGCTTTATTCGATTTGCTAACTTTACTTCTGCTTTTATATTATGTACATATTTCTAGTATTTTTTGAGAAAATAAAAAAAAAAATTTTTTGTATTGTACAAATAAGCACTAAACACTGTATAATAGAATATGCGAATTGCAGAATCAGTACTGCGTTAATGTTTTTTTTGGCTTGAATCGATCTAAACTGAACGTCTCCTATAATTAGCAATATGTTTGACGCTGCACTTAGCGCATTTTATTAGAAAAAAACTTTTCAAACAAGAACTTCTCATTGTTGGTGCGGCTACGTTGTTTTGGGAACCAATATACAGATCATTTAAACAGCAAAAATTTAGTCTCTTAGAAAACTCTATTGGGTCCACCCTCTAGAAAATGTATCTCTGTTTTTCATTGAACTTCAAGAGTGAAGTTTTACTTGATTTGACGTTTCTGACAATAAAAGCAAATTTTCCTATCTTAAATTCATATTTTGCATTCGACTTTTTCTAGCTTATCAATCCTCTACCAGAATTTTTTAAATATTTGGTTGAGTTTGTTGACTGCAAACTCAAACCTTCAGAATCATAACTTGATTCGCGTTCATATTTTCCCCGAAACCTGCATCATTTCTTAAAAAAACTGAATTCCGTAGGAAGACTTCCTTTAATAGCCTTTTCTCGGAGTTTTTTAGTCTGTTTTGTTTCCATATTTTTCAGAGTTTTGTCGTCATTTTATTTTTGAGCCTCATTTCGCCATTGTTTGTACTTTTCTTAACATATCCATCACCTTTCTTTCAATTTTTTTTTCACATTCTTTCACATAGTTTTTTGTGTTTCCTCTCATTTCTAAGCCTTTCACTTTTTTCTGAACCTTACATTACTTCTTTGAGCTTCTCTTCAATTTTTTTTTGACTCTCCGTCACCTTTTTCTGAGCATCTCTCCACTTTTTTCTGAATTTCTCTTCACCTTTTTCTTACCATCACTTTACCTATTTCTTACCATGCCTTTACCTTTTTCTTACCATCCCTTTACCTTTTTCTTACCACTTTACCTTTTTCTGAATCTCTATTTACCTTTTTTTGTAGCTCCCATTTAGCTTCACTTCTAAGCGATACACAAATGTTGGAGCTTATCAAAGTAAGATCAAAGAAAGGACTTCTCTGAGTCCTTTCTATGCTTTTTTGCATTTTTTCAGTCATTTTCAAAGGATCTTTTTAGTCTTTTTCTGAATTTTTTTAAAAAAATCATTTTGGCTTTTTGCAGTCCTTTCGTGGACCGAAATCAGCCTTTTTAGTTTTCTCTTATTATTTTTTAAATCTGCCATTCGCTCTTATTCTAGCATTTCAAGCCTATTCTCAATCCTCTTTCATTTTATTCTGAATTTGTTTCAAAAATTACTTTATTCTTTTCCTGGACTAATTTTTTTTATGGCTCCCCGAGCCGCTTTTGGCCTTCTATGTTTCAAATATTATTCATCCCTACTTTCGGCCCTTTTTCAGTTTGTTTTTCTGCGCTAGCCTTAATTTAGCTCTTTTCTGCGCTATTCTTAATTTATGAGACTATCCTTTTTACAGAGTTGTCCTTAGTATTTTTCAGCTGTTCTGTGCATTTGTCGGGAATTTTATCGGGATTTTATTGAGTTGTTATCCTTCTTTGAAGTCTTTTTTAGTCATTTCAGGAAATTTTTCTCTTAATTTTTTTGTCAATTTTACTTTCTCCTCTCTATTTTTTCTAGTTTGTAGTTTTATTTTTATAAGTTTTGTTTATTTTTTCATTTTACGGCCTTTTTAATGTATTTTAATATTCACTATATGTATTTAAGTCTTTCTTTTCTTTTCATTTTTTCATTGTTTTTTTTTTTAGATTAAATTCAACATTTTGTTTAATTCTAAGCTTCTTTTTGGTGTTTTCTGAGCTTCCGAAGCCATAGATATTTTTTTTTCGGATCCATTTCTTATTTTTTTTCCGGCCTTCTAAATGGTTTCTCATGAGCCGCTTATTTCCTAAGAATCTTATATCTTGAGTACCTGATTTTCTGAGTCTCTTAATTCCGGACCCTGTTTTATCCAACCTTTTTATACCTGACCCTTTTATACCTGGACCTCTTATACTTGACTCTCTTATACCTGACTCTCTTATACCTTACCCTCTTATGCCTGGCCCTCTTATACCTGACCCTCTCATATTTGACCCTCTTATACCGGACCCTCTTATACCTAACCCTCATATACCTGACCCTCTTATACCTGACCCTTTTATACCTGGACCTTTTATACTTGACTCTCTTCTACCTGACTCTCATTTTTCTGGCCCTCTTTTGTTGTAGGCGTCTATTTTCTAAGCCTTTGTTTTTTCTTAGGTTTTGTTAGATTTCTGGGCTTTTGTTTTTTCCTGAGTCTCTGTTGTTTTTTCCTGAGTTTCTGTTGTTTTTTCCTGTGTCTCTGTTTTTTTTTCCTGAGTCTCTGTTGTTTTTTCCTGAGTCTCTGTTGTTTTTCCTGAGTCTCTCTTGTTTTTTCCTGAGTCTCTCTTGTTTTTTCCTGAGTCTATGTTGTTGTTTTTTCCTAAGCCACTGTTGTTTTTTTTCCTGAGCCTCTGTTGTTGTTTTCCTGAGCTTCTGTTGTTGTTTTCCTGAGCCTCTGTTGCTGTTTTCCTGAGCCTCTGTTGTTGTTTTCCTGAGCCTCTATTGTTGTTTTTCTGAGCCTCTTTTGTTCTTATTTTTTGAGCCCCTTTTAGTTTTAAAGCTCTTTTTTCTGGGCCTTCTTTCGTTTTCAAGCCTCTCGTTTACGAGGCTCTTTTAATGTTGACTTCTTTATTCTGGACCTTTTTTCCGCGACCCTTTTTTGGGCCTCTTTTTGTCTTACGCTTTATGGGCCCTATTATCCAGTGCTTTTTTCTGAGCCTCATTTTCTGATACCGTTTCTCTGTCCCTACTTTTTTGTTGCTCTTTTAGGTTTCTGTTTTCTGAGCTTCTTTTTGTTTTTGTTTTGTTATTTTCTGGATTTTATTTTCACGTCAGCATTGTTTATCATGTTATGAAAATAGATAATAAGAAAAAGAAAAATATTGAAAACCAATAATACAGATTATTAGAAGAGGACTGTAACATAAATATCACAAACTTCCCATTTTTTCAAATCAGCTAAAAATATATATGACCTTTAACTCAATTGGAAACTAGAGTACCGAATCACAGGATCCACAATTCCGACCTGGATTATCGAAAAAAAACAACAGATATATCAACATGTGACTGCAACAACGCTTTACTCAAATCAATGCTGTAGCTATCTGTCCTATTCAAAGTTCCAAAAACATAAAATTAATTTTCTCGAAATAATCATCACATTCCATTAAGATCACAAGTTAATTTAGAAGACAAATCCGCATGTCATCCATGCTTGAATAGATCGTCGTCTATTCTCCCAGCTATTTCATAGCCTCGCACAACACAGTATCATTTCACAACAGATTTGGCGAACTGTGAAAAAAAACGCCAAATGGTAATGGTCGTTGTGCATTGGTGTTTGTGTATGTTTATGAAGCAACATCAAATGCCTGAAATTATCTCTATTATTGTGGATCAATCTTGTAGGCCTTGAGCATAAAAATACATATCATGCAGTGTGTCTCGGCTCTAGTTTTTGATAGTGTTGAGTAGCTTTATTGAAATTTTCTATGTTTCGCAAACTGAAATGAAAATAATACGAAAAACGTGTTCGGCTTAAGGCTATGCACCGACAGTAAAGATGTGCGAAAATCTTTGTTAATTGAATTTGGCTCGACTAGGAAATAGAGTGTGTTTTGCAATGCATCATATGTCTGAAGAAACGTTTAATGGTTTGCAGCTTATATGGCTGCATCTTTCGTGTAGAAGCTATGAATTTTCAGTTTTATCAATTCGAAAATTAGTTGACAATCATATAATTAATTTAAAATTCAAAGATAGCCTAGCAAAATGCATCTATTCCCTTAAGATAACCATACAAGTTAATTGAAAAACCTTCAACTCACAAAAGCACTTTAAATATATTCTTCTACTACTTTTTCCTCAAAAAAAAAACTCCGGCATTACGAAACTCAAGGTCTCACGAGATTCAATAAAAATGCTCAAATTACAGTAGTCGACTCTAATCTATCGCTGTACTGTTGCTCGAACCCAAAGGAGTTTTTTTTAAAGGCCGTATAATTGTTGCCCGAAGTTAGACTAATTGTCGATCATGATCGTAACGAACTATCGATCGATTACGAAACTCAATTGAATCGCAACACAACTAGTATTCATTAATCACTAGATGCAATTCAGCTTGCTATTCACTTGCTGTTCCACATTTTACATGCAGCGTCCTAGTAAGTACCTTAACTTGTGATTTGGATAATCATCAACCAGCTAACGACAATCAGAATTTATCGAATCGATCTGCAACAACGTTGCATGTAATTTATAAAATCGAATCGTCGAGAGACGAAGCGAACGTCGACAGCCGTGTCCCGGCGACAACATAAACGATAACGTCTGCTCGAAAAAGATACAAATTTATCTATTCATGTGTACAATTGACAAGATATTTAATTCGCACCGCGGCAATGGGAATTAAATGTAATTTAGTTTGAATTGAATATCTAGTAACTAGATTTAATTGAGAGAGGATCGTTGGGATTGAGACGACCGTGTCTGCTGGTAATTTGCAGGAAGTGGTAATTTGCCTATTTGCAATACTAAGTCATAGATAGAATTGCGTATTATGGAAAAATACAAATAGTATAGCTATATCTAGAGTTTTATCTACAGCGGATAGCTAGGCTACTGATCAAGCTATGCAATAACTAGAAACCTACTGGTAGGAAGCCAGTTTGGCTCAGATTAATTTCGTAAACACGATCGTGTAGTGTTTTTCGCACTCGACATGATCGTATCTATATAAGGAATCGATTTGCAAATATTTCGAATGTTTTAAATTTTTCATGGTGAGCTTTACTCAATCGATTTATTCTGCATATGGTGTATGAAAATTGTTTGGTGTCGCGACGTGTTTATTTGATTGAATACATTGACATGAAGTGTTTGCAGTATGCAGATAGATTGAAAGATTTTTGAAATACGTTTGTGTTCTTTTCATTTTAATTTCTTATGACAATGTATCACATGAATTTTCAGTATAATATGTTTCGAAACTTTTCAAAAAACGTGATACATGCAGATTTTATTATTATATTTTTAAAGCTCAAACGAATTTCATAATTTATTTCACTTTTATTTTAACAATTATCGCTCATTTATATTTAGACAAGAGCAACTACCAAGTGTGTTTATGTTAAGGACGAAAATTATCTAAGCTTAGTGGTATGTTGGATGAAACTTTCGAAATTTTAGAGATCTCTCCTAAAGTACTTAGCTACGAAACTATCGTGCGAACTTATCTGAAAAGTTCGGAGCCTTTTTTCTGCGCATCGTGCACAATAGCAAAAAAGGCAGACGACCAATCTTTCAATATTTCAGCCGATGTGATTAAGGAATTCGCTACGAGCAAATGTGGTTACGTTTCGAAGGAATTTCACCCAAGAAGAGTGAAGTGCTTCCATACTTAATCATGTATTATCAAAGAATCCACGTTTTGAAGACCAAAACTAACGATTCAGTTTTTTTGTCACTTACGCTTCGGAATAAATAATCTGTTTAGCGAAAACCAGTTTTATGGATGATATTTTCGATGCTGAAATTTTGATTTAGGAGCCAAATAATTGACACTTTCGTATCTATTTTGTGTCCAGCCTCCCATGTATAGCAGCTCGTCCCGGCTCAGCCCCTCGTATATCGGTTTGACGACTAAGTTGTCCAAGAAATCCGCTGTTTGCACCTTCTTTCTGTTTCACCAAGACTCTGTCTACATATCGTGCTTCGGATTTTCGTCAGTTAGTAACTTATAATATAAGGTTACCCGAATCTCATTTTTGATTCTTTCCAAGATTTTCAGATTCCGACGTATAACCAAGCCATAACAAATTGTTAAATGATCAATTAATTTGATAGTTAAATTACTTTTCCCCATCGAGAATTTAGCCCATTTTTCTTTTCCCCTTCTTGCGCTCCATTATTTTTACTAGCGTCTAGTTCGGTTGCTGCTGGGGTGGGACCCACATTATATTAAACGAAAACGTTGCAAATGTTTTATACTTCAAACGAACTTCGTCTGCTTGAATTTTCGCACCAAGTAACCAACTCAATTGAAGCTTACCTCCAAACTGACTGCGTCTACACAAACTTGACGAAAGCCTTTGATAAGCTTGATCACTCTATACTTTTAGCTAAGCTTCATTCCTTACAATTCCCTTACCTGTTTTTAAATTGGGTTGACTCTTACTTGACGAATCGAACCCAACGTGTATCCTTTCGCGGTGCCTTGTCATCTGACATTAAAACCACGTCTGGTGTTCCACAAGGTAGTCATCTAGGCCCTTTACTGTTCGCCTTATTTATTAATGACGTTGATTCCATTCTGCAGTCATCTTCTGCTCTTCTTTATGCTGATGACGCTAAAATTTTCAAAGTTTTGAGAAACCTTAACGATTGCAATGATTTGCAGTAGGATCTAAACAGATTTGTCAGCTGGTGTTCCGATAACAATCTCGTAATTAATCCTGACAAGTGTACGATTATATCTTACACGCAAAAATAATCCTGTAATCTATGAATACTGACTTTTGAGTACTTCTTTAAATAGATCAGCGAAAGTACTCGATTTAGGAGTATTGCTGATTCAATCCTTCACATTTGAAGATCACATCGATTCAATCGTTGTGAAAGCTAGCAATGCCTTAGGTTTTGTCAGAAGACGTTCAAGGGAATTCAACGACATTTTCCTAACTAAGACCCTCTTTTGTAGCTTAGTCAGACCTATTGTCGAATATGCAAGTATTGTATGGGTGCCAGATCAAAAAGTCTACATTGACCAAATTGAGTCCATTCAAAAGAGGTTCTTACGTTTCTGCCTCCGCGGCTTTCCGTGGTATGACCCTTTACATCTACCTCCTTATCAAGACCGCTTAAATCTTAAATCTTAACTCTCGACGTCAAAATTCCAAAATCTTATTTGCCGCGAAAATTTTGGAAGGCACCGTTGACTCAAACTACTTATTAAGCCAACTTAATTTCAACACTAATAACAAACGTGTCAGGCTGGTGAACTTTTTGTCGATCCCTCAACATCGGAAAAACTATGGTTGCAATGAACCAGTTACTGCAATAAGTATATGCTTTAACGAAGCTTATTATAGGTTTGATTTTGATTTATCTACAGCATCACTTAAACGAATTCTGTACAAGAATAATTAATTTTTATTGTATGTGTATAGTCTGGATTATATAGTAGTTGGAAAATTTTTTAAATATTTTACAGCATCTATTTATCGGATCTCTGTCACCATAAACGGTGTGATGCTCTTGCTCATTGAGGAGACATGTGTGCGTAGTCTGTCTTACAGAGTCATTGAACTTTATTTATTGTTAAAATATTCAACGTTAATCAAGTCCCTAATCACAACAAAAATGAAACATGAGCATAATAACTTTCTCCTTAAAAAACAAGTGTTGCCAGATTCAAAAGACTTAGTCTGTTATTATAGAATGGCCGGCTTTCAAAATCACGTGGATGGTAAAGGTCTTTCAGGGCCAAAAACACAAACTGCTTTTGGATAGATTCCAGTCTATCGCTATGAATATTGAAAGGAGGATTCCAGACGATGCACCCATATTCGAGTAATGGACGAACTAAAGATATATTACCCATATAATCTTGAATTCTTTAGCGCACCTCCTAATGAATCCCAGCTGCTTGCTGGCTCTTGCAAGTACTTTGTCGTATTGGAGATTGAAACGAAGCTTCTTATCCAAAACGACACCGAGATTGATGACACTATCTACATACTTCAGCAGCTGATTACTCAGGGGGAAGTCAAAATTTATAGTAGAGATCTTACGGGAAAAGCTTATGGTATGGTATCTGTCAATGTTAAGGAGAAGTTTATTTCGGGCACAGTGTTGCTTAAGCGCTAACCGCTTTAACTGAAGAAATTTTGTTTCTGATTCCGACTGAATAGTGTGGTACATCTTGAGGTCTTCCGCATAAAAAAGGTGTGGAATGTCCGATAACATCTCCGATAGATCCTAGATAAAAATATTAAACAGGAGCGGATTTGGCTAGGCATGAATAATTGTACCTCGTACTGGCTCATCGAATCAATATGATGGTTGTTATTAAAAAATACCTGATAGATTTGATTTGTATCATATTTGTGTCTCGTGACATTCGTGTATCAGTGGCAAAGTATCAGGTTGATACTTTGATCCAACTCTTCTTCTAATTCAATCCCTAGACCCGACAAGAGTTGTCTTGGAATTAATTGCTTATACAGTGCTGTGAATAATTATAGACTCAACTATATTTCTAGATCGCTCATAAAAACAGGAAATTATTTCAAATAACTGTTTATTTTCTTGGATAATATGCCTTTAGGAAAATGTAATAGGAATGAAAGGGAGATCATATTTCTTTCTATAACAAAATAAAACAAAGAATTCATAAAAACTCATAAAAAATTATAAACTCAGTATAATGTTTCTTAAAATTTTTTGCTTAATACTTAGTCCATTTGCCCTTATTTTTTATTACATCTAATAATCGACTCGGAACGCTATTAACAAGTTTATTTAATATTGTATCTGATATCTCGTTCCAGGCTACTATTATTTTTTCCTTCAGCTCTGCAACATTTTCAATGGATGGCTTCTCCTAGTCGTAAACTTTCCTCGCTAAGATTCCCCACACATTTTCTATGGGGTTCAGATCGGGACTTAACGCTGGCCATGGTAATAATTGGACTACATAATCCTGAAACCAGTTTTTGGTGGTGGCAGCCGTATGGATGGGTGCATTATCTTGTTGGAAAATAATGTTTTCATCTTCCGCGAGTGTCACAAAAGGCAATAGATGTTCCTCTAGTAACTCCTGATAATCGACAGCATTCATTCTACCATTGACGAAGGCTATTTCGCTCCTAGCATTTTTTTTAAAGCTGCCCAAATCATCGCAGATCCACCTCCCCGCGCTCGACTTGCCATTATTCTTTCCTTGTGTAAATCGTGCCAATAATAATTAAATCCATCTGGTCCATCGATATTGAATTTCTTCTCGTTGCTAAAGATCACATGATCCCAAATGGTTCCTTTTTGTGTAAAATTTTCGGCGGATTTAAGTCTAGAATTGATGTGACGTTTTGTCAATTTAGGTTTTTGCAAACATTTTTGATACTTGAACTTTTTGAAGAATGTAGTCCATTTTCTAACTAAGCTAGGATCACATTTCAAAAACAACGGTCTACTAATTTGCGATGATGAAGCTCCTGTATTCGATAGTTCTCTTAAAGCTGAGCGTTTCACACTAGGCGAATGTTTTGGAGGACGTCCAGATCCCCATAATTTTTAATTCCAAGCTTCAAAAAACTTCTTACAACACTCTGCGATCTTTTCATAGCACTCGCAATTTATCTCTGAGCTTTTCCATAGTTCCTTAAATCAATAATTCTCTGTTTTTGAACATCACTTAATTTTTTTCCACGTGGCATTTCAGGTGTCAACAAAATTTTTCAACTCTCAAAAAACACACTTCCACGACTTCAAAGTTTTCAAATTCTACATAAAAATTCAAATCCACTCTTGAAATTTTCTTGGCAAACTCCGAACAGCAACTGAGTTTATAATTATGCACAGCTGCAAAATGCCTTATTTGGAATCTTTACCTATTACTTAGCGTAGTTGAAAGAAAGAGAAAGGCAGATAATTGAAAAGGTTTTCTGGGATTCCAAGAATAACATGTTCAGGCATAAAAATGCATTTCCTGGAAATGCTTTGGAAAAAATTTGAAAAATATGCTTGGGTCTATAATTATTCACAGCTCTGTATCTTACATTCCTTAAAATTTATCATAATTGTTCTGGGAAAAAACTTATATCAATAAGTCAATTTTTATCAACTTCTATCAACTCCTTTGAGATGGGGCTTAAGACGCTGCGAATATTGAATCAAAAATTTAACCTCTTTTACCTGTAATGTGTTTTTGAACAGTGTTGTTTTTTAAGAAAAAACTATCACAGTAAGACAAGTTTCTCTACATAAGTTATTATCATATGTTATTAAACTTCAAAACGTTCTGTTTTTTTTTATTTATATCACTACGCCATAACATAAAAAATGACATATAATGCTTCGATTGTAATACCTGTATTTATAATTTTCCCAACACTTGAATATCTGACATTTCGTTGACCATCTGAATCCAACATAACTTTCAACGCTTAAAACCATATTTATGTTTATTTCGTCCTATTTCAAAACCTGTATTCATCTTCAATTTCGATAGCTTCACACTGACATCGATACTGATAATTGATGTGGCTTCATTCTTGAAATATGAGGTCTGTTCCCGTACTACGATTAATTGCGATTAATCGCGATTAATTGCAATGAAGCCGTTCCCGTACTCCGTTTTACTGAAAACTGAAAATTTCCCCTCTTTCAGTAAAATTCAGTAGGGTCTGAGCTACTGAAAAATACTGAAAAGTGTCAAATGGTGTGGTGCGAGTAAATATTTTCAAATGTGCGCGGCAAGCAACATATTTTTTGCGTAATGTTGCTATGAAGGTCGAATATTTTTGTGGCGATAATTTATCACCGCTTAGGATGACTTTATAATCACCATTGTTCTCTCAAAAACCGAAAACTGACACTTTCGGTTATCAATTTTCAGGAAATACAATGAGAGCGTTCCCGTACTTTTCATGAAAGTCCCCACCACCTGATTCAGGAAAATTCAGTAAAATTCAGTGACTGAAAGTACGGGAACAGACCTATTATTTTCTTTACGGACTTTTATCCGAATTAAATTTGTAAATTGAAATCTTAAGCCCGGTCCAGACTCTAGGTTTTGCACAACGTTTTATCTGCGCAGTCAAAACGTTGCAAAAATAAAGAGCGTCCAGATGATGCAAATCTGTATTTATTTTAGCGCAGTTTTAGTGGCGTCACCATGGAGGAAGTACTACTCTGGTCAATTTTTGCATGTTGTCTCGTGAAGAAAAAGAAACAAATGGAACATCTCCAAAGAACCCGGCGTTCACAGTGGTCGAGGAAATGGCTTCTAAAAAGACAGCACTTTTCTCACATTAAATTACTGCGTGAATTAAGTGATGAACCTAATGATTGGTGGAACTACCCAGCAAAAAATATGGTCAGGCATATCAGGCTAAGGCTTAAATAATGAATAGTTTAAGCCTTAGTTAAGGCTTAGTTTAATGTTTATATTAGCATTGACATTTCTATAAAATTATCCTCTGCAGAATAATTCCGACTGCATTGGCATTTCTATGAATAGACTTGCAAATTTGACAAGTGATAGGATCGCTTTAAAAAATATAGTTAAAAATGATAAAAGTTAAAACTGATAAGTGTGAAAAATGAAAGGATTGGTCGGAGTGTTTAATCGGTCTAGGAGTGTAATTAATTATATAGATTAAATATGTATGAATTTTTTAATCAATGAAATAAAATAAACCAGTTTGGGAGGACAACAATTTCTAGTAAGCGTAAACATGAGGATTATCAATTAACAATAGTTAGCCTTAGAGTAAGGCTTAACCTAATCATTGTTTAAGCCTGATCATAAGGCACATATAATGATAAAAATGATATGCCTAACTACCAATGACATGGCCTATGTTAAAATAACACTGAAAGAAAAACTCTTGGTTGGTTCAACTATTTTTAATAGTATTGCAACGATTCATTCAAAATCGTTAAACGAACTACGGAAAATAGTTATTTTTACTATGTTAATATAGTTAATTTAACGATGTAAAAGTAGTTGGCTCTGGTTATACAAAAAATATCGCAACGTTCATGAAATCAACTGTTTTAATTGTTTCATAACCACGAAAAATAGCTCAAAACTTCAACGTTTCGAATTATCAACAGTTTTTATGGTACTTAAACTACTTTGCAATAGTTGATTTCAACAAACGTAATTCAGTGAGCAACGTCTTTGGAATTACTCTACGCAAAGTAGAATGGTTTCAACATTTGAACGTTTTTCATGCTCCGAATGAAATTTTTTTTTTGTTTATCAACCACGCGTCATGGTGCATAAAAGTACTCAACAATTTTCTTATGGTTGTTTTAACTATAGCCCTAGTTGATGCAAAAACAACTAAGGAAAAATGTTGATTTTTCATACTCCTCATACTCATGCTCCTATTCTATCATAGAAGTTTCATATGATACATGGCAAAATTGTGTTCGGTTTGCTGTTCGATATAATTCATATTCATGTTATGCTGTGAAGCCTTTATGTTACGTTGTATGACGCTATTTTATTCACAATACAGCGTTTTCCACTGTGCCAAAGCAAGGGGCTGGGGCAAAGCGCAGTCAAAAAATTAGAATGCACTGTTTTGTATGGTAACGCGCACAATGGCTGCGGCCGAATTTGCGGCAGCGGAAGAGTTTGCCAAATTTCTAATTTTGCCGTACCGCTAGCGGTGATACCTACCATAGGTTGGCATCACCACTAGGTTGAATTAGATCTGTTTGAATTAGGTTGAATGGTCTGGTGGAATAGACAAGCGATGACTGATGTTTATTGTGATAAGCGACTAATCCTCGTACAACAGGATTTAGCAATACAAAAGAAAAAAAGAATGAATTTGGTTGATGCCTTGGTTGCATTGACAGCGACATTGTCGCTGCATTGTGATTCACCAAATTCAACTGCGGCATTCACGCCTCCCCTGCCTATATTTCGTACTATGTATATGGTTGGAATACCATTGTTTGTGGTTGCTTACTTATTTTGCACCACGGACGTTGTTTATCAACTATTTTTTTATGGTTGTTTTAACTATAGCCCGTAGTTGACGCAAAAACAACTAAGGAAAATTGTTGATTTTACCAAGATTTTTCTTTCAGTGAAATAATAAAATAAGGTAAAATGTATGCAGACTTTTTTTCCTTACAAGAGACAGGCCTTTTGCACTAAGGAATATATTACATCTAATTAAGCCTTAAATAATGATTAAATTTTTTGCTGGGTACTTAAGAAAGGACATAGACACATACATTCATTTATTGGAATTAGTGAAATCATATATCGCAAAAGAAAATACTTGTATGTGTAAAATACTTTCGTACAAGGCAATAAACTCAGTCAGAAACTCCCGTGAACATTGTCGAAGGTTTGCCATTTGCCAAAAATGAATAAAAAACGTAGCTAATCGTCCACACGTAACGACTTGTCGGCACAGTTCACGGATAACTATGCCTAACCACCACAGTTATCGCTGCAACTGTACCGTCTCCGTGCAGTTCTCAAAATTACACAGTTTTCCTATCCACACACAACGTTTTATCTGCAACGTTTAAGACTGTGCAGATAAAACGTTGTACAAAACGTAGGGTCTGGACCGGGCATTATGGCTACTATATCCGTACGAACATATGCATGCATATCATTAAAAAAAAACGAAAATGAATTACCTCACATAAATCCCTCAAAATACCTAAAATTACACCACCAAAGTCACATTCCAATTTCAACATCTTTCATGCATTATTACACCCTTCAAAATAATATCTTTTTATGCAATATCTTATTCATTTCAATTCAATCTTTCATTTCTTTCAATCTATTACGAATTGCTGTTGCAGATTTCATCGCGACTCAAAACAATCAAAATAATGTCGTTACACATTCACTCATTTGCTTCATTGGTCCGAACAATCTGCCTAATTGACTCGCTAATTAACAACGTCTTTCATAACGCTACGAAACAGTATGCATTGCCTGACAAAATATCACGTCGCACGTAATAGATACATACATAATAATCATTTGTGTCTGGCCACGAAATCCTTCAAGTCATGAAACGCGAACGGTATCGAACATGCGTAACTATGAACAATGAAAAGATCATTTTATTGCATTATGACAATAGCTTTCAGGTTAATTTGCGCTTTTTACTTGCCTTTTTCTTGTTTGTTTTCTCCACACGATGCAATGACTGCTAAATCATGTGATAAATGATACGACGTGCTAAGAGGATGATCATAGACTTTTTCTTCGATCAAAATCGAAGTTTTGATAGTTTTTTGAAATATTTCGTCACATTTTTTTTCTGTCCTGATCGGATCGATTTTCGAATTGATCGAATGCCTGTCCGTCACAAATTTGGCATATTTCATACAAAACATTTAATTTAGATGGCAACAAATCTGCGGATGGTATCCAATTATATTGTTTGAAATGTGTAAACAATTGCGTCTGAGTCTGCCTGTAAACAATATATTTTTTCAAATAAACGATTTTTCTCCTGTCAATTAGCTAATACATATCATGAACGCAAGTAAATTAGCACAACCATTTATCACAAAAGGCTTCTTGAAGACGTTGCGTTTGCTTCACGTTTCGTTGTGGCTTTTGTAGTCGATGACATCAACTGCAACCACAATACACAAACTTACCGGCAAATCGTTCATTAAACTTAAGTTCGCCGTCATTCAAACACAATTGAAATGAATGATTGAAGACCGTAAACAATACGAAAATGAAGACACCAACTCTAATGCCAATTGAAAGTAGGCAACAAATTGCTTTGAAACTAATGGGTCGAATTTTGCATTTTCGAAACTTGTTCAACTAACTAACTAGACACAAAGCCGAAAAGAAAAACTTACATTTTGTAGGCTTTTAGTTTCAAGAGCTGATACAGCCAATGATTGGCATATTTTCACATCAAATAATTCCTACAGTAATTTTTTGTCATAATGAATCATTGGTATCGGCCATTTTGTTTTCGGATGAGAAAGAAAAAAAATGCTTTATTGCTCAATATGTGCGGCATTTGCTTGAGGAAATTTACGTAAACGAAATTGCTGTAATTATAGAACATACGACTTATCGTTGCCATATCTGTAGATTTTATTTCTCTCTCGTTGGGTTTGTATGATGCGTGTCGGATGTAATTTATGTTTCTAGGGGAAATCCGGTGTATAATTTGAATTTGCTTCAATTAAATTTCACCTTTTAGGGCATAATGTGGTCAGTTTTGGAAGTTATTACTAAGTATTTTTGTAAAGTTGAGTGCGCTGGATTTATGTTATAATTGTATGTAAAAAATATTATAGCTCAACGCTTCGCATTCATATCAAATTTAGAATGCGGTAAAAGTTTAAATACGTTCAGACTATATATTAAACGAAAGATTTATGCTTGCTTCTGAAAGATGCAAGTTTTTTGATTATTTTATGATTTAATTGCTTTATTTTTTTAATTGCTTAATTTAATTTTAATTTAATTGCTTAAAAATGGGATATATTTCTAATATTATTATTTTTTTCATTTCAGGTAAGCAGCGTTTTTGAGTATTTGACATATTATTATGGTATGTAAAGCTTAACCCAGGAAAAATTCCACAATTGTTTTTTTTTTGTGAAACTAGTAGTTGATTTAGAAATTTTTTTTTACTTTACCAAGTTCTTACCACACCATCAACTGCCATCTTGACTTTAAAACTCAGGTTAATGTGTGTCCATATTTTTCCTGAAAGTTTTGCCACCTTGTCTACTCTCAATTCCTATTAAAAGGTAAGCTCAATATTTTGCAAAAAGATCAAAATATTTAGCATATCGATTAAAAATAAAAAAACAGCATTAGAACGATGGAAAAATATTTCTGGAAGTTGGATAGGGTACTCCCGAAATACTATAAATACGAGTATAGATGAAGGAGTAAATATATTATAATGTTAAGTAACTTAAAGCCTAGACAGACAGGCACTTAAATTACTAATTTACTAATGATCATTTATACCTAAATTAATAATTTAAAAGGTGCTGATACACAGCCCTTGCTTTGATGATGAATACTGTCACTGCCTGTCTGTCACTCGAAGGAATTAGTTTTTGAAAAATTGTGAAATCGAATGTGTTTTAAGGGTTGTTGCGATGCTGAAAAAAAAACACAAATTTATTTGTAAATAAAAATAAATAAAAATATTTCGAACCTGAGGAGTTCGCGTCGCGACGTCGCGGATGGTGACATTTATTCAACCGCTGACAGTCCAGACGTTCCACAATATGGCTGATAAATTGATTTATCAGCTGATCTTTGTGAACGGTGAATGTACAGCTGGAAATGGTAGTGCCCTAAAGGTTTGAAAAATAGCTAAGAAGGAAAAGTGTCGGAAAATTTCGGTACTTTGAAAATTTCGGTACTTTTGGAAAAAAAATTTGTCTCGAAAAAAGAGGCTTTCTTTCTTTTGGTGGCTAGCAAGGAGAACGGACGTACGCTCCGAATAGTGAAAAGTATTGTTAGTGTGATCAGGAAAGTTACAGTTGAATAAAAATTTATTAGTTAAAGAAGTTTCTGAAGGAAGGAACTTAAATAATTTGTGAAGATACGGGAGAATCAAAGAAACATCGCGGGATTACATAGTTTGGGTGTACATCATTAAGACGAATATGTCCCTGAAGATATCGGAGCTCACATAAGGCGGACGAGTAGTGGTATTTGAAGTATAAAAAAATAAATTCTAGACCAGATTGGAGATGAAAAGAAGTGCATTACGAGAACGAAGTGAAATAAATCATAAACCACAGTTTGAATCGGGAATCGATGAATCAGTGGTGAGCTGGAGTCAACTATTGGTCGTGCTGGTTAAGTACCGTCTAACGGATTTAAAATATTGCATGAAGAACGATTTGAAACTGATGTTTTTTTAAATTCTGAATGATCATTGATAAGTTGAGTTAAACATTTGAATGTTTATTGATTGAACTACGATTTAAAATTTTGAAAGCAAAGATTCTGTATGCTAAATGGAAAGTTTGGATATTCTGCATCATTCTACTATTATATTTCAATGATAATTTGATTAAAGTAAAGTTATGGAAAAAAAAAGTAAACCGAAAGCAATTATATAAAATTGATACGTAGTGAAATTATGAATTAAAAATAGTTGTTCGGTTCTATAGAGAAAAAAAAATCTTTGGTGTGGGTGGCATGTTATTGATATTCTTTTTGCATGTATTTGATTTCTACATTTATTTTATTTATTTTTATTATTTCTATGAGTTTTGAACTAAAATTTCATTATTTGACTTGTTAAGATCGGTGTAAACCGATTCCGATCGGAATTGTGTGGATATTTAAACCCACCCAAAACCATAATTAAGTTTAGACATTTAATTCCTTTATACAAATTATTATAATTCTTTTGGAGAATCAACTCATTCTCTTGTTTTTTTATCAAACATTTGTTGTTGTTGCATTTTTTTTTTCATGAGGAAAAATACAAATTTATTACAATCCAACCTAAAGTAGTATAATTATGTCCGAGTAATTTACAGAGTGACAAGTAATGATTCTCACATGGAACCTTTGTTATCTTTTCCCTTAGACCGAATGTGATTGTGTTTGTTTTGTGTGCATGCCGTAGCTCGAATGATTCGTAGCCCAAACGCCCACGACCAGACTGAGCTAGTCGGCGGGGTAAAGGCATGCAGGGTGAATTATTTTACGAGTCCTTAAATTAAATTAAAATATGCTGCACTGACGATGGCTCGACAGAGTTGTTGTAGTGCAACAGGGTATGTTGCCTCTTTTATGTTCTAATTGATGAAGTTAGAGTACAAACCGCGCAAGAACTACATTAAAATTCTTCAAATATTTCGAATTTAAATCTGACATCTCAAAAAAGCTGTTTACTTGTTTCTTTTCAATGCGAAAAGCGACTTTTTACACGGGGAATTTGTATTATATCGCGCAACTCTACTTCATTTAAGAATAAATGACCAAAGTTTGATGATCATTAGCGATTTGCTTAATGATTAATAATTTGATCATTTAGTCGTAATTAGTCCAAATTACCATATGACACACAGCGCTTAAATGATGATTTACGGCAAATAATCATTTAGTCTGCGCTGTCTGTCTAGGATTTTACATACGCAACTTAATTATGAACGAGATATATGAATTATTTAGCTCAGAATTTAAACAATCTTATTACAACGAAAAAAGTAAAATAATCAGTTTATATAAACGAATATATAAGTAAAGCTAACTAAAAATATTTCCGATCATTGAGACGTCTGCTTGAAGATCGGAAACATCCCATTGATAGGAGAAAATGGTATTGTTATTGTTCGCAGTTTGAAACCCGGAAAGATCAGCTAGCAGCTACAGACCAACTAGTCTATTGCCTACATTGAGGTAGCTATTCTATAAATGTGATCATTTTTCGGGTCCAGCAGCATCTTCAAGATTTAGATACCATGCCCAATTTTCGATTTGGCTTCAGGCCCGGCATTTCAACAACGTAAGAACTATGGAGAGTCGTCGAGCATATTCAACGAAATCTATCCATAAAAAATTCTACTGGGCTAATTAGTCTAGTCAAAGAAAAGGCGTTTGACATGGCCTAATCTTCAAACTAACCAAAAACTCATTTCCTGTCCACCTTTGCAATATTATACATTCGTTCTTGTCAAGTAGGTTTTACGTTGTCAATATGCATTCTTTGAAATTCCTGCTGAGGTTCCACAGAGGTCAGCCCTAAGTCCTACACTTTTCAACACATTCATGACAATTTTAAACAATATCGCCATGTGCACTAATGACACCGCCATACCACCATTGATCCTAACTCCATAGCTAATAGCCTTCAGCTTTAACTTCAACAAATGACCAACTTCTGCAATAACTGGCAAATGAAAATTAAGTCTGGGAAAGAACGCGCGGCAAAATACTTATCTGCAACTTAATTTTTTAGGCTCCAATGTTTCGTGATCGAGAGATCTGCGTCTCGATTCTAAACTAACTTTTAACAAAAACGCGGGTGCTATTAAATCTAATAAATTGAAGAGTATTTTTTCGAACTACCCTCTAATAAGGAAGAAATCTAAACTGTCGATCAACAACATACTGCACATTTACAAGCAAATCATGCTGCCAGTAATTCCCTTTGGCTGATCAGTATCGTACACTTGTGCAATTCCTACAATTTAAAACTCCAGACCACTCAAACAAATAGTTCCTCGACAAACAATTTTATTTTTCCACTCCATGCTCCATTAAAAACGGCTAAAATCAGAACTATTCAACAAACTATTCACATTCTTCTCACTCAATTTCTAAATATGTGTAGTATATTTTTAACCCCCAGGTGTCCATCTTAACCTCCATTCATGTGCTTAATTCATCTTAAGACTAAGTTTAAAATACTGTTTTTAAATTTGTCTAGGTTAGGCTAAACACTTCATTGGATTTTAATCTAATTTTTCCCTAAAACCTAACTCATTATACTTCGATTGTTTATTATTAAGCTGTAAAAGCCTTATGCAAGTGCTCAACAGAAAAGAAACATACTGTAACTTCTGAGAAATGATTAAGTAAATCTGTTAATGTTACTATTACCATTATTATTATTAATATTATTGGGGTTTTCTATTATGGCGAAAGGTTAGTTATTTAGAAATATAAATTTGATGAAGCATTTAGCACCCCAAAACCAGGCGGAATTGAATGGCTCTACGAAAAAATGTTTAAATTGTAAAAACTTAAAGTTGCAATAAAAATAAAAAAAATCGCTTATTTAATGAAAAATGGATAGAATGTATGAGAAATTATTATTCATTATTATTATGAAAAATAGGGCCGAATAGGCACGGTATAGTTCCATTGTATTGTAATGCCAGGGATACTACTATTCTTTAGCCACTTTACTCTGGAAGCCATTTAATTCCTTTAATAAACTACACAAAACTTTTATAAAATATAGCAGAGTCTGGGCAGATCTGAGAGGAAAGGTGTCTAAGGGAGACCCTTCGTCATCCCGCCAGGACTGTACACAGGCTTATGAGATGGTGGACGAATGGACTAAAATTTATGCGTTACATTGAGTTTACCCTCATTTTAACAAAAAAAAAATCTTATTTCAACCAAAAACCTTGGATCACAACCTCTATTTACATATTTAGCTGACTGGCTTCCAAAATTTGTATAATAATATTCAGGGGCGGATTTGACCAGTTTGCCGTCCTAGGCCTCAGAAATATTTGCCGCCCTTTTCGTGAATTATATTATATGTAACAATGCGCGATTTTTTTTCGATTCCCTAGAATACTTCGCTGTTTTTCGTTGCGCCCGAGCTCACAAAAAAGGAATATCAGAGCAAAACTGGCACCGGTTCGTTCGTAAAAATTCCCTATTATTGCGCCCTTGCCACACAAATAATTATTAAAATACAAACACGGCAAAGAACCTAAAAGTACCCAAAAAAAAAAGAATCCAAAAATACCAATTTTTAACAGTCCAAAACCGTATACACCTTTAGATCGCATATAATTCCAAAGTCTTCGCTAAAAATTTCATAAGTAAGTTTACTATTCCGTTCAAAGTTTGCTTCCGCACTTGACTGGAGATCAACTATGAACTCGACTATTGTAAATTAATGTTCGATATGTTATTAGTTAAAGATGAACCCGAAATATTTTGACCTACATTCTAGATTTCATTTTATAGAAATTTTTTTACAGAAATTAATTTCAGTAATGAAGGACAATTTAAAAAACACTTAAAAAATAAAGAGATTCGCATGTAGTTGATATACCCTGTACCATAATAATAAATAAAAAATTCTCTGAAAAATCAATGCACGCAAATATTTACCTCTGATAAGCTCTTCCTAAATTGAAGAGGCATTATGTGGGTTCTTTTGAGGATCTTTTTAGGTCTTTTTAGGCTAATTTTCGGTATTTTCAGATACTTTCTAGGTATTTATTAGGTATTTTTGAGTTTCTTTGGTCATTTACTGTGATCGCATTTCGATATTTATTATAAGTCAAACTTTTTAATGTCCGAATAAAATCATTAGAGGTGAATTTTTGCGTGCATTGATTTTTTTTTGAGAATTCGGTTGGCTTGAGGTGTTAGGCTCATTCGACTCAGATATATGTACATAAACGACAGAAAAAAACTGCCGCCCAAAAACAAAATCGAAAAGGGGCCGCCCCAAAAAAAATCGAAAATTTGCCGCCCCCGAAATTTGCCGCCCTAGGCCCGGGCCTACCGGGCCTAGTGGTAAATCCGCCCCTGATAATATGAACGCATTCAGCCTTAAAACCGTGTTTAAATTTAGCAACCAATCAGAAAGCACAGCAGAAAACTAATTAAAAAAATCGATTTCCCGAAAATAGCATTTTGTTATCCTTTCCGCTTTTTAAAACTTTAAAAATGAATATTAAAATAAAACTCCTCAATCGAGCTCGTAAGAGCAACATTGACCATGACTAGAGTGACGGACTAAAAGGTGCGATAAAGACGTGGTGGTATCTGAGCTTCGGATCAAACCTTCTGCTATTAAATAGCAGCACTAGGAAATGTTGATGCGCAGTCAAAGCTGTGTTTACTATGCAAAAGGTCAGGGATCCAATCATGTCCTTTGGATACTTCAAATCGCCTGGGCTTGTTAGCATGTATCCGGCTATATTCAGACCTAAAGGAAATCTTTTGCGAATGTCTAGCACTGGCGTATGTTCTCTCACCATGGCGACAGATTTATGTAATGATCATAGCTAATCCGAGGGAGATAACTATTAATAATCCAAGGAAATTTAGTCCAATTAGCCTAACTCCTTTATGTTGAAATTTCTGCAGAGATTTGTTGAACGACACACGCGCACTAGGTCGCTTAAATCTAACCTCTGGAATGATGAGCAACATGCGTACCAGTGAAGAAAATCTTGCTAGTCGGCCCTTCATTCTCTGATTTCCACAGTTGAGTTGGTGAGTATACTCTGGGGTTTCTTTGTGGACATTGAAGGGGTCTTTAATTGTGCTTGATTCAAAGAGCGATGCAAAGCAACGAAATCTCATCCTAGTTTATTTATTTATTTATTTAAAGATATTGTTGCTTTTGGAAGTTGGAGCCAACTTTTCCTTGGTGAACGATGGATATCATCAAAAGAGTATCCTGTGGGTTATGCTAGTTACCATAAAAGTCTACACGTGCAGGCTTTTGCTGATGACGTGGCCGCTCTAGCATTCAGCAAGGATCTAAATGTGGTATGCATCAATCACAACACACATTGGATTTCATCGACAGCTGGTGCTCCAGGCATGATCTTTCAATGAATCCTGGTAAAACAAAACTTGTTTTGTTTACGAAAAAAAGAAAGCTTTAAAAACTAGTGCTTTCATAAATGTAGGTTGCAACTCTTCAACTTTCAGATGAAGTCCAATATCTAGGAATAATCTTGGACAAAAAAGATTTCTGGCAGTAGCAGGTAAAAGTGTAACTTACTCGAGCCTTAAATGCTTTCGGTTTGCAAGAAAACTTTTGCCACCACATTCTGAAGCCTAATGTAGTTATGTGAATCTGCGCAGGAATTATAAGGTCGATGATTACGTACTCATCTGCGGTGTGGTGGACTATTGTGAAGATATTGTATACTAGCAAGATGTTAGCCACGCTACAAATTACTGTGCCTGGGTATCTGTGGTGCCATTAGCTCTACTCCGAGTATGGCCCTTGATGCACTTTTCAATCTGCCTCCACTCTACGCTCAATTTCAGAAGGTGACGATGAGTTCTGTCCAAATACTAACTCAACTTGGTATATGGGTAGAAAAAGTCATTACTCTATTAGATTATGTGTTAGATATCTTCGATTCTCGCATTAACTTCGGACGCTTGAGCTCTTCTTGTCGATTTCGGGAGAAGATACAAAGTAATCTTCTTGGACCAAAGCGACTGGAAGCAGCCACATGTCTGCACGAGAAGGATACTCCGAGATCTTCTTCACGGCCGGTTCGAAGACATATGTTGGATTTGGAACTGGCGTCTATCAGCATTCATCGAATGATAGTGGGCTTCTTCTCTCGGAGAGCACGTTTTTGTTTCCAAGCAGAAATATTCACTATCTTGGCCAGTGTACTGTCGGGACACAGCTGCCTTAGAGGACACATGTGCCGACTAGGTGTTACACAGGATGACCTTTGTCGATCCTGCCTAGAAGAGGCTGACTGCGGAGCATTTCATTTGTCTCAGATATCAAGGCTTGAGCTGGAATGTGGCGCATATGCAATCTTTCGCCTTATATTGATCCTGAATTCCGTTAAGAGATCTGGCAAATTGTGGTAGGCTAGATGGATGAGTACAATTGGTCTATCTGGCCTGAGTGCTTAATAATCGCATAAACTTGTGTTGACAGGCAACCCTCTTATTACTTATACTCTAGATCTAAACTGAATATCAGCATCGTGATTTTCGTCAGTCGGGCCTGTTTTGCTACGATGCCGAAGACCAGCATTATTTGATGATCACGATCAATACTGTTCACGAATATCTCGTAGCCATTGAGATTACATTCGCAGTATTTCCCGAGCACTTGTCTGAATTAATACCTCCCAATGACATTGTCTGCGTAAACTTATATTTTATTTCCTTATACCTATTTCGTTCATATTTTATAGGACGTACAAGGAAACTCTATGCCTCTAAAACTTTTTTCTCCTTTTTTGTGGATAGGGCGTATGGTGAAATTGTATTTGCTTTTAAACCAAAATATGCTGGATCACTCTGTGAAATACTTCCATGGTGCAGCTTCTACTGCATTTGAATAACCAAACCGGAATTTTGATAATGTCCGGCGCTCTTATACTTTTATGGCTTCCTATAGCAGACTCGCCTTCATTCAGCGCTGAAGGTGCTATTGGAACTTCGTTAGATACGTCTATCATCACAAATATTATTGAGTCTTGTGCAAATTAATGAGTTCTTTAAAATATTGGCTCCTTGTTCATTGTTCCTTTCGAGGAACTGTCTCTATGCCTGATTTTTCTGTTCTTGCATTCGTCATATATTTTTTTCACGCCGGGGCTTATATTCAATGACTTGTTCTGTAACGGGTTTGATTGTTGTCCTCATCTACAAGCAGACGTCGTCAACTGACCTCACTTTAAAATATTATTTTCTAAGATAGGAAGATATTACGACTTAAGGTCTTTCACTCAGAAAAATGTCACTTTTTTTCGAATCACTTTAAATCAAAAGTTGATATCACTTTGAAATAAAAAGCGAATCTTGTACGAACTCCACTTTATTATAAAAATGTTCTTTTCAAATCAAAATTTTTCATCATTGAATTAAAAAGAAAACGTATATGGCGCCAAATCATATTTGAAAATTTTTGAATAAAAAATGTTCAAATATGATTTGGCGCCATATGCGTTTTGTTTTTATTTCAATGATGAAAAATGTTGATTTGAAAAGAAAATTTTTATAATAAAGTGGAATTCGTACAAGGTTAGCTTTTTATTTCAAAGTGATATCAACTTTTGATTTAAAGTGATTCTAAAAAAGTGACATTTTTCTGAGTGTTTGTGACGTTTTCAGCTACTGACGCCGTTTTTAATGTCGAGCTTACGAAGAAGGCTGATCTTTGACACATACGCCTTTGGCATACAAACCCGAGATTTGGATGTCTCAATTCGCTCATCAAAATGTCAAGCATGGTAGAAGCCCATCATGGATTTGGTTGAAATTATTGCTATCAGGTGATATCAATTTAATGCTCATTAGCCCCATCTCCGATCAAGATTAACAACGCCTCATTTCAAAAGAACATGTCGACCTTTAGACGTCCAGATGTTAGTAAATTATTTTATGAAGCAATATATCTAAACGGAAGTAATTATAAGACCGAAAAAGGAATTATTGCAACAAAAATAACTATCAGTTAAACATGACGGTCACGACTGTTCAAAATGGATTAGTAGAAATTTATAAAATTAAAAAAAAACTACACAACCTTCTTTTTTCTGACCACACTCGGTAGGACTTCTTTTTCGCACATTCATTATCCGTGTAGATGGTTATAGATGTTGATGTATAAATTAGATGTAAATTATTTTAGATGTGTAAATTATTTTATGATAAGAAGGCAACAAACATTAAAACTATTTTCGAATGCTCGGCACTACTAGACAATCGACCCTCGACAATACAAAAAAAAACATCAAGAAAGGGTCAAGTCTAGTGCTCAATTCTAACACAAAAGGCCAAGACGTTCACTTAAGTTTTAATTTGTTTGTAACTTGCGTAAAATTAAATGATTGTATTGAAAACTCTTTATTTGTCCGATCTCCCATCATGCTTCTAATTCACCTTTCATTTCAGCGTTTCATGATTTTTTGTTCAGTACATATTAATGCATGCATGTTTCCATTCACTTCCAAAACAAAATACAGTTCCCATAATAAACAAAATCCCTTCATCTAACTTTTCTAAAAAGTCATTTCTATGTGTTTCTATCTTCAATACATTTAAGAAAAACTAGCTAAGTTTTATTGAAAAGAAATCCATATCGCCAGCTATCATACGAGTAATGTATTGCCTCATACAAAACACACTACATGCCATCGACAAGATCAGACTACTCATGAAGGTCAGATGCGATGAAACTGCACAGGTCACGTTGCAGGAATTATATGACCTTCACTAATTAATAACATTTTATACCGTTCACGATTCGATCTCGATACTATTCCATTAACGATAAAATCTCAATCGCAAACGCTACTCGCCAATATGAACCTCATTATTATTGCATTACGCTTCACTTACTTCACTTTCACTGTATGGCTATAGTATATGGTGCCGAGCAATAGGTACAGTAAGGTTCGATTGAAAACCCAATGGTCAACCAATAAATCGTCAAGTTTTGCGTGCATTTTACCATAAACCACAGACATGTACGATATATCTATTATAATTTTTACTCAGGTTCCCTGTGAAAAAGACTGTAAATTCACAATAAAGTATCTTTTTTTGTGATAACTGAGCAGCTAGCGAATGTGCGAACAGTGCCGCGAGCTTTTAATGAAAAATTACAAAATACGTTGTAGTTTCGAGGCGGTAATATGATTTTCCTCATATAAATTACGTTTTTTTTTCGCATCGGACATTTCCATTTCCTGTCTTATGTTCAATTTATTATGCTGGAACTAATGGTGAATGGTGAAGGAAGCGTAATTCTATTCAAAGTACGATAACTGGCAGTAGGCTCAACTAGGTGGCAGTGAAGATTCCATCTAATGATGATGATTATGAAAAGTGACAAATCTCAGTTGGATCAGATGTAATTTTCGGTGACACAATAGATTTCAGGTGGCATTGTAAACAGTTTCGAGGTAATTGTGTTGTTCTTATGGAACAAAACAGATGATAATGGCTTATGAAATAGGCGTGGATGTTTTCTGTGCATGAAGGTGTAGGCGAAGAACAAATATGATGTAAGAATTTACTGGTGGTTTAGAGTTAGTATTTTCATTCCAACAAAAAATAAATGAGTATCGCTATTACAATTATGGCATAAATACATTTGATTATGGGATTGTTTTTTCCGTCAAATTATGGTAGCATAGAAGATATCTTCACAGAGAAATGGCAAAATTATACCAAAAGCGGAAACGAACATAAATTTAACTCCAACTTCAACCTTTTCACTTTCGAAACCATCCCGTCAATAGCACAGTCGCCCCGACAGATCCCTTCATTTTCAAAGTCACAAAACTATCCCGACCATATTCGGCTCCGACTGCAATTAGCATTTTCCCAAAATCGAAACCGACAAAAACCATCTCGAAGCCATAAAAGTCATCTGATAAGATCCAACCATGACTCGGTCTCCCATTCTCTATAGATGGCACAGTCAGCTCGTACTAAGCCATGCATTTCGAGTGCATGAAAAGATTTATACTTATTAATTTTTTAACATCAATTTTACATTCATATCCATACATAGCACTAGTACATGCTTTACAGCCGAAACAGTTTCTCATAACTTATTTTCAATGTTAGGATGCGACTTGATGACGCTCTCTTGAAAAACGATAAACCGAACGCAAACTGAAAAGAAAGTCTTTGCCGACTTGTAATAAGACGAAAAAAATTTCAATGGAATAAAAGTAAAATTCACTTGTTGCATAAGAGCAAATCTGAATTAAACGACCAAGCGTAAGGAAAAAAAGTCGAGACAAGAGACATGCTTATGTTTTATGATTTCCGAGGTCAAAGTTGATTTCCATAACAAAGATCGTAGGCAGTAAAACATGCTCAAGCGCAGATAGTGATGACTTTGATTTTACAGATAATTTTTTTCCGTCGTTTGTAGTGTTGTTCTATAGCTTTAATGAGCCTGTTGTGGCTGTCAATATATTGTTTTGGAATTGCTTTTTAATTTGTTAGTTTGAAAATAGCCAATCAGAATTTATTTGTTTATTGGTGATTTAGAGTAGATTTATTAGTGAGAAATTTCAACAAATGTAGCATTTTGAAAATTTACCAAAATATTTGAAAGCAAATAAGTTGAAAATAAAGAGATTGATTGAAAGAAAATTTATTTTTTAGTATTGATTAAAATGCTCCATTGGTTTTCTTTTAAATAAAAGCAATAAATTCATTTAATAATTGCTTCCAGCATAATTTAAAGCTTTAGTCAAATGGATTTTTAAAACAATAATCTACGTATTTTTTGGTAGTCTATAAACTTTTTTGTTTCTCTCAAAACTAACTTGATACATACATTTATTTTCTCTGTTCTAAATATTTGTGTCTAAAAAAAAAACATTATGCAGCAATTTAAATTATAAAAAGTAGTACTAAGATCTTGTATTCCCTAACAGTACAGCCGACGCTATGGGTTCAAACATAATTCCTTTAATACAAAAAAAAATCTATTCCTTTTTCATAATGGTTTCTAAATTTTTTCGCATATATGGCAAAATCTATAAAGATATTTTTCATTGTATCAAATCGTTTGCTCCTACTCAAAACTACAGAATAAAGCAAATTATATATCAAAACTTAACCGGTTCAAACTAATGATCCTTCTTTCTATTCATCATAAAATAAAGTCTGCGCATCCCAAATGTCTTGTCACGCAGCGTCTGTTCTAGTCATTTATATTGGCGATGTGTTGGGAGAACTTTCTGACGTCCATACAAAACCGCATACCAAGTTACCGAGGTGTTATCTTTTCACTCTAAGTCTTTAATTTCATCTTGACAACATGGTTTTATTAAAGGTAAATCTACCACCACTAACCTTTTAGAACTTGCGAACCTAGTCATCCCTGCGATTGAAGAAGGTAAACAAGTTGACTGCATTTACACCGACTTCACGAAAGCTTTCGATAAGCTGGATCATGACATTCTCATATGTAAATTGCATATTCTTGAGTTCAATAATAAGTTTATAGACTGGGTTAAATCTTATCTCTCTAATCGCAAGCAGAACGTGCGATTTCGTGGCATTCTATCCACTGACAATATTGCTGCATTAGGTGTTCCACAAGGCAGCCACCTTGGTTCCATTCTTTTTGCCATTTATATAAATGACCTGATCACTTTTGTTCCAGGATCTTCCATTGTACTCTACGCTGAGGACGCAAGGATTTTTAATAAAATTTCAACACTAAATGACTGTAAGATCCTGCAACGCAATTTGTCAAGCTTCGCTAATTGGTGCGCTCCAAACCGACTTTCACTAAACGTTGAAAAATGTTCAGTTATCTAATTCTCCCACAAATCATGTCCGCTTATTTTCAGCTACACTTTATACGATACTCTTTCTCGCTCCAATAAAGTTCGTGTCTTAGGAGTACTATTAAATTCCGCTTTCACTTTTAATTACCACATTGACTCAAAATAATAAAAGCCAACTGTGCACTTGGCTTCTTAAAAGATGATCTAAAGAGTTCAATGACATTCTTCTGACTAAAAACCTGTTCTGCTCTCTGGTTCGCCCTATCTTAGAATATGGGTGCTCGATGTGGTCTCCATATTATAAGGAGCACATTGATCGCATTGAGTCTGTCCAAAAGAGATTTTTAATTTTTGTTCTTAGTTCTTCCCGCTGGTCTGATCCTATTCGCTTACCTCCTTATGAAAACTGCTTGCAATTATTGACCATAGACACTCTTGAAACTCGACGTCAAAATTTCAAAAAAAATTCTATTCGCTGCGAAGTTGCTCAGCGAAAACGTGAACACTGAGTTTTTGTTATCAAAACTGAACTTTCGTGTTTGCACGGTGAACGTAGACATCATAGCGCCTTACCCATCCCGTTTCATAAAACCAATTATGGATTGAATGCTTTAACTCAGCGTATCAAATGTTCGACTTTAATTATACTGTTGATATGTTCAAGTGTCGGCTTAAACGACCGATTAATTGTCTTTCATAATTTCATATGTAAATATTTTTTTTTAGTAATCATTCCGTTGATGAAATTGTCAATAAATAAATAAATAAAATAAATAAAAATTATTTACAAAACCACATACCTGTTAAAAGCGTGTTAATATTTTTCACCACTTATCTTTGCTTTCTTTTTCTCGTCAATACTACACTGTTTTTCACATGGTTTCATCTTATTTCTCATCTTCTTGCTGATTTCTAATGAAATTTTTTGATCTCAATTGCAAATTTTCCTCTTATATCTCACATTGTTGTTGCTCTTTAATGCAATTTGTCATTATTTTTCTAAAAGATCAATATTGATTTCCCCCCGAGATGACAAAATTGGTAAAACAAATTAAATTAGGCATCGCAAATTGTGTTAGAAGGTGGTTTATATTTTATTTTATTTATATTTTATAAAATTTTATTGAAAGCCAGTTGACGCTGTAAATTTAAGCATTTATTGTTTACCTCATTGAATTGTAATATCTGCTATTAAAACTCCATTCCTATCCATTACTCTGCTTTGCTCGGGCATATAGAATCTACAGGAACGCCTCCAGAATTCTAAAGAGGTTTAGGAATGTTCCAATCAAAAAAATATCCGACAGGAAGAAAGAATGACATAGATGGGTGGGATTAAATAAAATAATTCGTCCTTCAATTCAGACTTCTGCAAAATTAGATGATCAGAAACTGCAAAAGTATACGGAACAGCCAAATCAGCCAAAAAACTTAAAACTGCCCCAAGTAGAATAAACCCTTTAATGAAATGGCCAAAATATGTCTCGGTAAGAAAGTCATCGTTAGTAGTAAAAGTGGCGACAGCATCTCACCAGATAACTGGTTTTTTGTGCAGTAGGCGCATTTAGCTGGCTTTAAGGACTTGCATAAAATACATTTTTTGACATCACCGAGACATTAAGGCCGATTCAAATAGATAATCTGTCAGTGCTCCAAGCATCAGTGCTCTGCGGACCTCTATGGGCTAGCGGTGATCAAGCTGTGAGCAAATGTCAGCGAATTAGTGCTGAAGCACCAGATTTCGAATAAGCCTAGATCCATACTGTCGAGCCTTCTGCACTTCAGAATATTATGAGGGGTCATAATGCTGAGCAATAGTAGTTATCGACCTATATGTAAGTGACCACAAAGTGGTCAAGATCAGCGAGCAATTCGTTGGCCAATTTCAAGTCCTCATCGTCGTCAATGAGGAATACCTTCCAAAGTTAAAGACATGTGACGACAAAATTGATGAAAAAAGTGGCCGTCTGATTGTAAGAGGAGGCAAGTCCTGGACTAGAACTTCTCTTCGTCTTTCGAACTAAAAATCTGGGCTAGTGTGCTGTTTTGACGTACTGGTCATCGAACGGATGAAGAGGAAGATAAGGCCTTCAGATCTTGCCAGCACTGTTATTGGTAAAGATGAAAGTCCTTCAAATTAAATTTCACCACACCAAGAAAGCCTCGGTTGCTCTTCTCCTTATTTTGTGTTGATACGCGGAGGTGATAACTATAATCCAAGAACTATAAGTCGTTGAAGACCGGGTATGTAAATTGCATATTGAGGGATAAATACTGATGTCATCCGAATTTTTCGGTAAAGCAAGAACCTGCATCCTCATCAAGAAGTTCATAAATGTTCTTGTCCGCTGCATGCTGCATACGACGAAGGCTTATAATTCCCCTGAAATGAAATGCATAAGTAGCTGACAGCAGCCACTAATACATGATGGATTCCGCTAATAAAAGGTGTAGACGTGAATGCATATAACAAGCTATTGCGTAGCTCAGATACTACGGGTAGAGGGAAATCATTGGATGAGTTTATGTTGCCATAGCCAACGTTGGCAATGAGCCCACATTCATGACCTCCAACAGAAGAGAAGTTCCAGAGAAAACACTGATAAATGAATACTTTGCACAATTCGTCGCGAAATGGAAAGTTTTGCAGGAATGTTCATTGTTTGGCTACATGTACGTAGCATTCACATTAGAAAGATTACATCATATTTGGACAACTACTTACTTGAACAAATGAGGTTAGGTTAGGTTGTACTGGCTAGCACAAGGCCACACATAGACCTACTGGTCCAAAGTGATACCAGACAAATGGACCGCGAGGAAGAAAGTTCATTCTAAGCGGCTATCAACGGCCCCGTACTTTTTCACCAACTGAAGGATGTCTTTTAGCTTTTGCTCCGCCACGTTCGAGAGATCCACCAGCCAGGGCTCACCGAAGTATCGCAGTCAGGTTTTCCCCAGTACCGGGCAGTGACACCGGAGATGCTCGATTGTTTCTGAGACCCCCGGCTCTTGACACATCCTACAGGTGCCGCTGGTTAGGATTCCCATTTTCATAGCATGTGCTGTTACAAGACAATGGCCAGTAATGATGCCAACCAATCGTTTGGAGGCAGTCTGCGTTAACTCGAGGAGGTATTTAGTCGATGCGGGATTGTATGACCCCCACATGATTTTGGTTACCCCGCATGTGTGAGTTGCACCCCATCTTTTGAACAAATGAAATTGAAATTGCAGAACAAATCCCGGTCAGGACCACGTCAGAGACTGTAACTGTTGCATCCACCGATTCCGCTACCAGGACGTGCGACTCAACTAGACGCAAAGAAGTTGAAGCCTCAACAATGGAGTAGTGAGATTGTAGCTCTTCGAAGGGAATGAAATGGGAGGGAGGTAACAGTTTAATCTTGCCAAAAGAGTCACCGGTTAGTCGGACTACAAAGTTAAACTAAGACTATTCAGAAATAGAAAAGTTTCTTGGAAATCTTTGTGCGAAGACAGTCGCATCCCAAAAATTCTGATTATAAATTCTAATGTTCTGGGTTACATTCAAAAGTCCATTGGAAGTTGACTCAAAGCAGCTGTGAGACGTTTAAGGCTCTGTTGGACATTCTTTTTCCTGGTACATTACACACAGAAATCCAAGTTCGAATTCTATCATTTATACCACTCACATAAAATAGGCGGTTCATTGGCTCGCTTAGTCTAATATCATTCGTCAAACTCTATTTTGGAAAGATAAATATGTCAAAACACCCTAGCTGCATTTCTGGATATCGAAAAAGCGTTCACGCAAATGTCTGTTGTATAAATCTGACTCAACTCTATACTCGTCTTTTGATAGCTGAAACATCAAGCGAGTGGCAATTACGAGCGCTCCCCAGGTCGGTGTTCTAAACCGTTTTCTTTTATCTAACAGCTAATGAGCTTCTAAATAAGCTTGATGAAACCGGATGTAAATTAATAGCGTGTGAAACAGGAAAATTTATCTCGACCCTATCAACATAAAAAACTAACATAAAACATAAAAAAGATAAAACATCTAGTGGTGCCAAGGGTGTGGCTTAAGTGCCAGCCTTGACAAAATGGAACTATTGAATTTCACCAGGAAATATAGGGTTCCAAACTTCATTTTGACAAATAATCGCTCGCATGACCACTTCGAGCGACACTTATATAAGTTAGTAATGGTTTTTTAGCCCGTCGATAGTACAACCACGTCAAAAAAGAGAGGTAGAAATGACTTTTGATTTGCTACTCTTATGGAAGTAATTGTATTATCATAAGTTGCAAATACGAAAATTGGTATTATAAAAACTGCTGCAGCTGCAAGAATTACTAGAACCAAGAAAACAGAGTACCCTGGAGGTAATATAGCAGTTAAGGGGTTACCTCCACTTGTAGCGTAAAAAAATAGGTCATTTTCATAAAATTTTTTTAAGAAAATTTCGAAATTTTTTGAACGATTATTATATTATCGTAAAGCACATACATTGAACACATTTCAGTAATTTTTTTATTGAACAATTTTACATTATTAAATTACAAATGGGCTTCAAAACAATGGTATTTTAATTTTCACTTTTTGCGGTGACCAACATTGGGTCGAACTGGATCATCCGAAACGAAAAATGGCGATAGATTTAGTTCACAAAATGGCGGACAATGAAAGTTAATGGCTCGATTTTCACTTAAAAAAACTGCCGTCTTTTGGCTATAAAACGGCCATTTTTTATCAAAGAAATAAATCGAACGATCAAATACTACATTTTTATGTATTGAATAAGCCTGCCAAATTTTAAAAAGATCGGTTCGGTAGTTTTGGAATAATTTTGGTCAGCGACTTCGAAAATGTCATTTCGAGAAAAACGCGTTTAAAGTTTCAATTTCAATTTACATGAAGGAAACAATTTTTTTTTATTTTTCATATAATAGCTCTTCTGCCGACGATGCCGCTTCCAAAAATGCAATTTGCTGTTACCTTCTCAGCATTCTGGCTTCCCGAGTTCTCTCGGCCGCAACAATAGATAGAAACCGGAGAGAGGATTGAGCGCGGCAGACGGCAGATTAGCCGGTTGCATAAGTAACGGTTTCTTCTCTTTCAACGCTCGTATCTCGGTCAATTTTTTCCGGATCGACTTGAAATTTGAAGGACGTATTCTCAGATAGTTATACTTAAAAAAAAATGCAACAAAAAATAAAAGAATAATGTCAAAGTTACAAGTGGGGGTAACACCTTAAAGTATGATTATTAGAATATGAATTTGAGATATTTATATAAGATATACGAAAATTCATCATACGTTCTTTCCCATCATAGATCATCAGAATAAGACTATAGCCTCTGGAGAATAATTTGAAAGCATAGCAATCAGCGTATTTCAGCTAGCGTTTAATATTGTACAACCTTCACTATAATTCCTCAGTTCGTTTTAGGTTTTTCCTGCTCCGCCAAACTTTTATGTTCCTAAACTATGTGCGACAACACTATATTTCACTTTACTGTCATATAATTTACTACATTACTATCACTAATACTAAACTTTTATACCCTGTTGATAGATGTGTAAGCCGCAGTAGCAAAAGAGGTATGAGAGCATATTTTCTTCGTATTGTGAACTCTTTCGCACAAAACCTACTTTTCAATCCCTCCACTAAAATTTGAATTTCTTAGGACGCATGCATATCCATTTTGATGAATAATCTCATCACGCACTGTAGTTTCTAAAAATCTATCCATGTAGTTCCATTGATTACTCCCTTGTATGTTAACATTTTTCGTCACTTATCTTTTCTCCGCCTTGTCTTTCATGTTTGATTACATTGTATTGTGTCATTTTTTCCTTGTAGTCTTTCTAAATATCCATCAGTAAATTTCGCTTTTGTGTTTTATTGGGATTATGTTGTTCTTGGTGTTAATAACAAACATTTTATCCAAGTTATTTTTCGAATTTCGTTCACACTGCTATGTGATTTCAAAATATTTTTCAGTCTACTTAAATTTTATGCCTACCACAGTCTGAACGACACGCTAGCCTACTATATGGACGTATTTGACTTGTGAACGCCCGATATCTCGTCGATTATTAGTACGATTCCAAATGCCTCAGCGAAAGTCTGACTATAACTTCGCATCCCATATAAAGCCAAACTGCTCCCATATTGAAGTCTTCTTTTTGGGTCAAAACAGTCTTATTCACACACATCTCATTTCAAGAGTTATTTTGATTTCCATATAATCATCAAATATATCTAGATTGCGGTCTAACAGCATTGCGAAGATGAAGCATTTTCAGTAATAGTGCTCAAAAAAATAAAGATTTCCCAGTTTTGAGATGAAGTAGGTGACCAAAACTACTGAACGATGTAGTGCATAGTTCGATTGCTATTTTTAATGGATAAGAAATAATTATTTTTGCGGTCGTAATTCGTCTAAAACTTAATTGAAAATCTGATGACCCAAATATATTCGCCTTATTGTTTTCAGCATTTATTATCGAAGCATCTTCTTTCTGTTCTACATACTTACAGTATGTCTGCAAAGCTTCTTTGTCGACGAGAACATTCGGTTCTCATATGTATGTATGATCTACACACCAGTGCATTTTCTTTATTTTTTCCCCCGTTGGGCAATATCGAGGAAATAAACATGAGTGTACATATACAGTTTGCATGAAATATCTTCTGTTGCAATTTAAACACTGCCTTCTGATTGAATAGATAAACAAAACACGATAATGTTTACATAACTTATACATACACATCTGAACATGGTGTGCTATCACAAAGATGAAAACGATATGAACATGAAAATGTGTTAACATTTAATTTCATTTGAACATTGTAAAAAGGAAATTCAGCTCGAAAAGATAGAGACAATAAAAATGTTTTATTATTGTTCCGCTCAAGAAAATTGATTTGGGTTACGTAATGAAAAGAAAAGATACTTAACGTAGTTATGTACGTGCATCTTTGGTGGTTTTTTCAATGATTTTCTTCCATCCATCCATCCATCAGATTAAACCATCAGATTTTGTATAAAACCGATGTGCCTGTACACATCAGATTTGCTCCAGATATTTGAGATTCGATGCAACTGTAACAGAAATAATAAGAATAAAATGGATCAGATTACTTCGTAGCTAATTTTTTTAACAATTCAATTTAGCTGTGGTTTTAAAATCGTTTAAAAAATAGAGAAATTCGTTTCAAGATCCAAAAAAAAGCATTTTGTTTATAGAAAATTATTTTAGTCGTAGAAATAACTAGAACAAAGCCTATATCACTACGTGTAAATAAATTTGGCGAGTGGAGTTTTAATGTAAACTTTTATAAAAATTTAAGTTGAAATCGTTTAATATTGATGTAGAAAGAATACACTATTTGAAGATATCGAGCTAGGAATAGAATTATTTGCCGACAAAAAATGTATTTTATTTACCTAAGTCGCACTGCATGGTAGCTTTTCGAACGAATAAACAAATTTCGGAAATTGACTATGCATTGTCAAAAAATACTTCCTGCGTAATTATTTTCTTAGTTAAATCTAAATAAAAATAAAAGGAGAATAAATACTTAATAATTTCCAAAGTACTTAACATTTACAAAATTGTATATTTACATTTACCTGATTATTTACTTATTTCACCATACTTCGTCTTATGGATTTCATCATTTACGATCGAATTTAGTTTTTAGTCTTAAATCTGTTCTTGTTTATTTCTTGATGAATTCATGTTTATATTCACAAATAAATTCTGATCATCCATACTTGCAGACATTTTCACACACCAGTTTTGAGCATGTTCTTAGAGTATCATCATCATTACTCTTTTAGCCATTAGAAAATTCGTCGCGAGTATCATTAATCAAGAGATTCCCAGCGACACTAAGTCCATCGCATTCCATAGAAGATCATCATGAGATTATTGAACTTCAGAGCTGCAAACACTTGGTGACTTCTTATAACGGTCAACATTGAAAAAGCAATGTAAAAGCTTACGAATTGATCCCATTGATAGTTTTTCAAAAATCTTAGTACTTAAACTATGAAAAATATGGCCATAAAAAAAGATTATTTACAGAATGTGTACTTCTTGGCTATTACTATTGAGATGCAGTTGAAATATTTTATGATAATAGTAAACCGTTAATAACCGTGTAGCATAGCAAAAAATCGGAAATTTATACGTTTACACTACGTTTATTTCATATGTTTATCATTTTTAAATTACACCTTTTGCTTCTAAAGCTGGTTATTACAGTCAGATATGCTAAAAAATCACTTAAATCTGTTGCCATGCCTCAGGCAGCTCGCGCAAATTTTCTTACAATAGATCCGTACTCCTAATTTTTCGAGTATATATTTTGGTGCTAAATGAGCTGCTAATTCAAATAGGTTTCAATTTGTTTTGCGATTCAATTCATCAAAAATATATAACATAGCCACTAAGGCCGTACTGAGGATGTTTGAAGTAGAAATTTCTGTTTCATGTTAAAGCGATTATATTTAAATTTATATATATTATTAACCTTGTCGCTGCAGTTTACTGCCTTGACTTTGGAATATGACGCGCGGATTCATATTTATTTCGTTTTCGAAACATATTATACCCCATGCGTTTATTTGTATGCTAATAAGCAGTCGATAAATAAAAATCAGCTGTTACGTTGTATTATGAAACGATTTAAATATGTTGTGATGGAAAATATACTGACTACTTAACGGCTGTTGAACCACTGGAAAAATATTTTTAATTTACGGAAAATAAGAACAATTACAATTAGGATTAGACATGTGATTCCGTTATTATCTCTCATCTGGGCCCTGCCTATAAATTTGCTGTTCTTTAATATCTTATTCTCATTAGCGGTTCACTGACTTGATCCATTAAGGCAAGTTTCTACCTTGTGCGGCCGAGAAAATGTCCTTTCTTCAGGATGTATTTAAGATAGACACTTTAATTCTAGGTATAAATTTATTTCAAATGTACAAAAAATTTGTTGTCGAAATATGCCAAGGGGGGAGGGGGGACATCGAGCAATGGCGGCAAGCCAAACAAATTTTAGCTGCTGGTGGAAGTCCTGCCGTCGATTCAGATGATCTGAAACATAAAAATTAAACATAATCTTATTTAAAATACTTTTGTCTATGGCCCCTACCAGAATTGTGAAAAAAAATGAAAAATGAAAAAGTAATACAATTTTGAAAAAGAAAAACGATTTTTTACATTTTTTTGGCTACAAATTGTTATGTAAAATGAAAGATTACGAATATTTTTTTAATGATTCTGCTACCAGCCATGAACAAGCTTTTCATACCCAACTGTAAAAAAATTTGTGATCATTTCTTAAGGGGGAAAATACATGTAACTGCTAAAAAAAAAATCGATTTTTTTTTATTACATCAAAATGTTTGAAATGCTCTTAAAATATACCAAAAAAAGTTTTGAAGCGATATTCGTATTAGTTCTCGAGTTATAATCAGTTGAAGGCAGCGCGGCGTTCCCCAGGTCGGTGGAGCTTTAAAACTTTAAACGCGTTTTTCTTAAAACACAATTTTTCAAATCGGCGTGGACGATAGCCTAAAAAGTTTTGTATCTATCACTCTGAAATTTCGCACACATCTTTTAAGTGATATTAGTTTCTATATGAACCTATTTGTTTTGAATGTTTTTTGGAAAAAAACAAATTTTCCTAGCAAAAACGATTGAAAAATTTGGCTGAAAATTCAAATAATGGTTATAAAGTGTTTCATTCTGCAAATTTTTATTTTTCATTTGTTTTTTTAGGTTCATCTACGAAACATAACCTTAATAATCACACAAAATTTGTTTTTTATTATTTTCAATTGACACTACAGAGGCTACAAACTACGCCAACTGACAACTCTCGTTGCGACCTTCCCGAAATACTGGACTGAAAATCAGCCATTTTGAAATATTTTAAAATTGTTTCTTTTTTTTGTAATAGACGAAAATATAAATAAATCATATGTAAAGTTTGGAAAATGTAGAATAAAATATTCTTTAATAAAAAAAATCTTCAAAATTGACTAAAATTCGCGGGTCTATATGTATTTCTCCCCTTAACCCGTCTGCCTTCAATCACTTCCACCAGGTCAAAAAATGCGGTTCAGCGCGCCGGGCGGTGGCGGCTCAGCGCGCTCTACACCGCTCCCTATTTTTAAGGGATAACTTTCGTAATTCAGGTATCTACCGTATCTATCAACATGAATCTATCTATCCGTATGCACCTATCCGAAAATGCTAACACAAATAATTCGATTTTTTTGACCGCACAAGGTAGAAACTTGCCTCAATACTACTCAGAGCTTCATAGGACCTCAAATTTTATGCCATTCAATATTTTTTTTATACCTCTTTTTCAACTAGGTGCGATGTGCAGTTAGCCCATTGTAATTATAGTAATCAGCTGCACTTTTTTTATAAAATGGTCGGGTTGGAATGATTTTGGGGTCGATGTTCTTTGATCGCGTCATTCTTAGAAACGCTTTTTTCACGCCAAAAGTTCATGCATGTGGTACGGCGCTAGTCAATAGGGGCCACGCCGGTATTCTTATAGAATGCGGAAGAAGGTATGTTTTTGTCGCTGAAGATAGGGACCACGTGACCAAAACAGTATATCTTGACAGGATCTTCCACGTCAGCTATCAAAAAGAATATACTGCAGGAACAAGAAATTCACCGGTGACGATGGCGCCTGGATTTATATGGATGGGTCAAAGGTAAACACAGGAGTCAACTTGGACATTTATTTTACGGATCTTAAGCTTCATCTGCAGTATAAACTGTCAGCCTGAAGTATACGCCACACGCATGGCAATTAATTCCACTAGTAGAACATCAAACCCAATAACAATTTGCGTTGACAGCAGGGTAATCATTTTCGCTCTTGCGTCTCACAGATGTTCTTCGAGAGCTGTCAACGCGTGCAGAGTACAGTTGGGCGTTATTTAACGTAGCACGTTAAATAACATAGTTCCCAATCTGTAACACGTTCCCAACGGAACATGTTACTGAAAACTACCTGCTATTTTTGGAACGACTTACTCATATCAACAACGAGTAACGCTTAACAGAACGCTTGAAAAATCATAAGCGGCTTCAAGGGCAAGCCTCTCGGCCTCTTCCTTATTGTATTTGTTCGCCAAGTTACCACAGCGAAGAAAGAGAAAAACTCATATTTTTAGTTCTATGAGCTTTCAGTTTCATTGGCGACGATTTGATCAGGAACGCACAAATACACGACGTTGAGTAAACTCGATAGACAGTTTGGAACGCTCTGTAACGTATTAAACCGAGCCGTTTGTGCTTACAGTGCGTTATATTAGGTCTGTTCCCGTAATTTCAGTCACTGAATTTTCCTGAATTTTACTGAATCATGTGGCGGGGGAATTCATGAAAAGTACGGGAACGCTCTGATTGCATTTCCTGAAAATTGACGAACAAAAGTGTTAGTTTTCGGTTTTTGCGAGAACAATAGTGATTTATAAAGTCATCCTAAGCGGTGATAAATTATCGCCACAAAAATATTCACCTTCATAACAACATTGGGCAAAAAATATGTTGCTTGCCGCGCACATTTGAAAATATTTACCCGCGCCTCACCGTTTGACACATTTCAGTATTTTTCAGTGGCTCAGACCCTACTGAAATTTCATCGTACTTACTGGAAGAGGGGAAATTTTCAGTTTTCAGTGAAACGGAGTTCGGGAACCGCTTCATTGCAATTAATCGCAATTAATCGTAGTACGGGAACAGACCTATTGAAACTCGCAACGTGTATGATAACACACGTTGCGCGTTGCAATATAACTCACGGGAAGAACATCGTTCCAAAAATAACATGTTACTGGAACATGTTACTCGTCGCGAAATGTAACGCTGGAACGTGTTACTTATGTTTATCGTTATTTCCCATCTCTCGTGCAGAGTCGCTATCAACGAAGAAGCAAGGCATACTCCTATCCGGATTATGTATGTATGTGGGTACAGGGCATAGTGAGTGGCGTCACATGAAAGAAAAAAACTGATGAGTTAGAAATAGAGGCTCAGGAGCTTGAAACAGCCTGTGCAGTATCTTACCGTATTCACTTGCTGACACCATATGCAAAGTAGATGCACCATATAGGCTAAACAGGGTAGCCAGGACACTACGGTCATCACCTGATTTAAGCAAGCAACGGCTGGACTGCTCATAGAACATTATTTTACCGCATCTCATGCGAATCGAATAGGACTAAGGCTATCCGCACACGGGTCGTTGAGCTATCGTCATGGATGCGATATTTCTACGCTTGGTCGTCACAACCTAGGTAAATCAATGGGTGACCGCTAACGGAGCGTTGCCCAATCGTAAAGAGTGAGAAGCGTAGTCGTTTCATTTTGAGTGCGTCTCAAGCGTTTTGCATTGCAGGCCTCAAGCCGAATGACTAGTCGTTTTTGCAAGTACGATGGATGACGGCAACGTACAATTCGTGGGGAAGGTGGGAAAATGCCCCGAATTGTATGATTTTACGAAGCATACTGATGTTTTCTTGACGACCCGTCTGCGAACATGAAACGAGGATGACGACAATGGTTTTCTCGCAAGCTTCACAAGTGTCAAACGCTTCTCTCACTCATCGCATGGCTAACGGCCCGTGTGCGGAGTGCCTAACTGACAGCTTTTATAGGAAACGCGAGATAAAACAGGACACATCTGAGTGTCTAGCCGCTTGAAGATTTTAGGATCATTATCGCTCCGCTGAGCCAGCTGACTCAATTTAGTGAAGTTATCACTTCGCAGTTTCACTAGCCAACGAAGGTGACCTAATGTAAGCTTCGTAAGCGACAACCCTCTTATTTAACCTTAAATAAGCGATAAACGAAACTGAAACAGTTTATGACTTGTTGAAACACTGTTAATAATAACCTAAAATTTAAAAAACAAAATGCGAAGGAGAATCTATGGTCAGGAAAGCTAATGTAGCTTCTACTAACCTTCATTCTGTGACGCTGAAGCCAAAACTGTGACGCTATTCTTTTCAGACTTTGAACAGTTCTTGGCGATGTAGCTTTTTTTCACAGCCCTAAAAAGTGGATTGAAAAAGAGTCAAAAATAATTTTTTTAAACATTTCTATCGGCATTTTTCGTACCCAAAAACACCGTTTTTGCTGTTCAAGTGAAAAACCATCAAATTTGGTTTGTTTACATCACTCTTTGAATATGATATCCTACAAATTTATTGGTATAATCTGTATGTTTTTAGGCATTTTTCATCACTTTTGTAAATGTTTTGCACACTAATTTGGCCTTTTCTCTTATGTTCGTCAAAGGTGTTTAAGTCGTTGATGTAAACTTAATGCTTCAAATACATATTGGCCCAACATATTGGCCAAAAATCCACTCAGGCTGTGAGTGAGCCCAACATCAGCCCAGCTCGCACCAAGGAGGTGTACACATATTGGCCAATGCCTCTTTTGGTCTTGCTTGGGCCAATATGTATTTCCTACGTAAGACTTTAGGCACCTCCTAGACGGTCAGTATTATTGATCAATAATATTGAAGGTAGCATCAAACGCTGCTATATAGTTTCAATATGTGGGCTATCAATACGATGCCTGGACATTCCGTAACTGTACGTTGTTGGTTGTACTTAAAAAATTCGCGATCTCCTGTGCAAGTTTTTGTTTTTATTACCTGTTTTTCTCAATATGAAGCAATGGTGTCGCATAAAGATTTAGTTTTTCTTACCTTGCCTCTAGCTCTGAGTGAAATGAAAAAACTAAGCAAAAAAGAGGAAGGCGCTGGTCAAAAGAATGATACAAGCTGAGAAATCGCTTTGCACACGAGCGTTCGCTGAACTTGTCACAGAACCAGAGGATCATAAAAATTTCCTCCGAATGGATGAAGCGAAAATCACAATTTCGCTTGCGTCAGCCATCACGTTGGTGGTTATACTTCGATATCTCAGACAAGAGCGATGCCAATATTGATCAATTTGCCTCATAAACGTCAATACGAGCATCAATATACCTTCCATCAAAACACTTCTATATAAATTTCCACCAATATGCTTCAATATGCTGTCAATGGGTTTGAAGCTCTCCTAAACGGTCAATATAGCCCTTACGTATTGATCAATAATATTGACCGTCTAGGAGGTGCTTGAAGTAGCCCTGTGGAAAAAAGTTTGGCGGAGCCCAATCAAAATCACAATATTCTTATATTAAAAGTCCAGAAAATAATTGAGTTTTCACTATGGCGAAATTATTAGATTCAGCTGAATATTTTCAGCGCATTCTGGTGGTGAGTACTGGGAAACATATCCTTAGATTGAAGTATCATGAAATTCTTCCATATGTGCTTCGCTGTTGTCATTGCTTTAGGAAAATTAAAAACTCATAAAAAACAAATAAATACGGTATGTTGATTATTTATAGTTTAGCAATAGAATTAATTTCGATTTGCATGTTGAATTAGATTTATGTTATCGTTCAACCGTATCTTGTTAATTATATTGCCTCAAAGCTCAGCAAAAATCTGTTGCACAAATACTAAATCGTGATTGATTCATTACTCATGAAGCAGATAATAAATCGTAGAATGATTGAAACGTTATTTTTACAAACCTTCTAACTATGTTCATATAAGAAAATTCCTTCTTCCAGTCAGCATGACTATGCTTGCATCCATATCAAATTTGATTTTTTCCCTCATTAGCTCATCAGTTGCAATTTCACAATGGATACTTAAATTCACTTATTAGAAATGATGTAATCAACGCAGATGGATTAAGGGTAATTGTATATTAAGTGGTGAGATGATCTAAACCAACGGGGAAAAACGTGTAATGATGGTTAAAAGTACCACGACTGGGTTTTAATTGGAGCATAAAAAGTAGTTAACTTTGCTCTCGTTGAAGTCTAAAATAAATTATCTGAAAACTGTAATACATCTAAGAGATTTTGTGAAAATATGTTGCAATGTGTAATATTTTGAAGTGATTGTTGTACTACTTTCTCATTGAAATAATTTTTCATGTTGTTCATATCCCTTCTCTCAATTTTATTTTCTTTAATTTTAATAAAATAGACCCTTCAATTTAACATCTAATTTTATGTTATTCTTTCGTTTCAGGAAAATGTAAGTCTTCATATCACCACGAAAATTTAAACACACACCTAAATGCGATTGGTATGCCACGAATTTTTCTCAACATTTCATCGTTTAATAGGTATTTCCGTTCACAGCCCTAGATATTGCTATATTCGTTTCTAGTATCTTTATTATCTCAACTATAATTGCGCATTCACACTGAATGAACCACCCCAGAATCATATAACCTCAACTAGAAAAAAATGTACATTTTGCGTTTATCAGATGTAAACACAACCACAGTACTATAAATTCGTCGTACATTTGTGTATTGTAATTATAAAACTATTTATAAATGCTATGAAAAATTTTCTCATTATTGTATTTCAATAAACGCTTTCAAGGTTCCGGTACGATTCAAGGTGATTTAATTAGACATGATGATGTTTGATCGATAGTGTGGCGCAGAAGTGGGAGTACTTACGGAGTTCTAATGTTTAACAGAGGAAATTCAGTTTTTTTTTGTGAGAAGTTGGTTTGTCTTTGTTTCGAATTAATGTATTCACTCGGGTTTGACCTCATATTAAAAAAAAATAGATATTTTCTTGTAGCGTTGTTTCTTGTAGTAGTATTTTTGATCTTCAGAATGATTATCAATGTTTTTGCGTAATTATTCGGAGCTTTGCGCAATAGATGGGCTGTTAGATTGAAGGTTAGAACAGTTTTTGATTTCATGTCTGATAAATCTTGAAAGCTAAGAGGAAAAAGCAAAATACATAGTAAAAGATTGAACATTGCTACCAAATATCAAACTATAGCTGCATAGCTTGCTTTGATATTTTTCTAAAACAATTTAGTGTCAGCTAATTTTTTTTAAAGATTTTATGCAAATAGATTTTAAAGATTTTATGCACTATGCAAATAAGTAGCAGAAAAGTTCGCATTAGAGTGTGGTTTTGGTTTTTTGCCTTCTTTTTCGATAAAAACTTTTGCTTGAAAAATGGTTAAATAGTAAGGCACAAAAACCTTGTGTGTGGAGCTATCATCAATTAAAAATATTAAATAATTTTGACAATTTGGCTTGTTATTTATAAAAATAAAAAAATGAATTCAATCGTCCAAAAATCAGTTTCGTTCTCGACGAAAATGATGACCGCCTCCTTCCAATCAACCTTTTTGACTCCATTGACTTCAACCTTATAAGTAAATTCTATGGCAACGATTTACAGCAAATAATTCCTATCCCTAACCAAAATGGCAATTGGTTAGATTTTATTTTTACTAACTTTTTTTTTATTGACGCCGAGAATCTTTTCTCAAACACTCTCCATCACTCCGGTTTTCTTTCACCCGATCGTACAATAATAAAATTGTATATGATTTTCAAAATGCTGACTACTTAAGCATTTAGAAACTATTTGCACACAGTAGACTGGAAAATTTCTCTTTCGTTATTAGGTTTAGATGAATCGGTGTCTTCCTTTTACAAAATAATTTTCAATGCCATTCACTTATTCGTATCGAAGCTGAAGAAAAAAAAGCAAACTCTCAGAGCATTGGCTCAACAATAATTTAAGGCGTCTCAGAAACCATAGAAATAAATTATCTAAAGCAATTGAAAATGAAAGCTTGCTCAATGAGGGTCTAATCAGACTATACGATTTTTCTATGTTAATTCAATGGGTGAAAAAATCATTAGTGAGCCCAGGAAGCTTTATGATTTCGTTAACTTGAAACTTAAAACAACCGGCTATCCCTGTTCAATGTCCCGTTGTAACATGGTTTCTTCCTGCCCACAAGCCATTTGTAACTTTTTGCCGATCACTTTCAAAATACTTTTTGCTCGCCAAAAACCTCCACTTCTACTAGGTCTGCTAGAATCACCGCAAGACCTCTTATCGACGGGTTTGTTCTTAAACAAGAGGCTTTAGATGTAAATTCTAAATTTGGGAGTATCTACTTCCACTGAATTTTTAATTTAAATGCTATCAAGAAAAACACGTCTTGATAGCTTCTTTACAAAATATATTATCATTTTTAATTTTCAATATTTTTGTTTACATTTTTCTTAGCCTACTATATAAATAAATTTGGTTATATTGTAAAGTGTTGTGTAGATATGTCATTGTGGGTTGTGTTATGTGTTCCCACAAGGCTATTATTGAAGCTATTCATGAACTAAAGATCGACAAAGGACCAGGCCCTGAATTGGTTTCTCCTTTCTTCGTCATGCAATTTGCGGACCAATTGATCACATCTTTGCACATGATTTTCAATAAATACCTCTCCCTAGGTGTTTTTCCATCTCTCTGGAAATCTTCATACCTTACGCCTATTTTCAAAAGTGGTGATAAACGATCAGTCGATAACTATCGGGGGATTGCTATTCTATCTGTTATCCCCAAACTTTTTGAGAAGTTGGTTTGTGAAAAACTTACTCGCATAACGAACCTCTTCTAAATGAGCAACAACATGGATTTCGTAAGGGTAGATCGACTTCTACCAATCTCATGATCCTGGTTTCTGATGTGCTCTGTGAAATGGAAAAAGGAAGTCAAATTGACGCAGTCTATACGGACTTTAGTAAGGCTTTCGACCGTGTTGACCATCAAACTCTAATATACAAGCTTCGCAACTTTGGTATATCAGAGTCTCTTCTTAATTGGCTCCAGTCTTATCTTCGCGATCGAATTCAGCTTTTTAAATTCCAGGGCACTTATCCAAAAGAGTTTTCGTATATTCTGGAGTACCGCAAGGCAGTTATCTAGATCTCCTGCTTTTCAACATCTTCATTTCTGATCTTTCTGAGACATTGCTTGTTATACCCCATCTCTTTTATGCAGACGACTTAAAAATCTACCACAGTGTAAACACGCAATCTGACGCAACTTTTCTACAATCCAAGCTTCAATCTCTCGAACAGTGATGCAATGAGAATAATTTAAATCTTAACATTAACAAGTGCCATGTAATAAGCGTTTCCCGTAAGAATACGATCAAAAAGTGTTCTTACTGCCTTAACAACACCATATTGAATAGGGTTGATCATATTATAGATCTCGGGGTAGTATTGGACAACAAGATGCGGTTCAACCTCCACTATGACAAAATCCTTGCCAGGGCTAATAAACAGCTCGGATTCATTAAGAGACGTGCTAAAGAGTTCAAGAATATATGGGCTACCAAGTCATTATATATCACTCTGGTGCGTTCTCTATTGGAATATGCCTGCATAATATGGAACCCAGTTTTTGAGCTACACAGTGATAGAGTAGAATCTGTTCAGAAACAGTTTTTACTTTTCGCTTAGAGAGACCTCTATGATCCAAAAGACTTCCAACATCTTCCTTCTTACAAAACCAGACTGAGCCTTCTTAATTTAATGTCTCTCTCTTCTAGAAGAATAATGTTAAGTGCATGCCTAACCTTTGATATTATAAGTGGTGCAGTCAATGTTGAAGTTCTCTCCAAGTAAATTATTTTCAATGACCAACCAAGACACACTAGGTATGCAACTCTGCTCAAGGAGTTCAATCACCACACTACCTATGCATATAACGAGCCCATAAATAGGTGTTGTAGAATATTCAACTCTATAAGCAGCAACTACGCTTCGGGGATCTCTAAACACAATTTTAAAACAAACTTATTAAAGACCCTATCAACATCCTTAATTTCCCATCAAACTAGCTTCAATCAAAATAAAATATATTAAAGTAAAGTAACTAAAATAAAAGTTGTGATGTATTTTGTTTTCTAAGGTGTTGGAAAAATATGTATTTTGTTGTTATATTGAATTGTTAATGTTTTGCTGTTGTATATGATGCCTTGTTTGGCAAATAAATCAAATAAAATGTGACCCATATTAAATCCCTGCACAACTACCAAAAATGTGTTTTCAAACTGCGAAAATATCACATTTCCTCGTTGACATAATTTTATTTCGTTTCTTGTCACGTTTCGTCGACTTAATTGGACTGCATAAGCACATTCAGCGCCATAACATACTTCATTACCATCAAATCCCCTCCTCGACCATTCATTCATCCATGATGCTCTAGTCACCAGCACAAATCGACTCATCTTCATTTCCCTAATCTCCAAATGTTATTAACAGCTGCGTCTTCTTACAATATCGCTTACTACATCGATTTATGCAAATGTGTCCCCCATAGCACGTTACAATGATGCTAATCCAAATTACAGCACTCCAATTCGTAGCCAGTAAAATCGACAAAAGCCAACTGTCCAAACTTTACTCTAATTTTACGAACAACAAACGATTAGGTCCTTATTCGTATGACATCGGATAAATGAAAAAATGCATGTAATTTGTAGATTGCATTACGATTGGGGCCACTTCCAAATGACAAGAGAACCTAATTGAATTACTGTCGTCTACAAGTGTCCCACAATGATGATGGTGTTGGTGGTGTGCATTGGATCGAATCGCTTTGCCACTGCTCTGTAAGTTGATAGGTACATATAGTACTTATTTGTAACTTTTTCAAGCTCCATCTGTGTCTCGTCAACATTCATAAATGGCTGGCAGTTGCATTGGCTCCCGGGAAAAGTGAAATTTATATTTATGGAGGCATGAATGATATTCTTTCTTTCGTCATGTGGAAATGTCTTGTAGTCACACAATGCTTAAATGATCAGTTAGGTGCACTATATTTTTTTTTTGTACTGACGTTCGCTCTACTTTTTTTGTGTCTGAGGCATTCAATCGACCAGAAGATTTAAGTCGATTGCAATTAGTGTCAATTCATAAGAATGTTTGTATAAGTTATTAGGGCGATGGGGATAAAATAATAGTTTTTGAATTATAGAACTTTGGCTGGATGATAGATTATGTGACGATAAGTTGGATTTTAATGGATTTAACTAGGGAATAAGATTGAGGTTGACTCAGACAGATATGTTTTGAACATTGGAAAGACTTCAAATGGGTTTGTGAAGACATAATTCGTTTTGATAAGGTTAGCCGCTATTAGCAATGCAATTAATATTCAGAGCTAGTTTTCCATTGTGGTTCTATGCCATACCTCATCAAATATCATCTGCGTGGGTTCTTCATAAATTGCATTTCAAATCTTACGGATAGCTTTGAACGGCAGTTTTGAAATAATCATAGTTACTTTAAAACTACATATATTATCATTGTCACCTTCGTTTGATTTTTTTTTATAAAATAAATAGCTAGTATGCATATGTTTTAGCCTATATTTGTTGTAAGTGACGCATATTGAACCTCGAAAAAGGAGTCCATACACTTACAAATGTGATACCATCTGTTTTCTCTTTCATAAAAGCTTTATCTCAGCCAATTGTAAAATAGTCAAACCAATAATGAATGATATATTTAAGAAAAAAATATTTTTATGGCCTTTGGTTATGATATCCTGGCGGATACAAAGTCACGTAAAGACCTAGAACGCAACGATATCAGTTAGGAAGACCTGAAGCTTAAAGCCAATGTCTATGAAAGGCCCCAGATCTTTTCGAAGTTGCAAGATGTCCTTCGATCTTTGCTCTGCCACGTGCATGACGTCAACCAGCCAGAGCCCTGAGAAGTAGCGCTATCCAATTTTCTCAAGTGCCAGAGAGGGACACATGAGATGTTGAATTGTTTCTGAGACCCCTTTCTACATGTGCCACCGATTAAGAGTCGGAGTTTTTGTTATGTTGCTACAAGACATTGGCCAGTAATGACGCCCTTTACACCCAGTTCAGTCTGGATTGAGTCAAGTAGGGATTTAGTATCTGCAAGATTGTAAGATGATTGTAAGTCCCTCACATGGTTTTGGTCACCCTGCAGGTTTGAGTTGCACGCCATCTGCACATATTGCAGCATATTGGAGTTGATCAACCACTTAAACGTTAATATTTGAATTAGGACATCTGCCTATTCAACTAGGGGATAATTGGCTCCATGTAGCCATCGGTTATCCTACCATCAATACCATTCAGGCCGGGAACCTAGAAGATTCTGACTCTACCTAGCCTTGAGTATTGTAGTAATTGGATTCCCAGAGTGCAGTCGAGTACGCACTTCGATTTATTTGTGTGAGATATTTGTGATTTATATGTGTGTGATATCAGTGCTTTAACCCTAGCTTGACTGTTGATCCTAGCATGTGTATCATCTCATCATCCCAGCGGCTTCTAGTGTCGCCTGGGAAATTCTGTAGTGAGTTGGTAGCTTAATGATTACTTCTTTATTGCGGTCTGCAGAGCAAGTTACAGTATCAATTTTTGCAGGCATTTTGGATCTGTCGGTATAGATCCTAACTGATTCTGCACCCATATGGTGATTCCACTCCTGCCCATCTCCTGCGTTCGCTGATATAGTCATTAGAAGCAAAAAGTGGAGATCAAATAGTCAGTGCATCTTGCGTGCTGTCCAATACTGCTGTTTCCAAAGAATTTTGACTCTCATTCTTTATGTGTGGTAATACATATTGTAGCAGCGCTTCAAACAAAGAGTTCATTTGGAAGAAAATGAAGCAGGACGTTCAACGCAGACGAAGGAGTCGTGGTTAGTGCACCTGTAGTACAAAAGCTATCAGTGGCTGAACTCTATCCACCATGTCAGTCGTAAGCAAAGACTGGCCTTGCAATCGCCGTCTAGATCCAGTACTTTAAAATTGGGCTGAGGCTGATATTTCACATAGCATCCTATTGTTGTGAAAACAAATACTTAGTGCGCGACTGGTGACTCAATAAAGTGCCGCCCAAACTGTTAGGATCTACTTTAGAAATCTTGTTTTTCGTAGTGTGGAACTTAAGTTCAGTTTTGTCGGAGTTCAAGCTAAGGTCCATAGTTTTCGCCCACTCATTTACTAACCTCAGATGATGGACTAGTCAATAGTTTGCGGGAACCTGCATGAGTCTATGATGGTAAAGTCATCGGCATCGACCTCAAATGTGAGTCCGTTGCACTCCAACCTCTTTAAAATTGTAGTTTTCACCAGGTTCCACAAAAGAGGAAATAAAACTACTCCTTGGAATGTGCCTCTGTGAACCTTAAATTTGATATGTATTCCCGCCCATATCACTGATAGCAACCTTTGCTTAAGCGTATTTCTTATCCGGCAGCGTATATCAGGGTGGGTGTTGGTTGCGCGGATACTCCTCATAATCACTGTTGAGCGCACATTATCGAAGATGTCTTTCATTTTCAAAAAGATACCGGAAACATACTACATATTTGTAATGAAGTTCGTTTTTTTATTGGATGAATTATCCTGTGGAGAGTTGTTTAAACACATTTTCTTTTCATTTACGTGTCTCATTTCGATAGGGTGTGAGATCCAATTTTCTCCTTAATGTGGATATCTAAAAGCCTTTCGAATAGTTTGAGGAGAAAAAAAGTCAAGCTAATTTGCCTGTAGATTTGCTAATTTGCCAGGCTAATTTGCCTTTCAGATACGCATGATTGCTTAGAGATAAAAATACAACCATGGTAGTCCTCCAGACTGGAAGTATATAACTAAGAACTAAGCAACATTTGCAAAGTCGTTTAAGCCATTTGTGTCTGCCTAAATATGGCGATGGCAGGCAGATTTCATCCGGACTTGGGGTTTTGAAGGGCTTGAAGGTGTCAATGGCTCAGACTAGTTTCTGCTAGTGCTTTTTGCTAGCCTCGCCTATCCAATCTTTAACCTTTAATAAAATTCTTTTTGGCTTACACGATTTTGTAATGAACTTTTGGTATTGTGTTTCTCACAGTAAACATGTTTCCGCTGAAAAACTTTCACTTGAATTTTTTGGCAAAGACTGTCTCAAATGACAAATCTACTAAAAAATTTTTATAAGGAAAATTTACATGATATATGTAAGTTATCCGAACTTTATACTGCTTAGTAGTTCCTTTTAATAAGTTTTAACTTTTTGGTTCTAGTAAAATTCAATAGTCAAGTAAGTTTGTCCAACTACTACAGGTTTTTGGAGGCTAAAAGAAATTGGTCACAACTTTCTGCGAAATAAATGTATACAAGTGTGCAGTGTTTAGTTCTATAAATTATGACTCCAATGGCCTTACTCCCAGAACTGATAACTTGAAGTTAGTTTTATTTTCGGACCAAGGATTCTTCATAGAGCAAGATTTAGGCAAGTTTGTAATATTTTTATGTTCGTTTTCGAAATTTGACCAAAGGCTGTACTTCAGTATAATAGTGCCAATCTTAGTATTTGTGGCCAAATTAGTACTCGATTTTTGATTTTAGTTTTTTTTTTGTTTTCATCATCGGAATAAGGATTGAAAGATTAGGTCGCTCTATATGTGCCGTTCAAGTCAACCTGTCGTCAAGTATGCCGGAGTTCGCTGCTAGTCTATTTAATGCCCATCAACAGTTCGTTTTTGTGATGATTGTTATCTGTAGTGTGTGATAAAAATCGCCATGGTTTTGTCAATGTGTATCTTGATCTTCTTCTTCTGGAACGATTCCAAAATCGTGTCTAGGGGTTGAAGTAACGAAATCTGCAAGCCTGGTCGAATGGAAGATACAAGTGTCACCCGCAAATAGTGATTCTTTGACAATGGGAAATCTGAAAATGTTTGCTCTGTATTAATTATGGAATATTGCTGATAAAGGTGATCTTTCTGGAATATCAGCCTCCATATACAGACAAGGAATATAATTTATTTTGTGCTCATACATTATGTATATCCCCCTGTAGAAACGATTCGATCAGTTGAAAAAAATGAATATGTAATGTGTGAGTTTAAATATAAGTTCTGAATGTCAGAATTTGGCCAAGGCCTTGGCTGCGTCAAACGTAACCGAGTCTGATGACTTAATTCGATTAATTCCTGTTTGGGTGTAATGGACCACTCTTGGTTGATAGTAGAAAGAAGTCTTAAATAGTTTCCATTTTTTTAAAAGTGAGACCTTCGTCTGCTTTAGGCAAGACTATAATAGTGGCTACTTTCCACGTTTCTGGATACTTTGAGATAACATTTATGGTATCTGTTAGTCTATGTAAAATGTTATCAGGTCAGTGTAGTAGGCGAAGTTTGCTAATATTGTCTATTCGAGGCGATTTGTGTCTGTTGATTCTTTTCATTAAGTACGTCATCTCATCTAGACTAGAGATGGGTTGTATTGTATCAGCCTATTACTTTGTCATTGAAACACGAAAATGATACCAACCAAATCTATCACGTATTTCATTTGCGCCTAGCTAAATAAAAGTCAATTACAAGCTACAATATTTGCAGTCTTGATGTACGTGCAATTCGTATGACGTGGTTGTTGGTAAAATACCCGACCCGCAAGCGTACCGCCGACCGATTTGGGTAGTGCGGTTCTGTGAATACTAGTTTACTCACCAACTTTTCCGTTCAAAAAGTTTCAGTGACAAAAGCAGCAGTATCAACTTGTACCTCATAAAGAAAATTCTTGTCACAGTTGTACCATAATGTATAGAGTATAGACATACAATTCGAATGGATGGATCTATTTGAGGGCGCGGTTGTATGCATGATAGAAAAAAACACATTCCGCAAGCTTAATTTGATTTATTAACATTTTACGTACCATGAATTTCCGTTTACGGTAAGTAACGCGTCGTGCGATTGGTTCATGCGTATTTGTCATACAAAGTATCAATGACCAAAAATATCAGGTAAAAGTATCAGTGACAAAGAAGTTACAGTACCAACTTGTACTTGATGCAGATTTATTTTGTCACAACCAAACTCTAATCTAGACTGAACAATCGCAATGTCTCTGCCTCCAAAAAATCAGAGTCGAGGATCTTTCTGGCTACGCTTTCAATGACCTTATTATCGTCTAGCTCATCTCTGATGCGATGTTTTACAGAAACTGCAGCTCCAAAGTATGGTCTTAGGTCTCCGTTTTCCTATCAATACCATATTTTAGGCTCTGAGAACACTTGAATGCGTGGTATTGTTACTTTGTTCCTTGACCTGAAATACTTCGCTTACCGTCACAGGGTACTGCACCAAACCCGATACTCTGAATTAGGTTCCTACATTATATGTTTTGATGCTCTTGAATTTTTCTGCGATTGCAATCAGTAAACCGACTGTCTTTCCGTTTGAATCAAGTGTCACCTTTGCCTTTAACTCTTTTTCGGATTGGATTTCTCCTCCGTATAAGTGACTTTATTGACTTAGAGAGCTCTCAAGGGCTGTAATTATCCTTTACCAAAACAGGTCGCTGCCTTTTTCAGATGCTACTCGTCTGGTTACTTTAGCTAATGCTACCGGAAAGCTTCTGAGTTGGTAATGTTCTTTCGCCTTGATAGGTGGCGTTATAAATGTCAATGCAGAAGAGTACAGGCTTATGGTCGAAATATGACATTCATATGCTTGTTCTTGTGAACCTTAGAGCTTTGCAGTTAAGCTGAAATCAGATATTTAATCCTGATTCTGTTTTTTTTCAATTCCATCCCAATCTTACAGTACTGCAATATATTTTCATTGTAATTCAGAAATCTTCCCCGGCTGCTTTCACTTTTCCTCTTCCTCTTGTTGCTTTTTTTTTATGTTTCTTCTCTTACCAAATAGTTTTCTATCTGCAATAATCATTTTTTATCACTCAATATTGTTTTTTAAAAAAAACTTTTCAGAATGCTTAATTCCTTAAATGATTAGAAATGGTTATTTGTTCTGAAGTTGAGTGCCTTAAAACTCTTTAGCTATGGGTTCGACCGTAATTTACTTGAATCACTGTCTTTTTGGTTTGAAACACAATCTTATTACGTTATATTTGGTAAAAACATCTATAATTCAAAAATTTTATAACCACATTTGATCCTTAAAAAGCAATGTGGGTACAAAAATAACTATTTAAGCTTCCCTAATTGTTGGTTTATTTTACATTTTTCAGAAGTATTGAACTATATATGTACGTATAATCTTGTTTCCAAACTTTTTTCAGTTTTCTTGCATATTACCTCTTAAATGTGAGTTAGATGTCCAATGACAGATACTTTATAATAGCATACAAGTTGAGTTAAAAAGGACGTAAATTTATTTTGTTCTCTTTCAGATTCACAGATTTTTTACATGATTCAGATCTAATTATTCTTTGCTATTTCTTTTTCAATTCCACATCTCCAATTCCACCATAGTTGAAACTTTATGTATATGTCAATCAACCTTCAAAAACTTGAAAGTGATAAATCAACTTAGCAAGAATTAGTAGTATGCAATGTGGAATTAAAAGCAGTTAGCGCACTTTGCATTTTCGGACACCTAGCAAATGATAAGCCGGAAGCTGATTCTAAAGCTGAAGTACAAGGTAGATGTGATAAGGCATCAAAACTGTGTGTACGCACAATTTGTAGTGGTTAAATTGTGTTAACTGTAAGCCGGATTTTGCCGCCCAAAAGCTTTTATAATGAGTTTTTCGATTTTTGTCATATTAGTGCAGTTGATACAAATCATTTTTACTATTTTTCGTGTTATTCACGAAGCTAAAGTGAGTATTGAATTTAAGAAGAGCTTAGTATAAAACCGCAGATGCCAATCTTCAGTTTATGCTATCAAAGATACACTTTGAAATTTGATACAATCACGTGCAGTGATTGAAAAAATCATTTCGTGCATGACAAACTCAAAACTGCAAGTTTAATGCGGGGTTTTTCACGAATCCCATGTAATTTCATCTCCACAGTAAATAAACTACCAAAATATCCAAAAACCCAAGCTCTAACCTAACCTATTTGCCGCTTTCGATGTAATCTATAATGACGTGTGCAATCATTTTTCCACCATGATTCATAAAATGCAATGAATTCTGCTTCGTAATTCAAGACGGCCGCATCGAGATAACAGCCTGATGTAACACGACGATATAATTGAAATGTTAAAAAGTGCATTGCCGTTACGAATCTAACGTAATTCATTTGAATACGGGCACGCTGTAACGTTTTGGGAAAAGTGAAGTCATGTAACATAAGGCTATTAAAGATAAATGCATAGTAAGTTTGTTGCATAAAGAAAAAGTAGCCACTCTCAGATTCTATGTATATATTACATAAGTACGTGCATAGGCCGCCGTTCGATAAATCTAAATGTACATCGAATTCGTTATGAAGATATCACGATCAGATAATCTTGAAAAGTTTTATCGCTGTAATAATCAATTATAGTAATAAATCACTGTAAATTACTGTAACTTTTGGTGAAAATCAAAATTGAGTGATAGCAACAATATAATGATTTATCATTAGTTTGGATCTTGACAGAAATTTACTAGCATTTTAAAGAGATTGTTGGTTGGTCGATGGTAAGTCGAGAACTTGCTTATCATTCTGCTTTATTTCTTTTGGTCGTGAAATCTTTGAATTTGGATAACAATAAAATAAAACTATTTCATTCATTTGCCTGTCATTGTACTGAAATCGTATTGTTATCAATAAAAAATTCAAAGCAATATTGTTTGTATGCCAATTTTTATTTTCATTTTGAAATTTGCATAGAAGTTTCACTTATCTTTTGAAGCAATCTTCGTTGGGTTGACTTCCAAAGAAATTAGCAGCCACCCATAAACTTCAACTCGAATCAAACGCAATTAAATTTTCGCATTCATTACACAAACGTACTTTTCTACAAAATTTATTCAGCGAAAGCCCATTCATTTTTCACCTAGATCATACACAATTCAATTCCATTTCCAGCCTAAACGAATTTATGGCTTCCATATGTCGGAAAGAGAAACTCTAAATATATATGTACGTGTTCTTCGAGCATGTAGCTCCACTACATTATATGATATAGGCGTGTGCATAACAACCAGCAGAATACAGTACACTATTAGATAGATATCCAGGTGAAAAATGACAAACAACAGGTAATATAAACGTCAATTTGTATCTGAGCACTACCTCTCTAACGCAAAACCGATATTTATAAATTTTAATTGAGTTCGCAGCTAGCGTACGTACACCTTCCGCACATGCATACGAATAGTCGTACAAAATGTAAATGTGCTCCATACGCGCCTACTGCACTCCACGTATGTAGGTGCATAAGTATGCATTCATTATCATAGTCGCGTCATCATGTATGCAATTCGCGACCTGGAAAACTAGTTCACAGTAAGTTGCTTGATCCATTACGCCAGCAGATAGATGCATGATGGAGTGTTGTGGCTGCCGAGAAGGGTAACAAACATATGTGTGTGGTTCACCGAAGCCAATTGTGAAGTTTTGAGTTCATCGACGCAATTGCATGAATGCGCTCCATAAAAGATTATGTTTAGCATAAAGTCCATGTTTAGTTCAGTCAGTTTGCGTTTGATATCTTTTGAGAAATATGCACGACATGATCCATCCATGTTACGAATCGAATGTGTAATAGATAAATTGCGGTCTCGTACAGGTCTCGGTTTGGTGATGTGAAGAAGGAAAAAGAAATTATGATTGTAGGAAGTTAGCTATGGAAATAGATTAGTATAAATGATGTTGATCTTGATAAAATTATTGAATAGATGTGGAGATACTGTGGTTCAGAAAGTGGTATGACGCCGAATATAGGTTGCCCTAATGTGCGTTTTTTGTAAAATATATTTAAGGAAAATAGTTTGCACTTTGTAAGCAACATGGCAAGTATTTCCATTGGAATTCTAAGTTTGTAATGCACTTTGATAATAGACTCACTACTAAACATTAGTTTTGATTGATGTGGTTGACAATGCTTCCTTTCGATGTCGGATAGTTGAAATATCCAAAGCTCTTTGCCAGAAGCATATCGGGTTTTTGTCGACTCAAACCACCGCACCTGATGGAAATGGATCACACTTCAGCTGCTTGCTACTTCCGACAGTTTGCGATTGATATTTTTCAGTGCTGTTTCAACGGCATACTACGCAGTTTATGATTCCAGCATATGGTCTACGATATATTCCGCTGATATCTTTGTACCTTTTCAAGGCTTCTTCTGCTTGTTTCAAAACACTGTGCTTCCTGGTGTCATATAGCATAATTGGTAGGAAGCTAGAACTTGAAGCACAATAAGAGGGAATTCTAAAATTTCCCCAAAGTTTATGCAACTTATTGAAACAAAAATACGCTCAAGATGATACAAAAAATGAACCAATGAAAGCACCAACACGTCTGATTCTAGAACTCCCTTGTCGTGGCCACCGGATGTGAAATAACTCCTCAAAAGATTTAGGAATGTTGTGCGCTTCAAATCATACAGATTAAGTGTGGGAACAACCACACTCCAAAATTGATTCAACGGGAATAAACCCGGCAATTAGAGCGGAACCACGATTTGCGGATTCTCTTATGGAAAGTGCGCCCCGTCTATAGATCGAATGCTGCAAGATAGTTACCAATGCTCTTTCCAAAGATCGTGCTGGTATAACAGACTTACTACAAAGACTTGCTACTGAAACTGCCATTCGAAGCATGAATCCTGTGAGCATCGGTGGAGCAAACCCTTGATGCCCAAATTTGATGTAAAAAAGATTGTCCTGGGTGATTGTCCTGGGTGGAAATAAGAAAAGAGTGCACTTTAGCTACCTGTTAAACGTATGAACATACCAGGGAGCTAATATATAAAATACCTACCGTCACACGATCAACAAACCGCATACAGGCAAAAAAATAACACAGATAACCTATAAGATTCTACAAGTAACACTCGAAATTTCTACAAATCAGCAGTGTCGCAATGGTTGATGATCTGAGTAGTCCCGAATTTGAAACTCATATGAACGACGTCTGGCGACACTACAAAAACTTTATAATTTTTACGGCCACAAAGATCTTAGTTACCAATGGCAGAAAAGGTCCGAAAGATTAGTTTGACGGCGACTGCAAGCTGAAGCTAGCTACTGAACAGATGAATATTACGCACCGAGTAATGCAGTAGGCTCAAAGAACGCTGGTAGAGACTTATCGCGATATCGAAATAGTCTTGAAACAGGTTCACCGAGCCAAAAACAGAACCTGTGAAGGAAAATTGATTCGCGAAGTCGAGCAATAAAGGGTGGGCTATCTAATGGTTTCTTTTTAAATCATGGAATATTTTGACACTGGAAGCTGTTTTCCGTTCGAAATCTTAACAGAAAGTCAGTATCATACCTCCGCGGAACGAAATGACCCGCTTTACGCTGGAACAACGTTGGGAAATATTGCAAACTTATTTCCAAAGTGAGTGCGGTGTAGCCCAAACAGTGCGTTTTTTGAAAATTAGTTTTGGCGGAAATGAAGCACCCACCATCCCTGCTGAAAAAGTTCATGAGGCTGGCATGCTAGTGGACAACACACATGGCTCGTACGGTGCGCACAGATGAGAATGTGGCTGCTATACCCGAGTGTGTGAGACTCACTCCACGAACATCAACTCGCCGTCAATCTCAACAGCTCAACATTTCACGCACTAGCCTGAGGAGAATTCCGCACAAAGATCTCGGATTATTTGCTTACAAGGTCCAATTGACCCAGCAATTGAAGGCGTGTGATCATCCGCTTCGTTATCGCTTCGCAATTTGGGCCTTAGAGCAGCTTGAATTGGACAACGATTTTGGGCGAAAAATCATCTTTATCACGGCGGCTACGTTAATAAACAAAATTGCCGCATCTGGGGCTCGGAAAACCCGCACGTTATTGTCGAGAAGCTAATGCATCAACAGAGGTGATAGTTTGGTGCGGATTGTGGGGTGGGGACATCGAAAATGAGGCTGGGAACAACGTTTCGGTCAACGGTGAATCTTACAGTGCCATGTTATCCGAATTTTTTTTACTAAAATCGAAGACATGGATTTGGAAGTTCTCTGGTTCATGCAGGATGGTGCGCCAAATTCCCAAATTGTGTTATCAGCCGTCTTGGCGATGTCAATTGGCCGCCTCGGAGCTGCGATTTGACCCCTTTGGACTTTTTTTATGGGGAACCGTAAAAAACCGACGTTATGTCAACAATCCAGAAACAATTCATGCACCAAGCAATCCGTGAGCTACAGCTAGGGACACGATGAAAGTACTGATATTAGTACGGTATCGATACTTTCGTTTGATACCAAGTAAAATTTTACTTGAATCGAAACTGTTCGATATTTTACTCATATCAATACTTTGATGGTGGTATCGTATCGACATATGAATGAAAAAATTTCACATGGAAACCAACCCATCTTTCCAAACTGAGCTACGGACTACGCGACAGCTATACCTATAATGTAAAACAAATGAACTATTTTAAGTTCAAAAAATCTTTCAATCATACACTATCCAAACAGTTTATATTGAAAGAGTAATGTTAGGGGTATTTCACGTGAAGCGGACAACGAAAAAAAGTCGAGGTTCTGGATTTCGTTCATATTGTGTAGAAGATATGAATGTGGATGCACAAGTTTTTGTTTCTATGAGGTTTAGCTGTCGAACTATGGGCTTCTGAAAAATGGATGACATTGATGAAAGGCTTTTTTGGAAGCGATTTCTAGTATTCAAAAAACAACCTTAAAAACATAAAAAATACTGATTGTTGTAGAAAATTAGCTGTTCTTTTTAATTTTGAAATTAGATTTGAAAACGGGAATTAAAAATTTGTGTGAAACCGGACGTAACAATGTCAACTCCTTTTTTCGAATAATTTGGACCAAGTTAATTTTGTTTATTTTTGTAAGTATTCTTATTTTGTCATAAAAGCTTCAGAATGGGATGGCCAGTAGTTTAAGAAGTAGGTGAATTTTAATACATGCAAGTCGCATGGGGCGTGGTACCGAGAGCTTGCTTACAACTTCTAGTTGGCTTAAAAACAAAAATTGATATCGAAATAGGATTAGTAGCGCCATCTTTTAGTTGAAAAAGGTTTTATTTTCTTATAAAATCCTATTTAATATACATAATGCCCATATAACCATTTCGAATTTCCGTTATTTTTTGAGTTATTGTTCAGCGCTTGCAGTGACGATTACTTTCGTTATTAATTTAAAGAGTCTTAATTGTATGTATTATGTCTCCGTGTGGCTTTCGATGTTTCAATCCTTTCGATTTGAAATTTCATCGGAAGGTTAAAAACCTAAGAAAAATTCCAAGAATATTAGCAGAAAAGTGGAGATATTCATCTTATATGAACGTATATGGAAGCCGCAGAAAAAAATGGTCGTAGAAACACTTCCAGTAATAAACAAAAGGACCAGTTTAAGAAACGAGAATAAAATTGTAAAAATTGTGAAATAAATTCATTTTCCATAAGCAAGTAGTTTTTTTCCATTAAGTAAAATTTTTAATATTTTATTTTCTTTATGTAAATGATATAAGTGATATATAATGTTTTGTTTTCACACTCACTAGCTGTCCTAATGAAGCTCCCGGTATCACGCTTCATACGACTTATGTATATTAAAATTCACCTACCTCTTAAACTACTGGCTATCCTTTTCTAAAACTTTTATTATGATAAAATAAGAATACTTTAAGCTTTGTTTTTTTACAAAAATAAACAAAATTAACCTGGTCCAAATTATTCAAAAAACGAGTTGACATTGTTACTTCCGGTTTCATACAAATTTTTAATTTCAGTTTTCAAAATTTCAAAATTAAAAAGAACAGTTAATTTTCTACACCAGTCAGTATTTTTGATGTTTTTTCGATTTTTTTTGAATCCTAGAATCCGCTTCCGAAAAAACCTTTAATCAATTTCGTCCATTTTTCTCAAAAGCCCATGACTCGGCAACTAAACCTCATAGAAACCAAAAATTGTGTATCCACGTTCTTATTTTCTGGAAGTACCATTATGTGCAATATGAACTAAATCAAGAACCTCGACTTTTTTTCACAGTCCGCTTCACGGGAAATGCCCCGTAAAACAAATTAAATATTTAATAACGCAATATTTAAGTTTTTTGTATATATGTATATTATATTGAAAAAAAGAGAAAAGTTGCTAATGTTGTAATATATATTTAAATGATTAGGTAAGAAAAGGCAAAGACTAGGAGCAATTCTATTCTCTGTATTATTTAATTTGTATACTGTCCATATATATAAAAAGGCTAAAAAATTATGAATGCGTTTTTTAATAGAAACCTTTTGCAGCGAAATAAATCAAATTCAGCAAATGTTCTTCGATTAATTTTCACATTTACATAGCTAATCATGAGACTCTCCATCACTCATTTTAAATGAAGTAGTGGTATTCAGTGGAGCAAGTGAAGCATACGATTCGATTGAATATCTGATGAGTGCGGCGGCCATTGACAACTGTTGCAATATGAATAGGTGCATTAGTTTTTTTGGAAAGTTACAGAAATAGTGTGCTCCTAATTTCTAATTTTTGCAGCAAGCCTTTCATTGCCACCAGGTCAATGATTCCTTAACAAGATATGGCACCCCATACTATAATACTTCCTTTTCTTGCGTGGGGCCCGTCTAGATTTCTGCCCGGCTGGTGTTCTTAAAGACTTTGAACCTCGCTGAAAACGCATCATAGTGGCTGTGAGTAAAAAATACAAGTTAATGAATACAAGCCTATCTCCTGATAAAGGAAATCTTCGCTCTTCTTCCGGCAGCCAGAATACAGAATAGTATCGCCAACTTTTTTGCCTTCATTCTTGGAAAAAGCCTTTCTTGAACAAAGCCACGGAACAGCACCAGACCAGTTCCCGGCCCTATCATTATAATTGGAATCTCTGGCTTCGTTGGAAGTCTAAACTGACTCTTGCAAATGAAAATAGGCATATTAAGTATCATATGATACTTACTCATATCAGTACTGCCGCAATGAGTACGGTACTTATATCAATACTTGGTTGTGATACTACTTGAAAGTAAAAGTATCGATACTTTCTTTCGATATCGTGTCCCTAGCTACAGCCCGAAACCATCAACAAGGTCTTGGAAAATTGGAGTGACTGCGAAGCCAGCCGAGGCAGCCACTTAAACGAAATTGTGTTCCATCATTAATGGGAATGTTTACTCTTTCTAATAAAGCCATAATACATGGAAACAATTTAATTTTGTTCATTTTATTGCTTTTTTAAAAAGAAACTTGTATTTAAAAGGGACCAACTGCACCAGGTGCGAAATTTTTACACGCAAGTGAGCAGGACAAGACAATACAAATCGCTTCCCAGTTTGCAAAAATAAGAAGGAAAATCTTGATTTTGACCAGAATACAGCGCGCTTCTTACTGGAGCGATAGGCTCAGTATTTTTATTAATTGCTAAACAACTAAGAAGGCGATCAGATAGAGGCTTCGTTAATTAATTACGGACGATAGCTGAAACAGCTCAAAAATCAATAAAATTATGCCTGACAAATGACATGAATGATCTATCCCATACACAAGGAGAAAGACGCCACCGAGTGCAGCAATTATAGGGGTATCACACTGCTGAAATTGTTTAAATGTTTCTACTGCTTCTATTCTTTCTTTATTCTTATTGTCGACTACATGATAAACATCCTCTTTGCTAGTTTTGAATTTGACTGCACGCTTTTTAAAATATCAAAACAACAATCGACCGAATAGTGCCGGAAAAAGCCTTTGAAGAAAAACCAATGTTGTGTAAAATGACTCTAAATTATCGAAATTTGTAAAATTATCTCGAAAAAGACACGTTTATTACAAGCCAACATTTTTAGACTTCAATTAAAGTGATACTTGATTCCAATAGAATCATGTTGTCATGTAAAATCGTCAGTATAAAAGCAGAATACTTCAGTAATTCTATCGTTTTTGCCAGAGTCTAATCAAATTCAGATGAGCTTACCTTTCGTGAAGTTTTCTTATAAACTTAAAACAATAAAGTACTTAAATTTTCTCCAACTGAGTTTATGTAAAACAAGGTTGTCAGAATAAAGAATAGCTCTACATGTAATTAAGCCATATGCTTCGTCAGAGCGATTTCAGACATTATAATTCACTTAGGAAAAGAGTAGGTGATGCAACAGACCCTTGTGACTCGCCGTCCATAAAGATTTGATGTTTAATTAACGTTCTGTCGAAGTAACTCAAAAAGATTTGCTGTAAAAGCCAAGTTCAATTGTTCCAATGAGTTTAGTGGCAGGGTTGTTGCTAATACTGGCTAGAGGTCAGATTCTGGCAAGAAGTTTTGAAATATAGAGTCAGTTGAAAATAATAGATATTCTAATTTAATCACTCTGTGATAGACGTCATCGAATTTCTGGTGAAACTATTTGAAACTATAGCCCGTTCAGTGTTAGGATCGTTTGCATGGCAACAGCGCTTTAACTGGAAGCTCGAAACTTCAAAGAGCAAGTTCAAAATTGTCCAATTACGGTCAAGGTCATAGAAAGCTCATTAATAATCGCAGATTATTTTAAAATTCAAACCTGCTATTTCTATTGGTTCCATCAGGAGAGATATCTCCTGATGGAACCAAGATACCGAAAAAGAGCTAATGTTTACATCGCTGAGCAGTAACAATATGATAAAATAATAGTTGAATTACAAATAATCATCCTGAAAAATATTCCGAGCCAACTATGATTAACATTCTCGAAGAGCAAAAACTATTTACAATTATTATTTTTCAGATTCTGCAAAATCAAAACCATCCAGTCATTAAAAGAAGAAATTAAAAAATTACAACCCGCATTACCTACTTCGCAACAAATCTGACCACTTAAACTTCAAACCATAATTTTATTTTCCGCCGATTTCTAATCTCAACGACTTAAAATTATGCTCAATGCAAGAATTACAGCATAACTTAGCTACTATAAAACTAAATTAACTAAACAACGGGTCAGTCCATTAAAATTTTAATGCGTTACGTAATTCAGACTTTTTTTAGCTGTAACTAGGAAAAGATATAAGATCTGCAAAAGAATGAAATAAAGCCTACATAAAAGCATTAAGCCTGTTTACAATTGTCGAACTAACAATCGTATATAATTACTCTTTTTTCTGGTACGTTACAATTATGTATGCATGATACCTGCAGCTATGTTTTTGAGCTGATATGACGTAATGATTACGTCAGACTAATTATAAATGATTCAGTTTTTGGATATAGCTAGCGTAAATTGAGATTTTGGTTTGTTACATAGCAGATTTCTTGCAAGAAGCCGGTTTGACTAGTTTTCAATTTTCTATAGCAGTTTTTTTGAGTTTTAAGCTAAGTTTAAATTAGTACACTATGTACAAGACAATATCTACGATTTCGGGAAAAAGAAGTCAAGGACTTCTAAGTATCTGAGCTGGTTAAAATGGTGGTCAAAAAAAAAACGCTTAGATTGATTTTTTTTCTTTCTTGATTGAAACAAATATTTTCCATATTGAAAGGAACTTTTAAAACAACTATTAATAGTTAGTCAAGGGGTATATGTTTTTTTTTACATCTTGCCAAAAACTAAGTTAAAATTAAAACTCAGCAATTCATCTTTCAAATAGCAATTTTATTTGATTGAAAAACAAAATTTCGATTTCTCGGGCATTATGCAATTTATAACCTAATGCAGATTCACTAAAGTTGTTAATAAAACACAATCTCGACAATTTATAATAGCAATTCAATACCATAAATTGTATACCACAAATCCGCCTGTGACGTGAAACCAATTAGCACCAACATAACAAAGTACACAAAACTTTTCTTTAAAAAAAAAAAAGGTTGATAGGCAGTAGGTTGTACTGTATGTCATACCATATGAGAATCACAATTAATAAGAATTCAAAGAAATCATAGCGTTACCTGCAATTAAAACCTAAACAGTGCTGCAAAAACCCGTAAATTCACACCTCTGGTGTTATTGGCTGCTTGGTCTCTCGGAATGTCAAATACTGCACCGCGTGTAGGCTTGGATGATTCCAATGCACCATACGTTCACTCCATTCAATAGTGGGTTTTTTTTGTCTGATAAGACTATATGTAACATCAAACCGAGACGGAGGTTTGAAATATGGCATGATCGAGTACATGTCGAGAAGATGTATCTAATTAATATCATTTATTATGGTCATACTGTTGAGATAGAAACAAGAAAACTAAACAATCTAGCCAACATCTTCCCGCCAACTAGTTGATGGAACTAGACTATGACTAAGTTTGTTCATACTAGTGCTGAACGAGTTGTGGAGTGGTGGAGTGATGATGGAATATGTGATCGATGATCATATGTGTGCGGTGCAATGACACCCATTCGAGCTTTCAAAACACCAAACTGTAAATGAAGTTAATGCCTTGTTAGGTGTTGTGTAGTTGAGTTTGCAGATTAAGCGAGCTGTTGACTGATTGCAAGTTTTTTTTTGTGCAAAATATGGTTAAGAGATTAGTGAACTCAAGGACTTGTTGATTTTTCGATAAGATTGCTAGTTGCGGATAGCTTGATGGCTTGATAGCTTTGATTTCGGTCAGAATGATGGATGGCGAGCGATAATAATTAACATGTTTCACCTTTGTTGTTGTTTATTTTGTTTCTAGAAAAAGTAGGTTATGTATTTTGATGTAGCAAAATTTGCTGCATTAGCTTCACTGATAAGTAAGGTGATAATCAGTTTTATGCCAATTTATTCTCTTATTGTCAAGTTCCTTTAGAAGTTGAGAACTTAATGAGTTGTCTCGATTCTAGGTCTAGTTGTGGCTCTGACGGTATTCCAAACATACTAGCCAAGTCACTATCTTCTTCACTTTGTGTACCCTTGTCGATAATATTTAACCTCAGCATCGCAACTGGCGTTTTTCCTTTCTTATGGAAATCTGCCAATATTTTCCCTATACTTAAAACCGGTAACCCCGCTTACATCTCGAATTACCGCCCTATATCGCTTTTGCCTTGCTTCAGTAAACTACTAGAAAAAGTTGTCTACAACAGAGTATATCCTCTATTTGTGCCTTTCCTCGCCACCGAGCAACATGGATTTGTCAAAGGCAAATCTACTGTTACTAATTTGCTATCGTTCACCAACACTGTTGCCTCCGCCATTGATCAGCAAAGACAGGTGGATGTTCTTTACACAGATTTCTCCAAGGCGTTTGACTCTGTCAACCATGAGCTTCTTCTGTTGAAATTAGAGAAATATGGTTTTCATGGTCCGCTGCTTTCCTGGTTTTCTACTTACATTCATGAGCGTACTTGTGTTTTTACCGTGAATTCCTGTTCGTCTACTCCCTTCTATCCCTCCTCAGGTGTTCCACAGGGTTCGATCCTTGGCCCCTTATTATTCTTAATTTTCATTAATGATCTCCCGGGTCTGCTAAACTCTTTTTCTCTTCTATACGCAGACGATCTAAAAATATTCAGAGTAATCGATACATTCGGAGACTGCTTACAGCTTCAGAATGACCTGCTCACTCTTATCAACTGGTGTAATGCAAATCATCTTACTTTGAATGTTTTAAAATATCGCCAAATGTCATTCACGCGTAAAATTTACCCACTAGTATTTTCTTACTACGTTTCTGGGGCCTCTCTCGAAGTCGTTTTAAATTTTAAAGACCTCGGAGTAATTTTTGACTCTAAACTTTTATTTGATAAACATATCTTGCACATAACCTCCAAAGCGTCCAGACTTTCGGGTTTTATACTGAGATCTTCTAAATATTTTACTGATATCTCTCCTTGTGTACACTTGTTTGTCTCCTTTGTCCGCAGTATCCTCGAATACTGTTGTCAAATTTGGTGTCCACATTTTCAATATTTGATTGATGCGGTTGAATCTGTATAACGCAGGTTCACCCGCTCTCTTCTTTTCAAATTCAATTTTGCTTACTTTGGGTATAGTGCGAGACTTACCATGCTGCAAATACCATCCCTGTAATCTCGCAAATTTTTTCTCGATGAATGCCTTCTGTTCAAACTGCACCGTCAACTTGTCCCATCTGACCTCTGCAACCAAGTTTCCGTTCGAGTTACGGATCGGTCAAATAGATCCACGTTAATGTTTAACGTTCCTTTTGCGCGGACTGACACGTACTACTTTTCACCGCTGTTACGTATACCTAGGCAGCATAATGCACTCGGACTAGGTTCTCTGCCACCGACCTTGTCACGTTTCAAAATCATTTTAAAGGATAAAGTCGTTACTTTTTCTATTTAATACGTTTTTATCTTTTTTCCTTGCTCATATGATACATGAATTTTAATTTTGATTTTCTTAACTGGCTTTCGATATTCTGTTTGTTCTATATATATGCTTACATTTTTTTCTCTTTTTCAATGTAGTTTTTTTTTTCTTATTTTTCTTAATTTTGAATTTATTCATTTTCACCTTGACTTTGTTTATGATATTTGATCTTTTTATTATTATTATTTTGTACTCTCTATTTTACATTCATTCAATAGTAGATTTTGTGTATATATTATATGTTTCTATATTCAGTTATTGGATTTTTATCTGTTGAATATGTAAATAAATAAATAAATAAATAGAGGCTAAAGCCGACTATGGTATGGACTACTTATGAAAATTGAACATCAAGAATAAAATCTTTAATCTCAGCCTATCTAATTGTCTTAAAACCTCCTGTGTAACTTACTCGATATCGCTAGTGCTGAAAAAAAGCACTCAAAGCTATTTTCAGCACTTAAAACTACCTTGAAATCTACAAACAAAAATATCTTAATTGCAGTTTAGCTTCGGAAAATAAGTTAGAAAAAAATTGTTAACAAAGCACAAGACCTCGAATCTAAAAAAATCATACCAGCAACCTTAAAATATCAAGTGTATGTTAATATTTGTTTTAAAACAGTAAAATTTTACTTCTTTACTTTTTACTTATTTCATGTCGAATTTAGTTATCTTGCCCCATAATAGAAACTAAAACATAGATTTTCCCTAATAGTTCTCTGGAGCCAATCGCGCCTCGAAACGATCAAAAATCTAGATACGAATTCCATTATAATGTCTGCATTATTTACGGTGAGTTTTACTCACCAAAATTTTGCAGCGAAAACAAACAAGACGCATTCGTCAACAATTTTTACAATTGTGGTTATTATCACACTGCCAACAACAAAAAATGTCCTATTTTCCAAATGCTGAAAAAAATGATTTCACATCAAAGTCATGATCAACAAGTCTTGAATCGCGCATCTATCAGACCAATTTCTCAGCCAGAAATTCTTGCATCTTACTGTCAAGTAATTTTACGATGCAATCAAATTAAATTTACACGTTCTTACCTAATCCACTACTCAAAAAAATACATCCACAGCTTTCGGCAATCCTGCCAACGCTATCACAAAATATGAATGGTTTCATGATGACTGTTGGTAACAACTTTGGGCAAGATATGATAAAAACCAAAATATGATATTTGGATTTCTTATGAACACCAAACGAATTCGTTTGTAATTAACTTGTTGCTCAGCCTTGCGGAAAAATTTCCTACTTCGCTTCTAACTATGAGATTGATGTCTTTTTTATATTAAAGACACATTTCACGCAGAAAAACATCAAGTTTAATATCAAATTTTACGACATCAAACATCCAGCCGAGAAGGCTAAAGGAGGATCAACTATAGTCATGAACCATAAATTGCTTAACTATCCTTTGGAAAGGGTCTGCGAAGACAAAATTTAGGCAACATGATTGTATATAAGGAATTTGTTATTTCATCTATCTACTACCCGCCGAAATACAAAATACCTAAGGTGAAATTCGACAACTTTTTTTCATCGCTGAGAAATAAGTTCTTTGTAGGAGTTGACTTGAATGCTAAACTTACGTTTCGGAGCTCTCGATTCATTACTACCAGATGTAAGGAGCTGCACGAAACTGTCCAAACTTTCGACTTGAGTTTTGTTTCAACTAGCCAACCACATAAGCTGGATTTTTCTTCGTCGATTTGATTTCTAATGCAGAAAAAAGAGGGAAACAAAATGGCAACTACACAGATCGCATGCAACAAATCCTGAACTTAACAAAGCTTGTAGGGTAATTAAGTCAGCGTTAACAGAATACAATGATCTAAAACGTCAATCGTTCTTTGAGGAACTCACTACCACCGAAAATACTGTTTTCCATAAAGGAAGCCCCATTGAGAACTGCCAATAAAAGCTGGTCCAGAATCGACGAAGAAAAAATTGCGTTCACAGTTCAAGCAATTCTCCACACCTCTCATTGTATTACAACAAGACTTACTTTCGAAATTCAATTTTCAGGACACACAGCCCATTAAAACTTCGGGCTAGTCAGGTCCAAAACATCATGGAGGAAATGTGCTCCTAAAAATTTCTAGGTATGTACTAATTTCATCACCAATGTCATGCTCAAGCAGTTACTTTTACTTACATTTTGCTTTCATACCTCTTCAATGCTTTTTTTCAATATCAGTGCATAGAAAACTGCCGTATCTCCCAGGTGCATAGAAAACTACCGTATTTAAAATGACCCCCAAACTGGTCAAAAACACGTCTCAAGTGAAATCATATAGATCTATTAGCCGGTTTTTTAGCGTCTCCAAAATACTCGAAAAGGTTTTTTAGAAAAAAACATGCTCCCAATATTCAGCAATGCAAGCCAGATCCGTGAACACCAATTTGAATTCCAACGGCAACATGATACTATTCAGCAAGCTCATAGAACTATGTCAGACACCAAAATAGCATTCGAAAATAAGAAGTACTGTAATGTAAATCAACCCTGTCTGACACTAAAGGTTAATCTGCAAACTTAAGCTAATGCTTGTTTCATGATGTTCCTTCATTTTACCTAACCGATCGCACATTCCAGTGGTTTGTTTCTATTACCTGCAAATGGAGAATATCTCCACTACAATTCTCTATTTGCCGCCATTTTGATGCCCTTCTCCATTAGGGTTTCTGTGTGAAATTTCACTACCATATCTCAATATAATATACTGATTACGCTTAATGCCGTGACTCTATCAGTTGACAATTTTCTAACGGTCATTTTTTAAGTTAAGTTAGCATTCTCGTCATAGATTTCTGTAGTTCTGTATGAGAAAGTGGAAATTTCGTAGCTGGATATTGAAAGATAGTCAAGAAATGAAAATATGGAAAATAATAATCAAGGAGGAGTAATTGCATACATTTGATTGCGGGCAAATAAAATCTTGCCCGCAATCTCTAAAGAATACATTTTCACACTCTCATTTTCACATTTTCACAATAAGGATACATTTTCACCCTTTTAGAAATAAAAGTCCACCTTATTCCACATTTGACGAGAGCGCTTTGTTCCGCCAGAAGTTTGAGTGATCCCTCTTTGCCGATGCGAAGCAGCAAAAGACGCATCTAGTAATAGACTTAATGTGATTAGGGATGAACAAATAAAGCTATGAGCATCGGGGGAAGTCCGACCCACAGGTAATAATTCGGCGCTTTTCGAGCTGCCAAATCTTCCGTTCCAAATTAATTCAAAAGTAGTTGTTCACATGAAAAAAGCTTTACATATTTCCATTTCTGTTCCAAATATTAACGTTCCATTCTTTCATCTACACTTCACCACATTGTACCCAACTGTACCGAAACTGAAAAACTCAATCAGTAGAGTTTTGTGCGGTGAATTTGCGTGACGTCATCTCTACTCAACTTCAGCGGGCTACAGTGCAGAAATCAAAAACCACGGAACAGGCACAACTGTACAGCGAAGAAATAAGATCTTAAAAATTAGGAGTGCAACAATTGTGTAGGCAGGCACATATGTTGGCATTTTCCTTTTATATGTATTAATCATCTAAGAAGACAAACTCTGAAACACTTTGGAGCGCTTCCATATTAACGCTTGAGCAACACAGTAGTGGATTAGTCTCAACCTCTACCTTGCTGACTTTTGCTGAGTTTCGGCTGCAGGAAGAAATAAGCGCTTTATCAAGGGCTTTTTAAGAATCATCAATACTAACGAATTCATTTAAGAAAATTCAACAACAGAAGCAACCCCTGAATTTACCTTACCGTAGAGCACACAAATTAAAATAATATTTCTAAAAATTTGCAATACTAAAATCAAATAAAAATATAACACACGAGCATCCATAAATAATGTGGTGGCATCAAATTTAGTTTTCTTTCCGGCTATACACATTTTTTCGACATATACTCTAACTCAAGCAATTTGGTTTCTCTATTAGTTGCTAGACACTATTCATTATTAGCATATACACTACCATTCAAAAGTTTGGAAACATCATATTTTTTGTAGATTTAAAAAAAAATACTGCGATAAATCTATAAATAAACATGTTGTTATTGGAGTTTATTATTTTTACGACCATGCGTATAACAATAATGAGCAAAATTACTGATTTCTCTTGAACAGCGAAGTGATATCTGTACTTTGCGGGACTAGGATATTCCAAACGCCAATTTGCAGAAAAGGTCGTCGTTTCCTTTAAACGGGTGCATAACACCCTTATACGAAAATGAATCACTGGAGGAAATCAAGACCGAAAGAGATCTGGACGTCTGATATCATCAAAAAAAAAATAAGGAAGATACTTTTTTTTGTAATGCTTTCGAAACGAAATCGAGAAAAACAATTTCAATTACAATTATAAAGAGACGTTTACTGTTTTTTGGCCTGAGAAGATACATAGCTGGCAAAAACCGAGGCTAATACTCATAAAAAATAAACTGGAGCGAATTAAAATACATAAAAACTGGACTAAAGAAGTTTGGAAAAAATCCTTTGGACAGATGAGTTCGAATTTCAAATTTTCGGATCTAATGCCAGGTTTCCACCAAAGAGACAAAACAAGAAACACGGACAAAAAATGTTTTTCTGCACAAAAACACGAATGTTTTGTAAAAATTGAACAGTTTCGAGAACATTTTTGTCTCCGAAAACTGTTTTAGTAAACAAAACACCTTCCCATCGCGAGTCGGTAAGATCAAAGGAAAACATGTTTGTTCGCAATTTATGTGTCTATTTGGTTGAAACATGCATTTGTTTTCTGCGAGAACACTCAGTATATCGATTAATGTGCTTTGGTTTTTAAATTTGTTTTAAATTTGATTTTAAATTTGTATTCCTGTGTATTTCATATTTGTGTTAACTGAAGAATTTTTCATATTTTTGTAAACTGTTATAATGAGCTCAAAAAAAGTAGTCACGATGATCTCATTTCTCCATTTAAGCCTACGTCGTCAGTAGATAAATCTTCCAATAATTCTTCCATGCTATAATCAACTCTCCTTTTTAATTGAGAATCGGCCCAATATCTCGGTTTTTTTCTTTTTTAATATCATTTATAAAAAAATCACAGTTAATTATAAAATCACCGTCTTCAGACATTTCTCGGACACAGGATAAACAGAACTGAAAACAAAACCTGTCTGTTCAGTTGAAACAGTCTGTTTACAAAAAACAGAACTGTTTTCAAAAAACAAAACAAGTATTTTGTTTTGTTTTTTGAAAACAAAACTGTTTTTCAAATTGTCTCTTTGGTGGAAACCCGGCATAACAGATGTGTTTTTGTGCGCCAAACTATAGACGAACGAGCTTGAGAAGCGTGTATTGTGCTGACTGTTAAACATGGTAGAGGCAGCGTGATAGTTTGAGGATTCTTTGGTAATAATAAGCCCGGACATATGAATGAAATTGACAGAAAATTGAATAAAGTAGGCTATTTGAAAATACTCTAGCAAAATGCCATTCCTTCTCGAATGAGTCTAATTGGCCGAAGTTTTTTTTTCCAATAAGACGACCTTTAAAATATTTCTAAATTATGTCAGGAAAAACAAAAGAAAGAAATTTTGAAAATTATGAAATGGCCATCACAATTGGCCGATTTCTCTCCTATTGAATTAATGTGAGATGAACTTGACAGAAAAGTGACGAATTGCTGTCTATCAAGCTCAGCACTGCTGTGAAAATATTTACAAAGTGAATGGAAGTCACTGGACTCTGAATAGTTCGATGAATTAATGAAAAGAATGAGTGAAATTTGTCAACAAATATTTATGATTAAAGGTGGTCATTTTGACGAGGGCAAAGTTAAAAGAAAAATTTATAAATTTTTTTTCATTTATACTAAATATATTAAACTAAATGTAAGTCTAATGTTTGAGTAACATTTGAGTGTAATAAATTATTGATTTTCACCTATTTGAATCTCTTCTTTCGAATTTGCTTCTTCAGAAGTAATGGACAGGCTCTCTCATAAAGACTAAGCTTTAAGATTTCTCCAATATTTTTGGAAAGTTCGCAATATGTCTTCTTTAATTAGGATCAAAATGTGAACATTGAAAGTAAATTTTCTTGCAATACTAAATACTGAAGAGACAAACGAAAGAAATAAGCTCACATAATTGTACCTTCACTGAGAAGCTCAAAATTGTTTATTCTGGAGCAATTTAACATGAAAAACCTCTTGCACCAATTATTCTAAGAAAACGTTCAACTGCCGAAAATATGCTGTGAAATAAGTCATATTTATGTTACCTATGGACCACCTGCCTGAATAAATATGAATGTTTGGTCTAAGCGTTTTTGAATTAAAAGTTAAAAAGTACTTACGTGAAAAATTTCTTTCTCCAGAGCCACCTATACGAACATGCCATTAATATTCCCATAGATGAAAGTTACAAGAAAATTAAGGAAGGTATGCAAGTGTAAAAGTAAGCTGACAAATCGCAACATAATGCAAAAACGTTTATCCATAGCAATTTCCTTTTATTTTCAAAAGAAAACTAATATTTCACTTCCATGCAAGCTTCAGACACGCGAACGAAAGTCAAAGTTCCCTCCATACTCCCATATTTCGAAAAAAATCAATCAATATTACCATGCACCATTCGCGTAGAAGCGCGATAAACCCCAAAAAAAACCTATGATAATAATGACAGAGGGAAAAATAAAACCAAACAACAAATCGATCAAACAACTTACAAGTTTGCAATCTTCCTGGATTTTTTTTCTCTTTGCTGGCATTCGCACGTATCAAAAGTTTAATCGTACGACTAGGTACGTGGTAGCAAAAGGTAGTTTGCAATGTAATCTAGGTCTCATGAAATAATGTTCTGCTGACTAAGATTGATACCGGAACATTTGAATGTGTCACGAATAGGCTGCTGAAAATTTATAGACATTCGCGGATTAGTTGAATGGGATAGCAAACTTAGGATAATAGACATAATTAGGCTTCCGAATTGAAAGGTTGGATTTTATATCAATAAAAAGTGACGTTGTACATAAATGATTAATGTAATTAACTAACATTGATGAATTGCTAAATGTACATTTAAATTCTTTTGATTTGTCTGGAATTCCCTAATTTTTTTTTATTCTACAGTTATAATATTTATGGAAAAATAAATAGGTGCCTTTCCAATAATAATTAAATAAGAGGAAACCAATAATATTAATTAATTTTAATTCATTTTCGAAGTAATTTGTAGCTCTGGCGTACTTCTTATTTTCTTATATTATTTGCAGAATCCTTTATTGATAATATATTGCAATATAATTTTACTATCTTTTTGATCTACTTGACATTGTAGATTATTCATTGCAATTTTAATTTTTCTAACATTTCTTTTGCTTATTAATCTGACTTAACAAAACATAAATTTTCCCATTGGGGTTTGCCAGGAATCAACCATTAAATACCTCGACAACCAACCCAATATGATAAACGGCCAAACACATCGAAAAAAAATTCCTACGAAAAGTTTTCCAGAAGACCTCAAGACAGTTTTCACGAACTACATGCATAACTTTGCTTCGCACGTAGTATCTTGATTGCTTTACTTAAGATTGCATGCTAGGAAAAATCATGTAGTGATTATAGCCGCATGGATCCCAAATATCGATTGGAGGGTAAAATTATGGATAGCGTTCTGAAACCCTTTCTGCAAGTCGTCGCTATCAATTGTTGCCTTAATAATGGAATTATTTCTCCGTCAGTAATTTTTCTTTCTTTCGTCGGAGTTTTTTTGACGTTATTGATTAGCGATTCAGAAGTGAATAGGGATAGTAGTGAAAAGGAGGAAAAGAAATATAGATGGATTTTGCTGGGGAGTAATTGAGTTAATGGTTGAATGAATATTTTAGGTTTGACCTATTTTTTCTAGTAGATAGTGAAGTTTGTGTTAAAGCAATGAAAAAACTCGCATTGCTTCGAGCAAGCGATAAAAAGGAAATTAATCAAAATCGTCGTGATTAGAATTAGGTTGAGTTTATTTGTCTAATTGTACTTAGTTATAAACTGTACCAAAGTTGAATAGCTGACCTAAAGTAAGGAACTGCAATTAAAGAAGAATTATTTCCTTCGTAAATTAACTTTCGTAAGGTTTCTTTTCAATATCATAAAAGTGAGAAATTCCTTTAATCATTTCTGAGAACAACAGTGTCAAGTACCCCTTAACCAAATCCAAACTGGTTAATTTTTCCTACAATCGGCAGTTAGAACTTTAACTAGACAATTTTTTTATTTTTATGCTCTCGCTTCCTAATGTTAATCATGAGGAGAGAGAGAAAAAACTGAAATTCAAAAAATCCTGAAATTTGGTTTGATACCTTTCCAAGTTTTTGTTTTAGTATAAGTTTCGGAAATTTACACATTTAAACATCATGCCATTAAAACATCGAATCTGGCCCACAAAAATAAAAAACAATTATAAGAAGCAATTAAATAACTATTTCACCCTTTGTAGCTAAAGGTTATTGAAAGTGTTATCTCCATCTGATAATTCATTCAAACCATCGAGCTGCATACTTTTTTTTCTTTTCGCGCCTTTTGTTGCGGCATTTAGCTCTAATTCCAACCATCGATCTCCATACATTATTTCCTTTCAGTGTCTTTTGCCTCCACTGTGCATTTTTAGCCCCTGTATTGAATTTAAGAATCTAGTTTAATGCTGATTCTACCTCAATCTTGATGTCCGGTGCCATTCGAATCATCGGGCTCCATACATGCATTCCTTGTACATAGTAGCTTTTGCCGTTTTTCGCATCTTCCACACGGACACGAATCGAGGCAGCAAAAGTAGTCAAAAATTTTATGCGATATACGGTGAGATATTTAGATATAAAAATTCGGACTTTTTCCATTTAGCAAACGATATTTTGCTAGAGTTTCAATAGTCAGAATGAAACGATATAACTTTCAGAAAATTTTTATTTTTTCTTCTCTTTTCCCCCCATAGAATTGTAAGGAACAAACTACTTGGATGATACGCGATTGATAAATTACAAAGAAAGCACTTTTGTGTTTATTTGGTTGCTGTTGTAAGAGTTGTGTAAGCAACACCTTTCATACATCCACCTTTTATATTCAATCATTGCGCTAAGATTTCCGATCTCTTTTATTTCAGATTAAGGTAGTGTCGTGTCGATATGAGAGACACTGTTATATTTTATTACTACACTTGTTGTAAAATATACTATTTACTTCTGAAGAGCATCTCACTCGTTTTCAGTGAAGTTGTTTTCAGGCTATCCGAAATTCTTTTGTTTTTACAAATAATCTTGTAATTTTTTATTTTACTTTCTACTAGCTTTTCGTTATTTTTCTATTCTCCTATATTGGTTTAACTTTGAAAATTGTCCTTTTCCTATATTAATCTGACTTTGAAAAACTTGTCCGTTCCATTTTCTCAATCTTCATTGTAATTGATGTGCTAAGCCCTCCATAATTAACGAAATGTATCTATAGTCATTTGTTTGAGAAAAATGGCGTTGTTGTCCGCGGATTAGTACTTGAGTGTTCAAATCTTTGGTCCTTTCGCACTTACCCCATAAACAAAATAAGGTCGAAAAAATGCCATGTCTTGCAATGCCATTCGGAGAATTTCGAAGAGATATTGAATTTTTTAGCTTATTAATAGTTTTTTATTTAATAATAATATGTCAAATAGATATTTGGATTGAAAAAAATCACCTTTGTAATAGTAAATTCACAGCATCCGCCGCTGCATTATCAAAACGCAAACCCAGTGACGTGATGTGGCGTCCGCCCTCAAAGCAAAATATCCAGCTTGGGCTAGGTTTAGAATTTGAATCTCTCATAATGACTTCCTTGAATATTCGATGATACATTCTGTGGCCGAAATTGTCATCAAGCATGCTTTGTGTGATTTTTTGGAAGCATCGAGTCCTCTATGTCCTCAAATTAACAAACACTTTTCGGGTCTTATGTCAGTTTCTTCAAAAATTCTTATTTTTTCCCTGACTCCATGTTCCTCAATTATGCCACTGCTTCTAATCCACGAGATTATTTGCAATATCTTTGCAAAATACATTTCTTCTTTCTTCTGCCACCTCAATCCAATTTCAACTTATGAATTTCCCCTCGTTATTCGGTCTTCCTTTTCTTTCATTACACCGATCATCAGAAAATTTAGTCCTTTCTCGATGTTAATGACGGTTGTGGTCCAGAGAGTGTTCCGAGCCGCTTAGCCAAGTCACTTTTAATCGTCGTTGTATTTTTGTTTACTAATTTTAATGTCTTTTTCGTCCAGCTGAAAATTTATTTATATTTTACCCATTCACAAACCCGATGACCCAATCTGGATTCCACACAATCACCCCATTCCTCTGCTGTTTTGGTTAACCTATCGAAAGATTCGTTTACAATAGGCGTTTAAAATAGACTCCATTCCTTGCTTTTGAGCCAAATGGGTTAATCAAATGCAGATCTTCCACATCGAATCTCACAATCTTCACTCACTTGAGACCATGAAAAACAAGTGTAAGTACTATACACCATGAAAAACAAGTGTAGGTAGTATACACCAGCTTGTCTAAAGCTTTTGATTTTATTGACCACAAGGTTCTTCTCATAAAGCATCTAGTTTTGGCGGAATCTAGTCGACTCTTGTTTCGGTTCTCATCACACGTTTCTAACCATACCTGTACTGTGACTGTGATATCTGCCCGGTCCTTTCTTCTCTGTTCTTTTTCCGGCATTCCGCAGGACTCGATGCTGGAACAACTATTGTTCCCAGTATTTTTCAATGAGCTTCCCCTATTAGCTCGCTCTTCCTGTTACCTGTTTTCTGATGACTGCAAGGTGTTCAGAGTAATTGAACCTTTTGACGATTCCAGATTCCAGCTTTAAAATTATTTTTGTATTCTGTGTGGCTAAATACTCTGTAAATTAGCGTACTGTTAATATATATAAATATCCGATCTCTTGGACTATTCTAATCAAATGTCTTATATGTATAAAATGTCTTGTGTAATGTATTCGTATTCTCTCTATGGAACCTCTCTATACGGCTATTGATAATTTTAAAGACCTTGGTGTGTGCTTTGATCCATAACTTAAATGTTGCGTATATAATAGCCATGCATTTCGTTTGTCCGGTTTTATTTTCAGATGTTCAATTCTTTCCGCTAACATTTCTACTTCTTTTAAAAAAAAATAATGTAAACATATAATAACAATACACTATAACTAATTGTATAACTCGAAAGATAATTTTAATACAGTTTTTAGTGGAAAAAAAAATACTAATCATCTATGTTTTTAAAGGAGAAGTGTAAAAACAATATAAAAAATTTAGGTTGAAAAATGTTACATTTTTTTCTATTACACCTCAAATGCTATCACATGCTTCCAACTATTCACTTCCAGTCACAGCATAATTGCTAACATCCATCCTACCCACCAGCCAGTCTGCATCGACTCTTACCATTTTCCCCACACATAAACAAACTCTGAAGCGTTCATTGCCCTATTCCGATAATATCCTATCACATAACCGCAGAAGTAGTGGCCTAATGAATATAACATACCAATAAATTAACTTGACCCATGAAGTGAAATTAAACTCGACTATTCAGACACCCTATACTATAATGCATGAAGTCGAATTCACTATTTTCATGCAATTTCATAATGACTATGTACATACAAATGTGCAAGTTGACTTTTTAGCCTTTGCCTTTGGATTTTCAAGGCTATAATTTATGAAGAAAATGTGCTCGGAATCGCAACTTTTTTTCGCTCCGGATTGCATACATATCCATACTCGGTTAATGATGTTCGGTGAATATATATTGTGGTCTAGGTCCCAATTTGCATTTAATAGACGAAAAAGGTGAATTTCAAATGACTTATTTGCATATATACGTGTATCTTGATGACATATTAATAAAGTGTTCAAATAAATCAAATTTTCGGAAGGCAAATGTGTTGATTGTAGGCTAAAAAATTGCCATGAAATTTTTAATTTTCTAGAATAGCACCAAAAATATATGTTCAAAAATTATGTTTTCAATCAATTCATTGAATTTTTTTTTTGTTATTAATTTTCAATCAGAATAGTTTTGTTTGCAAAACAAGTTCTTTAATAAATTCCAACAAAATAAAAAAAATTAACAAAATTCAAGACCATAGAAAAGAAATATTTAATACCTGTATATTAAAATCAATCTTTGATAAGAAAGTACTTACAGGTCCGAAGCAATTTAATTTCATAATTAATGTTGGCTACATCATTATAATCACCACATATATATTGCTCTCTATTTGATTTAGGCAGTCATTAACAGATAAGTGCGCTGAAATCTCGGTATGCGATCATAATCAAACATCTAGCTCCAGATTTAAACCGTGCTCGTATACGTGATTGCTTTACTAACGTACAGAGTTTAAAAATCGTATCTTTATCGACCGGATTAATTTACTCACAAAAAAACTCTGTTAATTTCTTGCAAATACCGATAAAAAGACAATTCAATCTCACAATCAAATCATGTACACTTCCTATCTACATCACGGGTACATTCATTTTAATAAAATACTAATAACATGAAAAAGTGAAAGCAATGTATGCTTGTAACCATTCTAATAAAATACTCTTTTCCAACAAAAAAGATTTTCGTTATTTCCAATCGATTGTATCTTTTTATTTTCGTTTTCCTGTTGATAAATAAGGCAGACACGTGAAAAAATCATTTTCCGCTCTTGAAATATCAAATGGAAAAAGAAACACCTGAAGACGATGTTCCGATTGAGAGATCCAATTGATTTGAGTTTTTTTCTGAGATTCAGATACTATTACATATATTGAATGAATGATAGATGCACTTTGATTGATATCCGTCGTTGAAAAAAATCACTTAGCATAAGTAGGTTGAAGGTGTATTTTGGAGCATGATATGCATTCAATTACGAAGGTAGAAGTGATTTTATTATGGTTTGTTAGGATAGATCAGACACAGATTAGATTGATTTTATTTTTCAATTTTTCAAGTTCGATCATTCAATTTCCGTCTGATTGCTTTTGTGCTCATTAAAATCACTTTCGATAATCTTGTCGAAATATTACCTTGAAAAAGATTTAAATCATAGTAACTATTGAAATTTGGTCAGAGATTAGCTAGAATCTAGTGAACTGATTGTTGGTTTTTCTATTGAATCTGTAAATGTACGAGATTCTCCTTTGAAAATACACTTTCAGCTTCCATGTAACAAGCAAACTTGGATTCTATTAACTTCCTTCTTCCTATATTGTTCATCTTATATTTTTCCTTTCCTATATATCTTAAGGGTTCAGGTACACTTGGGACGTCCAGAAAAAGCTCTTTTTCAGGATTTTTTTTTAGACACACATTAAAGTTATTAATAACAAATGTTTTTTTTACTTGAAAGAAATATATTTGTAGAAGCTATTGTAATTTTTTTAAGGCACAAGGTTGAAAATTAGTCGAAATAGAGTAAATTTTCGAAGGGTCCAAAAAAAATTGCTTTGCCGTGATCACTGTAGCTTGTCACTGGATCATCCGAAATAAAAAAAAAATGGGGATTATTAGTTCATAAAATAGTGCTCCGGATGGACGGACTTTGGCAGATTTTGATTTTTCGAAAAATGGCGGTTGTTGAAAGTCAAAATTGCATTTTCGACCAAAATATTTTCGGCTATTGAAAAAAAAAATATCGTCCAATCGAAAATCGTTAAAATATCGTTCATCCGGAGGATAATTACATATCAAATAAGTGAGGAAAATTTCGTGCTGATTGATAAAGCCGTTTTCAAGTCAAGGTTCGTGGGTTCGAATTCCGCCGGGTTCATGGTTGACTTTGTTCGTCTTCAGTTGTCCTAACTCCATTGATTAAGTGTCACATTATAGCTTAAATTGGCGACTAGGCTTAAATAGTACTAGCGCTTCAGAAAATAAGAAAAAAACATGGCACTTTAAGAAATGGAAATTTTTTTTCAGAGTTTTTGCATGCCAACAATATGCGATGCTTTCAAAGCGGTCCCCCATCTAAGTAGTAACCGCGACCAGCACTGCTTAACTTCGGTGATCGTGAGTGAACCGATTTATGCCAGATGCCAGATGTTCTTGAAACTATATCAAATTTTACTCAGGGAAAGTACAATATCAGTGCTTGAAATAAATAAATTCCTTTCTTTCGATTGAGTAAATATTTTTTTGAAACTATACCAAGTTTTACTCAGGGCAAGTACAATATTTGTTCTTTGAAATGATGAAATTTCTTTCTTTGGATTGAGTAAATATTTCTTTGGCGCAGAATCATTACCAATTTTCTTTGATAATGTGTTCATTTTTCTTCAAAAAATAGAAGTATTTTTCTCAGTGTAGTTTCGAGAAAAATGCTTTTAAAGCATACGAAAAACGCTTTATGCAATAGAGACGACCTCATTCAAAGCTATTTAACTCCATGAAAAATTGTCCGATTCGTCTGAAATTTGCAGAGAATACTCTTGAAATATGCTCCTTTTAGAAAATGTAAAGAAAATAAAATCGATTTTCAAAAAATTCCAAGTGTACCTGCCTCCTTAAACATTCACATTTAACGATAAAATTATCTCAATTGCTGTGCAAGACCTGTAAAATCTGTAAAGTCATAGAATTTTTGAAAAGATGCTCGAAATCAATTGACAACATTTTCTTGAGTAAGAGCTTCCATTACAATCTAGTTAGACCTATTTTCGGATACGCCAGTTTTGTGTGAGCGCCATATCAAAAGTACAAAGTATCCCAACAAAAACCCATTTTGGTTATTGTAGTTTGGAGATCGTAGTGCTCCATGTTGTTAGTCGATTTTTTTTTAGAAGTGTGATGTAATTAGTTTGACGGTTTGACTTTGTTACGACTCAAAACTAAGTTCCAAAGTTCCGTGCGCGTCCACAGACCTGACGACCAGGGACCCTACACGTTACAAGCCAATGCTCTTCCCACTAGACTAAACGAGCTTTGTCATAAAGCGCCCACATATATTACTTCATCATTGAGCTGTGGAATGGAATAAAAATATTTCTCAAATGCATCGTACGAAAGATTCAGTTGCCATTAAATGTTCTGCGATATTTCGAGACACTAACAATTTTTGTCTTGTGTTTGGGTGCTCTTATGGCGAAAATATCACCAAAACCATGACAACAAATATCTTTATTTAAGCCAACTGTTCGATATCCAAAAATGAAAAAAATAACAATTTCACAACTTTTAAGGAGTTTTCTCCAAGAAAAAAATTCACACTAACCTTGTGATCGACTCATTTATTTAAATCTGTTGACTCATTTTGTGCCAGTCAAAACAAAAGTCATTATCTCTAGACCCTCATTTCATTGTTCTAACAACTGTGTAAAATTGCCCACTTTGTCTAATTTCTAACTGATTCTTTTGTAGAACATCATTTTATTTAACATATCCATTGAGAAAAAGTATATCGCCAGAGACCATAATTTATTTACTTCTAGCGCTATGTAAATAGTTGTTTCGGAATTGCTATAAATTGTAGCGCCTGACACCATAATGCATAGAAAAAAATATATACGCGGTTCGTTCGTAAAATAAGGCTGTCAATGGTTTAAAAAATAGACAGCACTATTTATTTTCTTAGCATTATACATCATTTTGAAGCTTAAAACTTACACTATTTTTCTACATAATCGCCGTTTCTATCGAAGCAGTTTTAAGTACGATGCTCCAACTTTTGTATACCCATGCAAGAAAATTCTGCCGCCAATCCTTTGAAAATCGAGTAACCTCTTCCTTTATTACATCGCCGGTGTTTAAGCTCATTCCAACCAGGAGTTCCTTTAATTTTGGAAATAAGTGGTTATCATTTTGAGCTAGATCAGGACTGTAGGAGAGTTAGGCCATGACAGCCCAGCCAAATTCTGTCAGTAGTTCCCGCGTTTGAGCAGAGAAGTGAGGTCGAGTATCATCATGGAGTAACCTCAAACTTTTGGACAGTGGTCCTCTCCGACGGATTTGAATCGCACGTCTGAGTTTTTTCCCTGTGTCAAAATATATATCAGGGTTCGTTGTTATTACAGGAGGCATAAAGTCGGCCAACAACAGTCCTTTCCTTGCCATGGCTTTGCCAGCAGACTTAGTTCAAACTTTTTTGGCTTTTGTGTGAAAGAGTGAAATGATACGCCCACTTTCGTCGTCCGTAACTATGAAGTCCGCGCACACACCTTGTGATAGGACAGTTTTTCGGTCACAATCTTGTGAATTGTAGTGTTGGAAATCTCAGAAACCTGAACATCAATTTCACTAATGGGGGTCCTGCGATTTTCAAGCAGTATGCTCTCGATCTTTTTAATAATCCCATTTGAAACTGACTGCCTTCCGCTTCGCTTTATCGTATATTTTCGTGCGACCTTCACTGAAATCTCTACACCGGCTATGCACTTTTCTCCATAAACTTCGGTTAACTGACAATGAATGTCTATAGGTGAAACCCCTTTCGCGTTTGAAAAACTTATCACAGTGCGGATTTCGCATCTGGTGATAACAAATGGGGAGCTCCATTTCGTATGGCTACTAGGCCGACACTGAGTGGTGTAGCGATGTGGGACCTGTGCGGTACAGAGGGGAAGAATTGCTGCATGTGCCAGCATTACCGGATTTCGCCTATCAAATCTCACTTTCAATCTACGTGTTTTCGAACCTTATTTTATGAAAGACCCTCGTATATAAGTATGCGCTTTTATCATTGGAGTAGGTGCTATGTATTATAGCTTACAAAGCTATGCAAAGTTATTCTCAACGCCATGTATTACAAGCCCTAATAAAAAGCGAAAATTTCCTGCCGCTCGAGTGTGGATTCGAACCAGCGATCCAACGGCCTAAGAGCCAGGTTTCGGGACGTATTACTTAGCGAAGGTCAAATAGTTCACTATAATGAACACTACCATTGTATATTTATAGAACTACTATGTGTATACGATTTTAGACTATGTGAATTGGAGTCGAGACTATGTGCATTACAGTCGAGATTATGTGCATTGGAATCGAGACTATGTGCAAAGCAGAAAATACGATAATACATGGGGTTTTTGCTATAAAGAGAAATCCATTTTTCATCTAGCTCTTGTAGCTACGTTATATAGCTTAGGCCACTACGTGCATAGCATATGCAACGAGTATGCGTACATTTTATTGTCTCGCGTGTAATACAGTTAGTATATGCGACTATAAACGCTACTTTTATTATTATTTTCTGCGTGTCTAATCACTACCCCAGCTTAGTTTGATTAAATTAAAAACCTACTTTGAATAAAGAAAGAAGTAACTTTAAAGTCTTTTTGAGGGCGGAAAAAACAGATTTCGAAAGTAACAACTAGTAAATGAAGTAATGTATTTAGGTAAACCTAGATCATTTATAGGTGAAAATCGTTGAATCATTTCATGATTTCCCTAGTTTTCTCTTTGCTATTTATTCGACTAGATATCACATAAAGAGTTGAACTATATCATTGCCATTCATTTCGTGTCCTTTGATATTCAGATTTTTGTTAGCTCCGAGAAATAGAGCCCAGTTTTCTAACGAAGTCACTATTTGCTGTACTTAAAAAACATGTACATATCAATATAATTATATTTTTTCTGGCTGAGCATTCTAAGAATTACAAACATCGAATAATTACTCCTAAAAAATGCATACTTTGACTTCGTTTTTTCGGTAAATTTCAATGATTCCGACATTTTTCATCATTTTGAGATGAAATCTAAATGAAATTATACATAAATAGGAGCCATCTCAACATTACTGTTTTTGCCAATTATTTAAAACTTTTAAAATTAAAAAGCGTGGCAATGTAGTTGTACATGAAAAATCATTGATTTTTTACGTGCTTTGGTGCATTCTTTTCCAAGATAGATCGCCATAATTATTTGAAGGTTTTCGGCCCAATAGTTTTCTTCACAAGTATTTTCACTGATAATTTAGTAGTATCCATTCTATTGTATTCTACTTCATCTGACAATAGTAGTATCAAATTGAGATATAACATGATTTTCATTACGGGTCATCAGCTGGTCGAAGATAGTTACAGATCCTACATTACTTTGACAAGATTATTTAATTGTATGATTGAAGCTCAGTTTCCAGGGTGTGGATTAGGTTGGTGTTTTTGTTACCTACCACCAGTACCAGATTCGATTATTCTCATAAGTATTTGAATAAGTCAGTTCAATATTTGCGGAATGTTGCCGACAAATGCAATTGTACATTCAATAGTATTCACACTTACGTTATTCCTGTCGAATTAAAAAAAATCACTTCTATTGCAATTTTCCGGTCGAACTATAGAATGCATTTATGCTGGTCTATCAGATCGAAATTTTAAAACAAATCGTAAATCTGATCCCGGGTTTTCGTTTAACTAAGAGACAACAATCTATCCTACGTTTGTTGTGTAGCCACTGTTGTGGAGTCGTTTGTTGTATATTCATGGACGATCACTAATAATTATACGTTAAGTTTGTGACGTAGCTGTGAATGAATAGTGAATCAAGTCAAGGGCAAAGTTAGTCGTCGAATCCATCACTCCACAAGCCCACATACAGGATTTTTCAATAAGGGCTTAACATAACTTTTGCAGAGCCCAATCGCAGAAGTTGAAGAGTGTAGGCCAAGATCTTTACGCGGGATTCGCCACAATATGAACTGAGAGATTCCCAATTCCTTTGACCGGCATGAAATCGAATGATTTGACACTATTTGAACTTAACATTTTGAACTCATTTCTAAATATGTTGACTCGAATTTAACCACAATAGCACACTAAGCCTGTCAGGTTGGATGATTATTATGCCCGAAAATTGGAATAAGCGTTCATAGAATTGCGATCACCGTCGCTGAATTTCGGTAATTTTTAAACATTGTTCACCTGAATAAAAATGCTTGCTGTGATTGACGTTTGGACATTGATAGGCCATTAAAAAAACCAGAAGAGCACTGAAAAGCTATTTCAATACCCTGTATTAATTATGAGAAAAGATACCTACCAAATTCAACCCTATGAACCGCAAAAGATTGTAGTCGATCAGCTTTACACTAGTTCGCAGCTCTTTATGTTAGCATTGTGATGTTCATCGCAATTGATACATTTCTTGGACTAAATTTATTTCCTTTGGTCTGAAATAAAAATTTACCGTGGATTACACAAAGTGAAAGGATCGTGTCTTTATCACCAAACATCCAGGCTCGAGTTGTAGCAAGACATCTTTACAGTGCACTTCGCTTAAGACGAAATTAATTAAGATATCATGCTTAGATTAAATACGAGTGAAACATAAAATCATTTCTCATGTATGCCTGATTATCTATTTTCTACGGCAATCTAAACGTAACAGTCCCGTTACAAACGAAAATCTAGCGATAAAGTACTTATATCTACAAACGACAAGCATTTATTAAATTCAAATCATAAAATTAATCAACTTTTTAATGCAAATGCCTAGCCATTATAGTTAATGCACTTACATTCTCATTAAAATAATAGCAGGTAATCGGAGTTAAAGTGCGGCTACCGAGCGTATCGCATTCATCTCATATGACGCGACGTAATTCGATAGTAGCAAAAGGAAATTTGCATTCAATAATCACAGCATTCATTCGACATTTAACAGCATACTAAGCGTAACTAAGTGCTATATTACAAGCTCACGTTCAGATGAAATCGATTTTGTTTCACGCTGACGCCAAAGGACCAATTAATATCTTTTCAACTGTGTTGCTTGCTGCTTTATTGACAATCTATTTGTGTAGTTCAATAACAATGTCTTTAAGATTTTTACGAGGTAGTTTCAGTAAACAATAGTGAAGTATAAATTTAAGAGAAAGTATCACCTATACAAATCGATTTTATGTAATTATCAACAATTCAATATTTAATTAACATTTTTCATAAAAATTTCACTCTTATAACAACAACAAAAAACGATGATCACAACAAATACAATTTTCACTCGGTCTTTTAACTTTAGATACTGCATTAAATTTGCGTACATTAACACTGTGCAATTACTTTAACAACTACAGCGTAATCTTCGAGCCTTCTAAGCGCTACCATGACAATCGTATTAGGGAAAAGCTTAGAAAGGTGCAAACATTATTTTTTCGTGCATGCCGCGTCCGTCCATCACACAACAATAGTGGGCATTGTGTTTTGTGTAAATCCAACGCAAACACAAGATGCAAGTAATAAACAATAATAATTAGTTGCGAAAAACATTTCGCTTGTCCGAATGATTGGAAATTTATTTTCAATGAGGCGATTTTCACTGCACGATTTGCATACGCCGGCGATGGGAGTTAAGAAGAAAGGAGGCTGCCTACTCACGCTGTGGTCTGTGCTAGAATTGAACTTTGAATAAGACGCATAATTAGGTATGTACATGCAAATTGAAAGAAATGCACTGCATTCGATTCCAAAATTGCACATTGTCATGTCCGTGAGCGAGGTGCTTGTCGATGCTTTGTGACTTGCAACTATTTTCACAGAGCGAGTTGAGTTCAAAGGAAAAATGGAGTCTTAAGTTTGGTTCGGCTCGAAATCAATTTGTCTGTCAGTTTACTTTTGCAAAGACCTGATAATTTCAATGGAGTCGTCGAGTACTGTAGAGATCGAGAGATGGATTGAAGAATAACCGAAATCGCAATGAATATCATTTCACTTTCAATTCGGACTCACTTGAATTAATTGAAATCTGTTTAGAGAGTATCTGTGGGATTGATTGATTTTAATTACGATCGAGTTTGGATCGAGTCGGATGTTAAAAGTGTGTGGCAGACTGTCGATCGGTCGGTATTTGAAAAGACTGAAATTGAAATTTATTTGATAGCGGTTAAGTATGTTTGTTGAATTGATTTAAATGAAATCGAAAAGAGTTTGATTGATGACAGGAACCAAATGAATATATCAAGGCTGGTATTAAAAAATGTTTGAAAGACTGGATATAAGAAATTTTATGTATCTGGCTTGAATATTCCATAGAATGTATATATCATATGAAATTTTTCAAATAGACTTGCGGAATATGAAAATTAAGAGTTAGAAATTCGTAAAAAAGTCAATCAGAAAAAATATTCTGCGTGGTTTAATTTACACAATGCATTGGAATGTTTGTCTTATTTTCTCAGTTTAAAAAATTCCTTTCAAATTCAAGAACAATGGTTTGGAATATTTGAGATTCATACTGAATTCTCATTTGTAAAATATCCCCTGAACACGTCGCTATCTATAATTTTTCAATTAAATTATGTCTATGAAATTCCAATAATACTGAAGCCATCTCATCTTATAACCATCAGCAAATATTTTCACGTGCAACCTCTTCACGAACGAAAAATGCTCTAATGTTCACTTAGCCAGCGAAAGTTTTCCATGATTTCCGAGGAAATTCCATTGCATTTAGCTTTTTGCATAATACAAATTCAGTGCATGTATTTATGTTTTTTGTTTTCCCGATGCAATATATAAATCGTTAATTGCGTTTAAAGATAGTGATTTGTGTGGAGCTGTTTTTAACTACATATAATGCGAAAGTGCAGAAAATGATTATTATTATGCACACAACAAATAATTCTTATTTAATTGGAGAGTGCATTGTGATAATTAATAATATTGTTTCGTGCTGATAACCGGAAGCTGGACTGGAAAACAAAACTGTTGGTTTTATAGGAAATTAATCGAAGAGTAAAAAATGATTGTGATGGTTATTTATTGAATGCTAAAGTAATTATTTTATTGTGCTGTAGCCAGAAAGTATCTTGTTTTGTTAGTTTTCAATGGTTAGATAATTGCAAATTATGCAACTACAGAGTATTAGTCTTCATAAAAAGAGTAGCATGTGCACCACTGCAATATTTTTTTCAGAGCTTTTAATTTGCTGAATAAATGATCGACAACAATTGTAAATGGAAAATTGAAGCTGAAGAATTTTTATTTTATTCGACGAAGAAAAGTATCACATTATTGTATATTGTGTTAAATTCATAAATTATATGCTCTATTTAATTCCCCAACTTATAAAATATTCGAGTCCTAACGAACAGACTATCATTCTTTATATGCTTCTAACCCAATTCATGGCATATATGTCAGAACCTAATTAGTTAATTCGTTTATCACAACCAGCCAGACCTGTGAGTTAATGAATGAATTTACATACGCATGTTAACAAATTTCACAAATTAGTACATTCATTTCATATTACCAACCACGGTTGTAGTCAACGATTTCATTAAACTCATGTGGCATCATACTACGTCCAAAAATAATATGTATGCGGCTACTGTCTAGCTCTTTGTCAATTTCTAGAGCAAAGCATAAAAAAAATATTACACACGATATGGTCTGTCTGCATATGATGGTCAGTGAAAATGTATGCTTATGACTATTTAAACGGCAGTTGTACGAAAGTCCATTTCAGCTTTGCTCAATTTGGCTTTTAATTTCGAAATTACTCCCTAGCATATTCCTAAAAATGATTACTGTAGTGGGAAAAAATATACACATGTTACAAAGAGTAACATGTGTATATTTACAAAGGTACAAACAGTTTAGCATGAAAACAAATACGACGTACTTGTGCGATGTATGATCCAAATACACTTGGATATGGCTTAAAAAATAAATACTCCATAAAACCCGATGTATCAGGACGAAGCGTTCTAAAATTAATCCTATGTCTTATGCAGTAGATGTTCTTACACATAATTAATTTAAAACCACAAAGTCTACCAGCGATTATGTTATCGTTCATAAAAACTCAAACACAAGAAAGACCATATAGTAGCGAACTTGATAAAAAATGGAATGTTTTGAAAATTTTTTACATAAAATTGACAGGAAAATAGCGGAAAATACCATATTTACATTCAAGTATTAAAAAGAACAACTTGGAGCCACATACAGCAAAATTACTGCACAAAAATCCGAACTCTGTGCTGGCAAAGAAACCCAAAGCCGATTTAGATCCAAACTGCTACTGAGTTGCTACTATGAGGCTTGCATCAAAAACAATCAAGCAGCCAATTAAAATTAAAATTAAAATTAGGTATTTTCAGACCAAAAGAGCCGACATTACGAAAGAGTTCATGAACCCAATAATCGTTAGTTGTTTTAGCATATTGTCAACACATGATCTCACCTGTTGAAAAGTCAATTAAGCGTTCAGCTTTACGAAGACTGTAGACGTAGTCTAAAAAAAAGCACACCGAAAATAAATTCTTTAAACGTCGGCGAAACCTTCAGACACCGAAATATCTTCTTTTATGGCAAAAACAAAAAAAATGCAAGTGCTAAAAGCTCACATTTCAAGTCGACTTTAACTATTTAATTTTTCCAGCTATTAGATATTAATAAGATCTTTATATATTTTTTTATTAATATATTAATTTACAAGATACTAATTTAAAGACCAAACAGTTGATCATTGAATTAAAATCTTTCATATTTCACAATGAAATCAGCAAATCAATCTTTCCCAATAATCAAAACTAATGATCAAATCAACAATTAATACATCTATCATTTACCAACATTAATATAATATATAAACATATATACACTACCATTCAGTTGTAAAATTTTTCACAGAAGTAAGGCAGATTTTTCTGACTTTCTCTAGTTAATTCAAACAGCACGGTTTTAAAGCTGTGATGTCCAAACCATAAATTTAAGGGCTCCCTCAGCTGATAATTTTTTGAAATAGTTCTTGCTGATTTTCGAAAAAAAATACTTCGGGTCACTGTCATTATGAATGTAAATCTTAGTCCCAAAATATTCCTAGGATTCTGTATATGTTGATGTATCTCCACCAAAACAGTCCCACTTCATTACAGAGCCACCATTATGTTTCATAGAAGGTACTAAACATTTATGTAATGTTCTTTCTCCTGCTAGCCTGCCGACTAAACTCGTTTTATTCGTTACAGAAACTTCGAATTTTGACTCGTCCCTTCGGAAAATGTTTTCCCCAATCCTGAAATTTTCAATTTTTTCGCCCATTCCAGAAGCTTCCTCTTATTTTTGGACTGTACCAATAATTTTTCAGCAGCTATCCGAAAATGAAAATCTGCTTCTTTAAATCGGTGTGTCATTATTGTCATTATTTCTAGTGTATTTTATTTTTACTCATTTTTTGTCTTTATTTATGTTTCATTGTTTTTTTAAGTTTTTTATTTATTATTTTGTACTTTTTATTGTTATTTTCATTGTTATACTTTTTAGTATTTATAATAGCCTGCTGTTATGGTATGTAACCACATTTAAATTTATTATTTTGTCATTTTTTAGCTTTTTGTTTCTTTTTTTTACTATTTTATACAAAAATGGATAATTTTTTTCTCTTTTGAACAGGCGCATTATCGCACAAAAGAAAATTTTTGGTTCATTTTCCTCTTCTTTTTTCTTTGATGGCTTCTTTCAGCCGCTCTTAAATTGAAGCGTAATATTCTCCGGCTATGGAGACGCCTTTGCTTTTAAAACCGATCAACATGATCCCTTATAAGTTCCAAAAATTGGTCGCTATGACTTTTTCAGTAAACTGTGACACCTTGAACTTCTTAGTTGTTGGTGTGCCTTTTTTGTTCGAAAGCATAGAGTCTTCTTTGAACTCAGGCTCATAATGATAAATCCAAGTCTCGTCTCCAGAACGATTCGACTCAATACTCCAACCTCATATGACATTGATACATTTCTGCTAGCTGCTTTTTTATTCTTTTGTCTAGCATCTGCCAATGTCACTTATTCGAGTTTTTGAACAATTTCCAGAGTAGTCACTTCAATTGACCGTCTTGATCGTGGATCATGTTCAAGTGAGTCCCTTCCTTATTTAAAAAGACTGTGCCACTTATAAATCATGGTTTTACTTGGACAAGAGTCCCCGTAAACTGACTACATCTCTTTCATTATAATTTGAGCCGACCTTCCTTGTGTGGTGAGGTACTTTATAACAGCACAGTACTCGAATTTCTCCATATTTTACACTTTTTTCCAGATTGAGTTGCTTGGTCGACGATAGTTCAAAAACGAATGGCTCGATTGAAATAGCACTTACTATTTATACTTACTCATTACGTTTCATTAAACTACCCTCATCAACGTCCTACCTACTCATTCCGAGAACTTAAAGATCCATCCTCGTACTAGAAATAATCCAAAATGGTTGTCATGCAAGTATTACAAGCAACAGTTTTAAACCATTTGAAAAAAAATGGATACAAAAAGTAGCTGAATTTTTGGGATCCGTATGAATTAACAGTGAAAAAGGCTGAATTTTATTTGCAAAACGCTTCTGAAACGGAATGAAATCGAGCCATTTTTTTTAATAAATTGAGTACGGGCGATGAAAAATTGACAGCTTAAGACAATAATTTTCGGTATAACTCATGGTCGAAACAGAAGGAAGCTGCACAAGTGACGGCAAAGCCCGGGTCGACATCGGGAAAGGTGATACTATAAGATTGGTATGGAATCGTCCATTATGAAATGCTACTGCCTGACTAAACGATTGGTTCTGAACCTTACTGTCTACTACTGATCAGATCGTAACAAGCATTTCAACAAAAGCGGCCAGAATGGATCCACAGAAAAGGCATTTCTTCCACATCATCACAAGTCCAGACCGCATACATCTGTTATTGCTCTATAAAAATTGAAAATACATGATTGGGAAATTTTGATGCTTCCACCGTTTATTCAGGATCTTGCACCATCTGATTACCTCTTGTTCAAGTCATTGCAAAATGTCCTTAATGATTTAAATTTAAATTTCCCGGACGCTCGTAAAACGCGCTCGACTCAGTTTTTCGCTCAACAACCTAGAAACTCCCGTTTCACTAGAAAATGCCAAGAACTTTCATTCATTTCCTTTTTCTTTTCATCATGGGGCCGACGTGATTTTTATTTTATATTATATTGTTATAAATATCCTACAATTCATATGACTAATGATACTATCCTAAAAACGATTATCCTTTTCTCTTATGTTTGGGCTTATTCTTATTTTTTTACAAAAAGTTGATTGATTATTTTCTGTCTGCCTAAAAATGGATGCGAAGTAGACCTCAATCAAAAAAGACCTCAAGCAAATCATCTTAAAATTCCACAAATTGTATCATCACGTCAACGTTAATTTTGAGTTGCAATACCCAGCTTGCATTCAATTATGTTGATTATCATAATTGAATTCACATTGCATACTTCAAATGAATATGAACTTTACTAACTATTCGAAGAAATCAAATTAGCTCAATACTATTAAACTTGCAACAAAAAACGCATTGCAGTGTAACAATACTAAGAATACTTCTCTTGGCAAGTAATGTATATCAACATTTAGTAACGTTCAAAGTGCATTTGGCAAATGTACAATTTATCAGTACCATCGTGAGTACTTGCATACTTGTACTAACTTTTACACCAAACATAGTGAAATCTATCTCAAACATTCCAACCGACCAAGAGTTGTTCATTGCATCAAAACATATTTATAAGAGCATGAACCAAGCTATAATGCAATTTCATAAACAATTAAGTAATATGATGAAGAAAAAACTTAATTGCGTTTCGAGGCCTAAATGCTTAGTGATTCGATTACTTTTTGCTAATATAGGTGCAAATAATTGCATGATTTAAGCAGTTAGGTTTTTAATGCTATTAAAATATTTTAGCAGTCGATCGAATTTATTTCCAACAATTATTTTCTGAATTGTCGATCGAATTTATTTCCAACAATAATTTTCTGAATTCATTTGAATTAATTTTTAATATACCCTGCTAATATTTTTCGTATCTTTTTTCTTTTACAGAGTGATATACTTGGAATTGGGGCACGACCCGGAATGGAGTGTATGCCATTAAGGGCGCCACCCGGTCCTTATCATTATCATCACGTAACTGATCAAACCAAATCGCTTCAGGAATTACAGAATGAGGTCGGTGCCTTATTGGAATTCCGTGATTTGGTTATTGAAACATTCCCCGATCTTAAGCATAAGATGGCATCAATGTCAACGACAAATACTCTTACTGGTATGGCATCTGGATCATCATTAGCGTCCAGGTATGGAAAAATATTAAAAAATAATAAAACAAAATCAATTATATTAACTTCTATCTTTTGAATTTTAGGCGCGAATGGGAACCAGGGATACGCGTTAAACGTAAAATAGGTCAAAAAGATACTACGGATATGTCTTCGTCTCTGATACGAAGTCGAAGTAATTCCCATAGTGGCAAAAAAGAACCAAAGAGCGGCGAAGGTAATGGAAGTGTTGTACAGGATTCTGGTTTCTCGACTGAAACCAGCTCGTCAAAGGAAGCGCATAGCGCATCTTCAACGACAGGTGCTATGCAGGTATGCATAAAACGATTTAAAAACAATTTTACAACAACTTTGAATTCATAATTCTTTTAATTGCAGGGAGCTGTTGCATCAAATCGTATACCAAACGATTCTGATGATGAACTTTTAAATCTACTGGATGTGATTCATCGTAAAAGTAATCGACTTCGTGATGAAGTCGAGCATTTACAAAATTTAGAACGCGATAAATTTAGGAAAACAACAACTACGAATAATAATCTAAATTTAAATGATAGTAGTAGTAATAGTAATTGTAATAATCTAAATAATAACAACAGTAATAATAATAATAGTAGCAGCAGTAGTAGCAGCAATAGTACTAGCACATGCCTTAATAAAGCATTTCGCGATCATGTCGACCGTTTGACTAAAGAGGATATTCAAGTGTTACGAAAAGAACGCGACCGTCTTTTGGACAAATTAGCCGAAATGGAAGCCGAAACATTAACGGAACGAATTAAGTCAACAAAAATTCAAGATCAATTCGAAGAGTTGCGTTCGGTGAAGAAGGAACTCGAGGATCAATTGAAACTAGCATTAAGTCAAAAACTTGAACTGCATTCAAGATTACAAGAACTGAATAAAATTTATCCGCGAGATAAAAATTTGACAGGGTAAGCTTTTGATAATTTTCTCAGCATTGTTATAAATTTAAAAATGTATACTCTATTACAGTTCAATTGAATCGTCAAATAGTCGACTTAATTCTGAAGCTGTGATGCAATTAGGATACTCTCCAACATCGTCAACAACGACAACAATGACAATGTCGAGTACACGTCATATGTTGAATAATCGTCTGTCGACACGATCGAGTAGTCCAACAACAGCATTCACACCCGTTCATTTGCTACATCAGTCCTCAACATCACCCGTTACAGTGACGGATTTAGATAATATTAGTTGCAGTACGATAAATAAAGCTACTGCTGCTGCCTTCTATCCATTCCATCATCATAACGATTATAAGCAAGTCAAGAACGATTTGAATAATCTAGGACGATTGGATGGACTTGTTAGCTCACCAAATCGAGTTAAAGTGCGTGTTACCGATTCGAAAAAAGTTGCTGCCATATTGTTAGAAACAAATGTTTTGGAGCTGCAAAGGCATTTGTTAACGTTAACCGTTCAAAATCAGGTAATTTTATTATTTTTATTGTTATTATTATAAGTTATTATTTTATTTATAACTTGCTCGGCTGTCATACCAATGTTTCCTCGTTAATTATTAGTAGTTTAAATCATAATCGTTTCCAAAAGTATTTCTTTTTTTATAGTATATATCGATTCTTTTAAAACTTATTCGGTTATCTATTCTTGAAAGTAGATCTTAATGAGAAGAAGATAACAATGTTGTATTTCAAGCGAAATAATCAATTGATTATGGCTCGTGGTATTTTCATAAACTCCCATGTTTCATATTCAAAATATTTTGCGAAATATTCATAAGCAGACTATAAAAACTGAATTAGTGCATTATCCAGAAGTTAATTGAAGTTATAAGAATAAAAGCCAGAGAAGAACTCTTCTCATTTAAATTCATCGCACAATTTCGTTTCGTTGAACTCGACAAATAAGAAAAACTATTCAGGATATTCTTGTCTTGAGCAAACCAGCAGAAAATTAAATCAGGAGAAAGTTGCACTGCTGCCGCAAAACCAACATGAGAATAATTTATCTCCTATTAGGAGGAAGTTAAACATTTCATTGAGTTTGTGTTCACAGAGAAATTTCGTTCTTTCGCTGATGGAAATATTCTTTGGTTAAGGAGGGTTTGATAAAACATATTGGAATATATTTGAGAAATTGAGTTCGAGCTTAGCTTTAATTCGGTTTCTAATATTTTATCTGAAAGTAACTTTCGCTTTCAGGGCTGAAATAACTTTCTCTTTTACTAACTGTTCACTGAAAAACTGATAATAGAAATTCAAACACATTAATAAATTACATAATTATAGGTACCAAATCGTTATAGTTTTGTAGCCATTCCTATTTGTTACAAGTAATAAATTTAAAATTAACAATATAAACATAAATCTTGGTCATTTATGTGAAAGTTTCTCTTCTAGTGTACTATTTAGTAATTTACACTAATTGTTGGACGTACTTAGTTTTCAATCATACCCTTGATATAAGCCTATAAAAGTCCAGTAGCTTATTACGAGCCTTAAACAGAATCATGTTCATTTCATTAAATCTTTATGTTGGCAAATCGCAAAATAGTTTAGAAACAATAAAATTTTATTAGATAATTTTCCATTAAAGTCTCTGTTTCAACAGTAGCTTGTAGCGTAGCTTAAGGGGAACCTTTATGTGTTTCAAGAATTATTTTCGAATCTATTCAAAGACACTGCTAAATATTCGAGGTCAGATTAAATTATGGGTTTTTGTAAGGGATGATTTTAACTGATAATTATGCTCTACATAGTCATCATGTGTATCGATCTGCCACTAGACCCACAAAATAATAGGTTTCGACTATCTTTTAGTTTAATTTCTAATGTAAGAATAATTAATTTTCTTTTTTGAGAATATTTTCACTCCTTGCAACTTTTTCTGGTGTTTCTACAAGTACTTGATTAAATTTACTGAACTCCTCTAATCACATTCGATTTTCAATTTAAATTTATCTTCATAGTCATTCGTTCGGCACACAGCCTTCGTAATATTTACAGCTTCCCATCGACTATTTCGGTTGGCAATCAATTATCCCGATGTTGAACATTGTTTTTTTAACGATTTACTGAATAATTGTTTCCATTTTACGGCGTCGTTGTTGTATACATTCTTGGTACCTAGATTGATTGTTACATAATATCAGTCAATAGGTCTATGGTGAACCTGTCACAATTTACTTGCTGCCTGTACTATTTTGCTGTGCACTGGTCAATGCGACATTGATTTATGCCACTTGCAATTTTTATTGAGTTGTAAACGTTCGTTACTGAGAGTGACGCTAGTACTTCTACGGAAAGCAGCATCAAATAGTAGCGTAAAATAATGACGAAGAAAATAGTGTATCGGGTTTCTTGAACATAAAATATTTTACAGCGTCTTGACGAACAAATTACTGAGCATTAATTTATTTATATGTTCATAGGTAGGTATTTGTATGCACTTGACGATATTTTATGTTCTGTACATATATGGTATCTATTTTCATATGCGCTGATTCTTTTAATTATTGCGCGTCTATGGTCTGATAATTTATTAGAAGGTTTATTTTGCGGTTTGTTTGCGTGAAATTTAATGTTTCATTTTGCGGTTTTGAAAAAAATCCAACGTAATGTTCATAAAGACTATCTTCTACTCTTTAATAATGACAAAAAAATGTAGATGGTCTAGGCAGAGTGAACTTAAAGTTCACTAATTGTGTAGGATAAGATCGTATATTATTTCGAACTGATAGATAATTTTTAAATGAGTTCAGGTGATTAAATCGGAGTTTGTGTTTCAAGCACTAGACCTGCATTTTTGTGTTCATGATTAATTTTCACTTAGTTGGTCCAATGGTATCGTAAAAAAATAAGGGTTTAGTCGCAAATATCAATTTTAACGAACTCTCTTGGTAGTGGCAAGTATTCAGTATTCTGAGATATTTTTCAAGCCTTTGACTCGATAACACAAAGCAATGTTATCAATAAGCTGCATCAAATGAATTTCAACCGTCAATGGATAGAAAACAATTTCCTGAGCCGTAAACAGTTTGTGAAAATAAATTCCAATATAGGCTCCTAACAAACGTTTACGTATGGAATGCCTGAGGGCACTGTTCTGAGTCCGCTCTTGTTTTTACTATTGCGTAAATGACATTTTCCATCAACCTATTTCTGGGGGAGATTAGTATTGTATGTAGATTATTTGTTTAAGGAAACAACAGGGAACTAGTAAAATCAAAAACCGAATTAAATCTTTTGGTGCTAAAAGATTGATTCGATCAAAATGTATTGTTACTTAAAGCGTTCACACTAAATAGCGCAAAAGTACTATATTCTACAATGGCAGGGAAGAATAGACTGTAAATAGATTACCAACAGCTGGTACTTGGAAAAAGCCCGAACATAATAAGCACACTTTGTCATATGCAAAAGCAAGAGGGCATACTCTACTCTCAAATGGCAGGTTAGTTATCATTTACATAAATATATACATTATTTATGTAAATGATAGGTGAGAAAGCATTGGTGTGCTTTTGCTCCCATCAAGACAGAGTAAGCGCAACGAACAGTATTCATAAGAAACGAAATTATCTGTAATGAATAGCATATACGTGTGGAAAACGCACTCCTGGAGCTTCATCCCTAGTCAAATGCGCCCAAATGAAATATTTGGAAATTTCTGTGGATCCATATCTAAGGTAGGACATTCATGCAGATTATGTAGTAAAGAAGCAATTTTCAAATGTGCTCATTCGCAACTCTTGAAGTAATAAGTACCTATTACGTTTCGCTTATTCATTCGCTATTGCAATACGGAATCATATCAAAATCGATTCTAGAGCCACAATTCGTTACGCAGAAGATCTTGATTAAAACTCGCTTGCCCTTTTCGAGATTCGCCCTAGGCCCTTTTGAAAACTCAGAGTCCTAGAGGTAGATAACATTTTCTGCACCATTACTACAATTCAAGTCTTGAAAGAATTGAAAAAAAATCATTCTCAGAAACCATACCAACTTCAAAGAGCTTTATAATGTTATCGTCCGATACCTCGATGGGAAATATCAGGCTTATTGGGGAACCAAAGAGATAGAAGATGTGAAGAGCTCTAGTGCGAAGACATAGGGCTCAGCGATCTATCGGTAGATCAGAAGCATCCCAAGCTGCCGCAGAACACAAAAGAGCGAAAAAGGGCTGAGAAAGGATATAAAGATGAAAAAATTTAAGAAGCACTTAGTGATGAAGTGAACCGCGACCCATAGGACGGTGCTACAAACTAGTATCTACAAACTAGTACCAGATAGATCCTGGCCCACAAATGGAGGCGGGTACTCTGAAGCACGTTGTGGACTCGCTGTTGTCGTCGCATCACTCGAGAGCAGAAAACGCTCTCATGATTTATCAGGAAGATACCCCTTTTTCACTTTAGAGGAACTTCGCCGTGCAGCTATTAGGAACTACTATTTTTAAAAACTATTATGAATGAAAGTACCCTGGCCCTGACAACATTCCAGTGGCAGTGCTGAAGGCTGTGGTGGAGTGCTACCTGTCAACGATGCTCCGAAAGTGGAATGCATGTTTGTTGGCGGGTGATCCCGAAGAAAAAAGACGACTCTAACACACCATATATGTACATACCTCTTTATATGCTTGCTACGGCGATAGAACTCCTGAAAGGCCTGCTGGCGCAATGACTACGGCAACAATACGAAGGGCTCCGTGGTGGCCAGTCAATAATAAATCCCATCTACGGAGTAGTCGGTGCAGTAGAGACCGCTTAGGTCGAATGTCATCAGGCCAGACCGATATTGTTTTTAGTGACGCTGGAAGTTTAGAGGACTATTTGTTAGTCATGATTCGAGATTATCTGAAAAATCGTTAACTAATAAATGGAGACGAACGACGGAAATGTCCGTAAAAATATTACAGTCGGAGCGGCACAAACATCCATTCATAGGAGACCTGTAGAATGCTGCATGTGACAGTCTCCTGCGTCGAACTCTCGTGGTCAGCTGGTAATGTTTTAAATAGTATTACCACTCCGTTGTAGCAGATTAAGGCGAATTCAATATTTTTATGTTGGAATTGAGTTTATCTATTCTATCACATTAAAAGACTAATGGATAAAAATAATTTTAAAAAGATAAACATTTGTGCTATTTGGTTCTGTGATTTATGCTATTGATCTCTTTAAAACCTTTCAAAATAGAATTAGTTTGTAAAATAATAGTTATTGTGCCTTAGTTTAATGCGATTTTTCTATCCATTCTTCGGTCAGATCTTGGTCTGCAAATTAATAAATTTACTAGTGGTTCTTTTATTCATTCGTTTCTTTAATATTCCTTTAAATGCCATTTGAAGTTGCATAAATTTTCGGCTTTATTGAGCAGTAAACAGTTTTTTTTTCTTTCATTTTGCCTCCACATGTGGAATTCGCCAATCTTGGCCACTTACAGCAATTTTTTTATTGAATTGTAAATATTTGATTCATTTTATTATTTCAATATTCGATAACAATAATATGCAAATGTCAAACAATATGTCAAAAAACCTAATTTGTCTTCACTTCTTCTTTTCTTATTAGGTTTTAAATCAAAGACTAGAGCAAGCCACAAAATCCAGGGGGTTTATCTTAGAAAAATTGAACAAGTCAAAAGAGGATATCGATGACATGAAATTCCAGGTACCTACTTCACATTTCAATCCTTGAAATCTATTTTCGAATATATTCACAGAAAACAAGATTCAATATATAATCTTACTAATTTCAGCTCGAAGAAAAAGATATCGAACTGGAAGGCACAAAAGCACAACTTCGTGTCCTAGAAGCTAAGACTGCATCATCGAAATCAGACTATAGCACGGAAACAAATCGTTCCTCATCGACACTAATTCTTTCAGCACGTGTCGATTCACCACCAATGACCCCAAATCAAATATCAACACCTAGTATGAAAGCTATGACTCCCCTAGCAATGGAAGAAATTCAACATCATAGCAGCAGTACTGAATCGGCTCAAGATCAAACTGAACGTGAATCTCGTTCGGGTGCAGACACACCGAAACGTCGTCCAAGCAAAATACCGTTGCCTGGAACGAAAGGATACTTAGCTCCGAAGCCTCCCACAGGTCGAACGACAGGTTCACAGCTGAAAAGTCCTGGTTACTCTACTGGTCCTGTCTCGAACAAGAGTCTAAGTCGAAGCACAGGCAGCTTATATGGAAAATCTGGTCCACCGTCAGTCAATAAACGTGAATCGTTTTCATCGAGTCTGAATAGACCTGATTCAGCTCAAAGCCTGCGAAAGGACACTTCCTTAGGAACGAGTACAACAAGTCGTAGCTCAACGTCATCGATCCCCATCTCGTCAAAGTCCACACCGTCGCCTCAGCGCATCAGTAACTCCCCGTTACCGCGTCCGAAACGAGATTCACTCACATCACGTGCTCGTAACTTGGATTCACTATCGCGAGTCTCAACCTCCAATTCGGCCTCAACAAACGGTGGCTACAATAGCCAAGCAAACAGTAACCATAATAACCATTATAGTCCAATGTCTACCGCAACAATTACGACAATATCCGGGTCCGCTACAAACTTACATAAGGCCAATTCGAAAAAAGATTTGAGCTCAAGTTTTACGCAAGGACAATTGCGTGATCGTAGCAAGGGCGCGGTTTCAGTGCGTCGTGTTAGTAGTGCATCGATTGGTCGTAATATAACAGCAGCAGGAACTGTTGCTGATTTACAACATCAACAAAATGATACGGACAGCGGAAAGGTACGAAATTTTCGATCAACACTGTTAGGTTGGCTTAAAATGTAGTATTTCATGAGAAAAACAAAACAACCAGACACACACTTGTGAGAAAACCGATCTTGAAACATTCGGATGAGTTATTATCATGATAAAGAATATAGTGAAGAAATTATTAATCTAGCAAATTTTCTGCTGATTGTAAGGTATATCTATGAAAGGATAAGAAATATAATATAAAAACAAATAAGACAAATAGCTTTGAATATATCAAAGTGATGAACGATTTTTAACGAATTTTAGTAGAAGCTTCGTTGTGACGAAAGTGCTTTAATATTTCCTGAAACAAAGTAGAAATCAGATATGCATTCATACTTTTTTATCTATATATAAAGCGATAAAACCAAACCGGTGAGTCTAAAGTGATAATCAAATTTGCACGTTAAATTTTAGAGTCCCTTGTCTACCGAAAAATCGTATAGTTGAATGAATAGTCTTTTTTCGGTGATGAGATTTTTGGCTTATACTTTCTCGAGAACGTTCATTTATATGTCATGTGTTGCCCTAATTGTATTAATTTTTACATTTGGTTTTAATTAGATCGTTCTCTATCGAATTATTTTGCAGCTATGTCTGTCTCTCATACACTTGTACATAAAGTTTTACACCACGATTAAGCATAAAACTCGATAGTGAAAAATATCAACACTTCACCGCAAAAAATAAACACGGAATTGAAAATGTCACATTTTAATTAAAATTTCACTAAGCAATAGTGTAGTTAGAAGTACGTTTATATTCTCATAAATATACTTCAAGAATTCAATTTGAATAAGCTTCATTGGTAGTATTGTTGTCGCGTCCCAAGTATCTGAATATCATTTAAGCCTTTTCAAGCATATTTGCACCATATTCATAGTTTTTAATTTAATTGAAATTATGTTTTTTTTTTGTTTGTTGGTTTAATTTCAGCATAGTTATTTTGAAAATCTGATTTTTTGGCCAGTAGCTACTCGCTAGTTCTTCGAAATCTATAGCCAGCAGTGAGTTCTCAGACAGTCGAGCTCTACTTGATAAGAAGATGCCCTCCTGGTGTTTTAAAATTGTCACTGTTAGAGATGTGTGATCTAAAATTATTAACTTTGAAAGCACATTAATTTTACGCTTGTCATTTAGAAAGGCATTTGTTTGAAATCAAACTAATTTTATTTATATTTCACTCTTAAAGCTATATAATTTATCTCATTTTATGAATTTGGTTTAAAACAACAAAGACAACCATTAAAAAAATAAACCCAAATAACTGATCGGTCAGTAATTCCCGAGGCGACCCAATAAAAACACAATATTTAAGCGAAATTCGACTTTATTCATCAGCGTAGTCATCTTCAAGAGTGACATTATCATTCCAACGCTTCTCTAATTTTTCAATGCATTTTTAAAAAAAAATGTGAAATTAATAATCAGATAGTCACGAAATTTTGACATGAATAGTTTGAAGGTTTGTACTTTTTAAAAGTAATATGGAGTAGTGATACCATCTATAAATCAGCCTCGGGTCTCATTGACTGAAATTTTTTCAAAAGATGAATTTTTAAAAGCTCCGATAGCCCATTGGATTTCATAAAATAACATAACATAATTTTCAACCATTTCGAAATCCTAATCTGATAGCTCCATCAACTAAATTTAAGAGTGGTTTGAAGTAACCAATACCAGTCTTACTAACAGAGAGCACGGTTATTACTTGCATTTGCTGCAAATATGCGTCTACTTAAATGATATTCAATTACACTTTGATAAAAAAAAAACTCAAATCACAAATCCTTTACCATAAATCAAAGTTTTTATTTACGAAAGAAGTCGCTTGTCACATAGTTTGAAAAATAGTTGTTTCGTAAGTCTAGTTTAATTATAAATTCTGAAGAAATGAACGTGATCGAAATTGTTTTTGTGATCAGCCATAAATATTTTTTTAAATTCGAATTTTTATAGAATTTACATTATACTTTCCCTTGCACTCTGAAAGTAAATCAATTTTAAAATACTATATTTCACTTAAAGTTACACAGTCATATATAGTTTTGGTTTCATGGGCTGCGTTTTATATATACATAAAACACTGATAATTAATTTTTGGCAGCTGGATTTAGATTATTATTCAAGAAACAATAGTAATGCTATGAAAGCACTTAAACAACAATAGAGCTTTTTTGTATTGTTCCCGAGTATAAATATGTCTCGAAAAATATTTCCCTACAATTTTTCGAATTCTACCCTTCCATTAAATTAATCAATTTTCTCCGTGCTCCAAGGTATACAATTCCTTTCAACAAGCAATTAATTTATAGGTGCATAACTTATCCAACATATACATACTACATGCATATAGATATTTATGTGTTTTGTGATTAAAAAACCATTTGCAAATAATATCCCTCATATAACACTACTATATACATAAACTATTTTTTAACAATAAAACTATATATTGAAATTATATATATTATTTATGTTTTTGTGTTCTCTTTTTTCTCTTTTTACTTATAGCTAATTCATTCAACGTACACTATTCATAAAATTAGTAATTTTTTCAAAAGACAATTTAAGAATACTAAATAAATGCAAGAAAAAAGAAAAACAAACAAATTTCAAACCTTTAAAACAAAATAATCTGCACGATATATTTAATTGCGTTTTGAAACAAAATGATATTAATGACCCTTTGTTTAAACTAAATGAAACTATGCGAGAGAAACAAAATTAAAAGGTTGCGTGTTTTCGTGGTTTTTTGTGGTTCGAAAATAATAAATTAAATATTTTTTGATTAACAAAAATATGTACACATAATATTATATGTGTTTTGTTGTAATAATATCCTTATGTCCATCTGATGTTTTTTATAAATATTTTTTTTTTAAACTTCTGGAATCTTATTGAATGGAATGAGTAAATCATTTTTGCCGGAATCAATAAGCAACTCTCGACATATAAATATGATAATTTACTAAATTGATTCCATGCTTATGTTTATATTGTATCAATAATTTATGCATAATATATATTTTTATATAAATCACAGTATCCTGTTGTCTAGAATTTCACAAAACTTTTACTACGGATATTTCTAGAGTTTCTGTTTATATGTTATATTGTCCTGGTTTTCAATGTCTTTTTTTTTTATCTGTTTTGTATACTTTGTGTCGATACAACATGCATTACTCTGAAATTTTTTTTAACATCAAAAACACATGCGAGAAAACCCTTTTAAAGGAGACTTTTCTGGAGTTGTCAAAAAACATAGTTTTTACACCTGAAGATTTTAATGTATAAACAAAATCATGTAGAACATGAGGCAAGATTAAGTCAAGAATGCATCGTGACCGGATTCAAGTTAACAACTGAGACGATTTATCGAAAACGCCATCGTCGTGGAAAATGTGTGCAATCGATATACTTTTCAGTTCTCTATGCAAATAATAATCAACGATACCGCCATTGTAGTTGTTTGCGCAAGTAAATGATGTACACATAACGATGTAACTAAAGTTATACCAAGGATCTATCGTCCAGCTAACGGGTTGAACGAATGAAGAAAATACGAAAAATCTTTGAAAGGATTGTTTCAAAACTGCTACTACTACTAATCTTCTAGTGTACTACCTACATACTTTGCTCCCATTTCTCGTAAGTCCTGATTATTTTATCTTTTCTATAAATATATAGTAAATATATTTTTGTTTTTGGAAAACAAATATGATTTATTCTAATTTAGTGCCTGAGTAGCAAAACGATTCATTATTTTTTCGCATATTTTTTCTCGGGACTTGTTTTTTTATAATTTTCTCACATCATAGGTTTTATTTGTTTTGGTTTTATTTAGCCAGTTAATCTTAGTTGGTTATCTTTTTATGATTTGAGATGCGAATTTTCGTTTATTTTACGTAATGCTACTGCACAAATACAATCGAAAGTAGCAAAGAAGCACCGTATAATTGGAATTGACCATTATCACATACACACCATCTAGAATCGGTAATTTTGGTAGTCTTGTGGAAGTAGAAGGAATCTGGGTATATTATAGAAACTCTCATATAGTTTTAGTTATTTTTACTAATAATAATTTTTGGGAGTGACCTTTGAAAAATAATATTTCTGAGATTAACTCGACTTGATTTGCTCATTATGGCTACGTAAAAAATATAAATTTTATGATTTATAATTTTACGAACAAATACTGTTTAACTGTGCTGCAGAAACACCGGTCAAAGCCTTCTCCCGAACTACTTTTAATTTAAAACCTTTTTCCTCAATATGTATTAATATTTTAATTTTTGTTTTCTTTCTTAGACTATTACTTCCGATTGGCTTGCTTCGGTTTATGCTCCAAAACTGGATATACTTCTCAATTTACTCTTACCTTTAATTTGTTAACAAAAGAAGATAATGATTTTTAAACTTTACGTTCAACGGTATTGACAACAATCGCTCGTATCTGGCAATCCTCGCTCGACTTTCCAGCACCTGGGGCTTAGAAATCTTCTGTAATTCACATTCGGTTGCCTCTGAAGGATACAATCTGAAGCTGAAGCTTTCATTTCTGCTACTCGGCTTTGGTTCTCCTTTATAGGAGAGAGTTTAACGATTCTACGGAGAGACCATTCGATATGAAAGATATTCTTTACGTAACCTTAACTCTTCCTTCAATGCGTCCATATTTTTTAGTTTATACATAGTTGAGATCGTCGGTAGTCACGTCAACAAGCTTTATCTTCGGCATTTTATTACTTTGGGTCTCGCACATGAACAGAGAAGGTGTAATAGGGACCAGATTGTTGGAGTCCTCAGTGATATACAGAAGGGCTTCCCCTGACACATGCAAGTTTCCAGTTAACCGAAATTGAGTTTTTTGTGACCTAACATTGTTAACTTTCCTCAAAGCTCTTCTTCCAACCGATGTGATTATAGAAAGTAACTGATCCGATGACATTGCACCCGAGATCACTATAATCGCTGAAGGGTTTACCAAGCGTGGGAGCAACAGTAGAAATGCTTCTGTTGACAATGAATCTACTATCTCCATATGTATGCAGCGCTATGCAACAGAAGTAGACAACAAGAACCATGTCTTCTTTCCTCTCTTCAGAAGAAGATGTCAGTATACTGCATGGTCAAAACTTAAGCCGTAGATTGTATTCTGTATTCGTCAGAAGGGTAACATAAGTTTTTTTTTTGTTTTCCTAAGCACACCGTATCTTCATCAAATTCAAAAATTTCTGAAGGCTCACACCACCAAATTAATCGAACCAGTTCTGAAAGAGAATAGCCTCGTGATGCAAGATCAGTTGGGCTACGGATTCCCAGTACATTTTGCCACGAATTAACATCCGATGTTTGACAAATTTCCTTAACTCAATTCGCAACAAAGGGTATTGAGACATTATATCCTTCGATCCAAGCCAGCATAGTTGATGAACCTGTCCTATAGAAACGTTTCGCAGGAGCTATTTGTGATTTTGCTTGGAGTAAGGTTACTCTCATACCGTCCTCATTGCTCACTCGTATACTGCAGCTATACATGCCTGTGTACTAGCATCACCAAATCCGTGAAGTTGGATTAAGCGACCCTTTTCATCGCAAATCTAGGAACATTGATGTACCTCGTATTTTTTCCACCAGTTTATTACTATTGCTTGCAAATTTTGTGGCAGGTATACATCCCAAGCCTTTTTTAGATTCCAGTGGATCATAAATGTGGTGCAAGATGGATAAAAGCTTTCTCTTGGTGATACTGGAGGGTATATTTTTTTGTCCTGTGTCAAACGATAAGATATCTTCGTGTTATCCCAACGTATTTCTAAGACTGCTCCAATTCGAGTTTGTTCCTATAATTTTTGACTTGATTTCTATCTTCGGAGGACTACCAGTGAAAATGTAAAACATCTCGATCTTCTGGCAGAATTGCAATCATCTGGAATACTTTTCAAATGTTTCGAATAATCCCAAGGGCACCAATTTGGAATTTGGAATCGACTTATTATGTCTACAATGTGAGATTTGGTCTCACTTATAATTATTGAGCGATGGATTTGCTTAATCGTTACACGAGGTATCAAACACAACACGTATATTATCCAAGCGTATCACGGCACGATGTCAAGGTAGTGAACTGGATGAGCCGCTACGTAATCTTTGACTTATTCAAGGAAATCTCAACTTTTTCATTCCTAAGTGTTGTTTACCAATATATAAGGCCGCAAGTAAGCACCACTTCTCTGCTTGTGATGAACTTGCCCCATAAATCGCATCAATTTAACACATCCACTTCATTTGTATTTATGCCTAAAGGTTCATGTTCTTCAATTAGTCTCTTTTTAACTATAGGCATTTATACACATATCGTTTTGTTTTCCGACAAGTTGACAATATGAATGTTGAAATTTTGTTGGTTTTGTAAACGTATATCAAATATGCAAAATTTCTTCGTCATGGCAACTTTTTCAAAAAGAAAAAGTCCGGTCTTAGCGCTATTATCTTTACTTGTTTTCTTGTTTTTGTGTGCATTACTTCCTCTTCAGATAAACTGGACTCAACCATAGGGTACAGAAGTAACGCCATCACCTGTTGTTTTACTTAACGTTTCTAAGGCACACAGATCGATCTCCAAGCCATTATAAAGCCTTGATAGGTTGTCAATTCTACGTGAGTAATTCTGCTTAACGTTATCTGTAATAGTTTGCGTGCGTTCACTTGAATCAACATTTTTCGCAATTTTTCGCCGATTGCAGGTAACGATTTACTAGGTCGTGGGCTCTAGTCTTCGATACTATGACTGAGCTAATTATTGGAACTTTTCATTTGCATGAACTGTCTCATCTATGTGTATTTTTTTTTCGAACTGCGCTCATCAGCCTAATTATTCTTTGTATTAGCCATTATAATTCTAGAGTTCAACTTTGGGTAGTTTGAACTTAAACATATTTACGGGTCTAGCTTCAACTTTTACTAATTTAAGCATCCCCTCGGCTTTAGTCATAATGCATCTAAATCATTTTTCGTAATTCGAATTCCGCTCCTTCTACTTCATCAGATGCATCATCTTGTCGTAGCTGAATCATAATTCTTTCGTATGCAATTTATTTTAATTTTGCTCTAGTAATTGCATATTAATTATTACTATCTCATCACTGTCCGGCTCTTCACGAGAGAGCTCTTCGTTGACTTCATTGATAGCCTTGCTCTGTAAGGCCTGCAACCGTCGTCTTCCTCTTTTCAACGCGTCCATTTTAAATTAATTCCGAAAACCGAAAGCAATTTCCAATATTCCTGAATCGGTTTAAACAAACACTAAAATGAACAGTGTTATATACTTTTTCTGGTGAAATTCACACAACTCTGAGTCGTATTCTAGTCCTTGGCATCTCAACTTGCCACTGTTCAGCACAAATTGTTGCCACCTTCGAACTTGACTTCTCCAATACTCCGAATTCGATAGATCACTATATAATACTACTTTCATTTTCTTGAATCATATGCCATGGATTTCCTTGAATAATTATTTCAAAAAAAACTTCGTGTTCTTTTGTTTAAGAGAATTGTCGGATGGTATCAGGATTTGAAGGATAGTTAAAGCAAATATGCAGAAAATATATAGTTTATGCAATAGCGAGTGCGTGGAAAGTAGTTTGACGCGATATTTAAATATATTTGCTCAACAGAATCTTCAAAATCCACATCGATATTTTAGTCTTTGCAATAAGTCAGTAGAAATTGAATCTTACTGTTGCATTTTCGAATCGAGTAAATCTATAAATTATATTTTTGGTTGCATTGATCTCTGCTAATGCTTTAAGATAAACTATTATTGCTTCACTTTTATATGAACTAACTAATTTAATCAATGTAGTTCATGTTTCGAAAGCCAAATCTAATGAACAGCTTAAGCAAATATTTGTTAGCATATGATTTTATAAGTTTTATAAAAGGTAAATCAATTACTTGAAAAAAAACAGTGATCTACACAAAAAAATCTAACATCAAAATTTTAAAATGGTATGCGGTGCTTAGTTTGTGGGTTTGCCGGAGATAAAAATCAATAATCTAACTTAATTTAACTCTAAAAAAAAACTCTTTGGACATTGGTTAACAGCATGCATGCATTGAAATAATATTTTCTTCTTTTAGTTTCTCTGATATGATATTTTGTAAATATCTACTAATTGCCAATCACTTTTATTTTATTTCAAATGAAATAATTTTCTTCAAAATCAATACGATAAAATCATTGAATTCCGTTTATAGAAGCTGACAACCAATCGACAATTTTTGTCTGTTTTGTTCATTCCTTGCAGATATTACGAAAAGTGAAGAGCTACGATATTCAAGAAATAAACAAATTGAGCAGATCATCATCATCATGCTATGGTTCTTCTTCTACTATTTCAACTCTTTCAACTATGAACATACCATCAAATATACTTTCAACTTCGACAGTAATTTCATCTTCAGTATCAACTCCATCGTCACCGATGAAAACTTGTTATAATTTTGCAAATAGCCCGAGTGAAACTGGAAAGTATACAGCTCGTGATTTGATTCGTGAATTTATGGCGAAAAACTGTTCACCTCCAGCCATTCTGAAGCCATCGTATCAGCCTTTTGAATATTCACAGGACTTGGAGTTGGCCTACAAACATCCTCAGTTGTTGTGCTTAAACCAGACCGAAGATCAAGATAGTGATGTAGCGAGTAGTAGTAGTGTTGTTTTGAGTGCTGGACATGAACATAGAGAAGGAGGGATTGAAGTGGATTCAACGTATCTTGATCGTAATGCTAACTTTGATGCAACAAAGCAGAATTTTGATCAAAATTGTAACAAATCTGACGGTCTAAATCTTTCGAAAACGATTAGTACTCAGCCTTGTAAACTAGTGGGGCATGTTGCTGAAAACATTGCAAAAACCTGGGAAAGAATCAATGCAAACTATCTTATCTCTGATGATGATCAACAAATTAGCAAAAATGACAATAGGCGCGATTTCGTTTTCACTAGATCCGTATCAAATGTTAGCGAAGAAAACGAACAATTGATGTACTACCAGCAGATTGATGAGAACAAAGCTAACTTCCATGTTAACAAAGTCATTTACTCAGAAAATGAAGAACAGTCTGATGTGTTTTATGATAGTATTGATGATGCTAATATTGATAATGATGAAGATGATAACATCAATTCGATTTATCAAGAAGATGCTGGCGAAGAATTGGCGAATGTTGATTCGTTCGATACAAGAAAGCATGGTCATTGGTCGTTGGATAGTGATATGAAACTCGATGAAAAGTTTTAAAAAGAGAAAGCTTAATAATTTCATCAAATACCCCAGTTAAAAACAAAGCCTAGGTTCATACGAATAATTTTCTCCCATTTTCAACGCACAATTCGATTATAAAAAAAATTTCTAGTTGCTTTCTAAATCCGTCCACTAAGGATTGATGCAAGTGTGTTGGCTTGAAGCTCTTCATTGTTGTCTTTTTCGATGCTATATAACTAATGACACAATATTACTTGTAATATTTTCCCAATAATTGAACCTCATATCACTGGGTATTAAGATTCCAATAAAGCTATAACGGCATATACAATTTTTTATCTTCTACTTATACCTAACTTACCATAATGCCTTAAAGCCTAAATTAAATAATATGGATATGTTTTGAGAAAAACTGTCTTAATTTTGGCCAACTCTCGCTAACAATCAACGACGTCGCTAAACAGCTTAGTTCATAATTCATGGTCATAGACCGATATCAAACCTCATCTAATATCTACCATCAAAACACTTAAAAAATGTCTAATTTCTATAAATGGGAAACGCAAGCTTTTCAGATAAAACACCATCGATGTTACATGTACTCATTTAAAAACGTTTAAAACTCAAAATCTAGTCTACGAATGGTGTTTCATTCAGGCAACATAAATTTATTATTTCTCGAAAATTGTGATGACTTAAGGATATTATTAATTTATAAACGAAATATAAGAGTATTTATTTCATTTGGCTCAATCTTTAAAAATGAAATTTGAAAAAAAAATCATAATCAATCATCGAACTCAAATATTCATGTACGCACACATACGTTTCTGTGACCTAAATAATTTTTTTTTTGTGTATGTGTTTGCACCTCTAGTTTTTGCGTTTTTAAGTTGATTTCTATGCGTTTTTTCAATTTATCATATTTATTATGATTTTTTCCGAAGCATACTTTCATACTGATTGAATTTCTATCATATCATCATGGAAAAAAATCATTCGAAATTGTATGCGATGTGCTCTGCAAAATTTTTATATGAAAATGTAAACAACAATAGGCATCAAGGATTAAATGTAACACATATAAACATACAAAAAGTTTATTGCGCTGTCGAGATTTTTTTTCACCAAATCCAATAAACCAATATATCTGATTAATTAAAAACAAAACAACATAAACGAAGTAACAAATGTCAAAAATACGATTGAACTCAAAGTAATTTGATTATGCGAAAACTGTCTTAAATTGCAACTAAGATACTAAGATCCCACATCTAATGCATAACGTTCAATCGCCAAAACGCCACACTGACCTACATTCGATGTATTTAAACTATGCGATTATTACTGCTATTATTATGCTACTACACTCATACACATTTATACATAAACAATTAAGAATATAATAAAAACATAAATGGAACTGTTTATATACGCAAATATGTATAGCAAACAAGTAAAAATAATATTTCAGCCAAACAAAACGGTAAAAAAGCAAATTTTACACTGCTATACAGAAAAACAACTATTCATAAAACACGCGATAAATTTTAGGTGATCTTTTATATATTTAAATTATAAAATATACTAAAACTATAATGCATAGCTAGAAACTAGTAGAAAGCAGAACAAAGGAACGATTTGTTCGATTTTCGATGCATCATCTAAGCTTTGGTATTATTTTAGAAAAAAAGGCAAAATAAGTGGTGTAATTTATAATCTAATAAGAAAAAAACAATTTGTTTTCGTATAAAATATATGCATGTAAGAGTACCGTTTTATTGTTATATCTTTTTCTACAATAATTTCTAGTGTATTTTTTTTTTGTAATTTAAATGGCTGAAATAAAACTTATCTGATGAATAAATAACGTTCGGATGCAAAATGGGATATGACTTTTCAACGAGAGTTAAATTCTAATATGACTTAAATTAACATGTAAAAAAACATGATAAATGATATGAATTTGTGTTGGGCGCTATATTATAAATTACATTGAATGATGTTTGATGATATACACACATATAAGACCGATATGATAATGTAAAAAAAATTATAAAATAGTCATTTAAGTTATTAATTTCAACATAAGTCAGTGATTGATATGTAAATAAAATGATAATGATGATAAAAAGTGAGAAAGCAAAATGAGAGCGAAATAAAAATTTAAAAACAGTTGTTCAATCAAAATTGAATTTGTTTTTCTTTTCGTTGCTAGTAAGGTAGAGATTTCTATTTGGTTTATGTCAAATTGTCAGTGAATATTCCCGGAGATAATGGTAACTGTATTTTTAATACTAATATTCATATTAGCTGTTACTATTTTATTATAATCGTTCTATATTTTTTTCGTCTTCTCTCCTCTGTGAGAACAACACAAAAACATCAGCGTGTCATCGGAACATAATAAGTAGACATGTGCCTAATTGCCCTTTTTACTGAGCGGTGATCGCAGAGAGCAGTTAGAGCAAAGAGCAGTGATTTTAGTCACAGTTGCTATCGCAATTTCGTATGTACGAAAAACCGCTCGCTACCTGTGATTACTTTGTCCGCACTATATTCTTTCAATGCGACTGTGATTTGCTTTGGCGATGAGTGCTAGAAAAAGATGTCAAATGGAATATAAGCCTAAGACAATATCAAACAACAACAACTTAAGAAAAGACTTCCAAATGAATTAAAATTAATGATTCAAGAAGTGCCTGAATTATTTCTGCATAACATTTTCATTCCACAATTATTTATGCACGTGCGAAATGTCGATCTAGGAGAATAATAGACGACTATATTGGAAATTTTGTGCATTGTACATGTAAAGTAATAAGTAAACTTAATTTAGGGTAGTTTTCACAATATCAGGCTGCTTTTAAATCATTTTAAATGCCCTGAGAATGTGAAGTTCGCATTTTGCGAGGGTTAGCTATTGTTGCTATAAATACGGGCTTACTGAGTCAAAACTTTCGAATAAGTATAGGTTTTATAGGAGTATTGCCTATTACAAAGCAACAAAACTAAAAAAAAGAAACATCGTTGTGTGAAAAATTTGCCAGGCTGTGGAATCTATGTCCATACTTTCACCGAGGAATATGCTGTAACCTTAATAAACTTTTTCTCAAAGTTGACAAATGCTATTCAATAAACTTTTCCCGTAAGCCCTCTTATTTGAAATTTGATTCTTGATCATCTGAGTAATCAACTGTTAAAAAATGTAAATAGTGTTGAAGATTTTGGTGTTGTTTTGAATAAAAAAAACCTGCGCTTTAATCTTCAAAACGACTAAGTTTGCAAATCAGCCTGTAAACAGCTAGGAAACATTAAGAGACGTGCAAAATCGTTCAAGAGCTAATGGGTCACAAAAACTCTGTACCTATCTTTAGTTTGCCCATTATTCGAATACGATTGCCTCTTCTGGAATCCTACTTTCAATATTCATAGCGATAGACTGGAATTAATCCAAACAGATCTACATATGTAGTCCAGACAATTTTGAAAGTCCACCATCTTACAGTTGCAAACTAAGCCTTTAAACCTGGTGACACTTTCTTCAAGGAGAACGGTATTATACTCGTGTTTCGTTTTTTTTAATCATATTAGACGAACTACTTGTAGGAACACAGTGTGTTCAACACACGTCTCCTCAACAAAAACCGGCATCACACTGTTTATGGAACCAGAGAGCTCATGAATGGATGCTGCAAAATATTCAACAACTTTTCCAATTACTATTCCCTGTATATTTCTAAATCCAATTTCCGAATTTATCACGGTCACTTCAGTGGAACAAAGCTGCTCTATGATAGAATTATTTAAGAAGATCAAGATCGTTAGTTAGATCAAGTAGATCTTCCAAAACAGAAAAACATCATTTAATTGAGATGCAAATGATTGATTTTTAGTAGCAGTGTCAAAGTACGATTGTTTTATCGAAATTTTTGCGAAATATAAGGCTAGCAAAATTCATTTTTTTAAGCTTTTGTATTGAACTGCCAGCCTAGTTTAAAATTTTGGATTCATCGGTTTCATATCTCATTTAAAATGAGCTTTTCTAATATTGTATTTATTGTCTATTCGAACAAAAAACTTAATCATTCGACTTCGTATCATACGAATAGTCTCCGTATACAATGAATATTTTTTATTTCCATTTTTCAATCTAGTTTTCCTTCATTGTGCTGGAAAAATACAACTAATTTAAAGTGTATTCAACAGACGAGGTTGATTCCTAAGTTTTCTCTGTTGCACAATTATGGCAAAAATTTTATTTTTAATTATATACGAAAAACAAGAATTTCTCGATCCTTGCATTTGTTGAATTCAGCCATATGATGCGTTTAAATAACTGGTTTATGGATTTCGGATATGAATGAGAAGGCTGTTGGCTTCCGAGTAGATTTCAGAAGAGTTTAAATTTACATTAAACGTATTCATATATAGCTTGTTTTTGAACATATTCAACGTCAATATTATACTAATTATAGTAGATTGAACGATGAGATTTTAGTAAATTGAACGATTCTTTATGTTATAGATTTCTGGTTTGACTACGTTTATTTTGGAAAGCATGGTTTAATATTTTTAGCAATGTGCTTCAAAAATTTATTTCGTTAGAGGCTTGAATATTAAATCCAGATGAAAAAGATCAATACTCTCTTCAAATTTACTTATTTAAATGACTTTCGTTGGTTCTCGATCGAAATAGACTAGCGTTCAAAAATATAGGGTTGAGGATAAATACGAGATTGGGAATTTGCGATAAGCTGCTTCTGGTGCGTACTCGAAAGTAATTTGATCATTTTAGTTGGTATCAACTCCACAGTCTTTTCCGATTTTAGATTTTCCATTAACATTTTTTAGTTAAAAAACAGATTCATGTAATTTATACAGCCAACAAGCTGGTACAGTTGAAACGAAATACGAAAGCTATTTGCTATGAAAGAATTATGTGCTTACCACAAAAGCGTCGAGTGAGTTTTGGCGCAATGAAATTTTTTATCTTTCTAGAACATTAACACAATTAAACAATTCAAGCCAAGGTTAGAGGCAGGGGCTGTAGTGCTACGTCGATGACAAAAAATGTATAATTGAGTAATAATTTCAGGCCAGATTTGTCTTGTACTGGTCATATGAAACTAGCGATTTCCAAGTTCAAATTAAATTTTATTCAGTATAAATTTTATTTTACATAGTAGGCTCTCTCTTATTCTAGGGTTTAGATTATCTATGATGTACCCAATTTTCTGAACGGCGCAATATGTAATATAGTTTAAGGAAATACATTTCAACAAACTTTGCTTAAATAAGTAATTGTAATTTAAACCGATTACAACCTAAAAGCAAGCTTACTAGCATGAATGGATGGAAAAAGATTCTAAATTAATATTCGCTCAGATTTTGAGACCTTGCTGTGAAATTGAACCACTACTTTTTCGATAAGTGCAATTATGAATGTAATATCCGCTTCTTTATGCAAAGAGTTGGTAGAGCAGTGGAAAGATTATTGAGTATAATTTTAAGTGTTTTGCTTTAAATATTTAGCAATTAAATTTTATGTGAAATCGCAGATTCTTTGATGATCGGCTGGATAATCAAATTGACGCAGTCTATACAGACTTTAGAGCTTTTGACAGAGTTGACCACCCTATCTTAATTTCAAAGCTGGCTGACTTCTTACCTTCGCAATTGAACGCAATTGGTGAAATTTCAAGGAGTTTTATCGAAAAATATATCTGTTACCTCCGTTACACTCCTTTTTAATATATTTATTTCTGACCTATCTGACGTCTTAGCAAATATACCTCATCTACTTTACGCCGACGATCTGAAAGTGTATCACATCATTAAATCTAAATCTAGTGCACTCTTTCTCCAATCTAAACTTAATTCACTTGATCATTGGTGCAATGAAAATAAACTCTCTCTCAACATTGCTAAGTGCGAGGTTATTAGTTTTTCGCGAAAATGCACGATCTCACATAGTTGAAAACGTTGTTGACCTAGGTGTTCTCTTGGATGAGAAACTCCGCTTCACCCTGCACTATGGTAAAATACTTTCCCATGCAAACAAACAACTAGGGTTCATCAAAAGACGTTCCAAGGAATTTCGTAACCTGTGGGTCACAAGATCCTTATACATCTCACTTGTAGGCCCCATTATCGAATATGTCTCTATCGACTGGGATCCGGCTTTTGAAACCCACAGTAACAGACTTGAGGCCATACAAAAACAGTTCTTACTTTTCGCATTGAGAGAACTATACAATCCTTACGATTTTAATACCCTTCCTCCTTATGAGTTTCGACTGAGTCATCTAAACTTATTGACACTTGCATCTAGAAGAAAGATGATTTCGGCCTGCTTCACATTCGACGTCATTAGAGGCGTTAAACAAGTTGAATTCCTGAATAGTAAAATGTTATTAAATAACCCTGTAAGGAACACCAGGTCCTCTCGTTTACTTAAAGAATATCCACATTCCACTACTTACGCAGCTAATTAGCCGGTAAATAGATGCTGCAGAATATTTAACAGTTTTCTGTATTCCCCAACGATCTCCAGATTCATCCATAACCCCTTATCTTAAGCTATATGTCAATGTTTTATTTATTTGTTATTTATCAATTGTTATTGATTTATTTTTTAATTATTGAATTTATTTAATTTTCCAATCACACATATTTATTTCAAATATTTTCTTGTTTTGTTTATACCTTGCTTGGTTAATAAATAAAATAAAAATAATAATTTGTTTTCAATCGACAACATTGAATATTGCTTGCTTTGCCTTTGCTTGCTTTGGAGTGTGTAAGATCTACGGGATTCTCGAAGATTAGTTTCTTATCGAGAGTTACATCTAGGCAAGTGATGATGTCCTTCCAAGGAATATTTTATCCAGCAATGATTATATTTCTACTTGGAAATTTCGACCTGCGCCTTTTCAATGAGAAAAAACTTTAGCACATCAGAACCGCTAAAAAGCTGATTTACGAAGAAATTGTCTTTGAGTGACCAACAAATGTGGAAAGACGTTAATACACTTTTTTGTAGTATCATATCAACCATTTCTAACCGGAAGCAGCAAAAACTATTTCTCGACAGCATCTCCTGTAACATAAATGATGCAAATATTCAGTGCTGGCAACACTTATCCAACGAAGCAGCAATCAGTCTACCAAAACAAGCTCATGCTATAAAATCAACCTATCCTTTGAATTTCGTTTTCATGCGAGGATTTCATCGAAAGTTTCAGCGATAAAACGATGTTTGAGGCTGCCATCCGAAAAATTTAAACATTGATTCCTGATTTTTATTGTAAATGCTTTGCATATGAATATATAATGCATGCATTTGTTGGTGCAATATTTACGAAAATGCCTGATGCCTGCAACCCTGAGTAAGCACCATAGCCAAAAATATACCAATTTTACTTCAAGCTAAGTTAAACCCACCCTGTGAACTTCGTTTTGGTTGAATGACTGCGCTGGAAGCTATAAGGGCTAAAAGATTTTTAGGGCTATCACCCTCAAAACTTTTCAAATTTTCGAAACGTTAAAATTTTGTTGTTAATTGTCATTGCAGGATCATACCCATTTGCAAATTTAATGACAACATCGTTTAGTAAAGGAATGCCAAAAAATTAAAAAAACGGCCATAGCTGGCAGCCCTTTCATGATTTTTCTACGAAATTCCTACGGCAGCTGGTTTACAATAATGTGCATATCATGACAGGATCGGAAGCTATAGAGAAAAAAGCTTTATTTTGCTGAGCAAATTTACGAGTTTTAGGCGACACAAAACTTCCATTGCTGGCAGCTCTATCCTAATTTTTCAAACAAATTTCTACCAAATGTGGTTTGGAGTAAGGTTAAGGTACTGTGTGAGTTTCGTTAAAATTTGTTGACCGAATCGGAAGCTATTGGCCAAACCGCATTTTATTTCGCAATGATTTTTCAAGATAGCATCACTACCACAGGGTTGTCTGCATTTGAAAATCACTTCTATCAAACCTGATCCTAGTTAATACCAACCTGTCCTGTAAATTTCATATTGATCGGATTATCCAGTCATCAGATCTTGTGAACAGAAGGTCTAAGTGGAGGTCGATTTCCCCCCATCTAAATACTTAATAAGTTCGAATTCTTGCTTATGACAGATAATTTCCTGTTCCGCTATAAATTCCTTGAAACAAACCAACGCTCTTTTAATTTTAAGACCAACTTTTCCTTTAGAAGCTATATACGAGGATTAATTCAAAAGTAATGATAATTTATATAATCCAAGGTGATTAAACTTGAAAAAAATAGTTATTTTTTAACATAGTTTGCTAACAAGTTAATACATTTAGTCCATCTTTTTTCCAAACCCAGGATAAACTTAGAAATTTTTATTATCTTTATCCTTCCAAAACGCCCCAAGAGTGGCCATCACTTCGCTTCATATTCAAATTTCTTGCCCCGAAGCTGGTCCTTGAGCCAAGGAAAGAGGTAGAAAACACTGGGAGCTAGATCTACCGAATAGGGTGAATGATCAAACAGCTAGAATCATGTTTCTTGAATCGCAGCCTTTGCAACTGCAGTCTTGTGAACCGGTGCATTGTCTTGATGAAACAGCACTCTTGCTTGTAGTTTACCGCGTCTTTTTTCCTGAATAGCCTCTCGCAATCTTCTTATTTGGTCTGCGTAGTAAGAGTCTGATATAGTGGCTTACTTTTCCAGATATTCCACCATAGCAATTCCTTCAGCGTCCCAAAAAACTGATGCATGAACCTCCCTGCCGAACTCGACACCTTGAATTTTTGGCATCGTTGAAGGGTTTCGCTTCCAAGTCATCGATTGTAGTTTGGTTTTTGGATCAAAATGGTGGATCTAGGTATCATCCATGGTTACGAAACGTGACAAAAATTTCTCCAGATCTGCCTGGAACTTTTCGAGATTCACCCTCGAAATGTCGACTCGTTTCTCCTTTTGCTCGTCGATTAACATTCTCGGCACCCAATGCGCAAAGTTCTGCTTCATATTTAATACCTTGGCAACGATTCTTTGAACACTGCCCCATACGAGATCCCTGTGACCTCAGTTACATGCCTGATGGACTCTTCGATCTGCCAACAGGACATCTTCGATTTTTTTTCACGTTGTCTTCAGTGAGGGACGTGGATGGGCGTCCTTCGCGGTAATCATCTTCAGTTCATCAGGAAGGAACAGGAAGGCAGTCTTGTTCCTCCAGGACAACACACGACCGCATACAGCGGGAAGCTTAGCTTCATCTACAATATTGTCCCGATAATATCGCCGCCATCAGATTTTCATCATTTCAAGACAATGGGTAACTTCATGCGATGGTGACAATTCACCGAAGGCGAAGACTTAGAAACGGCATTACGAAATTTCTTCGACAGGCGAGACAGTTACTATCACGTAGGAAAAGAGCCTTAAAAAAATAACATGTACAAAATTGACAATTTCAATGCAATCACAAAATATTTTTTTTTTCAGCACATATATCTAATTTTTCTGCGATCACTACTAATTACAGCCTTGCCCAAAAGTATTAGGCACCCCATAAAAGATCACGCTGCATGTTTACTAATTGAGTATTGAATAAATCCTTTTCTTAGGATGACAGGTAGGAGTCATAAATCATTACCTGGAATAGTAGACGGCATATTGTTTGGGTCATAAAACATCTGGTGCCCGAAAACAAAGGATTGGGTGTTTTTGGTCGTATCGGTCAACGTTTCGTCACCTGTGTTTGGGACTCTAAATACTAAACAAGTTATTATTTTTGGTGAAGTGATATTATTTTTTTTGAAGTGAAGTGTACATTGATCCCTAATTTGTTCAAAAATGCCGAAAGCAAGTGAAATTAGTTTGGATAGTCGGGTAAAAATACAACTTCTACATGAACAAGGTAGATCACAAAAAGAAATTGCTAAGTTGGTGAAGTGTTCGCGTTGTGCCGTGCAATCTGCCATCAAACGATTCATCCAGACTGGCACTCACGCCAACAAACCAAGATCAGGCAGAAAACGAATAACCACGAAGCGCGAGGACAGAAAGTTAATACGAGAGTCCATGAGAAATCGGAAAAAAACGTCATCGGAGCTTTCTGCTGCCTTGTTCCAAGAGACTGGAAAGCCCATAAGTGCTCAGACAGCCAGAAGAAGACTTACAGAAGTGGGTCTTAAAGGATGCAAAGCCAGGAAGAAGCCGTGGCTTTCAGAGGCCAACAAAAGAAAACGGCTAGAGTGGGCTCTCCGGCACCAACATTTTACTGAGGAAGATTGGTCCAATGTGGTGTGGTCTGACGAATCTAACTTTGAGGTTAGTCAATTTTATTGGTTTTTGGAGTTAATAACAATGATCACCTATTCAATTCACTTAAGCCTTAAAAGTTATGGGTATTTTAAAAGGGGACTTTTTTTCTCTCTTCTATAGGTATTTGGAACACCAGGTGTGACCTTCGTGAGGCGACGTGTGGGCGAAGAATACCACCCAGATTGCATCGTACCAACGGTCAAGCACGGAGGAGGCAGTATTATGATCTGGGGATGCATGACTGTTGATGGGGTTGGCGAAATGTCTATTTGCGAAGGTCGCATGAACAGTGAAAAGTACATAGAAGTACTTGAAACTGCACTTGCGCCTTCGGTAATCAACATTTTCGGTGAAACTAATCTCGACGGAGTCATATTCCAGCAAGCAATGCACCTTGTCATAAGTCAGCGACTACGATGCGCTGGTTTACTGACAACAGTATTGACTTGTTGGATTGGCCTGCACAGTCCCCAGATCCAGAGATTTTCCTACACCCCCCTAACACCCCCCTAATACCCCCCCTGGAAAGTGCATACACCCCCCCTAACACGGACAATTTTCCTACACAAAGGGGCCTTTGTGCCCTTTGTTCCAAAGGGACACCCCTCCTAAAATTCTGAACACCCCCCCCCCCCCCCCATGAAAAATTCCTGAGAAAACCCCTGCCCAGATCTAAACCCAATTGAGCATCTTTGGGCCATTTTGAAGCGGAGGATCAAAGAGCACTCTATTACAACCAAAACAGCATTAAAAAAATGCGTTGGTGCAAGAATGGCATGCCATTACAAGCGAGGACTGTGCTAAGCTTGTACGCAGCATGCCAGACAGAATTCGTGCTGTCATTAAATCCAAAGGTGGAGCGACTAGATTTTAAGTTCATTTAATTCATTTTTGTCTCTATTAATAATAATAAATCAATTTAGAAAGAAGAAGTTTTTTTTTCCGAAGATTTTAAGTAAATTTTAGGGTGCCTAATACTTTTGGGCAAGGCTGTATAAGTCATTGCCCACACGAATTACTCAACAAATGCAGATATGTATATCGTTGAAAAAATAATGAAGTCGATTACTATGTCAATGTTTTTAAATCAACCGATGACTTAGCTATACCATCATACACGTTTTGCGAAGAGTCAATTGCGGATTCAAGGCAAACTAGTGCGGATGATACACATTTTAGATCTGGTCGCTATTACAGGCAGAAGTCCAATCCAACTCTAATACATCGCATCTATTTTCTATCACCGGCTTTTTGTACCATCACCATCATAAATGATCATACGTTCTCTGACTATACCGATAAATTATTATATGAAAATCAAACATGTTTCTGGTGAGCGATATTTTAACAAATCGCGTAAACTTGTCCAGCAATTGCAAGAAACTCTCGTCATTCAAAAGAAGCTCTGAAGAAAAATCGGACAAAAGACATAAACTAAGATCTTCTTGCTGAAGTCGTTGCCGCAGCCGCACCGCAACATCTCGAACTACAATATTTCAGAACTGGACGATGAAGTCATTAGTGGTGTGGAGCGTGGTGTTTGTTGTAACTAGGTAGATAGTCAGCTATTTATCTTGATTTTTTGGTATAACAGACGCTAGTCGATGACTCTGTTCATCAGCTAATCCCGCAGTTAAGCGCATCAAGTTCCCTAGATCAGTAGTTTTTTTCATCGCAGGAGTGATACAACATATTCGTTAGTGTATTGTGTGGTGAAGTGGAAATATCGTTGAAATAAAATGATAGTGCTGTTGACGATTATCGTGGGTATCCTTTCGGCGGGAGATCAATCGAATGCATCCCATCTTCTTGAAATTCGTAAGCTTAATTTTTACTCTCTTATGTCTTGCAAAAAAATTATAATTTGAATTGATATTGATTAGATTGAATTTCTGAAATCATGAATTAGACTGTTGGTGTTTACTTTACAAAGTTGTGTTCCCTTAGAAAAACTATACAGCCAAGTAAACTTTTCCTTTCAGTCTCCAGTCTAAACAAAATCATTATTTTGAAACTTTGTTTTGAAAATAATGTTTCGAAAACAATGGTGTACAAATTGTGGACAAGTGGTCTAGCGCATTTGCATATTGGTTAACGAAAGACTTGAAAACAATGTACTTATTACATTTGTTTTATGCTAGTATAAATGCAAATGTATGTATATGAAGGTTCATATGAAAACTTATTTGAATGGAATAAGCATTTGAAACATTAAAAAATGAGAGGTTTTGTTCATTCCAAGCTCGTTAAATGTATTTGTAAAACTTTTAGTTAGCTTGTATGTAAATAGATTAGGTGCATCATTGTACGCAATAGCCGCAAAAACAATAACAATCATCCAGAAAAAATATTATTTTTCCATATAAAACAATTGTTTTTATTTATAAAATGCGTTTGTTACCTTTTATTCTTCGTTGTTTACTAGATGATCAGTGCGCTTGACGTTGTCGATGGTGATTCATCAAATTTCCTACACAAATATTGATTGTTTTCATGGTAGACGACTTTGATGAAGTAAATGAAGATTAAACTTTTTTTGCGACTTGAAGTCGATGCATGGAAAAATATTTATTTCGCAGCAAACAAATTAAACTTTGAACAAATAACTTTTATTTGTGTACTCTATTATGTTTATGAACACTTTGTGGATTCTTGTCTGGTTAACACAAACGCATAGAAACATGTGTGAATAGAAGTAAGCTATACCTTAATCTGCTATGTCTCAATAGGAAAATTATTGAAAAATAATGTATATTATTTACATGAAAAGAGAGCGTGTGTCACCAGTACTTAAAAAGTTCAATTTGTCCTTCTATTAAAACCAAAGATTTAATTTTATCGATATATCAATCTGATTTGCCATTTGTCTAAAGCGTGTGATTAATCCCTGTAAAAATTCAAATGTACAACCTTGATATTAGCTATTTCTTGGCCTCAGTAATACCCATTAACAATATTTTGATTGCCGCCATGATTCATTATAAAATATGGTAACATATATGCCAGGCATAATTTTTTTCATTAAAAACTCTATTAACAATTACATTTTATTATTAATGACAACTTATTTCATAAATTTAATATCTTTATTTCTTTGAAACGATTTAGCAAACTATCTGCAACCATGCAAATTGAACGAGACAACGTGTCTGACTCAGACAATGCAGAATATATTCTTACAATTAAAAACAGGTTTGTAATCCATTGTGAAGCTCACGAGAATGTTCTAAAGATGATAATAAGTTTTACCATAGTGTGTATATATTATGATGTTATTCTTCTTCTTTTTTCGATGGTTTCTTGTTTTGATATAATTTCGCATTGAATGGCTTTCAGGTATTCCGGGTATAACGAATATCACAACAATTGATTTGCAAGAAAGTGATAAAATTCAGGTGATACTGAATCAGACAGATTTAATTGATGCTGAAGTAACTCTAACCAAAGGTGTAATTCTTGGATTGTCGGATACATTAGTCAAAAATACATTGTGAGTATGGATAATTATTAATATTCATGTTTTTAAATGTGATAAATTGGTCATCGTCGCTGTAGAAAAATATCTTATAGTAGGACTTGTTTATTTGCATTATTTAATATAACCGAGCTGTGTATGAATGTTGATCAGATAATCCTGAATTAATATTTCATATGAAAGTAGTTGAGTATGAATAAAATCGATTTTAGCTAGTAATTCTTAAGTTACCGACTTAACAAAAAATGCGCCCATTGTGGGTGTATTTTACATATCAATAACAAATGAACTACCATTTGGGCAATCTAAAATATTTTTTGATTACCATAAAGATGAAAAATAAGACAAAAGCAAGTTTTGTTGCCATAGACTACATTAGAAAGAACAACTTTAGAAATTAAAATGAATAAACTGACAAGATATGGCTAATATAGGTCAAAGGAAGTTCTCTAAATGTCTTTTCCTTAACGCTTCTATCTTTTGCCAGGCGTATTGGTGTGGTTCATTTATAAATGTATTTTCTAAAAAATTCAAAGACAGACTTAATGTAACATATAAATCCACAGTGACACATAATACTCAATTATCTCCAGCTACTTCTGCGTAAGTGTCGTTGGTGTAACTGGGAATTATTTTTTTTTTATTCATATAAAGAAATTTGATATCACCTTATATATAGAATAATCTCTTTAAATTGGGTGTTAAAATAAGTTTCGAAATAGATCAGATGTAAACAATATTATATTTACTCTAGTTTGACTGTAATTCATACTATAAGACACCTTCCTCAACATCAAGGGGTATTTGACATCTGAAATTCTCACAGGACCTCATCAGGACTTCCATCTTTCCCTTAGTAAACATCAATAATACTTTGTTTGGGATTTGTCGGTTCTGTTTAATTAATAAAGGGTTCGTCGCAATTAATAAATTATTTAGTAACTTACGCGTATTCTTTTACAAGTACGTATTTTTTGTATATCAATACCTTATCTATAGCGGGGATTGGGTTCTTAGGAAAAACCTAAAAAAATTGCGTTTGGGAAAGTTATCTCCAAAATATAATAAGTAAAACAAAAGACGCCGGAGACGCTTCACGTAGACACACAAGAGTTCAATGTGCAACCGCATTCCTTAGTGCTCACCCATTATTGAGAGGAAAGCCACCTCCTATCTTCAATAATCTGGGCTGATCTTCTAAGTCCACTAAAGCTACTTTGGTTAGGCTTATGTAGAAATATGAGCCAAGGGACTGTTTTTTCCTCCCAACAAGGGCCGGGCAAAAAAGTGTTTCCGTTTTCCCCTTGGAACTACAGCTCCCGCAAACAGACAATGTCCACTTAAGACAGCTATCCCTGTGCGAAGGGACACCCTTCATAGTTCAAGCAGTTCTCAGCGCGGTGTATATAAAAAGTTTTCCACAATTGTCTTGCGATCGCACAGGAAGGTTCTTCCATTTAGAACTTCATAGCATCCTTTAAGTATTTTACTTCATAGTCAGTTTAGCTGAAACCGTCGGAGTTCTAATTGGGAAACTGCGGAATACCTCCAGAAAAAATATACCAGCTTTGACAAATTCATCCGCTTCGCAGTTCCCCTTCAGTTCTTTTCATGTCCTGGCACTCAAAATAGTTGCGGCATCGAATGTATCGACATTTACTTAAGAAATGTAGGGCATATGAGGAATAGCTTCGAGGACGTGTAAACTCTACCAAAGGACTGTATAGGCGCTTTGCTGTCAGTAAAAATACATATATTCACTCCAAATATGTGACTACATAAGATCCAATTGACCATTTTGAAAATCGCCAACATTTCTCGCGAAAAGATACTGTAGTTGTTCGGATAAGATAAGTGGAGAGAGAGCTTCAATTTATATCAGTGGAAATGCCCTGTACTACAAATTAAGCATGTCTCTAGTCTAAGAGTTACCACAATATAATCTTTCCACGACGCATTTCACGTGTTTCAAGACAACTAGATCACTAGAAGCCAAAGCAGAGCATTCAAAATTGCTTAAGGACACACGCAATTGAACATTCCATCGATGTCAAAAACTGCAGCCAAAGTGTGCTCTTTGCAGGCGAATGATTTTTCAGCCTACTCCACTAAGGTATCCAGCACTGTTTTGACAGATTAATCTTTCATATAGACATGCTGCAATTTTGTGGTCAGAGGAGACTTTAAGGCGGTAATTATACAATACTCCACAACACTTTCTAAAATTTTCAATAGAGAGGTGCTCGGACAAATTGGCTTCTTTCGAAGATTTTCATAAAGCTTTTTTCAACTTACGCACCACATATTTGAATAACCTTAATTTAGCTTTTTTGTTCGACTATTCGTTGACTCTTTTTGCAAGATTAAACATTCACTTCGAAGAGCTGCAATCCCTTTATTCCACACCTGGAGCTTCAACTTCCTCATGTGTCTGTTTGAGGATCTGGCACCGACTCTGTTCTTCATCATTTCCTTAACACAGTACTTATAGAGCCCCGTCCTGACTTTCAAATATGTCTGTCTATCTCGCCGAGCGTTATGGACGTCCAGCGTTACCAAAAATACTATATGTCTAGTCCGATGACAAGCAGACTGTGGCACTTTTTATTGAGTGGCGACTGCGGAACCTATGTTGGTTTTTCAAAAGGCTGTAAACTTTTCGTAAAGCCGTCTTTAGCCGAGGTTTCAACAGCCCTTCTAGAAGTTTCTCAGCAGTATCAAGCATGCAGACAGATCTGTACGCTTTCTTTGCAGTTAGAGCAAGCTGTGAACAACGGGATATCTTCCTGGCGGACTGTGTAATCGTTTTCTGCTTTCACGTCGTGTGCCGGGAAAAGCGAATTTACAATATACCTCAAAATATCCGTCTCCATGGGTGGATTGGGGCCCATGTTGCCAAACATAGCCGATACTATTTAGTAGCCTTGGCCCCATGGGTCCCAGCCCACTTTTGCCACATTTGTTTTTTCCTCCGCTCTATAGCAATTCCCAGCTCTTTTTTCCCTTTTTGTGGGTCGCGGCTAGTCGCAACGGACCTAGTAGTTCAGTAGACCACCAGAGATTGTGTCAGCCCACCAATAACCCTTCTGTTTGTCTGGTAATGACTTTCGAAGTGGCCTCGGCGCATCGCATTTTTTCGCACGGTGCAATCTACAATCTATTCACCCGGTGCCCATTGCTACTCTTGCTTGGCCGGCGTCAGCAAAGCTGGTTTAAAGTTACTCCGACAGCTTTCTCGTGCCAACTGCGAAATATTTCACCTGAGTGTTATCCATCTAGAGTTCTGATAGTCCGGCCTTTCCCCCGACAACCAAAAGGTGATATAGTTGAGGTCACTTCTAGTATACTCCTCCAACACTCTTCAGTTCCTTGTCATAATGGACAACGCCTCCGAAACAAGAGTTATATCGAGATTATATTACTGGAATTGACTAACCATTTTCCTGTCCTTTGACAGTTCTCGTTAACTAGCTTCAAGGCTCTTTTGGCACTATCTAGTTTCTTAACGCATAGTTTGTGAAGATTTTTTTCGCTAAGGAAGTATCCTTCCTATGAAGACAAAGAGTACTCTAACTACTAGATGTCGAACGTAACAATCTTTTTTCGGGCACGAAATACAAGCAGATTCTCTCATGAAAAAGATATTTTGTTCACAAATTTTCAAATTTTATTCACTACTTTAATTTTATGGCAAATTCAACTGTAGAAATTCCTGCTTCAAAAGTCGGCCCAACTCTTGTTCTAATAACAAGAATCAAACTTGTTGAAACGATATTTAAAGTTGCAGTTAGAATTTCAGTCGTTGCACCTACTTTAGATGCAAAATTTAACGAGTTTGATTCTTGTTCCGAGCCAAAAAAGTGATTGAGTGGCCTTAAAAAGTTTTAGGACAGTGCTTAAATAAAAACTGAACCCCGTTTTCTTGAGTACAAGCTTTCAAATGGTTAACAAAAGTGTTCCTCTAGGAATGATAATAAATACTGGAAATACATAAATCAATGGAGTCACATAGCTAAAACTAAGTGATTTTGTTAATCAATAACATGTTCATGTTTTCAAAAGCACAGATCACATTCTAGACAATGAAAGGGCTATCTCACATCGAAAGATGCGGGTGATGGAAAAAACAACAGAGAACTAATGCGATCGTGTCGTGTGTTCCAGAGTCAGGGTGACTACTTATTTCGTGGGCTCTGCCACCTTCGACTGGAGGGCGGAAATGGTGATTTTAATGCTGACTTCTGATGAACAGGTTATAATAGCCGGTGTTAGCTTTGGAAGCCACTACAGCCAGAGGGTCTTTAACAGATCCTCCCCAATTGAAGAACTTCACGATTGCTTAATCTCCCGCAGCAGTTGATAAGATTGCCGGTCGTGCAGGCTGAGTTTCCCCAAAAAATGCCACTTTAAAGATTCGCTGGCTGCTAGCTTCGATATGATGGCCCTATTGAGGGACCTCATATGGTGTGTCTGAGTCAGGACTCGCAGACGAAGCTGTCACTGCAGGTGGTGGTGTTAATTTTTGTATCGGTTTTGTTGCTGGTGGTAGCTGCTTTGCCCTGGATAAGCAAGACTACAAGACGAGGTTCCACAGATGAAAATGGCAGATACGACGATGTAGCTCCATCTGTTGTATATTCCAGCGAAAATGATGGCTGAACTTGAGGAAGAAACTAAACTTCCGAGTACGTGTCTCTTATTGAAAATAATTTTTGAAATATGTCTCAGGCAGATGTAGACGAAAGAGTGGGGTTCTAGTGCATCAAAAATAAAACGACTGATGTGAAGAAGTAACAGCAACAAATAATAGCATGCGCTGGAGATGTAAACATAATTTGCTAGAAGCATTCCTATAAGCTCTGAGTCAGCCGCGAAGAAAGTCGGGTTCAGAGCTAATGAAATGAAAACTAGAAGTCAAACAAACAGAGTTTACCTAGGTTCGGTAGATTTGCAGTATATTACTCAGCGCTTCTAATATTAAAATGGTTCAAAGTACACAAAAAATATATATAAAAAATAAAATAAATTCCGTATTTACAAGACCTCAATAAGGCTTGTACTGAACTGATGTATCGCAGTGAAATTTAGAAGCAAATGCAGACATGAAAACACACTGGTCACTTCCGAGAAGATAGTTCTCGAAAAAAAATTATAGGTCATGTGAAAGAAAAGTCCCTAATGGATCCCTTATAAATAAGAGTTATATAGTGTAGTTTGTGATTTACTCATACTCCGTCTTTTTAAAATATGGAAACTGGAAAAGCTCAGTAACGTTGAACATATGAACGAGAGTTATACCCCAACAAATAGAGAAACGTCGAGCAATTTGAAATTGTCTCCCAAGTAAGCCTGGAAAGCGTGGAGTAGATTCAGTTAGTTGGTAGAGCACTACCAATAACTGGATGACGTGGTCGGTGAGTCACTCAGTTCAGAGTCGGGGCATCGATTTATTGTCAAAGGCTTGATTTATACTGCTTCGCTATTGATAATGGTCATGATATAATACTGATCTAAAATATAATTGTGCTTAATAAATAAAGAAATACCATAAAATTAACTCCTTTATTTCACTAATTGTCGTTTAAGCCATATGATATGAGCGAATAGTGGCTACTTAATTTTATACTTTTCGTAAAATTATTGTTTCAATAAATCCAATTGGTTTGTATCATGTATCTTCAATATTTATTTTAGATACAATGAAAAACGTGGAACATTATCCTTTGAAATGAAATTTCCAAAGCTTCGAATGATGTCTGACTATGAAATCGAAGGAAATATTTTGCAGTTCGATGTTGATGGAAAGAATAAATTCGTTATGAATCTGGGTAAGCTTGACTTGTTTGAAAAATCAAAATTATTCAACAACCTTTAGCAAATATACAATCAACAATTTAAATTTATTTTCAGAAAGATCTGATGCTCAAGTAAAAATCTTAACAGATCTCGTCAAAATGGAAGACGAACAGTTTTTCCTTGTTCAAGACGTTAAGATTAAATTCGGTAAAATCGGTCGAATTCAGACCTACTTCAAGGATATGTTCAAGAGTAATAAATCAATTGGTAAGACTATTTAGAATATGGTGTTCATATTAACTAATTGAAAGCTTTCATTTTAGAGAAAGAAGTTGAAAATGAATTTAAAAATCATGTTCGAGAACTTAATCGAGCTATTTTACCACTTGCTGAAGAAACAGCTAGAGATATTTTAAAAACGATATTGCGACGGGTCTTCCGATACATTCCGGTGAAATTTATTTTATTCGGTTTTAGCAATTAGGAAGTGAGTTTTTTAGTTGTGATGATATCGGCTCTAAGGTTTAAAATTAAATGATTGATTGAATTTAGTCGTAAGTATGAAAATGTTGAGGTATTTTGTATGACAACTTCAAAATGTTTCCCTGTGTATGCCTGCATAACGTTTAGTTATTGTTTAAAATTAAATTCTGGGTCTGTTGTACATGTAATTCAAATATCAAGGTATTATTTTTTTTTTAAAGACCATAGTAGAAACCTAAAAAAATAAAATAAATAAAGTTTTCCCAGTTCTCATTTGTATTTTATTTCGCAAAATTTTATTCTTCCTTCGAGAAGCAAGATATATTGCAATTTCTTCGTAAATATCAACATTTTACGAATATATCCTCCTTTTTTGGGGTTTCTCGTGTTCGTGAGAGTTCATTTTGGTTTACAAATTTGGACAATAATAATGTTTGCGCCCTCTAGTCTAGTTTTCATGGAAGTGAACCACACAATTTGTCATTCGAAATACCGTAATTTATTTTGCCCAACTATAATTTACAATATTCACTTTATAAAATTTATCAGATTTGAATGCACTATCGTTTTCACTATTTTTTGCTTCCATTAGTAAGGGTTATCAATTTTATACTTGAGAAAATAAACTTAAAAAATACACAAAATATTCGGAAAGTTAAGTAATTTTTATTTCATTGTAAAGATTGATCCTTGCCATTATATGGGAAATACAAATACGCTCAAATGTTTTCCACGGGATTTCTTGCAGGACTCAATCCTTTTGAGGTAATTTTCAATGACTTCCCAGTACATTCCGGCAATATCTCGACCATGACTTCACGAATATTGGCTTTCAGTTCGTCCAGAGTTTGGGGATTGTAGGCATAAATAGAATCTTTCGCGTATACTCACAAAAAGAAATCCAGAGGCGTAAAATCGCAGGATCTTGGAGGCCAATTCGCACTAGCCAAGCACGAAATTACACGTCCTGGAAATTTCTCTTTCAAAAGAGCTAGGTTTGCCTGTGTTACGTGACTTGTTGCCCCATCCTGCTGTAACCACATATGGTCAAGATCAAAATCTACGATTTTCGTCCAAAAATAATCGGTTAACATGTGGCCATATCGCTCAGAATTGACGGTGATGACACGACCTTGATCGTCCTCAAAAAAATACGTCTCAATCACGCCACCAGACCATAATGTGCACCACACAGTGACTTTTTCCGTATGTAATGAGCCACATATTCTCCAGTTCTGCTTAGTAACGTATAAAAATCAGCATCAACAGCTTGTTGTGTTCCAACTGTCAAACTCGACTGTAAAACGATCCATTTTCTAAAATGGCAAATCTTCAGCTAAATGAATGACAGCGTGCTTGACGTGCATCTTTAACAGATGTCGGTATGCAGGGTTTTACTTTCTCAAGCACGAAATGGGAAACCCTATTTCAAATAACTCTCAGATCAACCGTGGCTGCTTAACGCAACTTACACCATTAGAGTGATCTGACCTTTCAATTGATCTAAATGGCTTTAAATGCGTATTCAGTATTTGGCAGAAGTATAAGAGCGTTGGGCAACATTTGAGGTAGGTTTGGTTAAATTTCATTGATATTATCTTAGTCTGCAGCCAGCGAAAACATCTCCTGAATGAATGAAATCTTACCACAGATCACAGGCATATATCTTTTAATCTGAGTGACTGAAGCTCAACTAAGTAGGCTGTCTAAGAAAAAGACGATACTGGGTGAAGTTGCTTTCCCTAATCCGATCTTTATTGAAACTTGCCAGGAGAGCATGGATCAAGCTAGATCAAGCCATTAATACTCTTACTAGCACTCTCAACGCTGCGGTTAGATCACCGTACGTTTCACCTAGACCCAGGTATAATCGTAAGACCACATGATGAAATGTGGAAATCACCATTCTACGGACAAAAAAAGAATTTAACAACTCAAAAAGATCTAAAGACTGGTCAATGTAGAAAATGAAACTGAAAGCCTTTAAGTATGCCGTAAACAAGTTGAAGAGAACCTCGGCGTAAGCCCTCTGGTGCTCAGCACTGAGCGCTTCAGGGTGCATTCAGAATACTGACGGCAGCTGGACTAATTCGAGTATTGATAAACTGGCTCCTTTTATGAGCTCACAATCCTCCAGCATACATGGCGCATCAAGTGAAGCAGGAGATTGGGTGTTTCTCGCCTTTAAGTTTCTCTGATTCGCAATTGAGGTAGGCCATAAATTTGTTCGAGCCATGCAAATCTCCAGGTTCTGATGACGCTCTTCCGACTGATATCCAGACAAGTAACGCTACCAATGGGATATATAATTCGTTCTTGCGTTCCTCATATGTTGCCGTTAATTGGCTGAAAACAACGATTATGATCATTTTTAAAAGAGGGAAAGCTTCCTACGTGAAACCTAAAGACTATCGTCTAAGAAAGGCTGATAGATTACCATATTAAAAAGGCAAATCGCCCTTCGTTAATCTAACAGTCACTGCATGCTTACATCAAAGACAAGTATGTTGAAGCTGCTCATCAACATGATGTGTGAATTAAAAAATCTCTAGAACAGCGTGGTAACCTATTTGCTGGGGAGTGGCCATACGTGACGAGCAGCCAAAACGGGCATACCTCAAAGAGGTGTTTTCTCTCTTTTATTGTGGAACATTACGGCAAATACTTTATGCGGAAGGTGGACTGTGTCAGTTGCAAAGTGGTTGCTTATGCCGACGAAATAGCAGTAACTTACCAGAAAAGCGTCTACTATTCATTTGATATACTTTCACGTTGGAGCTGCGAATGCAGCTTGAATTCGAATTCCAGCAAAACTAAGTTACTCGATTTTCCTTTTTTTCAATTTAATAGATTCTCCATTGACCAGCGCCCAAGGGTCACATATTTCGGACTGATCGTTGACTGAAAGTTACTATGAAACGATAACACAGCGAAAAGTACACGGAAGGCTTTTGGTGCACTTTACGGGTGCAAAGGTACAATAGGAACGAAATGGGGTTTCGGGCTCGCGATGTGGCATGGACAACCTACCCAGACCACCCATCTAGACCACAAAACTAGGCCGCTTACCCACTCTGCGGTCATTGTTACCCACCAGCGGTATGGATTACCCGCTGGTGGTCTGGATTATCTACCGATAGTCTGGGTTGCTCGCGGGCGTTCTATGTACCCATCCATTGCCCACTGGCGGCCTGTGATGGCTGTCTTTGTATATGGTTTGGGTAGGCAGCCCAGGTAGGCTGTCTGAGTATGCGGTCTGAATAAATAGTCTGTGAAGGCGGTCTGGTTAGACGGTCTGGTTAGGCGGTCAGGATAGGCAGTGTAGATGAACTATAAAGCCTACATATCAAATGCAGCCAGGAAATTTGTGAAAGTTAGTTGCAATTGTGGTGACAGAAACTCTCCAAACCATCCCTACAAAGTTACTCGTCTTGTTGCTTCATTGGCTGCCAGCCAATTTTATAATCGCACAGCAATCTTATGTGGCTGTTGTGAGACCAGATTTTATCTCAGTATGAACTAACACTGAGCTCAGTCTAGCTAGTATCTTATCTGAGAGAGTTTCCGTTCCAGCTTACGCTGGCTGTATAACTCTGCATTTTTTCAGATTTCCAGTTTTTACCTCGCATTTCTGGTAGGAATGACTGGAATAATGGATACTAGCCCCAAAAACAGGCTTATACAAGTGTATACTGATGGTTTAAAATAGATTGGTAAAATTGGCGACGGTATGTGATTGGATGAGCTGAATCTAAGGCTGTTGCTTCGTCTCCATGATAATTGTAGCGTCTTTCAGACGGTACAGGTAGCTGTTTTTCAGGTTAGTAACTGATTTCTGTGTAATCAAATATTCAGAAATTATGAAAGTTTTTTCACTGATAACAGGGCAGGTAAGAAATCTCTTGCTGATCTTTGCGCAGCAGTGGCGAGGGGTAAAATATCGCTGGAGGGAAACCGAATAATTATCCACCATTTTATATATGTATAATAATGATGTTTGGTATGCTGATGTTTGTCAGACTTACTAATTTCTATTTAATTCTCGTCACACTTACAGACAGTATAAAAAATCGTAATTCAAAAAAATGATAAGCACATGTATATCAATAAATTAGTGATACATAAAACCATTTGTTTTAATGTAAATAATGTTTGTAAAAATGGAGCATTGAAAAAAATCTTTCTTAGTCTGCAAAACGCTAAATGCAAAAAATTGAAAGCAGCTATTTTTCATCCATTGAATTTATAAATATTTTGGAAATAAAGCGGTTGAAATGAAAAAGTTGCGAAAAATGTCAACCCTTAACATGAGGATGTATAGACAATTTTTCATTTACTATACTTTCAAACTGTTTTGCGACTTTTACTTTTAATATTTTTAAGGGTTAACATATATATTTAACGTATGTATAACGTATTTAACGTATATATAAGGCCCGACGTCGGGCTGTTATGCCACGTTGATGATACCTATTATAAATATCAAGTTTCAGATTTCCCACGACAAATAGTTTTATGTACTTTTCTTTTATTTCCTGATTCCTGCTTTTCATGGAATATTATTTAATTAGAAAGATCAAAACAATTCTACGCCGGATATGTATCATAAAGAGTTTAACGCAAGACAGGAATTCTGCAGTCCTTAGTTAAAAATTCTTAGCTCCATTTTTGCTGTTTCCAGGAAATTCGAATTTTCATTTTACCGATTTGGCACGTAAGAAAAACTTTGCACTTCCAAAAAATTACTTCGTCGTTTAGATAACTTTTGTTCTTTTCATAAGTGCAGAGAATGTCAAGAAATATTTGTTGTTTAATGAATAGAGGCACTTAATACTTTTTTGCTTAGGACAACGTCCGAAGGCGAAAACAAAGTTGTTAACACTACATTTTTCGATATAATTTACTAAAAATATGAAACAAATTCACTTGAAACAACATTTTCGTCAAAACATATTACATTGTAAATTATGATAGTCCTTGTAATACTTAAATCAAAACCTTAATTAAAACCTTAAATCATTCAAAGTATGAATTGTTTCGGTCTCTTTTTTATTTCAGTTAAACTTTCTTATGGCAAGCTCTCGCAAAAACTGAGATTCTAGTTCATAGGAATGAATCTTGTAGTCACTACACGCAAATATTAGCGGACCTTGCATGAAAATGTTTAAACTTAGTTGATTTACAGTTCCGCAAGCATGAGATTTCCCTTTTTGGCGCAGAAAAAATGGAGCTAAGACTTTGAAACTAAGGAAAAGTGCTACATTCTGGAGATGTGATAATAATATTAGGCGATTTGTTTATAAACATGCTTCAGAAACAAACTGTTGGTAGGTTACAAAGACAGAGTTCAATGCGCTCTATTACATCATGAAATTAACTCAAAAACTGCATTCTGGTGCTTATGACTTTTTTCTTAGCACAGCAAAATTCATTTCTAAAAACTAACATAAGAAAAATTTTAGTTTTTAGATAGCCAGTAAAATTGTTTCTTCATACTCATATCTCAAATATATAATCCTTACGTGTTGTTCTTTATGTGAGCAATAAAAGTATCGAAAGTAACGTTCACATAAAAATAGCACAACGGCAATATTGAATGAACCGCTCGAAATTTTCTTCAACTCTAGAACCATTCGTAAGCCGATCGATCACGGCTTATTTTTCATTTGTTAAAGCGAGACGATGCTAGCTTCTCTATAGATACACCTATGTCATCAGTCGAAATAATCACAAAATACAAAAAAATACACACTAAGCAAACGCAAGACAGTCCTGGACCACACCAGGCTGTTGTTTAGTTTAATCTGCGCTGTTCTTTACTGTGTACTGGCTGTTTTCAAGGGAAACTGCCTGTCGTGCAGTGCAGTGGTCAGGCATAGGCTTCAACGATTTCTGTCGGAGCTGTGGCTTAGAGGATGAAGAGGAATCTGCTCTATATCATATGTGCCACCGTCCTACTCTGGCAACGAGAAAGCTGGTCTCACTTAGGGTGTCCTTCTTCTCAACTCTAACTGATTAATCCTGCATTGTCTTAATATAAAGGGTATTGTACAGTTCATGAAAGAAATCAAATTGTTTCTAGATTGAAGTAGCTGAGGCAGATTATGCCTTTGGTATTACAATAGGTTTTTATGGAACCTATGTATATCTTTCAGCAAGATTCCGATGGGCAGCAACACAACCTAACCTTTACCCTAAATTATCATGATAGACGTGGATAGACGGCGGATAAAATAAGTTATAAGCTAGTCCAAAGTAAGTTGTCCCACTGTTTTCTCATTCATTTCACTCTCTCCATCTCTCTCAAGCTATATTTAAATCACAGTAATGACATTACTTCCTCCATCTGATTTTGAAGCTTATACTCGATTGCAGTTTTCAAAAATGTCTATCAAAACATTTTTCCTTTCCCATATACGAAAGTCAAATGTACGTGAATACGGTAGACGTTTGGATGATCAAATCGCCATCGAGATCGTTTGGTACATTATCTTCCTGATTACAGTGAATATAGGTAAGTTATGAAGTAAACGCGTTAGCTCGATAGCTGTCATTCACAATTCAATTTTTTCAGTTGCATTCTCGGGGCGTTCAATTCTCGCCTTCTATTTCACGAACTCAATCGAGCGACTCTTTCTTCAGCGCAGTTTTCCTACAACAGGTGAGGTTGAAATCAGCTACGAAGATATTGTGACCATCGATGACTGGTGGAACTTCATGGAACATCCGTTTGTGGAAGGAATCTACATGTATGGCTCTCATAACGAGAAAGAACGTGCGGAAATACGTCACAGCAATAAAACTAAACCAAGAACTCAACGTGCTCCAAGACTTTTACGGGAAAACGTATTCCTCGGACCGCCAAGAATCCGTCAGCTAAAAGTCAGGGATAATACGTGCAAAATCCACTCAGCATTTCAGCATTATTTTCAAAGTTGTTTCGCGCGTTACTCCATGTTCAATGAAGCTCACAGTAGCACTGAAATGAATAGTACAGGGTACTTTACGTGGGGTCAATTGCACTATTATCGAGGTGGAGGATATACCAAGTATTTGGAAAATGATCAGGCCTCAAATGAAGATCTATTGAATCAAATGAGGGACAGCGGGTGGATAGAGCGTGGAACAAGGCTGGTTGTTGTGGAATTCAATTTGTATAATGCAAACACGAATCTGTTTTGTTTGGTCAAGTAAGCTTTTTTGGGCTCTTGTTATATTTTAAGAACTGTTTAATACACAAAGCACCGAGCCGAAGAACGTTGTTGGAAAGTTTTAGTTTACTTCTAATCTAAATGGTTGCGTGAATATAAAGATTTGACTTAATTTCTGATTTGACTTAATTTCTCTTCAGATTTATCACCGAGTTTCCTCCCATCGGAGGTGCAGTAACCTCACATTCCATTCGAACATTTGAGATGCTTGTGGCCGGAAGCGCACACGAGATTTTCATTATAGCAATGAAAGTGCTATTTTTTATGCAGCTAGTTCTATATACTGCAAGAAAAATTCAAGAAATTCACGCTGATGGACGAAATTCTTTAAGAAGTTTTTGGCAATGGATAGGCACGACAATTCTTATGGTAAGTTAGTTTTCTTCAACTGTAAGTTATTTATGAGTATTATTGGTAAACAACACTACTATTCGAGTTAAGAGATAAAGTGTTAGAAAATTGTTACTGTTTAGCGGATATTATGTTGCTTTTCATTGCTGTAGGCATTTGATCAGCTATTATTAAAAGTATGAGGGATACTTGTCCCCCATGCAACTATAGGCTGACATTTTCCTCTTTTCCTTTCTAATGGAGTAAGATTTTTGCCAACCTACCATGAACATATGAGCTCGTAGATTAATGAAATTGAAACTGATAATATGGAATTCATTTATTTATTTTATTTATTTGAAAAATTTGTTTCATACATACTACTTACACAAAAAACATGCAGCACAAGATTTCATAAATAATTCGCAAAAATAGTTTTCAAAGACAATATCAACAAATCGAAGTCGAAATTCTTACAAATCTTAATAATATCTCTTTCAAAGCATGAGAATGATTCATTGTAGGAACAAAGGAACGGCTAAAATATTCACTTGCCAAAATCTGTGGCATTTCAAAAGTAAATTTCGCAGTGAGCGTCTTGTGCAGCGGCTGGCTGACATCCGACCAGGCCCCGACATGTTTAAAGAAATCAATCTGCTTTTTGGCAAATACAAACACCAGGAGATGGTGGTAACGATTGGCAATGTCGCTGTACGCAATCCTGACCATCAGGCAGAGTTGTTTGCATTGACTTTCCTATCCCAGCTGAATGCCGTTCCGCCTGACTGATCTGCTCTTAACAGCCAAATGGTAAAAGAGAAAGCCAATCGCTTTCTCAGTTCACACAATGAGCCATTGGCCACATTTTCATTCGAAAAGCCTTTGGATGACCCGCAAAAGGCAGATGACCGGTTTCACTTTGCCAATAGTGAATACTTGGTGCAATTGCTGCGCAGTATAAAGAGTAAGAAGACTTCTGGGCATGATAGAATGTCTGATTTCATTATTAAACATCTACCAATCTCTATGCTCAGAATTATTTCCATTATTTTCAACAACACCCTGAACAATGGCTACTTTCCGAACACGTGGAAAGTAGCGAAGATTGTTCCCATTCATAAGAAGGCCAAAACTAAAGAGGCCAGCAATTTCCGTCCAATTTCCTTGCTTCCTAATTTGGGGAAGCTTTTTGAGAGAATGTGGATGGAAATAATTAAAAACCACTGAGAGCTTGCACAGGTAATACCTAACCACCAGTTTGGCTTTAGGCGAAGGCACGGCACTCAGCACGCCATTTCGTACTTGCATGATCAAATTGTGTCTCACTTGAATGAGCAAAACATTCCGACAGTAGTGTGTGCATTAGATATCGAGAAGGCTTTCGATTCCGTTTGGCACGAAGGCCTTCTATTTAAGTTGATCAAGTTTGGATTCCCAAAAGAGGTAATAAGACTCACCGCAAGCTTTCTTACCAACAGACAATAAATACTATGTCAGCGTTAATGGAGCAGATTCTCTCATAGAGCCTGTGACATCAGGAGTGCCACAAAGTTTTGTCACTGGACCAGGTCTTTATACCATATTCACCGCTGACCTACCTATCCCAGTAGGCCAACTCCAATTTCAAATCCTCCAATATGCCGATGACACGCTCTTATTCGTGTCGAACCAAGACCCGCTCAAAGCAGCAAAGAGCCTGGAATTCTACTTGGTAGAACTATGTCTTTACTTTGACGAATGGGACATCAAACCAAACAGCAGTAAGACTCAGCTATGTGTATTTCGCAATCCTTCCAAGTATCGGGGATCTCAAACTATCCGCAACAAGGCCAAAAAAACTCGCTGTCTCGTTCGGAACATCTAAGATTACTCCTAGTTCATCTGTGAAGTACCTCGGAATCAATTTCCAGCTGCCAAATCAAAACTGCCAAATCTGCATTTCAACACATCCGACCTATTTTCGCCAAAAAGATGAACATGTCCACCAAAGCTAAATCCATTTGCTATCAGACCCTCATTCGACCCATCCTGACTTATGCATCCCCATCCTGGATTGACCGACTGTCATGACCGAAGCGGAGATGTTCGAAAGAAGAATCCTCCGTTCGTGCACTGGCAGGTTCTACAACCTGGTAACTAAAAAGTGGCCGAAGAACCTTTTCCTATATCTGGAGCCAGGATTGAAGCCACTTAGGGACCGTGTTGTGGAATTACGATTCTACAGACAAACAGACGGACATGAGGACAGACTGATTTGGTCACTAGGACGTACAGGTGGTTCTAATGAGCCATTTATGCACCCTGCGAAGATAGCAGTGCAGCGGCGGCTCACGGATGCGCTGTTCACCTACACAGGCCACCTGACGAATAGAAGGGGTTACACTTAAGACCGAGGCTAAGATTTAGGTCTCATTAGGCTAATTTAGCTATAATTAGGTATAAGTTAGATCGTACTTTTAGAGTAAGGTAGTTTTTAAGAAAAGCATTGCCAGGGCAATCCCAGCTGCTGTACAGGCTGGGTAATACCACTAGAGTGTAAGGAAATAAAAATTGTGCCGAAAAAAAAGAAGAAGAAGAAAAAAACAACGGGAGCCAGCAGGTTAAAATAGTATAGCCGTTAGATTGTAACTTTTCTTGTTAATTAAACTTTAAGTTAGGCTAAGAATGTACGATTAATTTAAAATAAAATGTTTTTCAATTCAATTCAATGGCAATGCAAAAAGGAACGGATATAATATTCACTTGCCAAAAACTGTGGCAATTTGTACTCAAGCCAAAGTACTCAAGCCAAATTCATAAGAGATAGATCCTGCGAAAACCTTTGAAGCAAAGTTTCAAGTGTCTTTATTGCTAAAAGTTTGAGCCGATAAGTATACGGAGGGAATTGAAGTGGATCAGACTACGAGAGTTCACATAGGTAGGTAGGTAAGTAGTCGCTGCCGGTCGATAGAGGCCTGCCAAAAAGCACACATAGCCACAAAAAGAGTCTGGTGTGTGGGAATAATTTTTAAACTGCATGCTTTCCAAATTGCACTACTTATTGCATCATTTTTCTAGGGCATAGCTCTCTTAGTTGAAACTAACAACCACCTTTCCACAATGCGAATAGCAAACGTTGGTGACCCACAAGGTTCCCCACTCTTTCCAACATTGTATAGTCTATAAACAACAGACTGTCCCTGTGTGCCTAATGCACAAAGTGGCCCTGTACCCTGATGATACATGCATATACTATACCACAACGTACGCAGAAACTATAACTTCAAAATTGCAATAAGGAATATTTCCACAAATTCCAATAAGGAATATTTCCACTAGTGAAAAATTCAAATAAATGTCGAGATAACACCAACAACAACAACCACAACCAAAAATCGATAACCAGACTATAGACTGGCAACATATAGTGGAATATTTGGGACCAGAGGAGATCAGAAGAGTTGAGACGATCGCCACGGCAACCCTTGCAAATCTCCTTCTGAGAAGCAATCAGTCAATCTGGTATAATAGCAATCAAAATAGGATTCTGGTACAATAACTTTGAATGATGCCGCTCAATCGTGGCAATTTTTGAAACTGAGATACAGTCGGCAGGTATAAAGATTTTCGAGTGATAGAGTGTATGGAGCAAGTCTTGGCAGAAAAATCATCTTAAGTTGTAGACCTCCTCTGAACTTGCAGGTGTTATTATAAACGGATGTGGAAGCAGCGTCAGCAGATATGATGTCTGGTTGAGTTGCAGTCACATCGAAGGATGCAATAAAGTGGCTTATGAAATAAATTTTCGATGTTAGTAAGAATATTGTACATTAAATCTCCATCTATGAACAATTCCTTGTAGTGAGTCAGAGTAAACTTAACATCGGATGCCTCCAACTTTTTTGAAAGTTGCTTTGATTTTTTTCCAGTACATAAGCTCACTTTTCCGAGAAATTGGGGTTGACTCTTCACTCTTAGGCATAAGCCATCGTTTTCGATAAATAAATTTTCTTTGATACTTCACTTTATCCCTTCTATCGTTTTCAACAGATGGGCTACTTAATCGTAATTTTCGATATCATCCGATATTTTTGCATTGTCGAAATCATTCACGAATTTAATGCCCATCCGCACCAATACGTCGAAATGGACGGTATTGCTTTTTGGCAATATCAGGTGGCAAACATTACAGCAATATGTACATTTTTAGTATGGATTCAAATTTTCAAATACATTTCGTTCAATAAGACTATTCATCAATTTAGTAGAACGTTAAGCAGAGTGAGTCTATTTATCCATTTGCTGCATTCATATTTTACATACAATAAATACTATCATTTCAGTGTGCTGTTGACCTGTTTGGGTTTGGGGTTATGTTCTCTATTGTATTTATTGCTTTCGCTGAGCTGGGCTATTTACTCTTCGGCACTATAAATTATAACTTTCGCACCTTTGTGGATTCGATTTTCACAATGCTGAGATCAATTCTGGGCGACCTTGAGTATTTAGCTATAGAACAGGCTAACCGGATTCTGGGACCAATTTTCTTTATGACGTACATATTTTTCGTATTGTTTATATTGGTGGTAAGTAATTGAATAAGCTGTTCATCACAAAAATTTTCGAAATTAAAACTATCTTTCATATTTCGATGTCCAGAATATGTTTCTAGCTATTATTAACGATACATACTCCGATGTCAAATCAGAAGACAGTGATGATATTCCCATGCTGGGTTTTTTCAAGAAAATTTTTGCAAACTTTCGTAAAATTTTATGCTGTGGCCGTGATATCTATAAAACCGAATCACCTACCGACGATCAGATTGAATTAGAACCAACAAGGAGCTCAGCAGTGCCAGAAACGAGTACATCGCATGAGCCTCCATTAGCACCACAAGAACGAATTGTAGTTCGGCGAAGAGATTTGATTGGAAAGTTAGAAAGTTGTAAAAGTTATAAACTGTATAGATTATAATTTAACTTCTGAAGAATTTTCCAGGAAATCGATCCAAACGAAGAGAACACACTTCAGCCTGGTCCTGAGGATAGTTCAGGACGTATGGAGCCGCAATCAGAAAGGTGAACACTTGGTTATCTGTTCACTTCAAATTTTATCGAATCTTTTTTTGAATTCTATTCAGTGTCGAAGAACGTTTGCGAAATCTAGAAATGCTAATGGACTCGTTCGTAGAGGGTATGAACACCCTTATTGACAAACTCGATAATTATGAAAGTGAAAATGACTCAAGAAGTGTGTAGCTTGATTTTACTGACAAATAAGATGATTTGAATTTCATAAGCTACTAAAAACCGCTTGTGATAGATGCGAATTCCCTTGTTGTTGTCAAAAAGATTTAATTTTTACTTGTATTTATTGTAAAGGCATAAAGTATGTGTATATTTGACACTGACTTGGCCAGTTGCAAAAAATATACAAAGGTAATATCAAATGTAAATTACTGGCTCATTCGTTCTGGAATTCGTACATTTATGTTCCTTTTTAAAAATGGGAGACGATAGGTGTTTATTATTAAAAGATAAGATCACGTCTTACTTGAAAAAACTTTACATTTTTAAAAGAGAATAATTTCGAAAAAATCGTTCGGACAGGTTGATTTTAATTGAATTCCAAATTCTCACAACATCCTCAGTAGCAAAAAGACGTTGCGGCACTACTGTGAACAGCCTCTATCACAACAGAATTTTTGCATGTCGTGCTGCCCTCGCGTGACGAAAGGTTCCGGCTAGTCATCGGTGTCCTGGGTGTTTGGAGGGGCAGGTCAAACCTTTGATGTGTCACGCTTTAAGAATGTGGGCCAACACACAAAGATAACCAACAAGGACGGAGGAAGCAAGAGTTCACGTCCACCTGGCTTCACTGAACCTATTATATCAGGGTTTGGCAACCAGTGCCATTAATTAGCTCACAAAAAGATGATATAAATAAACCATTAAATACAAAAACTCAACTTGAAAGAATTTCTGTACATTTAATGAAAAGCGAAAAAAAATATTCCAGTACAAAACGAGAAATTCAAAAATAATGCTATAAAGAAAAAATATCAAACAAAAAAAAACAATTAAATATAAATCAAAATCAAACAGATATAAACAGATGACACACCAGATTCCTGGACGACGGTCGACCATGGAAATATGTGATGATGAATTCGAATGCAGGAGACTATTGACAGCATTGGCAAGTATACTTAGCGGGTAAATGTGATCGCTGGAAAACAGGATTGTATTTGAGCTGGGACGATTCGATAGACGTTGTCGCTGATTAAGTGAAATCTGACTCAATACATGTCCCGGTTCATCGACTAAAACATTTTTAATTTGTTGCGGTTGGGACTCACCATTCAATGCTGCTGCAGCATCAAAATTATCCACAGCCAAATGAGTTTCCAGTTCCTTCTGCAGATAACAAATATAATCAAACACGTGCTGAATTATCTCTAACTTGGATAGTTTTTGATTTTTCGGCATAAATGGTACTAGGTCTTTCAGTTTCGATGAATACATTTGGATTTTGGAATTCTCTCAAATACGACCATTGATAAATGCTGGAACACAAACTGCAGCTTTGACTTTCATTTGGATTCATTTGTTTTATAAACTCGCTCAAAAAACTTTTTCACACCTGTTCGATCGCAGATACTGTTAATCCAGGGTTAACCCAAACAAAACTTTATAATCCTTCTGATGAAAATCATTATTATTTCACTCTCAGTGCAATCACAAAGACCAAAAATAACTTCAAACGATATTTACGCACTATCAGCACAAAAGAACGCACTCTCAACATTCGAGACACCTCGGAATCCGTTTCCGTTCCGAAAACATGCGGCGGCCGTCATCGCTGCTCAGCATACGCAAACAGCATCCGACACGTTTTCCGTTTGGCTGGCCTATAACGCAGCTATAGCAAGTATTGTTGTAAATCAGCTGCACTCAGGCCAGTGAACCTGCCGTAATGCAATTAAACATGCAACAATCAAATGTACTACAAAGACTGTTTTTGGGTGACAATGTAATACCCTAATGAGAGATTCATAGAAATGAAACAAGCGTATACCCAGTGTGCCAAATTCGGCATTTCGCTGAGAATTCTTTCAGAAAATTGAAGCGAATTCAGAAAAAAGTTTCGGATTCTCAAACTTATTCGTTACAAATTCTTTAAGACCGGTATATGGAAAGTTATACTAAATTGAAGACATGCATACAAAAGGGCCTCAAGTTATCTTCGATTTTTTCGTTTTTGAATGCCAACCAATCCAATCTAAGGGAATACTCTGTTCGGAATGTCTACCTAAATCAATCTTACACGTGCTTACATCGCATTAATTCGTGGCTTATGATACCGCAGCCAGGGTAAAACGTGACATCGTCATTACTCATTGGGGAGTCCTCTTCTTTAGACTGGTGCTAAAAAAAATTATACGGAATTTTGAGATACGCATTTAAGAATCCTGCGCTTCTGCACTAGCAGGTTCGGCAACCGGGTAACTAAAAAGTGGTCGAAGAACCTTCTCCTGTATCAGAAGCTAGGACTGAAGCCACTTATGGACCGAGTTGTGGAATTAACGACACGATTCTACGGACAGACATGATAAGGGATTGATTCGGACACTAGGGCGTACAGGTGGATCTAATAAGCCCTTTTATATGCCCCGCAATGATAGCATTGCAACGGCAGCTTATGGATGCGCTTTTCGATTATACATGCCTCCCTACAAATGAAAGGGGCTAAATTTAAGACCCAGGTTAAGATTTAGATCTAATTAGGCTAAGTTAATTATTTCATAATTTTACGATCGTAATTTTAGTGTAAAGTAGTTTTTAAGCAAATTATTGCCAGGGTAATCCCAGCTGTTGTACAGGCTGGGTAATACAATTAGTTTGCAGGAAACAAAATTTGTGCGGAAAAAAAACAATATCAAACCAATAAGAGCCAGCAGGCCAAAATAGTTTAGCCGCTAGATTTCAAGTTTTTCTTGTTGATTAAACTTTAAGTTAGGTTAAAAATGTGCAACTAATTAAAAAAAAAAAATATTTTTCAATTCAACTCAGAGATAAGTATTTGAAGTACTAGTCTAACTAAGTTCACCCAACAGATCGGTTACTCAGACAACATTGAAAGTTTGCACTGAGTTAAACAAGCCGCGGAAGAAAGTCGTGTAAGTGGCAAACAAATATTGGGCTCAGCATAAGATAAATGGTGGAATTCAAAAAGGATCAAACAGATCAACGCCGCATCGAAAGGAATGTTTAGCAAGGTGCGAAACAAGAGATTGAAACCACATATTTTGAGAAATAGTTGAATATAACTTTGAAGAAATTAAATCATTCACTCACCTGTGGTTTAAAATCATGGCCAAAATTACATATGACGATAAAGTTCTTGAACAGATGCAATGAACCACTAAAACTATTTCCAGTCCCTTAAGCTTATGAGAAGTTTATTGTCTTACCATTCTTCATATGTATATTCGTCGGGAACGTGGTTATTAATCGACAAAATTGAGAAAACTCTTGGGTGTGCTGGAGATGGGGCTCTTTCGAGGGATGAGTTACTAGTTATCTGTGTGTCGCAAATATATAAATTGTATCATATTGAAGTAAATCAAGTACTTGATCCTTTACATATAAGTTCGAATGTTTGCCGATACTAACAAGAGAAGACTGCTCCCATGTTTGGTTAACGCATCCACCCTCTCATTTGCATCAATACCCTTGTGACCGAGTATCCGGAAAATTCAGACTTTTCTGTTGTTGTTTTATCTATTCAGGGTCTGAGTGCTGTCGAGTACGCACTTCGATTTATATGTGTGAGACATTAGTGCTGTTTACCGCGGCTTGAATGCCTGTGAAAATGTTGATCCCATTACATGTAGTATCTATGGCATACAATAGTTCTGCGGCTTTACGTCATTAGACCTCCGCGTGGAAAATGGTACAGAGATTTCGAAGCCTGAAAGTCTGTTGGTCAGCAGAATATACTACAGGTCCTACTCCTGCAGCTGTTTTAGAACCGTCAGTGTAGATGCTAGGGCTGCTGTGTTCATTTGCTGATTCCATTCTTCTTATCTCCTATGGTCGCTTGATATCTTCGCTCGAAGTAAAGAGTGGGGGCAAAGTAGGCAGTGTTTGCTGTGTACTGCCGCTCAATACTACTGTGACCGAAGGATCTTGACTCGTAATGTCCTAATTCCCTAAGCCGCTTATGTGGTAGTACCTCTAACAAAGATGTCAAGCGGGGAAAGTTGAACTAGGATGTTCAAAGCAGGCGAATGAGTCGGGGTTAAAGCGCCTGTAGTGCAGAAAGCCGCCAGCGGTTGAACTCTGTTCGCCATTTTAGCAAAGGTAATTTTATTCATTGCCGACCACCAGACCAAGCAGCAAGGATCGGCCTAGCTATCGCAGTGTAGATATAGAGCGTTCGAGAAGGGGTTAGGCCCAAAATTTTACCCAGTACTTGCTGGCGTAGATTGCGTTGCTAGCCTGCTTAACTCTTTACTCTAAATTCATCTTCTTTGTGAGCTGCGAAAGGCTATGCGGGTATCTATCTCCTCACAAGAGAGGAAATATAACCCTTCGTTAGGGTGTGACTCTGTGGACCTTCCATATGGTTACCGCTCCTCCACTCCATTGGTATAAGCACGTTGCTGATGCAGCTACAAATAGCGGGGTGGGTGTTGATTGTGTGGAGGTTCTTCATAATGGCTGTTTTATGCACATTATTGAAGGCTTTTTCAATATCTAGAAAGGCCCCAAAGAGTAGTAGTTGTATTGAAGTACCTCAAAGATTACTCTATAGAGAGCTTTCTCAACATATATTCCTTTTATGTACGCGTTTATTTTATGTACGCGATGTGAAGGTCAAAATAATCTTTCGAAAACTTTAATGAGGAAGGAATTCCGACTAATTGGCCTGTTGTCCTTCGGATACGCATGGTTGATTATACCTGCGTTGGGTATAAATACAACCTTAGCGGTCATCCAGGCTGCAAATATATGACTTAGGACTAGGGAACCTTTAAAAATTTCTGTAAGCGAAGAAACGTTGAGCATTTTTGTCTTTTGGAGCATGGTCGGTAGAATTACATTTTGACCGGGGGACTTGAAGAGCTTGAAGTTTCCCATTGCCCAGAAAAGCTTTTACTTGATAACAACTGTGCAAGTGCCCTCTATATCATGAAGATCGGACGCCTACTCACCAGCAAAAGGGGTGGAGTCGTCCAAAAAAACCGGAAAGTAAGTATCTACCATAGATATAAGAAGAATGGATACGAAATGGGCCGAGAGAAATAAAGCAATTTTCGACCTCTGGTCGCAATGTCTTTGTGTAAAACAACAACAAATTTCATTCAGAAAAGTTTATGTATTTGGAAACTTGTGTCCATGTATTAGTTTCCCCGCTATCCCAACTACCTCGTAAATTGGATGGATAAAAATGAATGTTTACATAGAGAGTCTACAGCGCTGAGGAGTGGAGCGTGCGGCATTGAGGGGAAAGCTGTTTTACTGAGTGTAAAATTGCATGTGTAGTAAAATTGCTTCACTCACGTACGGGTTCATGCATTGTGATTGCGTGTCCATTCTTTATATGTCTATGGTATCTACGAAGATATTCAGCGTTTCTGAGCTGTTGCTTGTCTACATCCCATCCGGCTTGGTTCTTGAAAAAAGCAAATTTTTAGCATCGAAAGAAGTGACTGGTCTGTATATCAATAAAGAAACAACGAATATCCATATAGATGCAGTGGATCTTGAAAACTGATTGTGAATGTTACCATTTTAATAGGTTATCTTTAGTTTTTTGAGACATCTTTAACTCAGAGAGCTTTACAATCAATTTACTTTTTAATTTTGAATACATTTTTTTAATCGTTTTGTTATTCTTATGTATAGTTTTTGTGACATTCTACATTTTAAATTCGTTTATATTACTACTGATCATCTACATCAGATGAATGAACGCAAAAGCAATCTAGTCAATCTCTTGGTTTTATATTTCCTGATTAGATGAGGCGCATTTGGAACAATAAGTATCGTGTTTTTAGTGGTGCGTATTTACTGCTTTATTCGTGTTTTTCTCATTTCTTTCAAATCTATTAAATTAAATGTAAATTTGCCGAAATTTATTTCAGGAAATAAAATTCAAATGATTTACATGTTTAATGCCTAAATAGCCCATATCTCTCCTTAGAGCCACTGTCCGAAGCGTAAGATTTTCGTACTTTCAAGGGCATACGGTAATCGGGTTAACGTGTTAATACCGCGAGTGAGCTTGGTTTTTATATGTCTCGATCATAGTTCGGCTGTAGATGCTTCAGATCAATTCAGCTGCCAAAATATAATTTATCTTGATTCGATGGAGAAAAACTCGTAAATCATGTACATATCATAGCGAGTGCTTATTTAAGCACCGTAATCATGATGAGTCGTTACGAAAAGCCATAATGCATAGATGAATATGCAAATTTTCAAAGCAAACAACCAATACGCTCATTCGTTTTTTTTTCACTTCCCTCACTGCCGAAAATTTCCTGGCTGGTGTATCGTATTTTTACCACACACGCGATTTTTAGATTCAACACGAGAAACGTATATTGTTATGGTCCACAGATCAATCCGCAAAACTTGAATTGCATTTTCCGCATTACAACTTTCTTCAGAATACTGACTGCGATGTGTAACGTAAACGTCTCGGCTGGCTGTTTGCTCCACCGAAAACTACTGGACCGAATTTAAATTCACTTTCAAGGCAATCTGGGCAAACCACTCAATGTATGAAGAGTATTGTGTTTATCTGATTATTCTGTTGAATGTTCATGTCATTCTACTGTGCCGGATGATACGTAAGATTCTCACTGCTTGTTTACTATTTATGTTTGGAGGTTTTAATTTCGATTTTGACTTTGATATCATCGTATCTACCACAATTGAAAAACTAGTTTGAATCGACATTTGAAGCAATTTATCCGAATCGATCTATAGAAAAAACTATGTATTACTAGGCATTATCGATTGCTGATTGAGTCGATTGAAATTTCGCAGAACATCTTAAAGTTCCAAATCATTCTGGTGAATTATATAAATATTGCGGGCCAGAGGTGCTAAGAATCATTGCCGGTGATAGTTTCAATTGGATAGTACACGTAGTATTAGCATAATTTAGAGATTGTGATTTATTGTTAGTGTCGTAGCATTTGGCAAATTCACGAAAAATGTTTAAAGTGAGTGCGTTAATTGTGCTGTTTGTGTGCGGATGCGTGCACTCGGCGAAACATTTGACTGAGCAGCGTAAGTGAAAATTCATATTATCATGATTTATTCTTATGATTTAAATAAATAAGCGTCTAGCTAATAGTAAATTATTTATCCAAACCAAGTAGGAAGTGATTCATTTTGATATGTTTATTCAAGAGCTATTGTTTGATCATCTAATAAGCGTCAATTCGATTTATTAAAATATGTATCTATGCGAATAATATGCGATAGGAACTTCTGGTGGTTTCATTCTTAATTTAGCACTGGCATCAGATCATTAAATTTGTTTACGAAGTTTTCAAGCATCTGCAAATCATGATCAGCTCAATCATCTAACTTTGAGTAATTTTATTTGCTAAACAATTATTATGTGGGGTTTTCCAGTTGCGTCTTACAAATAGGTTGCGCAATAATTATAGCAACACGTTCCTTTTTCTTCATTCATAGAATTCGTACTGGATTTGAAGCAAATAACGTTTCAGGGAGTCAATACAAACCTATTGGTTCACTGAAAGAAAAACTCTTGGTTGGTTCAATTATTTTTAATAGTATTGCAACGATTCATTCAAAATCGTTAAACGAACTACGGAAAATAGTTATTTTTATTATGTTAATATAGTTAATTTAACGATATAAAAGTAGTTGGTTCTGGTTGTACAAAAAATATCGCAACGTTCATGAAATCAACTGTTTTAATTGTTTCATAACCACGAAAATTAGTTGATAAATAGAAAAATTTTCATCAATTCACTCAAAACTTCAACGTTTCGAATTATCAACTGTTTTTATGGTACTTAAACTACTTCGCAATAGTTGATTTCAGCAAACGTAATTCTGTGAGCAACGTCTTTGAAATTAGTCTACGCAAAGTAGAATGGTTTCAACATTTGGACGTTTTTCATGCTCCGAATGAAATTGTTTATCAACCACGCGTCATGGTGCATAAAATTAATCAACGATTTTCTTATGGTTGTTTTAACTATAGCCCTAGTTGATGCAAAAACAACTAAAGCAAACTATTGATTTTTCATACTCCTCATACTCATACTCCTATTCTATCATAGAAGTTTCATATACTACATGGCAAAATTATGTTCGGTTTGCTGTTCGATATAATTCATATGCATGTTATGCAGTGAAGCCTTTATATTACGTTGTATGGCGCTTTCTTCCATTGTGGTAAACGCAGTGGACTGCGGCAAAGTGCTGTCAAAATATTTACTGTAAACACAAAACAGCGGCATTGTGGCAGCGGCGCCACAGGGGGAGGCGTGAATGCCGCAGTTGAATTTGGTGAATCATAATGCAGCGGCAATGTCGCTGTCAATGCAACCAAGGCATCAACCAAATTCATTTTGTTTTGTCTTTTGTATTGCTAAATCCTGTTGTACGAGGATTAGGTTGGCTACCTTATACTATATACATAAACTATATTTATATTACATACTATAGTCTTTTCCTATCTCGTACTATGTATATTGTTGGAATACCATTGTTTGTGGTTGCTTACTTTTTTTGCACCACGGACGTTGTTTGTCAACCACGCGTCATGGTGCATAAAAGTAATCAACTACTTTTTTATGGTTGTTTTAACTATAGCCCGTAGTTGACGCAAAAACAACTAAGGAAAATTGTTGATTTTACCAAGATTTTTCTTTCAGTGTTTATATGGCTCAACTACAGGCAACCTTTCTTCTCTTTTGAGTGAATTTTAGAGAATTTTCGAACGTACCTACTAAAGGCATTAAACAGATGACTATAAAAAATGGCATTGAATCTAAATTTCATTCTTGCATCTTATACTGTAGAAAAAAAAGTTGTAAAAAAAGTGTGTAAAAAATGTTTCACTAGAAATTCCGTTTTTGGTAAGTAAATACTTCGTTAATTCCGCTGGAGCATGCATTGTATACTTTTTAACAGATTTCTACGAGGTTTTGAAACATTAAAAAGTAAATCATACTTTTTCGGAAGAATTTGTGCATCGTTTTCTACATACACATAGTCATAAAAATTGAAGGCATAAGCAATAAATATGAAAACTCTTAATCGTATATAAACTAATGTCACTTTATTATCACAATTTTTTTTATTTTCTATTAAATTGAAGATTAAATATACAAAAATTAATAAAAAAATTTATTAAATTCAATTTTTCAAAGAATTAAATAACAAAAGAAAAAATTAACAAAAAATTCAAGGCACAAACTTCAAGATCACTAGAAAAATATAATATCCGTTGGCTTTGATTACTGCTGCTGGTCTTCTAGTCATACTTTCCGCTAACTTTTTTGCTATAGTTGGGCTAATATTTTGCCATTCCCTCGCTATTATTGACTTCAGCTCGAATTTATTCGCAATTGAAAAGTTTCGGATTTGTTGCTCAAGTACTGACCACAAATGTACTATTGGGTTAAGGTCTGGGGGCTGAGGTGGAGTTTTTAATTGTTTTGGCGTATTATAAAGCAACGACATTTTTACAATATGTGCGGTGTGCTTTGGATCATTATCTTGTTGAAACCAAAACACAGCCATGTGTGCCTACGTTGCCAGAGTTGAGGCTTCGATCTGTTCCAACAATTCTAAACCCTTCTGGTCATCGTTCACTCCCTGAAAAAATTCCCCCGTTATCCCTCAAAGCATGCTTCTTCACGAAAATTCTGCTGCCACAACTGAAGAGACCTGTGAGCTCTTCGCTCGTTTTTTTTTCGTCGTTTTCAACCCCGTAAAACTCTCTTTCTCCTCCACATGTTTCTTTTTCAACTCCTTCGTCGTATCGTGATAGCCTGAAAGCTCTCTCTTCTTTCCATACAAACCCTCTAGAAGCTGAGAACTTAATGAGTTGTCTCGATTCTAGCTCTAGTTGTGGCTCTGACGGTATTCCAAACATACTAGCCAAGTCACTATCTTCTTCACTTTGTGTACCCTTGTCGATAATATTTAACCTCAGCATCGCAACTGGCGTTTTTCCTTTCTTATGGAAATCTGCCAATATTTTCCCTATACTTAAAACCGGTGACCCCGCTTGCATCTCGAATTACCGCCCTATATCGCTTTTGCCTTGCTTCAGTAAACTACTAGAAAGAGTTGTCTACAACAGAGTATATCCTCTATTTGTACCTTTCTTCGCCACTGAGCAACATGGATTTGTCAAAGGCAAATCTACTGTTACTAATTTGCTATCGTTCACCAACACTGTTGCCTTCGCCATTGATCAGCAAAGACAGGTGGTTGTTCGTTACACAGATTTCTCCAAGGCGTTTGACTCTGTCAACCATGAGCTTCTTCTGTTGAAATTAGAGAAATATGGTTTTCATGGTCCGCTGCTTTCCTGGTTTTCTACTTACATTCATGAGCGTACTTGTGTTGTTACGGTGAACTCCTGTTCGTCCACTCCCTTCTATCCCTCCTCAGGTGCTCCACAGGGTTCGATCCTTGACCCCTTATTATTCTTAATTTTCATTAATGATCTCCCGGACCTGCTAAACTCTTTTTCTCTTCTATACGCAGATGATCTAAAAATATTCAGAGTAATCGATACATTCGAAGATTGCTTACAGCTTCAGAATGACCTACTCACTCTTTTCAACTGGTGTAATGCAAATCATCTTACTTTGAATGTTTTAAAATGTCGCCAAATGTCATTCACGCGTAAAACTTACCCACTAGTATTTTCTTATTTACTACGTTTCTGGAGCCTCTCTCGAAGTCGTTTTAAATTTTAAAGACCTCGGGGTAATTTTTGACTCTAAACTTTTATTTGATAAACATATCTTGCACATAACCTCCAAAGCGTCCAGACTTTCGGGTTTTATACTGAGATCTTCTAAATATTTTACCGATATCTCTACTTGTGTACACTTGTTTGTCTCCCTTGTCCGCAGTATCCTCGAATACTGTTGTCAAATTTGGTGTCCACATTTTCAATATTTGATTGATGCGGTTGAATCTGTGCAACGCAGGTTCACCCGCTCTCTTCTTTACAAATTCAATTTTGATTACTGTGGGTATAGTGCGAGACTTACCATGCTGCAAATACCAGCCCTGAAATCTCGCAGACTTTTTCTCGATGAATGCCTTCTGTTCAAACTGCACCATCAACTTGTCCCATCTGACCTCTGCAACCAGGTTTCCGTTCGTGTTTCGGATCGGTCAAATAGATCCACGTTAACGTTTAACGTTGCTTTTGCGCGCACTGACACGTACTACTTTTCACCGCTTTTACGCATACCTAGGCAGCATAATGCACTCGGACTAGGTTCTCTGCCACCGACCTTGTCACGTTTCAAAACCATTTTAAAGGATAAAGTCGTTACTTTTTCTATTTAATATGTTTTCATCTTTTTTCCTTGCTCATATGATACATGAATTTTAATTTCGATTTTCTTATTTCGATATTCTGTTTGCTCTATATATATGCTTACATTTTTTTTCTCTCTTTTTCATTGTAGATTTTTTTTCTTTTTTCTTATTTTTCTTAATTTTGAATTTATTCATTTTCACCTTGACTTTGTTTATGATATTTTATCTTTTTATCATTATTATTTTGTGCTCTCTATTTTACATTCATTCATTAGTAGATTCTTTGTATATATTATATGTTTCTATATTCAGTTATTGGATTTTTACCTGTTGAATATGTATGTAAATAAATAAATAAAATAAATAAACACATCCGATAGAATTGGAATTGTTTTTGCGGGATGATTAAAATTGAAAAATTTTTATTTATATTGAAAATTTTATTTGACAAAGTGGTTTCGAAAGCATGCACTGATTCTCATCAGACACCAGCACACTGTGCATACTTGACTGGTGTGACCACTTGCAGTTGGAAATCATTAACTGTTATTTACGCTGGTTGCGACAAATTTTAACATCTCCGACTTATATCCATGGAAATAATTTACTCATGAAGGTTATTGATTTGTGATCACGGTTCCCTTCTTGTCTATAATCGCATAGACAACGTATATCGTCTCTAAAGCTTATCAAAGCAGAGAATAATTGATACGGGAAACTCGATCGTTTTGCGGAATAAGCCTCCGAAAGCAGAATCAAATTGGAATTGTTTTTGCGGGATCCGATAGTCCTAATTTAAAAGCACTTGATTTTAAATTCCTTTTCAGGATATCGAGGTATTGTCCATAGTGGTCTCAATAAATTCTATGTTGCCGACTCCTCCTGCAGACATGCAGCCCCAAACCATCACATTACCTCCTTCATGTTTTACGGTTCCGCACTTTGTCTATATTCTATAAATTATATTCGTCCAGGATTATATTTCGTCTAATCGAGGTCTTCTTTCTTGTTTGCGTCATGATTTTTGTTTTCGTTTGATTGATCGTCAGGCCTAATTCTTTGGCTTCCTGGTCAAGTTTCAACAGGAGTTCTTTGGCAGATGTGAAGGAACGTGACAAGATGTTAATGTCATCCGCGTAGGCCATTAATTGTTTCGACTTATACAGAAGCGTACACCTTGTGTCGACAGGAATCTTCCTTATCACGTACTCAGGTGCTAGGTTGAACAGCAGAGGGGCCAACCCATCGCCTTGCTTCAGTCCGATATTTGTGTCAAAGGCGTCAGTCAGATTGTTGTTGATTCTGACTTGTGGTGCTATCGACGTCATCGTCATTTTGGTCAGTCGGACTAGTTTTGCTGGGATGCCGAAGTATAGCATTATTTTGTACATTACGTTTCGGTCAATACTGTCATATGCTTGTTTAAAATCCACGAAATTCTGGTGGACGTCGATGTTAAATTCACTTGTTTGCACTTGTTTGACTGTGAAGAGCTGATCCGTAGTTGATCAACCAGACCTAACGCCTCCTTGGTACTCCCCAAATACATTTTCAGCGTATACATTTATTTTATTTTTTAATATTTTCGTCAGTATCTTATAGGGCGTACAAAGTAGCGATATGCCTCTGTAGTTTTCGCACCAAAGTTTGCCTCGTTTTTTTGTGGATAGGACATATGATGGATTTACACCACCCCTGCGGTAGTTTTTCTTGACCCCAGATGTGCTGGATCAATTTGTGGATGGCTTTTATAGGGGAGCTTCCACCGTACTTGATTAGCTCAACCGGAATCTTGTCAATGCCCGGCGTTTTATTGTTTTTCTAGATTTTTATGGCAGAATTGACTTGTTCCAGCGTTGGAGGTGCGATCGGGACTTCGTCAGAGACGTCTATCGGTTCTGATATTATTGAGCCCTGTGCAGGATTAAGGAGTTCTTTGAAATAGCCGGCCCACCTCTCCTTAATCTGGCTATCTTCTTCGATGATATTGCCGATTTCGTCTTTACAGAGTGTCGTCATGGGCTGATATCCGCGTGTTAAACATTTCACTACCTTGTAAGCTTGCCTAGTTTTATTGCTCACCAGATTTTCTTCAATGCTCTTTAATTGCTCGTCATAATATTTTCGTTTCTTACATCTAATGATCTTATTTGCTACTCGTCGGAGGTTTTCATATTTATCTCTCTTCGTCCTGGTGTTCCTTTCAAGGAACTATTTATATGCCTGATTTTTCTTGGGCAACGCATCCTGGCATTCGTTGTCAAACCAGCTGTTTCTTTTGCGCTGAGCTTCATACCCAACCACTTGTTCTACAGCGGCTTTGATTGCTGTCTTCATCTCCACCCAGACCTTCTCAACCGACCTCACTGTGCTATTTTGTAGGATGGGGGTTAGCTTAGTCTCAAGAGTTTTTGAAAAGCTTTCTGCTACTGGCGCCGTTTGGAGCTTTTCAATGTCAAACTTACGAAGGGGGCTGGTCTTCGTCCCATACGCCTTTGATATGCGACATCGATATTCGGATTTTACCAGGTAGTGGTCCGAGTCATAATTTGCTCCTCGAAACCTCCGAACGTCAAGTGTGCTGGAAGCCCATGTCCGCTGAATAAGGACATGGTCAATTTGGTTGAAGGTATTGCCATCTGGCGATGCCCATGCTCTTTTGTGGATGCGTCGATATGAGAAGCATGTCGAACTTATGACTATATCCCTTCTACATGCAAAGTCGATCAGGCGTTGGCCGTTGTCGTTAGTTGCATTGTGGAGACTGTGCCCTCCGGTTATTCCCCGATGTACTTTTTCATTCCCGACTTTAGCATTGAAGTCGCCGAGTATTATTTTGACATCGTTTGAGGGCAATGCGTCGAATAGCCTTTCCAAGTGGTTATAGAATGCTTCTTTCGTTTCCTCGTCTTTTCTTCTGTCGGGGCGTGAACGTTCAACAGCCATATTTTAAAGAATTTTGCTTTGATGGGGATCGCACACAATCGTTCGCCAACTGCCTTGAAGTCCATAACGTGAGGCTTGAACTCCCTATCCACAATGAATACCACTCCAAATTCACAGCTTCCTGCAGGCTTCCCACTCTTGAATATTGTGTGCGATCTCATGTCTTGAATCTCGTTACCAATCCATTTCGTTTCCTGAACTGCCAGCACGTTCAATAATATTTTTTCCTGTAATAATAATTCTTTTACAGCACTAGGTTTAATTAGTGATCTGACATTCCAGGATCCAAATGCGTAGTCCATGTTTCGTTTGCCGGGTCGTTTCCGTTGGCATATCCGCAAGGCATATCCGCAGGCATATCCGCAAGTTCCGGAATGGTTTAAAATTTTGTGGAGGACGGATCGTCGGTCCATGTCTCCAACCCCCAAGCCTGGAGGACCGGACTATCTACCACTTAATTTCTTTCCCTTCCACCGGGGGTTTCATATCGCTAGAATATCGTTACCCGATCTCCGGTCAAGATTAACAGCACCGCCGCGGGAAGGCGAGTAGATAGGACGAAGAGGAGAGAGGAGTCATTTCGCACGGGTCGTCCATTTACTTGCACGTCACTCTCCGCACGTTCGAGTAGCTGTTCTATTGCCTGTTGTTAATAACCCTCTGTCTTTCTTTGACCACATTTATCTTAAGCTTGGGTCAGACATCGCTACTTTTACTGCGCAGTTTTTAGGTTGCAGAAGCAAAAACTGCTAACTCTGTTCACACATAGTGGGTGCAACCCGCTACTTTTACTGCGCGCAACCGGGTAGCTGCAACTTCTTGCGAAGAAAACTGCAAAGATGTTCACACATAACTCGCAGTTTTTGCTGCGCGCAACCTCTGTTGTAGTATTTTACTATTTAGTTTGTTGTGAAGTTTCAACCAGTTGTGCTAGTATGTATTTCGATGATCCAGAAGTGTTGGCTGCGGCTTGTTTAGTTATAGTTTTAAATAAACGAAAAAAAGAAAAGCAAAAGCAGAAGCTGCTGGGTGAGGACGTGGATCGCAAATATGGAGCTGTGCATTGTTTGTTAAATGAAGCGCGTTTAGATGACGAAGCATTTTATAAAAACTTTTTGAGAATATCGGGTAGTGATTTTGATGAACTTCTACAGCTGGTGGCTCCTTTAATAAAAAAAAGACACTTGGATGAGAAAATCAATAAGCCCAAGTGAACGATTCTCTTCCTTCAATTATTTAAACAAATTTAAACAAATTTGTTTTGAAACATTAGAATAGAATGATTAACGTAAATTTTATTTATCAGTTTTTAATATTTTAGTTAGATTTTGCAAAATAGCTATAACATAAACTTATAATTAGAATAAACCGTATCGCCCATAACTTCTCTTGATTAAAAATGCTCTTCCTTCAATCAAAGATACTGTGTCTTTCATCCAATTGCATTTAGCCATATCTTATTTGGTTAAACAAAATTAATATTCTACCATTTACAAATTTTGAAATACATACCGTAAAAAATATTAAAATTGCTATCACTACCGTAGACACAATACTGTGACTTGAATCACTAATTGAATCGGCAATAACAAAACGAAAAGCTGCAGACGCAGCCGCAGTAAAGTTTCAACCAAATCAATATTTTTTTGCTGCACTTGCAACTCATTGAAAAGCTCTTCATACATCGCTACTTTTTAAGCTGTAAGTTGCGACCGCAGTCTGGCTGCAGGCGCAGTTTTCAAGGTTTCTACATTGATCATACATCGCTACTTCCCAAATTCGTTGTTTTTGGCATTTCGTTGAGAATTCTTTCAGAAAATTGAAGGGAATTCAGAAAAAAGTTTCGGATTCTCAAACTTTTTCGTTACGAATTCTTTAAGACCGGTATATGGAAAACGTTACAAAAACGCCGAAAGTGCTCAAACTTTCCCCTCTTTAGCTCCTGAAAAGCTTTCGTACAATGGTTTATTTTTTTCAAGATTCATTGCGAATTCTTTCGGAATTCCTTGTGAATTTTTTGTGAATTCTTTGCGAATTCTTTACAAATTCTTTGCGAATTCTTTACGAATTCTTTGCGAATTCTTTACGAATTCCTTACGAATTCATTTCGAATTCTTTACGAATTCTTTGTGAATTTTTTGAAGATTTTTGTGCAGGTTTCAAATAGTTCTTGAGAATGCTTCCAATACTTTTTGGATACATTTTAATAACATTTATTGAATAAAATACTTATAATGTTTAATTCCAATAGAATTTTTTTTTTGTTTGTTGTTTTATTTCCTATTATAAATTTAAAATAACAATTTTTTTCGCCCGTTTGCTAAGCTTGTCTTTGCTGCTATAAAAAAACCTTTTTGAAAAAACCTTCGATCTCGTCCCGTCTTCTTGAAGGAAATTTTCGCACAGCAGCTTCTGCATACAAAAAGGAGAAGTTACAAGAGAATAACAAATTTGAATAGCATTACAAACCTTTAAAATAGACACTGTTAACACCTCAAACAACACAACTTCAAAAACTTTGTAGGCACTTGCACTTATGCATGAAAAACAGTTGTACGACTAAGGTACTGTTTTAATACTTACTTTACAAAATGAAACATTAACGGCATTAGATTCGGAATTTGTTGCAAATTCCAGTGTATTTCATAACAAACTCTTAACAATTTCCCTATCACAGATTCGTTCGCACTTTGTTAGGATTTTGTTCGAACTCAGTGAAATATTCGCAAAGAATTCCGAATGATTTCAAATTTGTTTCTTCCAAACTTCAGAAGAAATTTTTACAAATTATTCAAATGTTTCTCATAAAATAATGAACAGTAATACCCCAGTCAAAAGTTGTATTCATTTCAAGAGCTTTTTATATTTCTATCTCTTTCGCTCACTTTCGGAATAGTTGTAACCAATTCCGAATTCCGAATTTGGCACGCTGGGTTTCTATCAACGCAGTTTTATGTGCTGCGCAGCGCAAAAAGTAACGAAGTCTGACCGTAGCTTTAAAGTGCCCAAAGCTCCAAATTGATCTAAGATGGTTCTGGTTGATAACGAATGAAAGATCTGATTTCTAATTAATTTATCAATCAATTTCTTAATACGGATCAAACTGCATTTATAACTTACATGAAATTAAGAACAGGTTATTAAAATATGGATTGGACTAGAACGTTTAAGCCCGAATACATCTAGGATAAAATATTCACTGACACATCATTATATTTCAATATTAATCAATATAACATAAACCTCAATGGACATTAGGAGTAAAATATGCCTACCAACAAAGAATACTATGCTGCTCATTTGACCAAACTATAATTTCGGATTTATTTTAATTTACCAAAAAAAAAAAACCTTTTTAATAGGGGGCCAATAAGTACAGACAAGCGGCTCGATAGTGAATTTCACGATATTTATTTATTTTCAATAGCATTGGACAAAGATTCTTTTGAATGTTGGTCCTTTTTGAGTGCGAGCTTTGACTTTTTTGTATAAGCTTTCTCCTTAGAAATAAATTACCTAAAATTGAGGCTGAGGTTTATTCAATTTACTTTAGTTTTTAGTCAATATTGGTTCCCAATCGACTTTCAACCATTCCTTTTATTCAATACAACCAAATAGCTAACAATAAAAAACTGATCTTTTCAGCTGGATATTTGCGGGCTTGCACAACAAGCGATGTACCTTGTACAACCAAAAGTCTTCAGTCATTATTGGGCCAAATAAAAACCGGTAATTACATGCAATGCAAATTGTTGAACTATCATTACCGACAAGTTTTTGTTTTTTTTTTTCGTAGGCATCCCAGGTTTAAATTCAATCCCGAAAATTGATCCTTTGAAAATTAATAAAGTCGACATTGCCCAAGATGAATCTCAGCCGGTAAATATATCCGCTATCTTAACCAATGCTGAGCTGACTGGAATGGGGGATTCTGTTATTAAAACTGCAAAGTAAGTAGTTGCATACTTCAAAAATCTTTTAATCATGAATGCTTACATATTTTCTGAATATTTATTCTGTATTAGATACGACAAAGTAAAGAACATATTATCTTTGGATCTTGAATTCCCGAAATTGAAGTTGGGTTCCGATTACTCAGTCAAGGGTAGAATTTTATTTTTGCAACTCAACAGCCAGGGAAAGATGTACATGTCAGCAGGTAAGAAATATTACCTATTAAATCATTTGTTAACAATTCTATTCCGCAATATTTATTATTTTTGTTTTGTTTTCTTCTTGAAAATGATTTGAATTTCATTAAACACTGACAAACACGAAAAATAATAAAAAAAGAGTAAGCCAATTGTTTACTTTAAAAAAAAAAAACAATTTATTTTAGAAAATACCGATGCGAAATTGAATATCCTCACGGAAATCGTGGAAGAAGACGGCGAAAGATTCCTAACCGCTAAGGCTATAAGAATGCACTATAAATTGAAGAATGTCAAAATTAAGATGGAAAATCTATTCAATGGGAACAAGGAACTCGGTAATAATTCTTCAGAAAATTGGATTCAAAATGTGGTTTTCAATCTTATATTTATCCAATGTTTTATTGTTTTCACAATTTAATTTTATATTCTTCTGATATTTTATTAATTTCGCAGAGGACAGTGCAAACAAACTATTCAACGAAAATTGGGAAGAATTGAGTGTGGCATTCCAACCCGTTCTCACCAGGACTGCTGAAGAAATTCTTTTGAGCGTTGTCCGAAAAATATTCCATTACATTCCAGTGAAGTTCCTTTTCACGGATCTCTAATCGAACCAACGCAAAACTGCATCAGCTTAATTTTAAGTGCAAAGTATTTTTCTAGAGAAAGAATTGTGATTTCTTTAAAAATAAATATTTTTGTTTCGTTATAAAACTCAAATACAACTTGTTTATTAATTTTATTTACAAGTAACACTATAACCAACACGCTACTATTTATCTGAAAGTTCTTTTGATAACCAATCGAGTCCTTCGAACAAACCGTATCCTTCATTTGCACAGGTTGCTTGAATATACCATTTCCTTCGTAGTTCATGAAGTCCTAGACGTTCAGCAAGTTCAGATGGTGTTAAAGCATCAGCCAAATCTTGTTTATTAGCCAAGACCAGGAGCAGAGAATTTTTCAGTTCAGTTTCCGATAATAATGAATCTAATTCTTTTTTGGCTTCACCGATTCGATATCGATCGTTTGAGTCGACAACGAAAATGAGTCCTTGTGTGTTTTGAAAGTAATGTCGCCACAACGGCCGAATTTTATCTTGTCCTCCAACATCCCATACTGTGAAGCAAACATTCTTGTATGTGACAGTTTCAACGTTAAATCCTATTGTTGGGATTGTATTGACTACTTCACCCAATTTCAGCTTGTACAGAATTGTTGTTTTGCCAGCAGCATCGAGTCCAACCATTAAAATTCGAAGTTGTTTCGGGTCCAATAGCTTATTGAATAGATTCGATATTAAAAGACCCATCACGATGTGTCAGTAATATGGTTTGTATGTGACTTAAGACAGGAAGAACGTCGTGTCCTAACAGAATAGATTTTGATGACTGAAGTCGAAACGAAATGAGTTTTGAAGCAGAGTTAACTCAGATGGCTTAAGGAAGATTTTGAATATTGGTGACGGTTTTTGACACATGAGTCAAAGATATGCGGGATTTGATTGATGTTGGAAATATATTCAACATTATATCAAGGTTTTTTTAACGGTACTAGGGGGCTTCGCCCCCTGCTCGCTTCGCTCACCAACCTCCAGACCATTTACGATTTTAAATTGTACATTTTACTGGACGTATGTACTAAAGCCGTGCGAAAATCAATAAAAGTTCACAGTCGCAGAGATCAATTTTTTTTGTTTACTTAGATCTGTAGAAAATGTTTCATCCAAACCTCGACAAATATTTCAACGTCGTTTAACAAAAAAAATGGATGATCATGTTCTGCGGATCCTTTCCTTCTCATAATGCTTCCTCAAAAACGATGCTCTTTATAATTTTCTCGTCCATACGACATTCTAAAATAAAAATATAATCCGACCAAATTTCCAAAACTTTTTTTTATTAATAGAGAGAAAGCGATATATATGGTGACATAAAAGAATTGTCACGCCAAAAGCATTATGGGTAATATTGATGAAAGCATAATAATGTTATGACAAGAACCACCAGAAGAGCTGTCCCTTTTGAGCTACTAGTGGTGGCCAAATTATCCCGCTTTCCTTATAATTATCAGGCTTACGGCCTTCATGATGGGAAGGTAAAAAAAAAGCTGTGGTAGCCTGAGGTAGTCCCCAGGTCAAAGCCCCAAGTGCGAATGGAATTTTGCCCGGCATGCTTGAGAGGACAGGAATGCTCACATATCCTGGTTTTTAACAATTTATAAAGGCTGTCTTCTAACCGCTAACGTTATATTTATATTCAAAGCAACACCCACCTCGCCATCTGCAGCTGGGTGGACAGCATGTTTAAGGAAAGGCTCTTATCAGTGGAATGAGTGGGAGTACAAAATATAAGGCAAAATCACAGAATTAATTCCCTAGAAGGAGTTTTACCACCTTTCTTAAGGAACTTGATGACAAGCAAGATTTTAAATAGCTTGAACAGCAATAGACTCAGAGTTGTGGCCTACGATGATGACATTGCAATCACTATCATGGGTTGGGCCCCGCCCACCCTTGTTCAGCACATCGAATATGCTCAAGGACTAGTTAATCAAAGCCGTTGGCATGGGTATCAGCACCCATAAAACTAATTTTCCACTCTCCACAAAGAAATACAAGGGTCCTGAAATAGAACCAATTAGGTTGGGCGATGCTAGATTAAGTCTCAAGTCGCGCATCAAGTAATTATGGCTTGTTTTAGCCAGAACGAAGAGGGCTAGCAACGCAATTTATGCCAGCAAGATGATACTGAATTAGCCGTGGCCTGCTTAGAATGTTGGGTATACACGGTGAAAGCCTGGGTGAAACAAATTTTGCCGATATATCGAACAAAGTTGAGCGGCTCTTTGTATTACAGAAGTCTTAATCACGACTTCTCCATTAGAGTTAGACATCCTGCTTCGTCTTCCCCTGCTTGAGATTTTAGAAGTGCGGCTGCAAACACTGCTGTGCCGCTTAAAAAATGTGAATAAAGAACTTTTAGCAAAAGCAGCATCGCAAGCTGCACAAACTATTTGGTTCTCTGCATCAACCGAAAAATTAGCAAAACCACTGACTGATGTAAAACATCTGCAGGAGCAGGAACTACAGCACACCCCGCAGTCCTAAAAATAAAAGAATCCTTCAGGCTTGCTTATCACTGTAGTATTTGCTAGATGGAGGTCTTTGTGATACGAACTGCCACAGATCTGATATACGTCAAGCGTACTATAGATGCTAAAATCAACATTTTCACAGCCAGTCAAGCTGATGTGAAAGCACTGATGTCTCACAAGTATAAATCTAAGTCCATACTGGACTGTATTCAGGCCCTGAACAACAACATAAGCGTCAGAATTTCTGGTCTTCTTGTCACAACAGCATTGGTGCGAATGGGAAAGTAGATACATTAGTTGGGAAAGTAGATACAGTACGAGGCCAGACTAACCCTAGTTGAATCAGTAGACATCCCAAATCCAATCCAAACTGCTAAATCCTTGATTGACTACAATATGCTGCATGTTCACATGAATCATGTGGTGGTAACATAATGTTGTAATAACAAAATTCCTACTAGCATTAACCCACACTAATTACAAGCTGCTAAGCGGTATTATAACTGGCGACTTCTTATAGCAGCACACGACATGAAGCTGCCACTTTTAGCTACTCATGCCTGCGGGAATTGTTAGAACACTAGGATCTCAGAAACTATGCAAAATCACCCGTTCGTCCCTAGTGTAACGCACCTGCAGTTGGTCCTTAGTGTAGCTACTTCATTCTTGTTGCACTCTTCCAGTTAAGTGTCATCTATTCTTCGACATCGAATGTCTAAACACTTTTTCTTGAAGTAGAATTCATACATGCTCGATTGAGATAAAATCACGATAATATCGAGGCCGCTTTTCCCAAATAGTTGAAAGCATCCATTTCGCCAGTTCCAATGTAGCCTTTTCCGTACGCTCTCTTGTCCCGTTCTGCACTCCAAAGACCATTTTTTTATCGGGAAACTGAAATTTTGCATTAAGAAATGACTTTATTGATTTCAGATAGGCTTTTCTTTGGTCTAACATTTCGTAGGTATTTTTATTAACTTATCCTCTTAGTCAGAGTCCTTGTTCAAATGCCTAGCATGTTTTCCATCACCTTCATAGTGTTGAATTTAGTTGTAGGCTAATAAGTTGTCATTCTACCGGAGCACCTGTTGTTCTGTACGTCAGCTTCCTCATTTCCGCCTCAGCTATAAACTTCCGGTCTTAATACCCACACCTAGTGTCTGTATAATAGAAGATGTGAATGCTGACAATTTGCTCCAACATCAAATGTTTGCTTCGGCAATATCGAAAATTGCGATAGCTTTCGTATCCAAAGCCCAAGACAAAACGCAAAAGCGTTGAATCACTGACATAACTTCGTGCACCCTAGTCAATTGAGTATTGACTTTTAGTGGGCGGGGTCACTAGTTTGAATCCAGCTGCGGACCCTGCAACGGACTTCGAGTTAACTCAGCTCTAAGTAGATACCTGACCAGGGATGCCAGGTTGGGGAATTCTGTCCCCAAAATGGGGAAATTTAAAAAGCCAGGGTATATTTTAGGGAAAACCCACATTGTTCACTTATAGGGGATTTTCTGGGGATTTTTTATGTAAATTTGTATATGTCATAATCTGGGAAATCCCCGATGATTCCAAGCTCAAATTAGCTGCATTTTCTATCAGCCAAAGTAAAAAACGACTTGCTACCATTGTTTTTATTATGTACCAATTTTTTTTCCTAGCTTGTAAAAATATTTTTTAATTTAGACCAATTTTCCTTTAGAAGCAACATTTATTTTTGTTTTTTGACATATATCGATGTTTCGAGGGTAATCTGCCCTCTTCTTAAGTGTCTTTTGGTCTGATCTTAAAATAACTTAGGTATCTTATTTAAGGTGCTTATTTTTAAAGTGTTTACTAATATTAATTACCTGCTAATTACCCGCTATTTATCTCTTGATAATATATTTAAATACATTTTACTATCTATATTAATTACATCATCATAAAGTATCTGTTTAAATTAACATAAACACAGTTTCCTTGATACACAGTTTCCTTGGGCTGTGTTTAGTCGGCTATCCATCGGGGTTTTCCATATGTTTCCTATCTATCGGGGTTTTCCATGTGAGCCTCAACATATGGAAAATATATGGATAAAAAATATCTTTTGACATTCATATGGAAAAATGGGGAATTTTCAGGAAAAAAGGTTGAATTTGGGGAATTTTCCACATCATAATGGGGATATTCTTCGACTGGCACCTGGCAACCCTGTACCTGACTGAAATCAGTGTAAAAAAAGGCGTGAAACTAATCACCCTACACTCATGAATAATTTCGAGTATGAATATTGAAGAAGTTTGAGCAATCAGTGTCCTCTGAAAGTTGGAAAACAGACATGTGAATAAGCCATATGGACAGAGATTGTTTATATCATATACTATAATTCGAAGCCAACACTGAACGCAGCTCTAGAATTTCCAACAAATTCTTAAATAGTTTTCGCTATATTGATTGGGAAAATACGTTAAACCCGGGAACGGCTTTCTTAATCTGTAATCTGTGCAGCACAACTTTATCAACAAAACCGGCCGAATCAAGAAATTTAGCATCATCCTGGCATTTGTGTTATTTATTATCGAAACATCAATTCCATGGCATAAATGTTTGGAATATTTATAAGTATTTTAAACTAAGAAATTCACAGGCTCTGCACTACTTTCGAAAGTGACTATGCCCTTGTTTGACTGTGCGGTCTGGTTCAGGACGGTCAACATCATCAAGTGTAAAATCATCCCAAGTTGCGCTGATGTGAAGCTGTAGTCCAGGAGTTATCTGAGCTATGGGAAGGAGCTCGTCTAGAAATAAAGGACAGCGGAACATTCCAGCACTGCCCAGGGCGAAGGTGGTAATACCTCGGGTAGTGGAACCGGACGTACGCTTGAAATTACTCCAGACTAACAAAGAGTTTGACGACCAGCTCTAGCCTGGTTTTGAGTACAGAGCACAACAGCCAGTCTCCAGAAGGAAAAATCGAAGTTTGAAGAGGATGCCGCAGCCTACGCTAAAAATACTGCAAATTAATCTGCACCACAGATCCACTAGCTCATTTTATCGCTATATCATAGATCAAAGAAGACGCACTCAATTCAACTAGCTATGGTGGCAGCTACCAAAAGCTAGCACTTTTGTTTAAGAAGTCATTGGGGATAGCTAATACACTTTTACTTTCAGCTGATCTGTACCGTCAGCCACTATTCGTATATATCCACGCAAACCTCTCGATACTTCACCAAGCGTTCAAATTTACAAATACGCTTTAAATCATGTAAGCGGTCTTAATAACTGCTTCATGGTCCGACATCTTTAGTTTCTCTATCATTCAATCACTCTATTTAAGAAGTCAGTCGCTCACCGGAAACAGTAGCCCCGTTGGCAACTGACTTCCCATACGCGTTCAACCAGCCAGTGTCTCGCTAAGTACCGGTTCTTCCGACCAGTTGCTGCTTAGCATACGCATCCATCAATATCTATTTGGCTCCGCTGGCGCAAGGACGCAGCTGATGCAAATAATGTTACAAATCAGCTGCGTTCTGGCCAGTGAACCACACGCAATGCTATGCAATATCCAACAATCAAGCCGGTTTTAAGTGACAATGTCTTACACATGACCCTACATTGCATAAGATTGTATGGCAATTTGGTTGCGATACTGTTTCGCAACATAACTAGAAAATCTTTCAGTGAAATACAGCTTCACTCCTTTTAATTCTACATTCAGGATTGATTCGTTCACAATGACAGGACTAATTCATTCACGGGAAATTAAACTCATACTACATCATCCATTGAAATGCATTTACCTTATTTTAAGTGCAAATATACGCCGTATTTGTTTTGCTATATGAATTTTTATGAAATTTATTAGTAACATTTTGAAATAAATTTCATAATAATAAATACATGATTTTTTTCTTTCTTTATGTATATAATTTGCCAAATCGGTCATAATATGTTCTTAATTTTCCTTAATGTTATTATATTAGTCAAAATATTTTTTTTATTGTTTGCTTTTTGTTATCATTTATTATTGTTGCTTCAAATAGCATTGTTGTAGACTGTATAAATGAATGCGTGGATGCATACAAACAAATAGTATGCAATGTAAAATATACTCATATGCGAATATGCGGTTCCATATTAATGTAGCTGCTATACAATGTACTAGTTGCCTTAAAAATAATACCGCTCATTTAGTTTAGACTCTGTTAAAAAGTCGTACGTTCGTACTTCAATCCGCAGCACGGTACAAACAAGATTCTTTTGAATTCTATGGATTATTTCAATAATATAATATAATTTGGTGTGAATGACTTACTTATATGCCAGTTACGTATGATTGTATGTGTATAAGATGTAGCACGTGTGTTGACCAAGTCTAAATTAGTTTCCTTCTTTTGACGGGTTTATGCTTTAAAAAGAGTCATGGTAATGGTTCGAGTATGCCCTTTGAATCTACCATTCGAATATCGATGTAATCCTTTTAGTTTACACACTACTGTACAATAATCTGATGACAACATACTACTTTTGAGCCAGACAAGGTAGAATTCAAAAAACATACCAAGAAACTTTGACAAATGCGTTACAAATGACTTGTATTTCATCTCTAAAATAGATACATGTTTTGTACTAACAAATTAATTCGTTAGCTTCCTTGCTATTAAAATTTTCCCTTCTTTCATGGGCACTAATTTCTAATTTCAGTTAGCTAATACCAACCCTCCAACTAAGATTCGAGTTTTAGTGAATGTAATTTATTAATATGACTACGAGCATGAATGACGCGATGAGTAAAATGTTACTACACACGATATATAAGAAACACGAAACCAAACTAAATCGAGTATAATTGACTTTTACTTGAAGAAAGAAAAATGCATCGATTACCATTACTACGATGAATAAATGTTTGCCCTTGTGCAAAACAAACAACTGAGAATTTCCGATACCTAGAGTACATAAAATTAGCATTATACCTACACTATAGACCACGGTGTTGTAAAATGATATTAGTAATGCTTGCGAAATTCCGCCAAAGATATGATTGAAACCTAAGAACAAAATTGAATGTTCAGAGAAATGGTTGGAGTGAGGATTAGTTGAGATTATATGACGGAACCGATTCGTTTGTAGAATAATGCGAGATTTCGATATTACAGACGCACTTTTAGAGATTCCATTCGTTGAACGATACGACGACGCATTTCCTCATACCTAGAGAATTTATGAAAGTGTTAAGGAATGTTTATAAATTGAACAATTTTGTTTGGTGAGTCATGCTTACTTCGCTTTAATTTTCGCCACTTCTCGTTCCATTTCAAAATCATAACGATCGATAATTGCACGACATTCAGGTATTGAAAGATTCAAAAACTGAGCTACTTCATTGCTGGAAATGAAATTAATTATAGATACGGAGTACTGAAGCCAAAAGAATGGTTCAGATGTTACCTTATCTCCTGTGTTTCTTGAGCATCCATTAAAAATAATCGAGCGACATCTTCATGCGGTCCCAACATAACACGAACGATCAGCGGATAGTCGTCATCCTTCAAACGTCTTTGCTCACCGTTATCCCGCATAATGAACAATGAGAAATTCTCAGGCCTGCTATCAACTTTGTATTTTTCCAATAGAAGATTGATGACTTCCTGTGTGTTCACTAAAGACGTAACCCAAACGCTCATCTGCGACCCATGCGGAGGCGTAAAGAAAGATGTTTCACGATTATAAAAGTGTCCATTGATTGAACAACGGCGCTTCAGTTTGGCACGAGATCTGGGGGGTGGATTGCAAAAGTAATTTTAGTATATCGAACTAATTAGCATATGACTTACCTTTTATTTCCCGATCGACGCTTAATAGCTGCTGCTCCAGTCTTGGGAGGCCTTCTTAATACAACACCATCTTCCGTTACCACATGCCCGTCTGCGTTCACCACTCCATCTGCGTTACTGATTGTATAAGTAGCACCATTCTCCGTTGCAGATATCGATGACGCAGCCGTCGACCTACTGTTGTCGTCACTTTGGTTATAGCAATTCATATTGATGTGTAGATATCTTGGATTTTCATTTCGTTTCATTGTCATGGCCTTCGCAGTCGATTCGTCTTCACTGTCTGTGTTCACATAGCAATTCGGACCAGACTTCGACCGATTGATTCCCTTCTCGAAAAGACTCTTATTCTCAACGAAGGATCGCGACGATGCTGATTCCGATTTTTGCAAGGCATAGCTCCGGGATTGGCTTTTGGTCATGCTTAGAGTATCGTGGATAAGAAAAGGATCTATAGGACGTAGTGCTGCTTCACAGTTGAAACTTTTACTCATGATGTTGTCGGAGTAAAGTTTCAATGAGTCATTGATGCGAGACGGATCGATTGGTATGTTCGATTTTAGAGTATCGTCATTGACTTTACCAAAGTCGTTGGATCCGTTGATGTAGTCTTCGTGGACGCTTCGATTGAAGTCGTCAAAATCCATTGGTTTTAGGGTGGGAGTGTCCTCTGAAACCATCTCCGATAACGTTGCACTAGGCTCGTCTGCAGGCGAATTGGAGTCGCTCGACTTTGTATGATCTTCTGCACTGCTTTGTGCTGAGAGTATTTTTGGTGTGCCTTCTGAAGACGATTGTGATGGAAGTGGCGAAGGCATAGTTTGGTAAAGCTTATTGGAATCATCATTCTTCCGTTCGACCTTTAAGTAAATTCAAAAGTATAAGATACAACACGTATGACTATTGTCAAGCTTTTGTAAATACCTGCAGTAAATCATCAATTTCATCCCAGTCAATATTTTTCACGTCTAACTTTGACGGTAGAGTAACAGCCTTATGTGAAGGAGATGATTCTTCCGACGAGCATGGTATATCCGTAACAGTATCTTCCGATAAGCTGCACGAATCGAACGTCATGCTCTCGCTCATTGAAATATCAGTAGAGTCGCCATCTAGCATATCTGTTACGGTTGTGCTTGATTCGATACCAGTATCTGTAATATCATTTTCTTTATCCGAACAATCATTGCTCTGAAATATGGAAAACATAAAGAAAATGGAACATCAAGTAAATCACTATCTGCGTACTATTCTTGGATCTACACCCAGGCGACAGGAGTTTCGTTTTCGAACTGTTACTACAGTTCGTTGATCATCATCTTCTTTCAGGTGAATTACAGCATGAACTCCCCAATAAACTCGAAGAGCCCCTTCGAGCACTAAACGGTTATTGACTTCACGACTTCGGATTTCTAAGCTCTTATTATCAAAGTATTGATTGTATAGCTGTAAAAAAATAATGGTTAGTTGAAAGTATTGTTAAGTTGAAGAATTTATTGAAAGGTAGTATGTTTGAAAATGTTGAAAATTTTCAGTATAACTATGTACATACAAATAACATATTTAGAAAATTACCACAATTTCTTATGAATTTGAATGAGTACAGTAACATTTCTTATTAGCCGTAAAACAGATCTTGCATCATTCTTAGTTTTTTATTGGCTCATTAAACAGAATTTAGCAGTTGAACAGAAATAGCACATTAGCGTGCGGTCAGCCAGATTGAGAAAAAAAGGAAAATATCTAGCTACTTTCATTTAAAATTTTTTATTTCGAAAGTTAATGTAATGGGTTTTATAACTCTGGGAAAACAGAAATATTATATACAGAAATACAGTGGACCCTCGCAAATTAAAACTTTCGGATATTAGAATCTTCCAGAAATTAGAACCAAGGGATTCATTGCACGTCCAGAAATTAGAACCGCTGGCTTTAATTTCTGACCTTTTTTGTCTTTTCTTTTTTTTTTTTTGCCACAAAACGGTGAAACCCCATATTCGTTTTCATTTTGCTTCATGTAATTAAACTTGGAAGGGAAGCTACGTGATTATGTGAGTAGTGGTTCAATTTGTGTATTTTGTTTGGTCAGTGTGCACGTGTAATTTAATTCGCGTAATTTTCCCATATTTGATTCGATTGGCTTTTGAAAGTTTCAGTGAATTGCAAAGAATGTCATTTAAACGTAAAAAAAAAACACTTATCTCTAGATACAAAAGTTAAAATTTTAAAGAAGCTTGATGAAGGCATTCAAGCAAATCGCCTAACGCATGACTTCAATGTGTCTAAATCGGTTATAAGCTATATAAAATCAAAAAAAAGTTGCAATGTTAACTGCAGTTTCTTCGACTTATCAGGAATTTCGCAATAAATCGTTGCACAGTGCCGAATATCCTGCAATGGAAAGTCGTCTTTACCAATGGTTCTTAAATCAACGTCAAAAAAATATTACACTGACCGGGCCAATCCTAAAAGAGAAAGCTAAACAACTTTTCGTGGAAATTTATCCTTATAAAGGTGCAGATGGTTTCAATGCAAGTGATGGTTGTTTCACGAAATTTAAACATCGCCACGTCATTCGTTGTTTGAAAATTGGTGGCGAAATGCTCTCTAATGATGTCAACGAAATCGTACCATTTTTAAGGAGGCTACGAGCAAAGGTAGCTGAAATGGGTTTATTGGATACACAAATATATAGTGTGGACGAAAGTGGATTATTCTTTCGTCGTTTACCGGACAGAACATATGTTGCTGCTTGTCAAAAAAAGCACCTGGCTTCAAAAAACAAAAGGAACGTATATCTTTTTTGTTGGGAGCAAATACAGATGGATCGCACAAGCAAAGTCAAATACCCAAGATGCTTCATAGGATTCGAAAACCCACTTCATTACGAATGTTCAAAATATGCCAGGATGACGTCTCGAATCTTCTTTGAATGGTTTCACAGGATATTCGTTAGGGAAGTGAGTTCGTTAGTTGCTGATTTATTTCATGTTTTTAAATGATCATGATAATTCTACAGGTTTTTTGCTTTTCGGCGGAAAATAATTTGCCTCCAAAGGCTCTGCTGCTAATCTACAATTGCTCTGCTAACGCGCCTATTTAAAAACTGCAAAGCGAAGACGGCAATATAGTCGCATATTTTTTGCCTCCAAATGTAACCGCAGCTATGTAACCAATGGACCAAAACCCTATAAAGATGACGAAGCTCATTTACAGAAATAAGCTGATATCACAATTGATTGCCGATGGTGGTGAACTAGACAAACGCTTAAAGTGACATACTATCCGCGACGCGATAGTCATACTAAAGCAAGCTTGGGATGAGTTGACACAAGAAATTTAAAAAAAATCTTTGTCCAAACTGTTGAATTGGGACGACAAAGAATTTGACAGCGAGGAAGATTTGCCTCTTGCTGAATTTGTGCAAGCAAATCAAGATCAAAACGAAGCGGAACTACTCGAAAGACACCAAACTCTTCTAGCAGCTATCGTTCCCAACCACTTCATCACTATTGAGGAAATCCAAACATGGAATGAAAACATCTTTAATTGCGAATCCGATGAAGATAATAGTAATGACGAGGCTTCATATTAGCAGCGATGATAATGTTATGTTATGTTATTCTACAGCTATCGAGAGTGTTAATAATTTAATAAAATGGTGTAAAAGAAGTGAGCTGTACTCTGCTTAGGACATGACATCCCTATTAGCCATCCGTAACGACATCGTGGAATCAAATTTAAAAAATCCCAAAAAACAAACAAATATTACTGATTATTTGTCGATAAAAGCTTAATTACTAAATAATGTAAAGCAAAAGAGATAATATAAGACTGAATTACTTGAAAATAAAGTGTTTTAAACTAGTTCATCTATATTTGTAACTTTCTGTGACAATAAAAAAAAACGTCCAGAAATTAGAACATTTCAGAAATTAGAGTTACCCGATGTACAAAATGGTTCTAATTTCCAAGCGTCTACTGTATTATATATAAATATTATAAAAAAGGCAAACATTCGTCTCAAATTGCTCAAATATGGATTTGTTTGTGAAAATTATTTAAAATGGCATCAATCATTTTTAATATGAGGTGAGTTCAGCTTACTGAACGTAGTATAGAATCATATCTTTTCTTCCCTAATCTAATTCAAGAATTTTTCTGATTACCCCGTTCTTTCTTTTATTGTGTTTTTTTCCTCAATACTCCCAATATAAATTAAAATGTCAATATAAATTATACTAGACTTCCATCTATCTGATACTCGCTCTCACAATAAATGAGACACGACAATATTTTTGGGCCATTTAGCGGGTGGATAAACAAGGGGTTTTCTGAATTTCTCTACCCAAAAAGACGCAGTGAGCTGAGCAGCGTCTGCGTCGCTATTTGAGAACATTCATTGCAAAGTTTTTATAATCATCTTGCTATTAGATGTATGTACATATTGTGGTAAGTGCAAGGAGGTAAGTGTTCTGTGTAGCATATATCAAGTGTTCTGTGTAGCATATATCAATACGCTGCAATTAACTGTGCGTTCTGGCTTAGAATGGTAGGAGCTGCTTCAGGTTTGGACTCAAACGCAAGAGTTTCTATTGCTTTGCTGTAAAGTTACGGACAAAAAAAATTAAGCTTTTTATCTTAACACCTTTCTTCTCAAGCTCCACGTTTGCTCTGTATATAATACACTGCGCCTTCATAAATTCCACCATCAGTTGTTTCATTTTTTGGTTTTTGCATTTTCCAATGTGATTGGGAAACAGCGACAGATATTTATGATGTTCACCGTTTAGCCTTTTTCGTTATACGATTTTTTTTACTGTACCTTCTGGGTACTTACTGTATCTTGGGTCTAAAACCTCTTATAGTGATGTGGATCTACACAGCAATTATTAGGCCGATGTTCACGTACGCATCCGTGGTGTGGTGGACTATCGTGAAGCTATTGTATGCTCGATAAAAGTTGGCCACGCTGCAAAGGACGGTGTGCCTGGGTATTTGTGGTGCCATGAGCACTACTCCGGGTGCGACCCTTGATACGCTTCTCAATCTGCCTCCTCGCAACATTCAAATTCAGAGTGTGGCGATGAGCTCGCCCATAGACTAGCTCAGCTTGGCTTATGGGTAGGTGAAGACGATGTGGGGTACTGCTCTATTAGGGGTTCGATGCGTGAGATCTCCCCGATTCTCACTAAGACTTCGGACGCTCGAGTGCCCTTCCTCGACTTCGGGAGAAGGTTCGAAGTAATCCTCTTGAGCAGAACTGACTGGGACGATTCAGATCTCTATACGAGGGGATATTCCGAGATCTTCTTCACGAACGGCTTGAGGACAGATGGTAGATCTGGAGCTGGTGTCTATCTGTATTCATCGAATGACAGGTGGGCTACTTCTATTGGAGAGCACGTTTCGATTTTTCAAGCAGAAATATTCGCTATCCCGAGAGCTGCCTGTTCTGTTCGGCAATTGAAGAAAAATGGAGAAGAATAGTCATTGCTATTTGCAATGACAATCAAGCTGCACTAATGGCGCTGCGTAGACCCCTGACTACTTCGAAAATTGTCGAAGAGTACAGAGCACGATTGTACTTTATCGCCAGATTCAATAGAGTGTATCTGCTCTGGGTACCGGGGCACTGTGGTGTTGAGGGAAATGAAATTGCTCACGCCATTGCGAAGCAAGGTTCGAAGCAATCCAGCTTGGGTGTGCAGACCGCATCTGGACGTGCCATTCTTCGGAAGTGGGTAGATTATGCTCACACAGATAGATGGCGACTGCTGATGTGGCCAGGCACACGAAGGTCTTCCTTTCAGAGCCCAACCATGTGACTGCAGGACTCTTGCTCAACAAGAGCAGGAAAGTTTGCAGAGCCATAACAGGCATTCTGACTGGACACAACTGCCTAGGAGGACATATGTACTGAATAGGAGTTGTACAGGATGACCTCTGTTCATCCTGCCTAGAAGAGACTAACTTTGCGGAGCATTTGCTCTGTAAATGCCCAGCGTTTGCGCGTCTCAAATATCAATGCTTTGGCTGGGATGTTGCACGCATGCAGAAGATAGCCTTTTTCCCCCTATCAGTGATCCTAGACTTTATCAAGAAGTCTGGGAAACTATGGTAGGTAGGAGGAAATTAGTACAATGGGTCTTTTGGCCTGAGTGCTTAGAGGTGCCAATGCGCCTCTCCCCCAACTCACACACACACACACACACGCTGTACCTTAAACTATTTGTTCAGAAATTTACTAACACAACATCGCATTAACGAACATAAAACCACCAAGAGCAACTTTAATTGAAACATTTTCGATACTTACCTTCAATTTCGATTCTAAATGGTCACGCGGCAATGTGGGTCCGTTGCAGGCCTTCGGAGTTCCCTTAACACCGAAATTCTTATGAGATTCGACGCGTGTTCCGTGTCCAAAAAGTTGCGGTCCAAATAGTGCCCCGTAGCAAGGTACGTGGCAGTAAGGCACTCCTTTATGCTAAAAGTGAAAATAGAACAAAATTGTCAATTAAATCTGACGCCCAATCTACGACAATATCGCTAATTAGTCTAGACATTACCTCGGCATGTTGCCCAGGATTTAATCGTTTTCCGCATTCCTCACATCGCAGACACTCCGGATGCCAGTCATATCCCAGGGACTGTTTTCTTTCGGCTGCAAAAAACAAAAACAAAATACAAATTATCTAGTAGTGCGAAGAATTGTATTGTAGAAACAGATAAGACATCGATTTCACTTTTAATGCGAAAGAATTTTAAGCAAACATTTCGTACGGACTTTAGTGCTGATAAGCAATCACATATCGCACGGCCAAGCTATCAAAATCTCAATAAACAAGCAGATGTTTCATGGAGGCGCGTATTAAGCCCACAAACTGCAGATACTGAACACCGGAAGGTCACAAAGACCTTGCAAATCGAACAGATGCCCATTTTCCTTGTTTTCACTTACCAAAATAAACAGGCTTTCCGCACTTATGACACTTCCACATACTGATGATCGTTTAGATTGTGTTTCCGGCGAATTTCGGGGTATATTTCACTTGATACTGCGATGAAGATGCGATAAATGCATTTTATTTGAATACTGTTTGTGGAATGGGTTCGGAAGACAATGAACTTTCTGAGCAAATCGTATATAAATCCAAACAAAAACGATACAACTGAACCATTTCACATGACGTTCCTGTCATCACGTCAAAGAGAACGATGAATGGGCAATTTGACAGGTAGTAGATTCTGATTGGCTGCGGGCTGCCAGATACGATTGTATAGGGTTGGTGAAATTGAAAAACGAGAATGTAGATTATGTAAATTATGTAATTATGAATTGGATTATTTTTGAATTAAATTAAAAATGCATAAGATATCAAATATCAGTTTAAAGAATTTTTTTTGAAGTAAATACAGTGAAAAATCAAGGTTTTAAAGTTGAATTTTCTACAATTTACTCGATAGATTATATTTTAAACTGCCTATGAATATGCAACTTTTATCGGAATAAATTATTCATCCCGTGCGATCAGGGTTCCCATTTTTGATACATTTGTATCATTTTGATACTTTTTTATTTAAAACTCATATATATATTTGATACAATGATATAGCAACTCACTGAATTATAGCAAAATGATACATTTTGTCATCCAGTAAATAAATTCAATTTTTTTTAATTTTGCTGCCATGTGCCAACCAAATCTTCTGTCGCTAATGGTAATAACTGCCAACTTCAATCTACTTTATACGCTGAACTACGAAAAATATCTAATATGTGATGGACTCTGAAGATTTGAAATGTTCTAGCTATTTAAATAATAACGATATCTTTATGGTTATTTTTTAGGCTGAAGAGTTATTTTAATTTTTTTGTTGGAAATTTATAATAACGACTTTCACTAAAAATAATTTGCGTTTCGTATTAATGTCGCGAAAATTTTGAGCGCATTCGCAAAGAACCTACATTTTATCATAATTTTATTTTGTGTGACTTCAATATTAATGGCAATATACCGATTAAAACAAAGAGCGGAAGCAATTTGTGATATTTTTATTTTCTTAGTCTTCATATGATTCAATAAATATAGTTGCTTCAAATTAAGTTTTTTCATGTTATTATTTATAATTTGAACCAACTTTATGAACTTTTTGATACAGTTTTACCAATATTGATACACTTTTTTCCAGAAATTTGATACGGCCGAAAATTTGAGAGTGGGAGCACTGCTTGCGAAACAGAGTAAATTTTCCTTCAAAAACTAGATGTATATCACTTCTTTGAAAGATATTGCAAAGGTAATCAGCCCTATTCTTGATTGATAATTTCAATATCAATGCGAATAAAATAAAAACATTTTCTTTGTGGAATATTCTGCTTCTTTTCCCGGTTGCATCATTAATGATCTATATGATCAAGCGCCACATATATTAACAATTTGTCGAACTATGACGGATAATATGATGCCTTTTTGATAATAGTACAGTGAAATCGGACTAGAGTTACTACTATTATGAGCATTTACTATGACAGGCCGCCGAAGAAGACGAGGAGCATGGATGGAGCAACTAAAAACCTGAAACATCCTGAAGCCAGTAAAAGGCAGCGACAGGTAGCCTTACAGAGTGTTAGAATGGCGATTAAATCAAAATATTTTGCCGTTAGACTTTTGACGCCCGTCCAAATGGATGAGGTACAGAAAACTCTTGAGGAAAGACTCCTAGCGGATAGAGAGGGATTCGTTGCAATCAAATTCATTGCAATTGCATCGCTTTCTCCATCAACGAAACCCTAAAAACCCTTATCAGCTACTTCCCCAGCTTGGCGAGCCTAGCAATGGCCAAGATCCTGACACCTAAACCACTAAAGCCGTGGATGAATTTTATGCTTCTTAAGAAAATCAAGAAAAAAAATACAAGGCTTCAAAGATATTATAAAAGACTTTGTCGCGAAATCAATCTTGATGTCGCTGCTTGTAAAGCAAATTATTTCAACAGCAAACTTGTCTCAAATTTAGGGAATGTCAAAAAAGAATGGGAAATCGTAAATGAAATTCTGAGTAAAAACAAAAAAGATAATATCTCCAGCATAACTGTTAATGATTCCATTGTTTCTGATCCTCTCGATGTTGCTAATTTACTTAATGATTAATGAATTTTCGTCTGTTGCAAATAATTTCAATTTCGACAACTCTGAAGTTTTAAGTCCATCTTTTGTTAATGTTTTCTCCAGCCGGGAATTCTCTTCCTTGAGTTGCCTATTTCTTGAGGATTTTTCATCTTCGGAAATCTACAAAATTATTATGTCACTAAAGTCGTCAGCTTCATCTTCTTATGATAGAATATCCAGCAAAATTTTAAAACAAATTGTTTTCCAAATTTCCACCCTTCTGTGCTTCTTATTTAATTTTAGTATCCAGAGGGGGATTTTCCCAGACGCACTAAAACTGGCGGTTGTAGTACCTGTACATAAAAAGGCGATAAAACTAGCTTAGGCAACTATAGACCCCTATCTCTGCTATCTGTTTTTTCAAAAATTATTGAAAAAGGTGTCAAACTCAGAATAGTGACGTTCTTAAATAAAATTAAGTTTTTTAACGACTGTCAGTTTGGTTTTACGTCAGAAAAATCCACAGAAGGTGCCTCACTAAAATTCTGTCACAAAATTTATAGTGCAGTAAACGAGTCCGAAATTCCCGCAGCATTATTTATTGATATCACTAAAGCTTTCGATCTGGTCGACCATTCCATCCTACTGCAAAAACTTTAGAGTGCAGGAATAAAGGGATAATATTTTGGATTGGTTTCACTCCTTTCTTTTCTTCCTTTCTTTCAGAAAGTTAAAATAAATGACATCTTGAGTTCTGCAACGACTCTAAATATTGGAGTTCCTCAAGGCTCGATCCTGTCTCCAGTATTATTTCTGATTTTTATAAATTTACTATTTTCTGAAAACTTTTATGAGAAAATTACAGCTTTTGCAGATGACGCTGTCCTGTCCTACTCCAGTTTCAATAACTTTGAAACATATGTCAATATGAGCCATGACCTTGAAATTTTAAGCTATTGGTTCAGTGTCCATAAACTAAGTCAAAATATATGATATTTAACCTAGTGAGATCAGTTTGTGTTGATTTGAATTTGACTTTCTACGCCCCAACCTGCTTAAAATATCTTTTATCACCAATGAGAGCTGAAGATGAGGTTTTTTATTCTTTTGACCAAAATGCGAGTTGTTCTCCATACTGCTTTGATATTGAAAGAGTTGATAGTTTTAAGTATCTGGGAGTGTTAATTGACACCAAATTAAATTTGAGAGATCACACCGTGTATCTGAAAGCATATTTTAACAATTTGGTCACACAATTGTATCACTTAAGCCTATATTATCCCTTTTCAGTTTTGAAACTAGTTTACAACGGTCTGTTTTTGTCTAAACTACAATATGGACTAAGCTACTGGGGAGGTACACATTTTAATAAACTGGAACCATTGATTGTAAATCAAAAACATGCCGTTCGAATTATTTTCAAAGTTCACCGCAGAACGCCAAGTTTTAATCTATTTCAAGCCCTAGGTACACTTCCATTAAGGCATTTGTATTTTTTTAAGGCTCTAAGAATTTTCTTCGAGAGCTCAGGTTATCAAACACCAAGAGTTTATGATTCAGCTAATTTACGGGTTAGCACTAGAAATTTAGTGATAGTTCCCATTTGCAATAAATCGCACTTTAGTCGCATTTACAGCACTGTTGCTCCTCGTCTATTTAACCTTTTGCCACCAAATATTAAAGGCGAGTCCAGAAAGACAACGTTTTTGAAAAAAATCAAATCTTGGCTCTTTTCTATTGATCACTTGGGTGTTGAAAAACTGTTGAATCCTTTAATATAACGTTTGCATTTGTTTTCAATATTATTTTTTGCTATTTTTCTCTATCTACGGTCTTTTATATCTTAGTTTAATTTATTAGTCCCCCACCATAAATTGACGATTCATGTTTTTTTTCTATCTTATTAACGGGCATTCGACTCTTGCGTAAAGCAACTGAATGCTTCGTATTTCATCTGCATCTTCTTCAGCACCATTTAAAATATAAAATATTGAGTTAGTTGTATTTCTGTTTTATTTTATTTCTTTCCTTAAATTTTTTATTTCTTGATGTTAGGTATAAACGTAATTTAAGTTCAAAGGATTTTGTTGAATTTATTTTAGCTGTAAGTTTATGCACATGAAATAAAGACTATTATTATTATTATTATTGTAGAATACCAAAATAAGGGCCTTATTATGAAGTCCTCGAGGAAGCTGCTCAAATGAATGCTAGTCATAGTAGCGGATCAAGCTCTCGCCTCCAAAAAACTAAAGGGAACGACAACGGTAGCCCCTACTTTGGGCAAGTTAAGTTGCTAGGGTCGGTGGTCACTCTAGTCACTAATATGAAAGGATCACAAGCCGACTATAGACATAAATTGAGGTGTCTACAGGCGAATCTGCATCATGCCAAAGCTGTCTCGGTGAAAGAAAGCAGCCGTGCAAGGGTGCAATATCTTCAAGAATCAAATTGAAGAATGCTCTACCCCTCTACGTAATATACAGACGGTTTGAAGATGAATTGTGTTAGTGTTAGCAGAGATCGTAGGGTCTATGTGCAAAATGCTCTTCCCCTTCTTAAGAATGCCTCTATCTATTAAGCAGAGTTATATGCTATACTTAAGGCCACGCATACGATAAAGATAGAAAACCCTGAAATCTTTTTTATCTATGTTTAGTACCAATGCTTTGGAAGTTGAAATCCTTTTGCATACCTTGAATTCTAATGTCAGTTCCGGCCCTGATGGTATTCCTAATAGCCTTGCCAAATCCTTCCGTTGTCTCCAATTAACGTCCTATATCCCTCCTCTGCTGTTTCAGTAAAATCCTTGAACGTCTTGTCTACAATAGAATTTATCCCTCTCTACAGTCCTTACTTGCTCTTGAGCAGCACGATTTCATCAAGGGTCGCTCTACATCGACCAGCCTTATGGAATTCACTGATTTTGTAGCCTTTGCCTTCGATTGTCAACGTTAAGTTGATGTAATTTACATGGACTTTTCGAAGGCTTTTGATTCGGTGAACCATAAACTGCTGCTCCTTAAACTTAATGGTTTCGGTGTTTTTAGTCCCCTCCTCTCCTGGTTTTCCTCCTATTTTCATAGTCGTCCCTGCTGAGTTAATGATTCCATTTCTTTTCTTATATTTCCCACATCCGGAGTTCCTCAAGGTTCTATTCTTGGTCCCCTACTTTTTATCTTGTTTTTCATTGACCTTCCTTCTTTCATCAATTCTTCTTTTCTTTTATATGCGGATGTTTTAAAATTATACAGAACAATCAAGTCTGCGAACGATTTTCACCAGTTGCAAGCTGACTTGTTTGCCCTTAATCTCTGGTGTCAAAATAACTTCTTGCCGCTGAACATTTTGAAGTGCCACCAGCTGTCTTTCGCATATAAAAATACTCCACATGTGTTCTCTTATTCTTTGTCTGGTATTTCCCTGTCAGTTGTCCAGCATTTTAGAGACCTGGGTGTGGTGTTTGATTCAAAATCAAGATTTGATGTTCATGTTATGAATATGACGTCCAGGGCCTCTAGGATTGCTGGATTTGTTTTGCGTTCTTCGTATATGTTTACCAACATTTCCTCCTGTATTAATTTATATGTCTCCTTAGCACGCAGTATTCTAGAATACGCGTGCCAAATTTGGTCTCCTCGCTTTCAGTATTTATCTGACGCCATTAAATTTGTTCAGCGCACTCGCTCGCTTCTTTTTAAATTCAATATCCCCTATTGTCCCTACTCCTCTCGTCTTTCCCTCTTTCGTATGTCCTCGTTGCAATCACGGAGGTTATTCCTCGATGAGTGTTTCCTCTTCAAACTTTGCCAAGGCATGTTCTTGTCAGATCTCGGTTCACAGATAACCAGACGTGTATCTAGTCGTCCAAGTCGTTCTTCTGAGGTTTTCTCTGTTCCTTTTGCACGTATGGAAGACTATTTTCATTCGCCTTTGCTGCGTCTACCCAGAACACACAACGCCCTTAAGCTTTGTCCTTTCCCGCAACCTTTTTTACAATTCAAGCATGTATTGAAAATGTTACCTTGAATGGCTATTTACCTTCGTCCTAATTTTAGTTTTCTAATTAATCAATTATATTTGTTATTTTTTTTCCCCTTTTTATGTTTCATTTTTCTTTTGCTTTTTTGTCGCTGTAATTGGAATTATATCTGTAGCGCAAGGGATTAATAAACAAATAAATAAATAAGGGTTAGCATTAAAATTCTGTCTACTCTATTCTATCTATTGGGTATACAAGTAAGTTTTAGAAGATTGTCAACAGAAGGCACCAGAAGCATTTAAGCATACCGGACCATGTAGCAACTAACTACATGTTAAAGCGTCATCCTTTTTACAGTATGTGTCATTCATCAAAATGTTAACTATATATTTTCTTCATGCGATGACTATGTCAGGTTTTGTACCTACAAAACTCCATTCGTGACAAGCATTGGTATTTTGTTTGCATTTAAAAAAAAGTGCATGCTGCCCCCATCAATTTCAACTTTTGAGTACTGGTTCCGACGTTTCAAAAGTGGTGATTTTGACATAACCGACAAGGAGCGCGAATGAAGGCCATCAAAGTTTGTAGACGCCGAATTGAAGGCAATTTTGGACGAAGACTCGTGACAAACTCAAGAAAAATTTGCCACAATATTAGAAAGAAAGCCATTGTTATGGTTCAGAAGGCCGAAAATTGTATTCCTCTTGAACGAAACCTAAGAGATGTCGAACGGCTTGTCACTGTTTGCGAAATGCTGCTTCAAGAGGTACAAACCGAAGTCGCTTTTGCATCGTATTGTCACCGACGATGAAAACTGGATTCACAATGACAATCCAAAGCGCAAGAAGGCGCATGCTAAGCGCGGGGAACCCGAACCATCGACGCTAAAGCAAAATATCCATGGCAGCAAGGAAATGCTCTGCATTTGATGGGTCCAGAAGGGATCCGTGTACTACGAGCTTCTGAAAATTGGTCAGACGATCGGCGGGGCTCTCTACAAACAACAACTGATCAGTGTTGCCAGAAAATTTTCATTCATGTAGCCCATTTTGGCTTTAAAAGGAGCCCAAAAGCGCCCAACACGGCAATGAAACAGGCCGAGGACCAAAATTATGCAAAACATTTTTCTTATTAGATGCAAAAAACAACACCCGTATCCATTTTCACATGAGTATTTATTATTTATTAATTTATTTAGAAATCACCTATATCATCGAAAATTATGTTCACAATGTCATTTTCATTTTCTGATGCAGTAAAGGCGTAAATCGAAGAATCCATTTTTTGGATAATATCTAGTGGTATTTTATAATCTTTGCAGCACATTTTACTGGAATTCATGTCAATTCGAATCAATTCAAAACATTTAGCTGCATTTTATTCCGAATTTTAGTTTTTATTATATTCATTACGCTAAAACATCTCTCGACTACTGCATTAGATGCAGGAAGAGAAAGCAATGAAAAGGCTAGATCGCATATTTCTTTAAAAATGTGTACTCCAGCAGTAGCATTTACTTCGTAGGCTTTTGCCCAAAATTCTTCGGTGCTCCGTGGAATCTTTCTGGCAAAGATTTCATTCCAATTGGTTGATAGTAATTTTTTATATTGTATTTCAACATCCTGATGATGCTCTTTGTTCACAAATATGAGAGGCATATCAGAGAATGAGGAGCGAAGATGGTTTAAACAAATTTTGGGAGATAAAAAATAAGCTTTTTCAAAAACGTCTAAGTGTGAAGGCAACCGATAAATATTTGCTGCAACAGAGAACCCAAAAAAGATTTGAAGCAAATTTGAAGTTTGTTTATCTCCATTTCACTCATACCATATATGATCATTTCTCAGTGACAATCGTGCGCAAAGTCAATTGCGTTTAAATCTCGATAAAAGGAATCGTTTAATAAAAAATCGTAGAGGTCAAGAATATTGCTTTCAATCGTTTACAAATATTCCACTTTGAACAGCCTATTCGCAATACATTTTACAGCAACGATTATTTCCCGATGAGCTTATTTAAAATCTACGTTATTGGATTGGGAATATATGTTCAACGAATTCATTTCCTTAAGAATAGGATTTAAAAATAGAAGGAAGATGTGATTCCCCTTTTTACCATAAATTTCAGCTAATAATTTAGTGGAATGGCATTTTTCATTGACTGCAGCAATCTTGAAGAAAGTGTACAATTCAAGATATTGTTGAACAATATTTCTGACTGCATTATATCGTGGAAGCCATCTGGTGGCACTAATTTGTACTAGCTTCGTGGGCTGAATATCTATAGAGTTAATAAGCTGAAATATTTCTTTATTTTTCTGCTTCTTCAAACTGCTATGTGAAAACCAAGAGTAAGTTTCTGTGATTAAGAAATCTATCTCATCAGGAAAATCTTCTGAAACCTTGGACACGCACAATTGCATGCTATGGCAAATACAGCGGACTAACACCAACCTAGGAGATGCAGTTTTAAGCTTTGTGAACAAAGAATTCCTGCTACCGCAAAGATTGCTGGCACCATCTACACCAAGTCCTATTAGTTTTTCGCACTTTAAGTTCATTGTTCCCAAAAAAATGGTAAGACCCTCATAAATATCTGCTGCTGTGGCACTAATAACTTTTACCATCCCTAAGAAATTTGTACAGATAATTCCTCTTTCAAGAATACACCTGCTATAACGTGTTTTATAACAGCAGTGCATTTCGAACGATGTATTCGTAAAATGAAAATATGAAAATATCGCACAAACAGTCAATACTTCTTATTGCAAAATGCATTGTCACATGTTATGCTAGCCGAATTTCTGTTTTCGCTTTTTCATTTTTGCATACTTTCACTCCTATACATACATTTCCACTTTTTTAAATGATTTCACTTTAACTGTAACTGAACACGCTTACCACAATCACTCAATCGTTTTTGGCTCTTCTGAATATTTTTAGCTTTTAGCCGATGTTTTGTTGTAGCAGCATGTTTTCTTAGATCATTTTTTTGAGCTCTCATTTTCACGTCACAAGCCAAGTAATATGCAAGTGCCGAGTTAGTTTTGCGTTGCTGCAGCCAACCTATGCAGAATACGTTTATTTAAAACTAATCCAATATATAAGGCTACCTTTAAACACTTCCTCGTTCTCCCAGCTTTTATTATAATATTTACTATATTTAGACCACTTGCTCAAACTTATGAGTTTTAAATTTTTTAAACCGATTTAAATCTCAAACTTATTTTTGACCACTTTCGATGCACACGGTCAAATAATAGACTAGAAATGAAGTTTCCGTTAAAACGGAAAATTCGAAGAAAATTAATTAAATATTTAACAAAAAAAAACGAGCTATTTCAGTGCCCCAGTGACAATGCAATGGAATGCATGAAGTGAACAAATTTCTGTTCAAGGTCGAGGAAATCAATTTTGAGCTCAAATACCATTTTTGAGCAGTTGAAACCTGAGCTAGTCAGTGGAGTCCAAAAAGTCGCCAGTAGCCCAAGACTAAATTTCGTCGTCAAATGCAACGAAAATATAGCCCAATTGGCGAGAAATCGGCCAATCTGGTAACAGTGCAACTGATGCGACTGAGGCAAGCGATTGCGGAAAAACGGCCGGAATGGACAACCAGACGTGAATCATTGATCTTCCACCATTACAATGCTCGGCCGCATGTCGCACAAGTTGTCAAAACCTATCACGATGGTACCGGATGGGAAGTCCTAACCGACCCGCATTATAGCCCAGACATTGCACCATCAGATTACCATTTGTTCCGGTCAATGCAGAACGCCCTTACGGGAGTATGCATCATTTCAAGGTATCAAAAATATTTTTAATACCAAGAGGACCAAGAGTTTAAGAAGCACAATAGAGCCAGGGGTTCGCAATGCTAGAGGCCATCTGGACCCGCTCCATACATTAATTCATACATTCATTTATTTAACATGGATAGAGATCGTTTAAATAAATTTCACAAATTCAGATCACTTGGTCGAATAAATGAATCTACATTCACCAAACTTAAGTAGGTTTCCATTAGAGAAGATTCATTTGATGACAGGCATCTGGGTTTAATTGAATCCACCTTCCCATAATTTCACCAAAATAAAATTCACAATCAGAAACACATAATTAATCCATTACTACATCTTCAGGGCAAAATTCCAAAGAATTGCCATTTCCTCAAATATCCGAAATATGCAACTAAAAGATGTTAAATCAAAAATTTATGAAACTCTTCGAACTCTAAATCAATAATTAAATTGAAAGTCTATAAATAAAAGAGAGAGAAAAATTCATCAAAAACTCTTGCATCCATAAATGCAATAATAGGTAAGCATTTCGCAATCATGGCTTCTTCAATTGTCTCGATTCGCAACGAATTCATATTTTAATGCAAGTATTCATTTCCTTTAGTTCCGTTATTAAAGCAGAGCTATGCTTAATTCGGACGTGCGCCTTTGATAGTCAAATTAAGTGAATCTTCGTAGCAAAATGTTCGCTGAAATTACTTGCAAATGACACATCGATAGCTACTTGACTTGAGTGGAATTTATGATTGTTTTGCAAACCTATAATTATTATAAATTTTCATGGGTTTTACCGCGAAGCATTAGATGCGTCTTATGAGGTTTTTTCCATTTTGGATTTTTTTCGCTGTAATGTGTTTTCGTTTCAGCGAAAGTGGAACTGAGCTGCTGCGGAAGAAAGAATTACTAGTAAGATATTGTTTTCTAAGATTGTTGAAAATATGCAGTTAGCAATGAGAAATTCGCTTCAGTTTATTATATAAATGGTGATATCATCAGATTGCGTACAAAACGCACATTGAAGTATCGGGATATGTGTTTTTTCTTGTTATTAAACATTTGAGCAGTTTAATTCGGTAGAAATGATCGCAAGGCGCCAAACCTTAAAAAAAGCCAAAGACGAAAGTAGACTTTGATTATTAGTCGATAATTGGGTGTGATGAATCAAAAAACGTTTGCGGAAATAAAAAGTTGTTTGGTTTTCCCATAGCGCTAGTGAAATTGTAATCGTCAATTTCCTCTTTGATATTCTACGACTGTCGATTAACGTTGTTTGATTATTAGCTTCTTATCTTAATGATGAAATATTGAATCAGTTATCCATGTATTACCAACTCAAAAAGGATATGAAGGAGATGAAACCGTTTTACATCAATAAAACCGATAAATAAAAGACAAAGTGGACAAATTTGATTAAATTTTCACAAATATTGCAAGTGTTATCATCCACTAATTTAATAACAGTTGCTAATTTCGAAAAAGAAGTGATTAACTGTTCCTAGATAACTCTACAGTTATTTGCTTTCGGCTCGTTTCTTTTAAGTTTTGTGGATTAATGAGGAATGCGGATAACTTGGAATGCATTCAGATTAGGCCAAACGTTATTGCGAAACCTATGAATCTTACGTAAGCTCTAGATAAATTTCTTCACTGTAAAAGTCACGTGCAGATTACAACCAATGTTTTACCATGAAAGTTGCTCCTAAAACTATTAGCAGTGTATGTATTGATACCATGGTATTGTCCATACCACCAGTAAATCACCCAGTTCTAGGCTAATACCAACTCGGCAAAGCCGTACATATAGGGTATCTACGCCATTGGACGGTATTGATACAGCGAGAATTATACTCGATATATAGAAGATTTTACTTCCATCGGAGACAATTTCCAGCCAGTGTTGAGTATAGCAACTAAACTTCTCAATACAGATCATTGACAAATGTCACTGAATCGTTTTTTTTTAAAGTGTCACTTGTTTTGATATGAATTAGAAAATAAGGGTAATTTTATCAAGCAAATTTGACAAAAAATACAGGTTCGTTTTAATTCCATTTCACTTTTGATTCGATACTCAGCTTGACAGTTTTCAATTTTGACAGGTGACGTCACATAATACCACGTAGGCGCAGTGTATCAGCCTCACAGGATACCAATACCGTGGTATTAATAAAAAATTAAAGAAGAAGTTCTAGTGGCTGCCTTCTCTATTTCATAGTCTTGCGTACGCCTATGAAGAGAGATAGATTACATAAAATTTTTTAACACCTCGTGCTGGTAGCCCTTTGCTCGCACCGAAGCTAAAAATATGTCACATCTGCTTCACGTTGAAGTCAACCTACTCTGCGAATTTCGTTTTGATCCGATGACTGCATTGGAAGTTATAGGGATACAAAGAAATTTAGGGCTACCGCCTGCAAAATGTTTTCAAACTTCCTGGATCGTAATATTTGTTGTTTATTTTCACTACGAGATCACTATGATTTGAAAATTTTATGATAAAATCGCTTTCTAAAGATATGCAAAAAAATACAAAACCAACCATAGCTGGTAATCTTATAATTGTTTTTCCAATTAAATTTCTGCTGAATATTGCCTACAATAATTTTAATTTGCCATATGAAATTCGTTATGATTCCATGACTGCACTGAAATCTATAGGGTAAAGAGCTTTATTTTCCTGAGCGAACTTTCAAAATTTAAGACACCAAAATTACCATAGCGCGAAGCTCCAACCTAATTTTCAACCAAATTTCTACCAAACGTGGTTAAGAGTAAAGGTAGAACTATAATGCAATTAAGTGAGCTTTAAGTAGCTTAAGTGACAGTACGGTTGCATAGAAATCAAGCGGCATACCCATAATGTACTTATCTGCCGTTTCGTTAAGTTTCGTTCAATTCGGGCCACTTAAGTGGCTTACGACTGGGACCGTACATCAATTAAGTAAATTTGACAAGAGGTTTGCGTAACGACTACAACCAATAGAAGGCACGTAAAATATTTGAATATGTTTTCGTGGATCGTTTGGTATTTTTGCAAGAGGTAGAAGTAATGATCGTTCGTATGCGGTATTGTAGACGCAATAATAGGTATGTGAAATATTTGAATATTTTAGGTCTGTTCGCGTACTTTCAGTCACTGAATTTTACTGAATTTTCCTGAATCATGTGGTGGGGGACATTCATGAAAAGTGCAAAAACGCTCACATTGCATTTCCTGAAAATTGACAAACAAAAGTGTCAGTTGTCGGTTTTCAGGAGAACAATAATGATAATAAAGTCATCGTAAGCGGTGATAAATTATCGTCACAAAAATATTCGTCCTTCATAATATTATAACATTAGGCAAAAAACCGTTTGACAGTTTTCAGTATTTTTAAGTAGCTCAGAACCTACTGAAAAAGGGGAAATTTTCCGTTTCCAGTAAAACGGAGTGCAAAAACGGCTTTATTGCAATTAATTGCAATTAATCGTAGTACGCGAACATACCTTTTATTGTTAAACGGCTCATTGACAGTTTACAATATAGGAAGTAGTAATTAGATGTCTCGAATATGATTCTGCGTGACATTGTAAAGAGAATAACAGGTATCTAAAATATTTTTTCGTCGATCACTTAAATGCTATTTTTACAGGAAGTAGGAATAATGAGTTTCAAACATAATTTCAAAGAGAAAACGCGTTGAACAACATACGAAATAATAAATTATATAGTAGTTTATTTACTTGTATCTTTAAATTACTTACTTTTAAAAATACAAGTACATAAACTACTTAAAATGCCGTCTCACAGCTTTTTTCATTCAAAGAATAACCACACACCATGCTTCAGCTGTCCACTATTGAATATTAAACTTCAGCAGTAAAGACCTTGTTGATTAAATATATTCCGGTCGCATACCAATATTGCTCAAAAAACATTTCTTTCGTACACTTATTTGAATATAAGCACAAATTAAGAGCCTGCACCAAGCCCATCTTTATAGATCTAATAATCTACAGCAAAGTGCTGAGGTTCAGCTCAGCTACAATTTTCTATGATTTCTTGCAACAGAGCTAGCAGGCTATGAAGACAACTATATTTCAATTGCAGCAAAAATCTATTCAAATATATTGCGTAAACGCTCACATCAGTTCATCTCATATGCCTCCAAATTCAAATTCATATTCGCCACTTTGACGGCAGCTTCATGAACCTTCACTTAATTCTATTATGGGCAAATTAACCGATCGACTTCAATTGAGTGAATTTTCGTTCAGTTTCAGCGCTCACTTAAGTTCACTTAATTGCATTATAGTTCTACCTTAAGATTCAGCTATTGTGTGAATTAAGTGAAAACCTGGTGACTGAATCAGAATTTATATGGCCAAAAGTAGTTATTTTTCTTAGTGATTTTTCAAGATTCCACCACTGGCACAGAATTACTTACATTTCAAAATTGCTTTTATCAGACCTGGTCCTACTTAAGTCCAAAACATTCTGTAAGTCTCAAATGTATCTGATTATTAGGTCGTGAGTTCCCGTGTACAGAAGTTTTTGATGCTAAAAATATAGGTATATGAAGGAAGGATTACCGTTCTTGTCCGATAGGGAATTTCCAAAATTTTACTTTGACTGTGTAGACAGAGCATAAGATTTGTATATGAATTGCTTTTCTTCTTAAAAGCGAAAATATTTCAGACGAGTCAATGCTTTGAAGGTGTTCACTTTCAGCGACTACCGTGACTACAAGGTTGCCAGCAAGCTCATACAAAACTATATAATTATACAATGTAGTAATATTAATATTTTCTGTAAGTTTTGTAATGAGTCCATGACTCTATCAAAAGTTATCGCAATTCAGAAGATTTCAAATTTTCCCGATCTCATTTTGGGCATCTAGCGCACACAAAGGGTTAAAGATTTCCAAAACCTTATCAAATCTTTTTTAAGAACACGTTCAAAATTCATTTCGCAAACTAAGTTTTTTTTGAAAACTACCATCTAAAATATTACTAAAAAGGCTGCCGGCGCCAAAGGGTTATAAGAGAGGTAAGGGTTTCAGCGTGATTAAAAATACTTTTTTGACGAATTTTTTTTTTTATAAATATGCATAGAGCAAATTTATTTAAACCTTTTGTAAATTTTTGGTAGTAATTTGAAGTGAAAATTGCTATTTTTCACGAAAAACTACTATTTTCACCTTTTTGTAGGTGGAAAACCCCCTTAATGTAAAAAAGTTCTAAAACTTATCGCTGGGGGGAAGTATTTTACATGTAGAAAGTGTGTGCCAAGTTTAAAATGAATCGGTAAGGTGGTTTTTAAATGGCAGTGAACACGGATTTGTAAAAAATTGTTTTGAGAAAATGATTACTAAACTCCGAGCTGTCGGAGCAACAATGACAGAAGAGATGAGACTAAATATTCGATAACTTTGAGAGTTTTGCTCTGATTGACTTCAAATTTTGGGACTTTATTTTTGAAATGTTAAGCTATAAGATTTGTTACAAATGCTAGCTCTTAACAACATTAGTAAAAAATATTCTTGAAAAAGAATTGACCATTAATACAACTGATAGTCATTACATTAATTCTGGTCTTTCAAGGGAAGGTGGTGTTCTTATTGCTATTTGTAAATTCTTGTAAAACAAGCCTACCATAACCAGTATTTACCAGCTATTTAAACATAAATTTGTCCGAATTTTACTGAGAAAACGTGGTTGACTAAGAATAACTACCTTTTCTCTCTCCCTCTCTCTCTCCCCACACAGTCTTTTATCGGAATTGAGCTGCTTTGGGAAAAATTGATGACGGTTGTGTCATCCTGTTGCTGCTCACAATTCTCTTCAAACAACACTCTGTTAGGAGCTCTATTCTTCTCTTCCTACGTTGATCCCCATGTTAGCTTTGCACACTCCAGAATATTCATAGAATCCTCAGAATGTGTTCCTTGTGAATCCTCTCGTATAGTCTATGATAAATTCTCTATATCAAACCTGATTTGCGCCATCTTTTCCTTCTAACTGTAATTTATGCTGATTTCCAAACCTGTTGGCTCTTTCTTTCTTTCATAAAACAAAATCTACTGGTCGTCAATTTGATTTAATGGTTCTTTTTCCCCGCAGCATTAACAGCGAGATGAGATTGCCCTCAAATTTCACAAATTCATCTCCAATCTAATAAGATGTAGCTCGCACTAGGTTTAGAATTTCAGGTTCTCATGATGACTCTCTTGAACTATCAAAATTACATAATGGTCTCGAAATTGCCGTCAAACAAGCTTTGCGTGATTACTTTGGTTGGGTCGTTTCTTTGCTCAAATTAGCTAAAACTTAGCTGATCTTATATTTGTTCCCTGTTAAGTACTTAATGTTTTTACTGTTTTTAGTTCACAAAAAATCGGTGGCCTCTTTGCAATCGACTTTTTTTCCTTTCCTTTTCCAGTTCAATTCAATCCCAGCTTATGAGTTGCTTTGTTGTCTTTTCTATCTTTCATTCACACGTCCTTATTCGAATGTATTGATGTTAATGTTGGGTCCTTATTCGAATGTATTGATGTTAATGTTGGTGGCTATTCTGAGGGTATCTCAAATCAGTTAGCTAAGTAACTTTCATCGTCCTTGTGTATTCCTTGCTAAAATTTAGCTTTTCCTCTAGTTCCTTCCCGTACAGTGGGTCCCGCACTGTGGACTATTAAAAGTGTCCATTTACAGGCAATGAAGGTCCGGGTTGAAATTCACTCTTACATTGCTTCAATTCGGTCGTGATTGCTCATCTATCGGTACTAACTCAATTTAGCAGCTACCATAGCATTTGTGTTGGTAACGCAACCATCCTATCACTTTCAAAGCCTCAACATATCCAGAGGGATTTCTGTCTACATTTGCTGAGGGTGTGTGCCAGTTGTCCTCGTAACACAGTTTTTTTACCACGATCAAATAAAGCATGCCCAAGCCAATCATGGACTCGAGGCTGCTCCTCAAACTTACAAACCAACTAACTGCATGCAAAGAATGCTTCCACATGATACCGACAGTATGAATTTCCACTCCATACACAAGGGTGCAGGTGGCATCAATCATAATGTTTGTCATCAACAACCTGTTCAGCGAACTGATGGCTTACAGAGCCTCACCACATACCTTACGGATGTGACTTATTCCTGGACCTCTGCGGAGCCACCGTCTTCGAGATGACATTCGGCATCCTCCGCTTCATTAGCAGGGTGATTTCCGTTTTCGACTACGCCAATTGTCCACCTTGCAGCCTTTCTCATAACGTAATTTGGTGAAGAGAACGCCTTGAAATATCAAAACTCATAACAGCTGCTTGTTTTTGAGCAGAGCGTTTGGGACATTTTCCGGTGTTGTGATCGTTTTCTGTGGTCATATTCTTTTCGATGCTATATTTCTTATTGTCCTGAATGCATTTACTCACGATACAATTGAACTTTGCGGAAAAACACGACCGCGGGAGGAAAATATGCTATCTGTTTTAAGCGAAATTAAAATTTTACCGTGCATATGACATTCTGAAAAATATAATCATAAAAAATGCATAAATTAATACTTATTTCGCAGGCAATAAACATGTAGGTTCTTCGAAAAATTTCCCCCGAATTTTCCCTGTGTAAAATTTCCCTAGATCTAAGGAAAAGTTCCCTAGATCAATTAGGTGATCTAATCGCTGACAGCATCTGTGGCCTCAGAAACAACTTAATGAGTTTTAGAGTATTATAGTTTTAAATTAAATTGGATAGATTTTCTTGATTTATATTAAATTTTACAAAAGGATACGAGGAGTTCAAAAAATTAAATGAATTTCTTTAACCAAAATATGTAGTTTCTATTGTCAACAAACCCTGCCAAATCTAACATTCTATTAATACTACTCTCTAATCCAACGCCCCCGAAATTCGAATAATCTATTTGCATCAAAACTTCGAACTTAGCAACAATTCACAGTTCCCCTTTCGCACTTCATTCGTATCTAGTCTTTGCAAAACTGAAAATATGCGTCTGTTGCGTGTCTGACATAATTTCCAAAATATGTACGATTAGGTTATTTATTAATTTACCAATCGAACATTTCACCCTCGACAGAAATATTTTGAATGAAATCACGATAGAGTATAGGCTCCCAGCGGAATTAATATTCTATCTCTTATTACGGCAGACATCATTCATTTGTTCAGTTGCTCTACGAATGTGGAATCAAAGAGCCGAAATAAGATTGTCTGATAAATGTCGTCAGTATCAAAGTAAGTAGGACAAAGTAGTTGTTCAAAGTGTAGCCGAATTTGTGAATATTTACCTTAAGTTATCCTTGCAGACATTTTTATTATTACGAGTTGGCACGTAAATATGTAGGTACATTACATGCAACGGAAAGAAATCGGAGGAAATATATTAAGGTAGGAGTAATTCAGTAAGTTTCAATAGAGCACGTGATAATGATAATAATTTGTAGATCAGTTGATATCAAGGAAAACAGTGGTACGAAGAAGTAATGGTATGATGGTTATATATTCGATCTTACATAAACATTACATAAAAGTCAGTTGTAAGTCGTTGCTTGTTGGGAATTTCTTAGGCAGCTTCTACCTGTCCTTTAAAGTTCCGTGGGATTGACTTCCACAAGTTTGTAAAGTTCCATATATAAGATATAGTCTCATTTATCCTGCTCGCTGCTTGATTTTTCTTGGCACTTCACTAACTCCTTGGAATTGACTATTCATAGCAGTCACTTTATTTATTTATTTATAGTCCAAACAGCAGAAATCAATCCAATTATAGTCAAGACAAAATTATAAAAAGCTTAAAACTAAGAAAACAAATAACTAATTCAGAATACAAAAACAATGATTACATATAATAATTACAGGTCGAGTTCTTTGAAACTATCAACAACATGGAGAGGATAACCGAGAATAGAGTAGGAAAGCAGTAGAAGAAACGTTTTGGAGGTAAAGGACGTTAGATGACACTTCGTAGCACTCAGAACAAAAGAATTCGCATCGTACCAGTTGACTAAACTTCTCAAATCATTTGGCAGTAGAGAACAGTCATTAACGGTTTTAAGACATCAGAATACAAAAAACAGGGTGAGTAGCAGTGACGAGGCGTAAAATATCGATGGAGCGAAGCCGAATAATTATCCACCATTTTATATATAATAATGATATTTGGCATGCTGATGTTTGTCGCAGTTACTAATTTCTATTTAATTCTCGTCACACTTACAGATAGTATAAAAAAATATAATTCAAGAAAATGCTAAGCACATGTATATCAGCAAATTAGTAAGCAGTTTTTATAGAGTCACATTCAACATACATGAAACCATTTGTTTTAATGTAAATCAAGTTTGTAAAAAAGAAGCATCGAAAAAGGTCTTTCTGAGCCTGCAGAACGCTGAATGGAAAAAAAGAAAGCAGCTATTTTTCATCCATTAAATTTATAAATATTTTGGAAATAAAGCGGTTGAAATGAAAAAGTCCCGAAAATATGTCAGCGCTTAACATGAGGATGCATAGACAATTCTTCATTTACTATACTTTCAAACTGTTTCGCGACTTTTACAATTTACAATTACAATATTTTTGAGTGTTAAAGTATACATTTTAGGCATAAATATAAAAAATATCAAATAGTTTTACTAACTTTTCTTTTATTTCTTGATTTTGCTAGGCAGAATATATAAAAGAGTTTGATGTAGGACAGGAATTTTGCAGTCCTTAAAAATTCTTAGCTCCATTTTTGTAGCGTTCAGGAAATTCATATTTTCATTTTATCGATCTGGCAAGATGTAATAAAAACTTTGCACTTCCGAAAAATGACTGCGCCGGTTAGATAGCTTTTGTTCTTTTCATAAGTGCAGAGAATGTCAAGAAATGTTTGATATTTTGTGAATACAGACACTTTATACTTTTTTGCTTAAGGCAACGTCCCAAGACGAAAACGAAGTTGGTAACAAAAAAAGACATTTCTTTGATATTATTTACCAAAATTATGAAACAAATTCACTTGAAACAACATTTTCATTAAAACATATTACATTGTAAATTATGATAGTCCTTGTAATATCTAAATCAATCAACATAAACTTAAAACCTTAAATCACTCACAGTATATATTGTTGCAGTCTCTTTTTTCTTTCAGTTAAACTTTTTTATGGCAAGCTCTGGCTAAAACTGCTATTCTAGTTCATAGGAATGAATCTTTTATTCACTACACGCAAATATTAGCGGACCTTGCAAGAAAATGCTCAAACTTAGTTGATTTACAGTTCTGCAAGCATGAGATTTCCCTTTTTGGAGTAGAAAAAATTGAGCTAAGATTTTTAAACTAAAGAAAAGTGCTACATTCTGGAGATGTGACAATAATATTAGGCGATTTGTTTATAAACATGCTTCAGAAACAAACTGATGGCCTGTTACAAAGACAGAGCTCAATGCGCTCTATTACATCATGAAATTAACCCAAAAACTGCATTCTGGTGCTTCTGACTTTTTTTTATCATGGCAAAATTCATTTCTAAAAACTAATATAAGAACAATTTTAGTTTTTAGTTAGCGAGTAAAATTGTATCTTCATACTCATATCTCAAATATATAATCTTCGCGTCCTGTTTTTTATCTGAGCAATACGACTATCGAAAGTAACGTTCACATAAAAATAGCACAACGGCAATATTGAATGAACCGATCGAAACTTTTTTCCATTCTCGAACCATTCGTAAGCCGATCCATCAAGGCTTATTTTTCATCTGTTAAAGCGAGACAATGATAGAATTTCAGTAAGGAACGAAAAGAGACAGACACAACGAACGGTTATTAGAGATACAAGAAATGTCACCAGCTTTGTAGAGGGAGAATATGTTCGCGGGTTTCTAAAAAGAAAGGAAAGTACAATATGAAAAACTAAGATTGAAAAATAGTAACAGAGGAATACAGAGATAGAGAGAGAGGGATAAGAAACTGATTTGAAAAAAATGCATGGATTACTATCAATACCGATGCCAGTGCTTGCATCAAGAAAGCTTATAATGGATTTGATTTCTAAAGGATTTGCACAAAATGAAAACACAATACAAAAGGGTAAGAAAGAAATAACTAACGGCGCTGGAGGATTATGACGGGAACTGAAAAAGAAAAAGAATTGAGCGAAATGCTAACAAGTATCTCGTGGAGAGAAGGCTGAAATATCATGCAGGTGCATAACAGGAGGAATAACGGACATTTTTTTTTTTGGGAGTTGACATAGAACCAAAAGGGTTTTGCATCCTTGGATATGATGAAAGCAACAATGTGTTCAAAGTATGCAAACATTGCGTCGTTGGCGGATTTCTTCGCACTAGGACGTATGTTTTAATATATGAGAAGGTCATTAATTGAAGGTTAGTGAAGATAAGATCCAGACTTCTAGTTGGTGAATATAATTATTGATTAGTAAGGATTATCTAGGATAAGACCAAGAATTCTGTATAGCATTGGATGCATTGTTAAGTAGGGAAAATGAACAAAGTGAATGAAAGGAACATGTAGCAAGCGAGATGTTTCTTCGAGATCAGATTCTGGAATAGCTCATGGCTTAATCTAAGGTATTAGAGTCTCTACATAGAAGAACAGGCGCAGAAGGATAATAATCATTGATATAGGACGAGATATCCGCAAAGAAGCATTCGTAGACCAGTACTGGGGTAGTACAAGGTAGGAAAATTGAGAAGACAAGCAACTCTTTGGATAGCGAAAAAGAACTACGGTCAAGCACACATTCAACAGGAGAAGAGGAACTGAATTTAAAGACTTAAAGACGCCAATTAGAATGCTACCTCTTAGCCTAAATTCGCTTACAGACGGTCTCGCTCCTTGCGAAAAATAGTGTGAAGCAGTAGAATTTGGTTACCGTATCACCAGACAAACAGGTTTTTGTGAGAGAAATAATGTCATTAGATGCGACTGTAGAGGAGAACTAAATATCGTTAACTATGTTTCTCCAGCCACGAACGTTCTGATAGTAGATTTTAAGATCACAGTTAATGTTCAGCATCTTTTCGATGAGCGGGAACGAATATTCTTGGTAGGATTGTTGACGAAATTATTAAAAGTTCCTCTTCAGTAGACCAGTAGCTCGAGAGCTGACGGTTGTCCAGAAAGAAGAACTCAATTGGTGGTCGAGGTTGTCCCGTGTAAGTTTTCTACACAGGAGTAATAGTGAATTGTAGCGGCGGAAAAGAAACTTACTCACGAGATAGACTTAGCTGTTGAGGTGTGACCTCGCACTAACGTCTTAGTTTCTCTATTTCACTTAGATGTGGTACGTTTATAAGGCAAAACCATTCTGAGCAAATGATTGTTGCTTAGTGGGCTAACTAAATACATTAAATAGTCACATAAAGTTTGATTAAGATGGCAATGATTGATGAGATTTTAGCTTGTTCAAAGGAACTCATCTAATAGTACGAAATTTTAAAAAACGTAATTTAAAATTAAATTAAAACCTAAATTGTAGGTCAGCCTATTGTCAGGATAATCCCAGCCAATGCAAAAGTTGAGTAGCACTATTAATGCATAAGATGAAAAAAATTGCGCCGAAGAAACAAATTAGAACAAATTAGTATAGCCACTAAGTTTTAAGTTGTTTTTTCCTCTTTGATTTTTAAGTTAGGCCAAGAATATACAATTAAAACAAAAGAAAAAATATTTCAATTCATTCATTCAATTCAAAAACCTTCGATTAATGATATGGTGTTGTTTCTTATTCGATTTGATATCTTCTGCACTGCACATTTCAAAATGTTCGTCATTTCCTTAAACAATTTCTTTCAAAATGGTCCTAACATTGCCATCAACCAGTGTATTGATTCGGTGTCATTACTCAATATCGAATCGAAAATTCGACTACTACAAATATATTCACTTCAGTTCATAATCGGGCGCGAATCTTCAGCAAACACAACGCAACGGTAGAACTTTAACTGCAAAGTCGATTAGAAAGTCTGCAGCTAAGTGTCCTTGTCGCACTGCTCGATGTAATGTTCGCCTACTTTCGAAACTTTTCATGCACCCTCCGAATCATCTGAATTCAGCTTCAAATATTCACACGAATGCAAACAATACCTCACACGACAGGTGTAGCTAGGATACCGTTTAAATATGTTCAGTGTAGTTTCCACACCTGGAAGAGCTGCGAAAAGTTTATTTACTTCTCGAGTGCCTTTGTCGCGTTCCATCCGTGCATACGAATATTTCGTCCGAATATGTTTTTCCAATTAATTAGTGTCGCGTTTAAAGCGATTTTTTCGATTTTTTGCTCGTTGCCAATCGGATTGTGAAGCAATATGATTATGTATTATAATAATTTCATTTATAATTTTTCGCCGGGCCTATTAGTGTTCCGAATGATTTCACGGACCGAAAGATACAGCATATAATTGCAGTGGTGTGTGCTTAAAAGTTATCAAGAGTTGATTTAGGAGTGCTTCTCGGGGTGAAAGTGTGAATAGTGAACATTGTGGAAAATGCAAGTACATTGACGGATAGTGTTGTGGATAGTGGAAATCATATGATTCAATAGTTTCCGACAAATGGCAAGAAAGTTCCGTTAATTACCTAGACTCCGGATGTGTGCTAATGGAGATCGCTTGAGGTGGTTAGCAAAATGAATGTAGTGGCAATTAAATTCAGCGGATTTATCGAAGAGTGGCTCAATCATATCATAAATTCTGGTTGGAAGATAGAGCTACTGTTTGGTAGGTATTCAGACGCATGTACCGTGAGAAGTAACTAAACAAACCTATTTAAGATAATGAGTGAAAGTTATTAGATATTTGATGTACGTTCGAATGGTTCTATCAACAAAACTTTAAGTTCATTTTCAACTTGAGTGTACATTTCTCTATTTTTCATATTAGTATCATTTTATCTAATAGAATATCACTCTTATGATTACTGGAGCACTTAATAATAAAGAACAAAAATAATAAAGAACAAGCAAAACCAATGCTACCCTACTAAGCGCAAAAGCGATATCTCAATGAAAGCGAGTTTCGAGATAATTGAAGTTTTGTAAAAGTAGTAATATTGATAAACCTCTAATTCCCTTAGTGATTTAAAGTAGAATTGAGATAGGCGATAAGGAACTGGGTTCGTTTGGAGCTGATGGAGGATCATCCTTACTCCACTTTTCTCGGTAAACGGTCTTCCGCTCTTGGATACATCGGGTACATAGATTTAAAAAACTTTCTTAAGGTGTTTTCCATAAGTTTTAAATAAGATACCATTGAAAGGATTAGTTCATTAGATGCGTATTGTTTCAAGCTTTCTAATGTTATTAAAATCAATTTTTCTATTTTTTTTTTAAATACCGCTTTTGCACTTAGTAGGGCACAATGATAATATGAAAATCGGTCAAATACTTGTTTATTGACAATTCTGATTTGAACTGAAACTTTAGCGCAGTGCCGACGAAGGTAGACTGTCAGGCAATGATGGCATATTTATGGAATTCTCTAAGCATGCATCATCGAATTTGTGAGAAATCACTTTAATCAATTATTTAATAAGTTATTTGATTCGGCGAATACTATTTTATTTAAACTCTTAGAACGAAAGAAATTAGCTTCGAGCTAAGATCTTATGAGGCAATCGTGGGTAAAATACAAAAATATTTCAATGCTACTTATTCAATGTCGATAAATGAATTCAGCAATATATGTCAGCAATAGTGGTACCAAAAAGAGACTTCAGATTAAATTTTCAAATTCAAATTCAAATTTATTCATTATAATTAAAACTTAACAGGTTTGCTGAGACTTAATTTAGAGCTTTAAGCAATTTGCTTCTTCAACTATGAAGTAAATTTAGTCTTATTCCTGAGATTAATTGAACTTAAAGTAATGAGTCAGTATAAGGAAAAATGTACAAAAACCTTATATTTACATGCTTTAATTTTTCTTATAACTAGCCTAAGCTTACTTAAATCTAACTAAAATCTACTTTAGACTAGTGCTAAAACTATCGTATTATTACTATCTATTAGTAGATTGTGCAAAAGATTGAATGAGGGCGTTGTTGCAATGGCTAGATTTTCTAATAAATTTTATCCTATGCTTTTTTATAAGGATTTTTACCTCCTTTACTCCGGTTTCGATGTGTAGCTTGCGCGTGGAATAGAAAAACGGCTTATTGCAGATCATCTTGAGCCACTTGTTTTGAGCTATCTGAAGTTTGTTTATGTGGGTGTTAGCACACATGCCCCACACTGGTGCTCCGTAAAGCATCACTGGCTGTAGTACTTGTTTAACAAGAGTCATTTTGTTTTTTTAGTGACAATTTGGATTTGCAGTTTAACAGTGGGAAAAGGGCATGTGCGCTTTTTGCGACCTTCAGGCAAGCATTGTCCGTCTGCGCCTTGTACGTGAGTCTTTTATCAAGCGTTATACCCAAATAGGAAATTTCATCAGCCCATTCAATTGTCTGCCCCAATAAGTTGAGGCTTCGGGAAGGAAGGTTTGATGCTTTCCTCTTTTTTGAAAAATAAATTGCCTTTGTTTTGGCGGCATTCATTTTAATTTTCCATCTGAAAAAATACTGATATAATAAACGAATAAACATAACATAAACGAATTTTCCAAGTTGGATATAGCTGTTTCGGGGTCAACGCTGGTAGTATATATGCAGGTGTCATCTGCAAAAATAGCCAGTTTGGAATGGCGATTTGATGGAATGTCAGCTGTGAAGAGATTAAAAAGGGTTGGACTTAAACATGATCCCTGAGGGAGTCCTGCAGGTATTTCGCGGTGCGAGGAAAGACTGCTATTAACCTTTACTGCAAAATCACGATCAGTCAGAAATGACTGCACGATTTTAATGAGGTAGATAGGGACTTTAAAAGTAATCACTTTGAAGAGTAGACCCTTGTGCCAGACATTGTCGAAAGCTTTTTCAATGTCTAATGTGATCAAACCTACAGATTCTTTCTCAGCGAACGACCTTTCGATATCGTGAGTAACTCGGAATAGTTGGTGGTTTGTTGAATAACCCTCGCGAATACCGAACTGAAATTGGGGTAAAATTTGCCCACACTACAAAAAATATTTTATGCGTTTCAATCACTCGCTCGAATATTTTACCAAGCGAACAAAGCAAGCTGATGGGTCTGTAGCTCTCAGGCAAAGCAGGGTTCTTGCCTGACTTGTGTATTGGAATAACCGTTGCTTGTTTCCAGAAAGTCGGAAAGTAAGATATCTTCAAGCAGGCATTAAATATAAAACAAAGTAGAACCACTGCCTTTCTGGGAAGCTTCTTGAGACATTTGTTGGGTATGCCGTCAGGCCCTGGAGCTTTGTTCGTTTTAAGCTTGCCCAGAAAAGCAATGATTTCTCTTGGTTTGCAATATACATTACCACAGGGTGACGGTCTTTCTGGAAGTTAATATTTTATTTGAGGAATTCCGATGGTATTGATTTTCTTTAGATCTTGTGACACTTGAGTAGCTGAAGAAGTGAAGCAGTGGCTTATAATGTTTGCGACTCATAGTTTTCATAGGATACCTTATGCAATCAGGAGCTAAAGTTAGAATCGAGTCTTTGTTAATATAACCGGGAAAAGGCTCCCGTTTTGTCAAAAAGATTAAGAGCGTAAAAAAGCGACTAGCATTTTTTTTTATAAATCATATTTTATTTATGTACAGCTAGCATTATGTAGAAATATTAGAATTGCGAGAAGCAAACTAACATTTATTTGCTATTATAATAAACTATCAAAGCTATATTTACACAAAAAAGATACAAATGCAATATTCAACAAAGTTTCGTTTACTGAATACTAATTTTTAATTGAACTAATCTGTTTTGATTTTGGATTGAACATCAGCTGTAAGCCAGAGCTTGTATTTCAATAAAGTACAGTGAATAAAGCTATTTTCATACCGTATTCTTCTTTAAATTTTTGCTTCTACAACAGCAGGCACAATTTAATTCAGTGATATATGCAGAAACGCTTCTATATTAGCCAAGAGCGTATAAAATCTTAAATCTGCTAAAGAGATCCTACCGATTCATATTTCGGAAGAAAATTCTAGCTCATAGAAACCGCTAGAAAGAAAGATTTTTAAAGAAAAAGAATGCATATTGAATAGGTTTGAAATATTTATCAAATCAGTTTATGCACTCATGAAAATTGAATATGAAAATTGAATGATAGATTTTCTTTGTGCTTAAGTGGCCAACTTTTCAAAGGTGATGGCTGCATCAGAAGCGACGGGGCTAGAGCTATCAGCCGTAAAAAAGAACCAATAATTTGGAAGTTCAAGCTGCTGTTGCTTGTTTCCATTACAGTGTGCTTATCATATGAAAATTAAATAGTAGCAACTCTTGATACAATAATGGCAAAATGAACTAAAAAATCTGCTTTACGTTGGGTCCAACTAATTCTCTGAATTTCGTTTTGAACTGAACACAAGCTATAGACATAAAAAGATTTTGAGGATTTCCGCTCGAAAAAGTTTCAAAATTTAAGTAAAATGAACAATTGTTGCCTATTTTTATTCTAAGGCCTTGTCTTATGAAAATTTACAATAATGTACAATAATGATGAAAATGCCTCGTGCTGACTGCAAATCGAAAGTTATAGGGGTGTAAATTTGTTTAGGCTTGCCACTCGCAAATGATAAAAATTAAAAATATGTAAACGTAAAAATATGTAAAATTGATGGGTACCAGCTCTCAGTGCAAGAGTAACCAAGATCATTGCAGCTGATAGCGGTATCCTAGATATGTTGCTTAGTATAATTTTGTACGCCGAAAATGAGTGTTCGACGTCAACTGACGTCAAAGGACAAAATTTAAAATTTGGTGCCATGTTTTCCAAAATGCCTTCAGGCAAGATTTTACCTGTGCTACTGATAAAAGAATTTATTTCCCTGATAGCTTCAAGGCCCGAATTTTTCGAAAAAATAATTCCAAGTTTGTTTCGAAGGTCTGTAGACAATGATTATGGAAGCGCACTTCTAATGCATGAACCGATTTGCATAAAAGAAGATTTCTGTTCTCTAGCTTTTCAATAATAAACAGTAATTGGCTGAAGTGTGTTTTAATTATAGCTAGATTCTTTTTGCTCATGGGGTCTGGAAATGCTTCTTGGCTGAGTTTAATCACCAGTGCATCGAACGTATTGATCTGGCTAACCACGACCTTCCCAGCTTCGAAATGCTCCGTATAGAATAAAGCTGCCTTCAACCAGGTACCCCACCTGGTTTTAATTGGATCTGGAGGTAACGATACATTCACGAGCATTTGTTTGTAAATTAGCAATCGAGAAGGAGCCTTTAAAAATACTTTTTTGGTCGCTGAAATTAGTTCGTTTACATTTCCAAATTCTTTCCTGGTTTCTTCTGAAAATCGGTGCAGTCCATGCGCTACATATGTGACATGTATCATGGATAAAATATTTGAAGCGCTTTACCGGCTTTTATCATATAAGGTGCAGCATCCGATACGAATATACAAACTTTTTCATCGATGGAAGAATCAGGAAACAATGTTTTATCGAATCATTGACGAATCGAGCAATTGTAGAGTGATTTGTTTTTTCAAAGACCTTACATGCAACTAAATGTGGAATAGATGGTTCTATCGTCATTTTCCCAATAGACAAATTTGCTATATAACGTCCACGAGAATCAGTTGTTTCATCAGCTGATATCTATAATAAATTATTATAGATATTTTCGAATTTCGTTTAAGGGGGTATTCTGGTCTAGAAATTTGATCAAATCGATTTTATTTCGTTTGCATATTTTCAAAGTTTAGAACTTTAAGAATAAGGTTTTAAAAGGATTTTCGGAAATTCGAATTATTTTTGGAGTTACAGCTATTTTTGTGACACGCCAACTAACTGCCCGAAACAAGACTCCAAGTTTTAAACGCGTTTTTCTCGGAACTACTTTTCTCGATTCGGTTGACATGATATCTCTAGCTGTAATGAACCGATTTACGTGAAATTTTGCACAAGCCCTCTTAACACTATTAATTATCGTCTGACGAAGGGATTTTTTTAAAAAAAATTTTCTACTAATTATTAAAAAATCCCAAAGTTGAAAAAATGATTCAAAAAACCAACTTTTTTTTTTAAATGGACGCCATTTTGTGAAAAAAAAATGTTTTTTCAAATCGCCTTCGTCAAACAAATTTCACATTTTTTTTATTATAGAATTCACCAAAAATTTATGTTTCAAACCACCAGGAAGGTTGGAATCATGTCAACCATAAGACAAGTTTTTTTTTGAGCCTTCACTTCGCCGGCCTGTATCTACATCAATTTTTATTTTTTTTATTTTTTGAATACATTTTTGTACTTTTAAAATGTTAATAAAAGACTGGTAAAAAAATATATACCAAAAATGTTTATGGTTTTTTTTTATTGCGTCCGTAAAATCACCTCAAAATCGAGCCTCTAGACCAGAATACTGCCTTAAAACACCCTCATACAACGTGACTAAGTATTTTTTTGCGAATTGTTGATTCCTCAGGAATGATTAGGTTTGTGCAGTACTTTTTCGTGAACTTCTTAAATATGTCGTTATTGACCTGATTGAATGGTATATTACAGCGTACCAATAGCTCACATCAATCTTTGCAAAATTCTGCCTTTTGTGGAGCAGGGATAGAAGTGGATGTTGCTGACGGCTACTGGCGCACTTACTCTTTCAGGTATATGCGATACAGTTTTTACATGCTGATCCATTTGAAATTTTTCCGACGAATATGTTTTTCACAAACTTTGCAAAACACTACACTGCCATCAGTCGCGAAATCACCAGGATCACTTTTAATCCAATATTCCATCAAAATTTGCGTTACATATTTAACGGGCGGCATTTTCGCGGAAAAATTAATAGAATAGTTGCACAATGTCAATATTTCTAAGTGCGTATTCATCAACGCAAGAACAAACTATCCAATAAAACAAAACGATTGAATTGTCGTGATAATGCCATCTAGAACACCAGGCCGGCATACTACACAGTTCCTTGACTGTGGCGTGATTGTAGGCAGTATAGTATAATATTATAGGGTCTGCAATATATGTTACATACCTACAGTAATGTTGAATTTTTTGTTTTTTGTTTTTTGATTTTTGTATGCCTACCTACCGATTCGTCAATACTTAAGTACTATGGCCCAGTGTTCTAGTTGGCGCTGGTCACGTTCAACTGAAATAATCTGTTACACGTAGTAAGAAAGCCATAGCGTACATATTACCATTTAAAACTTAGTTAGAGTAGGTTTGCAACAGAAAGTTTACAGTTAAGTCTACAGAAAATTAGATTTGTTTAACTTAAAGTTTTACTTTTGATTAAAAATTTCCTTGTCGAAACACTTTTACATTGCCTCGTGAAAATGAAAAAATCATCGCCACTTGACTGAATTGAATGCTGCTATCGATTTGTCACGATCAGTGTTACAAAATCATATTTTAGATTATATTTTAGACCATGTATGCCGTAGTTTCTGTGCTATATGTAGTATGTAAGTTTTGTAATAGCTTTGACTTTAATAAATCAAAAAGCGTAGTTTAAATTGTATGGTGCTTAATTGAAGAACTAAATTAAAATTTGCATATTTTACACATTTTAATGGAAAATATGCACAGCATAAGGAAAAAAAACTATATTTATGCAAAATATTGCAAAATGTTCATGATATGCATTCTGCACATGCAAATATGCAATTGCATATAATCCGATGTCAGCTAATCACTATCAAAATCTCAACCACGGTTCAACTTACAGAGCTCAAATTCGATACCTAAGCAACGATTGAGAACTGTCGATCGCCAAAATGTTATTAGGCAGATTGTCTCCAAAATAACTGAAATTATTTGCAAAAAATTTTTGTTAGTTTACTGTACTTTTTTTTGTTTTGTTTGGTTTTTTTTACCATGAATTCATTTTGCTCAATCAACTTTTCAATTAATTCGAAGTGCAACGATAAGTATTTCATGCATTGAGATACCTTGAGATGTTAGCTTCGAATCAGTAACTCTTGTTTGGACTATTTTGATTATCTACTCGTGAAGTTGTCAGCGACACCGTTTCTCCTGTTTTGGAATACTAAAATATCAGAATTTCTTGGTAGACTAGATAATTGATTCCAATTATTCATTTTTGAAAGAGTTTGTGGGAAATATGTGATTGCCTAGCAGAACCTAAGCTATTTGTAGAAATTGAGTAATTGAAAAACAAAATATTTGTCTGCATGCTGTTATACTCATTGAGCTGAAAATATATGAAATGATTTAGTATATTTTGTTTTTGAGAATTCCTAAAATGTACATTAGGTCCATCGAACATCGACTATGTTGCACGTTCCAATATCGAACAAGGTACACGATTGGAAGTTGTTTCAAGCCGTTCTCCTTTCATTTGCATAAACGTGCCGGAATACTTAAATAATGACTGTCATTATTTTTTGTTGTTCTTATTCATTTCGTCGACCTTCTGTTCTAGCAGAAAAATAATATCCTCACTTTTCCCATGAACATACAGCTTCCAACTGAATTCCGATGTTGCTGCACATGCATACAAAATCGATGACAAAAAACAAGCCAGCATCTGAGACAGCCGTGTTCCTTCTTCGAGACATCAATGCTACGTGTCCGTTGTTCGGTTTTAATTAGTCCTGGCGAAGAAACGACACGGCGACGACGGCCGTGGTTAAAATTCACCGAGAACCGTCGAATTCTATGTAGACAAATCGGTGCAGTCCCGGGACCATGCTTGCGGTACGTTTCCAGAAGTCATTAATGCCTGAACAAACAAATTGCTTATGTTCTTGGTGATGAAAGCAACAACTTCTGAGCATGGCTATATGTCGACGAGCCTAGCATACAAAGGAGTTGAAGGGAGCTTGTGTCGATGGTATCTGCGATGTGCGATCAAAAGCTATCCATCGGTGGGAGGTTAATCAACAACAACCAGGAAGGTCACCGGGTGAAGTAATCTAGCTTCATTGCTTGAATAAATACTGAGTGCTTGGACATGAAGTGCATGCAAAGGATTGCCTGCTTGCCTAGTGGTTCTGGCTAAAGGGCTCCACGGATGCAGAGAAATATTTTCTGAACCCGAACTGCTCCCGGGCGTAGTTACCGCGCCACGGAATATTTCAGATATTCAACCTCCGCACAGATATTGAATGGTATCGGCATTTCTCATGCCTGTGCTGCAATACTACGATAACATTAATTTTGATGGTATCATTGTCATAAACAACTCGCAGCACTTGATGTGCCACATGTATGCATCCATTAGCCTGAGTAGACCACTCCGTTTTAATTGTTGCTTCAATTACTCTCATAGCCACAGGCATATGCATCTTAGCTACATTACGCAACTGTCTCGTTTCGCGACCAATTCTGGCTAGCTTACGGTAAGACGGCAATAAGGTTCTTGCTGTGCATTAGAGACATCGTGACCTTTGCCGGCAAACAATGGGTAGTTATTTCGCAAAGTACCCACTCTAACCTCCAACAATAACAGATCGAGCGCAAAGAAAACTTAAACATGGACCAGCGGAATGAAGTTTTCGATGCAGTTCCACCATGACGAACTGTAGAACCAGTTCCTTGCCCAGTACTTCTTAATAGTGATGGACATGGATTTCGGTTTGTTAAAGAGTTTTAAGGTTTTAAGATCGTGGTCAGGTTTGTTCTGATTCAGGTCGGTCGTTGTCAGTGTTTTGAACTATTAATGGATAATAGAGGGAATCTCGAAATCGGACGGAATCAGATGGCCAAGTTGCCACCGCGTCGATGGAACTTGGCCGCAATCGAGGAAACTTACGCAGTCATGCAATTTATTTATCAAAGTTCTGTTATAATGTTGCTGTTTTCGGTATTAATCACGAATTAGAACTGCACGAATTGTTTCATCGTACATGGCCAGATAGGCGAGAAGGTTAAAGTTTGACGCAATTTGATGGGTTGGAATGATGATGATGATTCGAGTCAAATGTGTGGTAGCTATTGAAATTATTGTGTAACTCATGATTATGGGAAAGCGGATAATGATGATGTTGCATTGGGTAGTGCTTGTAAGATTATTCGGAAGAAAATTAATTTTTGGAATATGCTGTAATGTTTAGATTACAGAAGTGAAGGTTTATGGGCGTAGTACATTACATCGATTTACTTTCCGAAAGTGTTATTTAATACATTTCGTACTGCTATGAATTATTTCATTCCTACGAACTTTTTTTTGTATTACCAGCGTCTATGAAGAGTTCGAAGCAATCTCTTGGGTTGTTCAACAAATAACAATAATTACAGTTTAAACGTGGTACGCATGATAAAGGAAAAACCCAGATAATTTCAAGAAATTTTTAGTGTGGAGTGTATAATTCGTCACACAAATGAGTTTTAAATCAATTGTTTGAATTAGATTGACAGAAAAATTAAAGCTATAAATCTTTTCCAAGATAATATTTGGGAATGATTTTCTTGAATGCATCATAGCTTATAAATAGTATAAGTATACATATTATTGGTTTGATATATTTATCGAAATACGCAAGCTTGTTGAGTTATATGGAGTCCAAGTGACACTTCTCAGTTTTTTATGTTTGCAAATGGTAAGCCCATCTCTAAATTTTGATTATCGTAAAAAAGCAGTTAACTATTAGGAATCATATTTCCTGGTTAGAGCTTCAATTTTAAAAAAACAGTACCAAGCTGGTATTAACATTACAGTACGTACACAAAAGTGAATTTCGACGCTGTCAGGAAAGGTCGTGAAATATGAGACTTCTTTAAAAAAAGGCAGAGTATGATTCAAATATTTTAAAGATCAATTTTTCTTTTGAAAGCTAGAAGTAGTTCAATATATTCGGAGATATTGTTATTTAGTGGGTAATCGTCTCTTTTGTTCACTGGCAATCAGCTTAATCGTATTGTTACCAACACCTATTGCTTATTAAAACCGAATGCTTTCAGAAATATTGCCTTAATATATAAGATTTTTTTAACAAAACATATGTTTAGGTTGCATTACGATTAGATTGATAGACACTAAAAAAGAGGGCTGATTACCCATGAAATATGTATCAAGAAATTGAAATATATCTAGCTTGTAAAGGAAACATTAGTCTTTAAAATAAAATATTTGGTTCCGAATGTAAGAAAACATTGAATCAAAATAAGTTATATAGATATAAGATTTTTAAATTTTGTGCTGAAAAATAAAATCAGTCAATTTTTCAATTCAATTTATTCCATCAAAATATAATATATAATTTGTATACAGTATAATTATTTTTTTGTAATTAGAAAATTGGAAGTAAAAACCCTTATGTTGACTAGCTTACAATCTACTTAATACTACTTAAAATAGGTAAAAAATACTAATTACTATTAGTATAGACCAATATTTGGCAAAATGTTTTAGTACAAATTTGATAATTGATGAGACATATGCTAAAATGTTGCAATAATATGTAATAGCTCGAGTGGGCAGATTCCTGACGATAAACATGCCTGTGCATATTTATGATTTACTGAGACTATTTTATTAGATATCATTTGGACACCAGTAATGTAGTGAAGTCTAGTAGTAGAGTAAAAAAATGGGAGATTTAGAGCTAGTTTTAATATCTTATTTTGTTTGATTTGCAATCGAGAAATATGAGACTTACCACACTTGCCCCAAACGGGACAACCGTACAACATCATAGGCTGGAATATAGTTTTGTATATTAAAAGCTTGTTTTCGGCAGAGAGAACAGATTTCCAACTTAGCAGAGGATAAAGCATTTTTATGTATAAATCACACTTTGCCAGGGTAACATCAACATTATACTTGAAAATAAGTTTTTTTACCCAGAGTTATCCCCAAATATTTTATACTTTTTTCATTCCAATCAATTTGTTGGCCGTTTAGATTGAGTGGAGATGTAGATAGATTACTGGGCTTTTTCTTTCTAGTGAAGAATAACGCTTCTGTTTTCGCAGAGTTTAGCTTAATTTTCCAGCGATGGAAATAGTTATAAATAGTGATGTATCCATTTTCAAGGTTTGTTTTTATTACAATTGGGTCGCAATGGATGGTTGTTATTGCAGTATCATCCGCAAAGAGATAAAGCTGACAATTTGCTGGTGTCGGTATGTCGCTCGTAAATATGTTGTAAAGAATGGGGCTGAGTATTGAGCCTTGAGGTACTCCCGCAGTGATGAGACACCTGTTCGAGGTCGCTTTGCCGATACTTATTACAAAATACCTGTGGTCGTGGTAATCCCGGATAATATCGCAAATAGTCATGGGCTCAAAAACGCCAAACAGTTTGAAAAAAACGTTTGGCGGCAAAAAACGAACAGTTTTTCCAAATAGCGACAAACAGTTTTTCTGAAACGAACCATTTTTCTACAACGAATAGTATTTCTAAAACCAATTATTCCAACTATTCGACAACGAATAGTTTTTCTAAAGCCAATCGTTTTTCTTTTTCTAAAACGAATAGTTTTTTTTAAAACGAACTGTTTTTTTCAAACGTTTCGTTTTTCTCAAACGAATCGTTTTTTTAAAACGAACTGTTTTTTTCAAACGAAACGTTTTTCGTTTTTCTCAAACGAATCGTTTTTTTTAAAACGAACTGTTTTTTTCAAACGAATGGTTTTTCGTTTTTTTTAAAACGAATCGTTTTTCATCGTTTTTCGTTTTTTTAAACGAATCGTTTTTCGTTTGTTTCGTTTGGCAGTGGAAAACTGTTTAGCTGCGGAAAACAATATTTTCGTACTTGCGGGCGTTTTCGTACTTGCAAGTATTTTATTTAAATATTCAAAGCGTTTTTAGGGCAAAAGGAGCTGAAATCGGACAAAATCGGCCAATTTTGGGTTAGAGTGGTTTGGGACATAACGGGCCAAGACCTATTGCTGTGACACAAAAATTTCGGTTTTGTAGGGGAGTAAGGGGTTTTTTGGCCATAGTTTGGCAAAAACTAACTTTACGGCGCTTTCAATGATTGGAAGTGGTCGGGGAGTACAATAATGATATCGGAAGGGCAAAAAAATCTAATGAAATATGTAATTCATAGGTGAACCAATAAAATTTACAAAAATATTTTAAATTTTTACATTAATTTTAGATTAAACATTAAAATCGATTATTTTTCAAAAAAATTACACTTTAAACATTAATAAACAAACTATTTTTCTAAAATTACAATAACATTTAGGTTCAACGAGGAGATAATACTCTTTTGTAGATGTGGTATAAATTTGATAAGGATCGATTCAATATTTTTTTAGATATCTTGTACGGCAGTTGAAAAAGTACTACTTTGAGAAAAACGCGCTTAAAGTTTTAAAGCTCCACCGAACTGGGGAACGCCGCGCTGCCTTTAACTGACTATAACTCGAGAACTAATACGAATATCGCTTCAAAACTTTTTTTGGTTTATTTTAAGAGCATTTCAAACATTTTGATGTAATAAAAAAATCGATTTTTTTTAGCAGTTACATGTATTTTCCCCCTTAAGCAGAAAGCTCCTTTTCAAATAAACCTTAAAAAGAAAGAATTGTAGTGGGTGGATTACAAGGACTTTCTCCGCTTAATTGCATCGTATAGTCTGTATATACCACTATATACAAACGATTAGGGATTATGCGCTCGGCTCGATCATTTCTCAGCCTTATATCTCAAAAACTACTTATTGCACATAAATTTGATGTATTTGATTTCGTGCAGATTTTAATGCTGAGTAAATTTGATGTGAAAATAAATTCAAGTAAAATCAATCGTTAACAAGATATTTAAGAAAAACTGATTTTCGTGACCCTTGACTTTGAATAACATTTGTTGCGCACATGACTTTGTAATGTACATTCCACATTATGTTTGTCATCTTACAATAAACACATTTCAACGTGGATTTATTTGGTAGAGAAAGTCATATTTTCCGGGCCTAGCTCCCAAAACTGAAAATACACAAGAAAGATCGGAGGTTTTTCACGATTGAGAAGATAACGATCGCATCGTTGGAAGAGCTCACGGCCACACCGAAAAGCGCATATCAGAAGTGCTTCGAGGATTGAAAAAGCGCTGGCACAAGTGCATTATATCTGAAGGGATTTACTTTGAAGAGGACAAAATAGAAATTGAAGAATAAATATTTCTCGAGAAAAATAAAAAAGGTCGCCGTTTTTTTTTTAACAATCCTCGTACACTTAATCGTACACTCTTGGTTTCACTTTCAACCGTACACTATTCATTGATTTTGCTGAAAGATTCAATTCAACCTCTGCATTCCTCTCTATTGGTAACAGCTCAAGATGTCTCAGTATCATCGTCATCATACTTTTTATCTCTAGCATTGCAAATTTACGCGCTGCACAATCTCGTGGCCCGGCACTGAATGCCAAAAACGAATATGGATAAAGTTTTTCTAGACCGTTATCCGAAGCAAATCGTTCCGGAATGAATGACTCCGGGTCGGGAAACACATTTGGATCCTTATGGATTAGTGATATTGGTATCATTACACTCGAATGTGCTGGAATCGTGACGCTACCTGGATGAAAAAAATGACAATCCTTAATAAAAAGTGATATGAACTGTTTTTGATGACATCATGCATACCAACTTGAATATCTCCATCTATTCGTCGTCCGATAATTTTTACCGGCGAATAGATTCGCATGGTTTCTTTAAAAACATTTTCCAAGTACTTCAGTTCATTAAGCTCTTTGGGGCCAGCACGGATTGATAAATCGTCACCGATCACTTGGCGTATTTCACCGAAAACTTTCTTTTGAATATCTGGATATCGCGATAAACAGTACATTGTGAAAACGAGAACATTTGTGGTTGTGTGATGTCCTGCAAATGTAAGCGCATCGATTTCGTGTCGGATTTCTTTATTTGAAATAGGCTGTCCGCTTTCAGTCGATTGCAGAAGCCAGTCCAATGGATTCGGCCTGCGCTTCATCCCAACTGCCTCTGAGCCTACTAGGTTGCATGAGAGGTTATCCAATGAACTCGATTCAATTTTTCTCGATTTCTCTAAAAGCTTTTTTCTCTTAACAATATTATTTTCGGCGAAACGCTGGAGTATTTCAATATATTCGTCTTGTTGCTTCTTCATTTTGGGCGCGAAAATTCCAAATGTTAAATCAGGTATCAGGATCGGACTTGCAGATCTGGTTGTCAATAGCTCAACCATTCTAAAAAGTTTTACACATTATATGATTTTTCCTGATTGTGATACATCATAGTGCAGACATACCCATGAAAGGCCCTGCCGTATTCACATTTAGTGGAACTTTGCGTGTTCAATTCGACGCCCATACTAATCTCTGGAAAGAGTTAATCTGAAATATAGCTTGAAAAGATCGGGCATATTACCAGCAATTATATCGAGAGCTGCAGACAAGATATAGGGCGCTATTTCGAATGGACCGTGTTCACAGTGACGTTTCAAGTGATCCACCAAAATTGTAGTTTGTTTGTCAAAAACTCGCACGTAGTCCGAGTACGCATTGAATGGAAATGCTACTACAAAGGCTTTTCGTCGTTTGATCCATTTCTGTCCAATACTAACTAGTGTGCAGTCACCGAGCCATGCTTTGAAAATCTCATAGTACCAGTGCTTTCGTATATGCTCAGGACTGCTCAAAATTGCTTCGACGACTTTTGCATCGGCTACAATGATATTCAAATCGTAGAAAATCCACAACCGAAACACTTTGCCATATCGCAACGCATTATGGTTAATTAAATCTGCAATAGTAGAGGGCCATAATATAAATCATGGACTCATTTCGGTATTATCAAAGGATCGTTCACTTACCATTCATTGTGGTTGGTTTGAAAATATTCACATTACCGAAGAGTGGCCAACTCGTTGGCCCTGGAATGGTCGATACTTTTTCATTTAAACGTTTTCGAAAAAAGAAGTCTCCGAGCAGTAGTAAGAAGAACATACACACACTGATTGTTAACAAAAAGAACATTATGATTCCGACATCAAATCGTCCAATCCAAATTGTAACTGCATTCAGCTGCTAAATTAATAAAACTTTTTTCACGCAAACTTAACTGAGACTTAAATGTAATCACAGCTTTTCGAAGAGAAAATTTTATTTTGCCGCTGAGTCCGCGAACTTCAAAGTTCAGAGATTATTCTGCATTATTAAATTAAAATTTACTATTCATATATTCAAATAAGGGGTCTGTAACTATAAAAAAATAATGTTGCGAACTGGCGAGTTAATAATTTTTATGAATAATATGGCTGTAACACGTGACGTGGAAATAGTTTGATGCTATTGTCAAGGCAAGTATTACAAGCAGCATATACAGTCTGTCAAGAATGAGTTTACACATAGGAAAAAAATTCAATTTTTGATCTTTCTAATTATAAAATACTACTTTTTATTTACGTAAATGAATTTTTTTTCTTAATTATAGTTATTTATATTATTTCCAACCGATATATACAAAAAAAGTACTACTTTAATGCAAAAAAAAAAAGAGCGAAAAGACCAACGAAAACAATTATTGCAATTCTTAAAGTGTCAAGAAACTCTTTACATAAATTATTATTGTATTTGATATTTACATATTTACAGGATAGTTAATATTATTTGGTATACTTAATATTTGGTATGGCCACCTTTGGCATCTACTACGCATTGCAGCCGATTTTTCATTGAATGAATCAGCTTTTGCAGGTCATACGTGGTTTTTTTTGCCATTCTTCGAGAATCGCAGTTTTTAAGGCAGTTCGGTTTTTTGGTTGCCTTTTAGCGACTTGTTTTTACTAATGTTCGAAGAAGAACATTAGTATTAAAATCACTTTAGCCAAAAATTCATATTTCCATACATATATATATATATAGATATCATCAAAAAATTTCAGTGAAAAAATCTCAGGAACGCGCCATCCGACTGAACTGAAATTTTCAGGACACATTGGTGTGTATGCAGAATAGTGCTAAGTCTCACAAAAAGTTAATAATCTTTAACCCTTTTGCGCCGGCGGCCATTTTAGTGATATTTTTAATATACCTATTATTCCGTACACAAATAATTTTTGCAAAAATAAAGTTGACGAAATAAATTTCGAACGTGTTTTACATGTGAATCGGATAATGTTTTGGAATTTTTTAACCCCATGTGTGCGCTAGGTGCCTAAAAAGAGAACAGGAAAATTTGAAAATTTTTAAATTGCGATAACTTTTGACAGAGCTATTCAATCATTATAAAATTTTCAGAACATATTGGTATTATTTAGTTGTAGGTTTGTGTAGCTTTTAATGAGCATGCTGGCAATCCTGTAGCTAGGGCAGGCACTGAAAATGAAAACCTCCAAATCATCGTCTCTCTTGAAAAAATGCCGTTTCTTCAAAAAATAGCCACACGTATGTAAATCTTGTGCTTTTTTTACATAGACAAAAAAAATTGATATGGTGTAACGGGCACCCTTGGTAACCCTTGCCCAATTTACCTATATTTTTAGCATTAAAAACTTCTGTTGTTCACGGAAACTCACGATCCGACAAGCAGAATTAATTGAAATTTGCAGAATTTATTGGTTTTAAATAGGACCAGGTCTGATAGAAGTGATTTTTAAATGCGGGTAATTCTGCGCCAGTGATGCCATCTTGAAAAATCACTAAAGAAGGAAACTGCTTTTAGCCTTATAAATTCTGACTCAATCGTTCGATTTTAAAGAAATTCATATTGTAGCTGGACCTTACTTTAAACCACGTTTGGTAGAAATTTGGTCGAAAAATGAAGTATTTTTCGAAGAAAGCGGTAGTCGCGGATTTGGTTTCAAGATAGTGCTCAAATGCAAATGTGGTAGGGAAGAAATCCCGTCGTCCCCATTTATTCAAAATGCATACGACATTAACAGAAAACTGGTTTTTGTCATGAGACTTTTGGGTGTTGGAAGAGAAGGCCTCAATTTATTTAGTTGTTTGATAGACATGGGCCAGCAACTGAGCATCAGTGCTTACACGAAAATTGTTCAGCATATCTACAACGCAGGCAAAGCTGTTTTTCTTTGGTCAACTCTCAAAGCTGTGAATGAAGAAAAACAAGAAAACAAAAAACACGGATTTGACGAAAATAAATTTACTGTTTCTGGGGACGGTTCATGGAAAAAACGTGGCTTCAGCTCATTATTCGGCGTTTTGACTCTTCTTGGATTTTACACGGGGAAAGTTATTGATTCTGTTGTGAAAAGTGGTTTTTGCATGAACTGCACAATAAAACATTCACAATGTGACGATGCCGAGTTTGAAGAATGGTACGCTACACACGCAGATGAATGCACAGCAAATCATAAGGGCTCAGCTGGAAAAATGGAAGTAGATGGAATTCTCGAAATGTTTGCAACATCTGTAGAAAAATATAAAGTTCGATACGAAAATTATATTGGTGATGGAGACTCAAAAACTCACAAGGCCTTAGTCGACGCTCAGCCATACGGTCCAGATTTTGAAATAAAAAGAGGATATCGGGCATGTTGCTAAGCGCATGGAGAACTGACTGCGAATCGCAAAAAAATTACACAAACTGGGAGGTAAAGGAAAACTCACGGATACTTTGATCAAAAAATTAACCACTTACTACGGGCTGGCAATTCGACGTAACAGTGACTCTGTTGAATAGATGAAAAATGCAGTAATGGCAACATATTTTCACTATTGCTTAACTGATGCTGAGCCGCGCCACGAATTTTGCCCGCCAGGAGCAGACAGTTGGTGCGTATGGAGAGTAGCTCAGGCAGAGAAAAAAATCAGAAACTTCAAATATCCCTATGTCCCATTCCATTCTGACGTGCAAAAACATTTACTCCCTATTTATGAAACTCTATCTGAAGATGCACTTATGGAAAAATGTTTGGGAAATTTTTCGCAAAATGCAAACGAAAGTTTCAACGCGCTCATTTGGCGATTAGCTCCGAAACACGTGCATGCAGGTTTTAAAATCGTCCAAATCGCAACTTTTATAGCCACAGTCATTTTTAACGATGGTTTCAACGGTGTCTTGAAAATCATGGAGGTTTTGGAATTGAAAATTGGCCCGTCGTGCAAAGCGGCTGCCGAACAACGCGACAATGATCGGCTACTACGTCAAGCGCGCGCCTCATCAGCACAGACTAAAGAAGCCCGAACCCTTGCGAGAATGAAGAAAATGAAAGAAAATCAACTTTACAAAGAGTCAGAGGGTATGTTTTATGAACCAGGAATAGCAGAATAGTGCTTTCATATGGGTAAGTTGACAAAAACATACTTCTTTTGCAACTAAAAACTTTAAGCGCGTTTTTCTCGAAACCATGCTTTTCAAACTGGCGTGCGCGATAACTAAAAAACGGCTTGACCAATTTGTAAATTTTTATATATCAGATTAAAGCGTATTAAATTTCAAATGGAACATCGTCGAGAAAGTTGCATAAAAATTTTTTTTAACACACTTTTGTAAAACAAATTTGTTGAAAAAAAATGAAAATTTTTGCTCTCATAAACTTTGAAATTCATGCCAGTGGTAATATCTGAAACCTTCTACCATATGAGCTATAATGCATTCTTGAGACCAAAGTAAAACGTGGCATTTGAAACAGTTTGTCTGTCATAAGCAGCTCATGTGGTGGAGTATGCACTCAAAACCTGCACGATTCTTCTACTGTTCTTCGAACACTAATGTTTTTAGCGGTTCAGGTGCGCTAGAGTTTTTTTAAGTAGGCTCATAAATTCTCGATGGAATTTAAGTCAGGACTCTGGGCTGGCGTATGCATCACTTTTCCGCAGTTGTATAAGAGCCACATTCGCACCATTTGCGCCTTATGTTTGGGATCGTTGTCCTGGTAAAACTTAAAATTTGGTTTGTTGTTATGCATACACCCGAATTTCTGCGCACTGCTTGCCAAATATGTTTTTAGGATATGCAAATATTGTTGGGCGTCCATGGTTGACTCGATGAATGCCAAGTCTCCTACGCCTTTGCTTGAGAAGCACCCCCAAATCATAACGGATAACTTACCAAATTTTACAGTCGGAATGATATTTCGATTTTCCAACGATGTTAAAGGCTTGCGCCACACTCTAGTCGGTCCATCATTGTAGTACAATCTCATTTTCGTCTCATCGCAGAATATGACGTCGTCCCAAAAGTCAACGGGTTGAGAAAGGTGCATCATAGCGAAGGAAAAACGCTTTTCGATGTTTAGTGCATTAAGCAGTGGTTTCTTTCGTGCAGCTCTTGATGAGAACTTATTTCGTAGGATGGCCTGTCGTACTGTTTCATGGGAAACAGCAACATCACACTCTTCCTTGAGTTCCCTAGCAATTGTTCTGATCGAAGTCCAGGGGTTTTGTCGAGTTTCCTTAGAATAAGGTGCTCTATACTTTTAGATATTTTTGATTTTTGGCCACCTCCACACTTTGGCTCCAATCTATCTTCATTTTCAGCACGATTTATAACGTTATAGACTGTCTTTCGTGCTACACAAAACATTTCCGACAGTTTCTGCGCACTTTTACCTAATTGGTGATTATAGTATATCATCTGAACTAACTCAAAGGATAATCTTTTGCCTGGCATTTTAAAACACAATATTTCATTTATTTATGCGTACTAGCCAAAAATTAATCACACTTTAATGATCTAATTCCTAAAACTTTACAATACAGACCAAAAATTACGGTAAATTTACCGCATCGTTCCAGTTATGCAAACAAAAACAATTGTGTAAAGAGTTTCTTGACACTTCAAGAATTGTAATAATTGTTTTCGTTGTTCTTTTCGTTCTATTTTTGCATTGAAGTTGTACTTTTTTTTTGTATATATCGGTTGGAAATAATATAAATAACTATAATTTAGAAAAAAAAATCATTTACATAAATAAAAAGTAGTATTTTATAATTAGAAAGATCAAAAATTGAATGTTTTCCCTATGTGTCGCAAATGTAAGTGGGAAAATTAAGTTGTATCATATTGTAAATCAAACCGCGATGCCATACGGAATCGAACGCTTTTTCCACATCAAGAGTGAGGAACCCGATTGACACACGGCGATTTAGGTTTTCTTGGATATTGTTTTTGACTCTGTGTACATGGTGCGTGGATGTGAACGTTGTTCTGAAGCCAAACTGTTCAGGCAGAAGAATATTGTGGTCATTTAGAAACTGATCTATTTGGTCCTTAAGAACCTGCTCGAAAACTTTGCCCATACAACTCAAAAGGCTTATTGGCCTATAGCTACTTAGCATCGATTTGTTCTTATTTGGCTTCGATATGCAAATTATCTTCGCTGTTTTCCATTCGTTGAGAAAATATCTTGTTTTTAAACACCCATTGATAGTTTTCGTAAGATATATCACTACCTTTTTGCTTAGATTTTTAAGGACAGTATTTGAGATGTCGTCGATACCTGTAGACTTATTTTTCTTCACATGTTTGATGATTTTTAGAACGCTTTGAGTGCTAACGTATGATGGGTCTGCTAGTTGATGCCTTGCATGTAATATAGTATCGTTTACTGTGTTAATAGCTTCCTGATTGCTAAGGTTTTCAGTAAGGGTGTGTTGCGATTTGAAATAATTGGCGAAAGCTTCCGCTTTCTCTTCAAATCAAATCAGGTCAGTCCATAAGTCTCCGCGTTTTAAAAGTAATTTTAAGTGCAGAAAAAACACAATTAGTTTTAATATCGATCGATTCTATATATTCCTTTATTATCTACAAACATTGTGAGAATTGTTGAATTCTATCGGAATAGGTATAATTCCTTATCTTTTGACTTAAAAAATGTAGTTAGACTGATTTGGACATAATCTTTGTTTAGAAATACTCTTCAATCCAAAAACAACTGCAGGCTTCTAAACAAATGAAAATCGGTTGGAGCAATGTGTGAGGAATATGTTGGATGGAGCATTAATTCCGAGTCAAATTCCTTCAATTGGTCCAAGGTTACTTTTGCCGTATGCGCTCGAGCGTTATCATTATGAAAAAGAATCTTACTCCTGTACACTAAAGATGAGCATTTTTCAATCAAACTCCCATGCAAAATACTGAGTTGATGCCAATGTAATTCCGCTGTGATATTTTAACTAAGATCCAACGATTCAAAATAGATAGGAAAGAGAAGAATGTTTTGTGGACTCAGTACTGGTTTGGCAGTTGGCCCTGGGATTTGATTTGCATCCACTCATTGTCTTTTCCGCACGACGTTGTTACAGACTGTCCACTTTTCGTCCCCTGTTACAATACAATTGAGAAAAAGTTCCGTTTTACTGTTACCTGGTGGGAACAAATGCTCCCTTTTTGCTGGAGATTTGATGCTGATAACTGATGTGGGACCCATTTTCCAAGCTTTAATCCATATTGTATCTGCACCAATTGCCGCTGAATGTTTCCATGCGAAGATTTTAGGCTTTCTGCAATGAAATCCACGGTTAAAGGTGGTTCTGCTTACACAAGGTTTTGGTTGTTCTTCAAGAGTCTGAAGGGCCAATGAGCTGACCGTAGTACATTGCGTTGATTGTCCGTTGGTCATAAAGGAAATCAATCGCAATTATTCCTTGTGAATCGAAAAACAAAATAATTGCAAAAACTTAACCTGCTGACAATCTCGTTTTGGCGTTAATGGGTGATTGCACGCTTTTTCCTTGCCATTCCATGCTGGCTTACTTCCTTTCAGGGATATAGTGATCGAATCCCTCTACATCACAGGTGAAGAAGGTTGCGGACTGCACAAATGCTTCCATACGTGTTGCTTGTACCTTTTTTGACCTTCGGGGAAAGTTTTATGCCAGTGGTGAATTGGAGGTTGTAAAAGAATAGACTTTCCGAATTGGTTGCGTAACCGTTGAACAACCTCAGCCGGGCGTACGCCACCATTTACAAGGATTTTGATGATTATTGTTTGCGCAACGGATGATGGAACCTTTTTCTTGCTCATGCTGGTGCTCACTGCCAGAGTCGTTTGGACGAGGGGGCAGGTGTTGGTCCCCACTCCCACTACCCTTAGCTTACCACTTTCCAACTAACTACGCCTTACTCTTTCATTCTCGCGCAACGGAGAAATTCACGTTCTTGATCCACTCTCGTGCGTTAAATTTTACATAGTAAAAAAGAAAAATGCTATCGTGGAAAATACAAAAACTTTGCTGATAACAATATCGACAAATTTTTATATTGGCTTTTGCTCGTATTGTAATGATATTTTCTATATAGCTGCTGCTTAGCTTACGTCTTCGGGAGGAGTATGAAAGAAACTGATTAATATTCATACAATGTCCGAGAATATAGTTTTCAAATGTGTTATTTCATTTTTATTGGCGTGAATTCAAAATATTTTCGCAGTGCTGAGTAGTTCAAATAACTCATTTTCTTGTTTAAAATAAACAGTGACGTGAATTGAAAAATATGTTTTCTTTTACAACTGTCATCGTTCCCAGCATTGCACTTGAACCATACTTTAAACGGAACCTGGTAGAATCGTACATGCAAAAGTATATGTCCAACCATTTAAGATAAGATGTGACTGGTACTTAGTCGGTGTCATATTCATAAGAAAAAGTCCCGGGAACTTTTTGTATTGCATTTATTTCAGAATCGTGGCTATTGCTCAGTATTTTCATACTTCGTTCAAGATGTTGTAGTTCTTTGCCGTCGTTCCATGCCCAAAGCCATCACTTCTGAGAGTGGGTACTGTGAATGTGCAACGTGCACTATACACGGTGCAATGATATGATATGCAAAAGAATTCTCAGAGGTAGAAATGTCGACAGAGTCAACCACTTAAGCATACCAAATGGATTTCATGGCTAAGACGGGACATTGACGTACATTATTTGCCATATTGCATGGAAATATTCTTTTGTGTCCATATATTTGAAGTGATGATGTTTGGGTTGCCGTAGATGAGGTGTGAGTCAAGACGGATATTGTGTTTCTACCATTAAGTGTCTTTCGAAAATTCCATACAAAACAACCATAGTTCTTCTTCAAATTAATTCTATATATTTAAAATATAAATTATAAAATGAAAAATCATAGTTAAATCATAAATAATTGAAAATTTGAAATAATTAAGTAGATGCACTTATAAATTTAAATTCAAGTAAATATTTCACAGCAACACTAACTAAAAAATACGATAACACTTCGTCCAAAGCAACTTTGTATCTTTGTTGCTGAAAAACTATTGTTCTTCATGCACGATCTGCTTAAATAGGCTATGATATTCACTTACATGTCTGGAAATATGAAACTGAGTGGCGAAAGTATCTGTTTTTTTTTGGAAGACAGTATAACATTTCTCAGTCTATTTAATAGCTTCGCGAGAAAGCGGCTCTATTGGTGCAAAAGCCAGAAAGAACCATATGCAAATGCAAATAGAGTTAGTTTATTTTTCGGTTTTTGAGTAGCGATATATAGGTTGCGGATGATTATACTCGTCTGAAGTATTTGCTACATATTGCAAAACGAAGTTTTATGAACACTCTATCTTCCGCTTGGCTATCCTATTCATCAAATTTCGCTTGTACATTATTTAAGATTACATCTCGTCTTCTAACGTATCCATTCAGGTTATTGTGAAATTGTATCGGTCATCACATCATGGGTTTCTAGAATTATGAAACTATTAAACGTTTCCTAGAGTACATTGCATTGCCTCATACTCAGACGACTGAATGTATCTTTGCTGTCCATGAAAAATTGCACGATGTTGCTGCACTTTTCACTGAGACAGTATTTATGCCTCTGTAAAGCCGCAATTTAACACAATGAATATTTCAAATTAAGCGCGTGAAGCTATCGTAAATGCAAATATGCTATTTTGCATGATCAAGTTACTTTTCCGATTGTTCGCTTTTGTTAATATTCTTCACTTCTCTACTTCTTCACTTTCAACAGGTATTTAAGAACATTTAACATAATTACGGTTTTTAATATGAAAGTTACAGACGTTGATTATGCTAATCAAGTTCGCCCGCTATGCAGACAATGGAAGCGCTATTTTTCTTTTTCTTTTTTTTTTTGATTAATTTTATGAGTATAAATTCATGAATGTAGTTCGAAGTTAGTTTGTGGATGAGTACCGATGTTGTATAGGATTGTATGGCTAATAAGTGTTGAGTTTTGATGGCAACCAGAGGAAGTCTATGATGTCGTGGGAGAAAAATTTGAAAAACTTATATCTCTTTTGTGCTATGAGGAGTAATTTGGTTTTTAGTTTTGGAGCTAAGAAAAAAAAACACATATTTTTCTAGTTTACCTACCCTTTTAAGGGAAATTGGATTTTAGTGATTTTTGTTTTTTTTTTACAAAAGAGAATCAGTTTTAAAGTAGACCTAAACATCAAATTAAGAACTAGCAATTTTCATCAGTTTGAATTCGATAGTTTTATCGAATCAAGGTTAACTTAACTGTTTTTAAAATAGTATAATTTAACTTTGTAAGGCAACCAATTATGATGAATTTTCGATTGTAATGGCTCTCTGGTGCTAAATGATACTGCTCATCATAGATTATGCAATGACAACATCTCTGCGTTGAAAGCAGAAGAAAGTTTGTCATCTAGCATTCGATTTTTACGTATAAAAATCATCAATTTTTCCTATACCATCTTCTGGTTGATTTTTAATCAAAAAATTTCCTCGTCGAAACTTATGATTTTCAACTTTTTGAACTTCTTCTTTAAATTTCTTACTTGAATATGATTTCACAAAATTTAATCTTCGTCGTACCACACGAACTTTTTTGGTATTTTTTCTATGTATTAGGTGTAGTGAATAAAAATACGTAACTATTTTTTTTATCACGTATGAATTTTATTTGTTTAAGAAACAGAAATTATAAAGAAAATATTCAATAGCTCTCAAGAAACATGTGAATAATGTAGTTTGTAAATTAAAGGTCTATGATTTTCTGGAATATTTGGCTTCCGTTTGGTCCCTTTTGATCGTCCAGCAGTAGTAAGCCAACATTTTTGGTCTCTATCTACCCTGATAACGCTTCTTTATCTTTGAAATGTCCTGATGGAATCTTTGTCCAGGCTCATCAGTTACAGCTCCCAGATTCTCAGAGAAAAAAATCCAGATGTGTTCCAGAAAATGTATTTTAAGCGACAAATTGCAACCCAAAGCTTCATATGTCAATAAAAGCACGTTAATCACTCCTATATGGCTTTCGCTCTTATTTTTAACCACGTTTTTAAGGCAATGACAATCTGATTTTTCTAAAACTTTCAATTTTTCTTAGAATTTCGGATCTTTTATTAATTTCCTGATTTTAGGTTCTACGAAAATGACTTCTTTGATTTTAGCATCACTTGTTCAATTGGCTTGAAGTGGAGTGTTGTAAATCGTCATTATTGCTGAAGATAAATTACGGTATCGAACTGTGTGTTTTGCCTTTGGATTTATTATTATTATTATTTTTTGTTATTTAACTATTTTTACTGGAGTAAGACAAAAATAGCAGTCTGAAACATGATCTCTTGGCTTTTCTTCCAATCAGTTAAAGTTTTTACACACGTTATGCAACAAATATATGGGATCCAAGATTTGTCTTGATGAGACACCCCAAAACTCATATACTCGCGGTAACACTTCAAAATAAGAACAGCGAAATTTCGCCTTTGATTTTTGCAAGGATTGTTCATAAACTTTTTCGATAAATTCGCGCAACCAAAGAAGTTAATTAATAGCAAAACAATTTAAATTAATAGTGAAAACAAATATACATCACTCTTTTTTTACGGCCGTTCATATGCGTTTACCGCTACAATACCGAAATTCAGCTTGACCTCATCACAAAAAAACACAAGGTGATTGAAAAAAATAAGTGCGATTTTGTTATGAGTGTTAGTAGTCAAAACACGTGTGGCATGACCACTGTTGATCAGTGTTATTTTTCATATGCAGACACATTTTAAAATAGGAAAACTCTCTGGCAGTCATAGCCTAAAATACACGATAGCCAATAGTCAAATTATCCTCTCTCCCTTTGCGTACTATAATTAAAGAGAGTTCAATTTTGATTATATTTGCATTAGGTTTCACAGATTTCACTGGTCTACGACTAGTGACTGTTTTTCGTATTTATGTCATCAACGTTATCAGATTGGAGGTTCAAATCACCAAGAAATGGGAGGCTTTGTCAATGTAATGAATGTTACGTTAAATATACACCTAATTGGTTACTCTTCAAATTTTTCAACACTTTTGGGGGTTTTTCAGTTGAAATGATATTATTTTGGGGGTTTTTGTGCCTGACGTGGGGTTTTTGAAAGCTAGATCTTGCAACACTGTGCGTCATCTGATCGAGCTGAAATTTTCAGGATGCTTTAGCCCCATATCTTTTTATATCCTTAACTTTTGGTGTGAGTTAGAGTTTTTATGATATTTTAAGTACTCTTAGAATACTATAAGTGAATGAATTTAAAAAAAATCTAGCGCAATAGAACCGCTAGAAACACTAATGTTCGATGAACAGTAGAGGAATCGTACAGATTTTGAGTGCATATTTTACCACACGTGCTCTAACGTGTTTCGAGGGCAATGTACTGCTTTGATCTCACCAATGCAATTTAACTAATAGGGCGGGAAGGTTTTAGGGTTGCCACTTTCTTGAATTTCAAAATTAAGGAATGTGAAACGCTTGTTTCTTATATTTATTGTCGGTTGCTTATATTACAAAACTTTGTAACGGCATCTTCTGTAACACAAATGAACAAGAATATACTCCGTGTTTCCAACACTTTACCAGCACTGCGACTAAAAGTCTACCACAACTGCTTGTTATTAAAATCAAGCTACCCTATTAATTTCGTTTTTACCCGCTGATGATGGTCAGAGCAGAACATTTTATACCCATTTTCAAGATTTTTTTTTAGAAAACTGTTAATAGTAACTTGATTGAAATAGTACCTACAGTAAAGAACAACCTTTGAAGAGTATCCAAAAAAAATTTTATTGAAAAATATCGAAAATTAAGCTCGTGACATGAATTTGACATTTTCGTTCAGGACAAAGAGTTGATTTGCGGTGAGACACATAACTAATGACTGGGTCATCGTAAACAAAAAAACCAAAAATATTTCGTTAGTTTATGAGTTTTTTGAGGTAACGCTGTCAAGTTTTTCCAAATATCTAGATTATTTATTTTTTTGTATAAGTTTGAAGTAAAAAAAAAACGAAATTTTTTTTTCGAAATTTCTGTTTTCAGTTGTAAAAAATTCCATAAATAAAAAAAAGCAAGAAAAAAAAATATCTCGACAGCGTTACCTAGTAAATTGCCTACAAAGAATAGTGTTTAAATTTCAGAAAGATCAGTGCAGTAGTTTTCGAGTTACATGTCTCACCGACTTGAAAAATAAAATTCCTCAAAAAACGCGTTTTAAAATTTTAAGGCGACTTTAGATATGCGGTGTTTGTCAAACACCTCCTATTTGCCGACTACCGAACACCTAGTCAAGTCATTTGGCTTGGTGATTGCGAAATGACAAGCACTTTCAATTAGACATTTGGGCATTGCCGAATGTTTGCCAAAACTGGAACATGTACGAGCTGCTCGTCGTTGTTCACTAAAATTTTCGCCATTTTCTTGTAAAAAATTACGAAATAGTTGCTTCATCTCTGAGTAAATAATTCAATAAATTTATGTCATTTAATATGGATTTGACAAACGCAGAAAAAGTAGCTGCATATGTAGTGGTAACTTGTGCTGGGCTAATTTTGCAAAATGCAAAGAAAAGAAGAAATAGAAGGTGGTGGATGACGAGCGTTAACAAAAGTAGAACAGTGTAAGTATCCAACATTTCAAAAAGGTGCCTACTCATTAATACAGGCTCATTAATTGTCAAAATAAATGAAAATTGTGTACCGTATATTATGTAAAATATACTTTTTTGAAGGTACAATGCAACAAACTTACTTGCGGACTTATTAAGAGAACCAAGTGGACAGTTCGAAAATTTTTGCAGGATGTCTTCCGCAGACTTGCACTACCTTCTTCAAAAAGTTGAAGCAGTGATTGCTAAAGAAGATACAAAGTTTAGAAAAGCAATTCCGGCAGTGGAACGATTGGCTGTAACTTTACGATTAAATTATCGCCACAAAAATATTCGACCTTCAAAACATTATTGCGCAAAAATATGTTGCTTACCGTGCCAGATTTGAAAATTTTTACTCGCGCCACACAGTTTGACACTTTTCAGTATTTATCAACAACCGCAACAAATACCGAATGTCTAAAGCGGGGATCCGAACATACCCAAACACACTGCTCGTTTACTTTGATTTGGTTGAAAGCTCCACAAACTACGGGAATAGCGAGCACCCGAATGTTTGTGCTTGGCCTAGGACAAGCACTAGGCGAGCAACCCAACCACACATGCGAAGTTTGCCAAACTAAGTACTCGGTATTTGACAAACACCGCATATCTAAAGCCGCCTTTAACTGTGCAACAAAAGTGCGTGAAAAATTACGAAACACGTGTACCGTAACTGCTCAATGAAATGAATGTATACTACTACAAGTCACATATATAAGTGTTTTTACACAAATATAGCGCATACAGGTGTGGATAGAGTGGGAAGACTCTACTATTTCGTATATGAGAGCTGCGCGCGGCTAATAAAGCGAGAAAGGAACGCTATAGCACGCGATTTGCGCGAAAATATGAAATTAAGTTATTTGTATTGTTAAGCCGATAACTTCGTTAATTTTGCTCGGATCGACCTGAAATTTTGTATGGACACTCCTGAGTCACTAAACACTAGTCACTAAACAAAAAAAAAATATCGATTTTCTGACCATACCCCCCCTTAATGTAAGCATTTACTGATACCAAAATAGCAAAACCGACTCGTGCTGGCAATCCTTTGTCAGCATCAAAGCCAAAAATATACCACGTCTAAACCTGTGAATTTCGTTTTGATCCGATGACTGGTTTGGAAGTTATAGAGGTACAAAGAAATTTATAGTAACCTCGAGTAACCAGTTTTCAAATTTTCCAAATCATAATATTTGTAGTTTATCGTCTTTACAAGATCAACATTATTTGAAAGTGTCGTGATAAAATCGCTTACTAAAGGTATGGCAAACAAATACATAAACAATCATAGCTGGCAATCCTATCATAGTTTTTCACCCATAGTCTTTCAATATTGCCTCTAGTTAGGTCCTTTTATCAAATGAATTTCGTTTCGATTGCATGACTGTAAAAAACTTTATTCTCCTGAGCGAATTTTAAAATCCAAGACACCAAAATTACCAGAGCTGACAGCTCTAGCCTAATTTTTCAACTAAGTTTCTGGCAAACGTGATTAAGAGTAAGGTTCAGCTACTGTGTGAATTTCATTAAAATAAGGTGACTGAATCAGAATTCATAGGGCAAAAAGCATTTTTTTTCTTGGTGATTTTTCACGATGACACCACTGGCACAGATTGGCCCACATTTCAAAATTGCTTCTATCAGGCTTGGTCCTACTCAAAAACATTACACCTTGTATCCGATTACCGAGTCGTGAGTTCTCGTAAACAGAAGTTTCTGATGCTAAAAATATATTTGAATTTGGGAAGAGTTACCGTTTTTGCTCGACGCAAAATTAGTCTTACTTTGGCTCTGCATAAAAAGTATAAAATTTGTATGAAAATAAATAAATTAATATTTCATAGTAAGAAAAATGTACAACCAACGCACAAGTAACGGGTAATATCCCTTACTCTCACAAATTTCACGTTTCGCTACAATTTGTGGGGGACAAGAATTATTTGGTAAAAAAAGTTAGAGCGCTCATACTAAGAGTAACCTGCTCTAAACCAGCCGTTTGATTTGGAAGGATCCAATAGTGGTCCAAAAGTAGCTCAATTGAATGTTGTCATTCGTTCACTTTATAGTCGTCGCAATGTTCATATTTCTATTTCATTACATAGCTGCTATTTATAGGGGCAAAAAAAAATTTATAATAATTTTTTAAACAAATTCTATTTCCTCTGGCTCCAATAAAACAATTAACACACTTTTGCGATTTTCTCAGCTTTTGAATTTTCAGAAAAGTTTCTTATTTTTGTCACAGGGCAGATTATTGAGAAAGAGAGAATGAATTTAACGAAAACAATATCCAAAAAAATTGATTGATGTAATTTAAAATATTTTCGTAAATATAGTGCTTGTAAAAATGTTTCTGTTTAAACCGATTAAATAGAGTCTATCTAAATTAATTGTCATGGATTTAGAACTTCAATAAATTTAAAGAACCTCAATGAATCTAAAGTATAATTTTTTATTCAGTTGATGGAAATAGTTTGTCATCAGTTCTGGTTTCAAAGATACTGTATTGAGAGTTGCATAATTCTTATGCATTTGTACAGTGATATTTAAATTTCACGACTAAAAAGTTTTGTTCGGATTTAAAAATAAGTTTGAATGAGATCCTTCTTGCATAATTATGTCCGTAAGTTACGTTCGTATGTCAATTTTTCAGTTTTTTAACTCATTTTTAACTCATTTTTAACTCGGATTTCAAACCATTCATGTCAATGACAACTAGTTAGCTCCAGGTAAGATTGAAGGAATAGAGTCAAGTGGTGAAATTCGGTGAAAATTATTTTTGTCTAATTAGGCGCATCACTTTTTACGTCTTTTATATGCATCGTTCTAAAGTTTAATTTCGTTGAAGTTTCATGATTTTTGTTGTAACTGCTAAGATATATTTAAAAAAAAATAGAAATTAGATATTATAAACAAATCGTTTTCAGCTTTTTGTTTGCTAAAGCATTTCGCATAGTCAACAAACATAAAGATATAATCTATACATTTTCCGAAATCTCAATAATACTTATGAAAGTTTCGGCTTACACATGAATCAATATCCTCGCAAACTTCATGGTCCTTGAGTGAGTGCAAAGCGAATTATTTCATAATTCACTTTTGTATTAAACAGTTATGCATATATTGTTGTAATATTCCTTCTCCCGGTTCACTTAAAGTCAAGGAAAACCTTTATGGCCTGTTTTCATCAGTAGCAACACCACACTCTGTCATATATGAATCAAATCACTATAAAGCTCGTATGAAAAATATGTATTTTATTAAAAGCACAATTGCATTTATTTTATCAATTACGAAATAAATGCTATTACAATGGAGCCAAAAAAAAACTGAAAAGGAATAAATGTTTATTGTGGATGAAGTTAAAAACATCAATTAGTTCATCGGGTTTGAAATAAGAATTAAATGAGACTAATAAATATTCCTAATTCATCAAATGAAATATAAAAACATTTTTGCGCCCAATGTGGGCTTGATGTGTTCTAACTACTTATTGACGTGCATAAAGCTACTGTACTGTGTTATATGCACTCTGGGAATTCCAATTGCTCGAATGTTACACGCAACTGTTGTGAAGTAGGTACTTTGATTAGGTTTGAAAATTCTTAGACAGTATCACTTTCGCAATGTCTGGTTCACAAGCGCTGTGCTAGCAAATCATTTGTATATACTTCATATGCGTTTGTATGTATCAACGCTTGGTTCATCTATCACAAACACGCTTTTCAAAAGAATAAAATGCAAATGCATTTATATTTTCTATCTCATTTTGGTTTATTTTCACTCAGTGATTTGTCTGAAGTTTATATGCAATTAAAAAACAAAACTATCCAATTGTCAAAAGTTGAATGATTTGTCGTGGTTTTGCTCGTGCATCACAAATATATCTTGACCGGTATTTGTTGGCGTAGACGGAGTTTATGTTTAAGTATCTAATTCATATATATCTTGTACTGTGTTGTATATTTTCTTTTTTGTGCTTGGAATCGGAATGCAATCTAGCACGTGATTTTTGCGATTTGTTTTGATTCGTATTCGCGGGGAGACGTTGAACTTACGCGATTTTTTTTTGTGGTTTCTTGTTGTGGATGGTATGTAGATGGTGTAATATTATTGCTGGTTTGATAATCGAATAGGTTTTGAATGTAAGTCTTGTAGAATGGAATAAATTTCGTTTGCGGTTTGTTTGGATTTTTTTTTGAATAGTAATAAAATTATAAGACGCAAGTGAGTATTGTACTGTTAAGTTAAAAATTCAAAAATAAAATAATAGACATGAGTCTATTTTTGCTTTTATCACTCCATTCAGCTTGTTTCGACTCACATATTTTTTAGGGTCGCCTTTTGTATTATCTAATGTGCTTAGTTTTAGAAGCAGATTTAATCTCATGTACTCAAGCACACAAACTTCAAAAATCATGCTGTAGTTGGGAGAAATATTACGGGAGAGCACAAGGCTTTCTTGGATTCAATTCAATTTATAATAAAACATAAATTGTAATTTTTAGCATTACAATATTATTTTTACAGTGATAAGAAATTATTTCAAAGTAAAGACCCCAAAAAATAATTGTAAGAAAATCCAATATATACAAAACAACCAGCCATAATTGCTAAAAAATGAAATTTTTTATGGTGAAGGCCAAGTAACCTTTTTACCGGCAGTTAACATGCCAATAAACTTTGAAACTTGCCTCTATTTTTGCCTATTTCGTAATCATAAATGCAAATAATAAATTGAATTCACTGAAGCTCAAATAACCTTGACCTGTTAACTTCCCATCTTAACCGGCTCTATCTCATAGCCGCATCAAATTAACCGACACGATGCAGAACGATACCACCCAATATGCAAGCATCAGTAACTTATAACCATTTCTCTGCTTGTTAATCCATTACGTCCGTTGGCCTCTTGTTAATCATTTGTCCATTAACTAGCCAGCCCATGACTCTCCGATTAAGGGCATCTCTTTCATCATGCGGCTTAAAGGTGTTTTAATTTAAAGTACGATGATTATCACGAAAAGCTATGACCAGATAAATACTAAGAAAAATTAATGTCATTTGAATTTCTTTTCTCTGGCTTAATGGTTAGACGGTTGCAAGCAGTTGATGCCAGTAGGCATGTCGAATTTATTGAAATCAAAAGAAATGAAGCGTAAATAAAAACTCATCAAGCTCGACTTTTCATGATGATTATCATTTAAGAGGGAATTCTGCTGGCAAATTAATTAGCATGAAAAATGTAGATAGGAAGTCATAAACTAAATATTGCCGGTGATGCTGGCCGAGCTGGATGCACTGGATGATGCAGTTTTTATAATTTAATTGTGAATGTTTTGCTGTAGTCATGATTGTTTAATGGATTTACTTTTTGATACTTTATTATATTCATGGGGATATGGTTGCTCTAGAGCCCCATGGATATAATAAAGAATTTAGTTTGGAAATATGTAGTTACTTATGCAACTTTTTATCTGATAAAAATGCTTTTTCTAAAGAAACAGAAATCAAATGTAGATTAATTTTTTGAATAATTAGTGCAGTTATATTTATTCATAATACACATTCTGCATATGAACAAATGTAATATACATTGTGTACTACCTAAACGAGCACTAGTGTACTGAATGCCAAAAGGTTTATCTTACATAGAAGTAGAAGAATCTTAAGTATAGTGGTGAGAATAATATAATCTATCGTATAAAACTTTGACTGCTAAATGTTTTTTTTTTGGAATTTTTTTTTAATATGATACTTTGCTAGGATTTTTCATTGTGAAATACAGTAGAAAATATTTTTCGACATCAAGTTTAGTTTAGGTTTCGAAGTACATTTTGTGTGAAAAGAATAAAAATTATCTAAAAAAAACCCGCTAGTTGGATTTTCACTGATATATTGGGGCACTATGAATATTTTTTTGAGCGTTATTGCTTGAATTCATCAATATTTTGAACAAGTCAATATAGCCACGTGATATGTTATTATTGTAGTGAAAGCTCTTAAATGATTTCGGAAAAGCTAGTGATATCAAATCGAATGACGATGGTGTGAAGCTGGAATTTTCGAAGCTCTCTAATACAACTAGCCTAAACCAAACTGGTTGATGTACCACTGACGATGATGAATTCCGATAAATATTCAACGCAGAATATAACCTGTGCTTAGAATGCCGCCGACTAATGTTTGCTCAATTCGATGCCGACTGATCTCTAAGGTACTAAGAGAGTATCAAAAAATGTGGCAAAACTCAAAAAATTTCGGTGCAAAACTTCGGCAGCGTTTCGCAAACACATCGTTTTTATTTCAAATGTTATCTGATTTAAATATTTTATTTAGCACTCACAGCTGGATCCCAGATTTAGATTCAACTTATTTCAGTATATGCCGCTGCCAACTTTACTGTTCAGTTTTTACCATGGACGTATTATGAATACGCCCGTTTTCGAGGGTGACACCATTATTCCACTCATCCCTACAAGGATTACTATTTAAAGCTCGAGATCCAGCACAGTGTCCAATGCTGTCCGAGCCAAATTAGCTTGCTTGTAACATTATTAGATTGGTAGGTAATCAATGAAATAACACGAAAGTGCCTTAGTAGGGGTGTTTTGGAGGGCCTCTATCAACAAAACTGTGAGTAATTTTCGAATTTTTTATAGCATCAGTTAATTGGTGGTCCTTAGAACAGCCTACCATCAAAATACCACTTCAGAAAGCAGAATCGGCTCAGTGGTATAAAGTAATACAAAAATGCGACGCTGCAAACCCTTGGTCTGTCCTAACATTCGTTTATTATAACGGTCGTTTCATTATAACATTCGTTTTTTTCTATAGAAACTTTGAGTCGATAATCTTTCCCAAATATTTTGTCGACTGACTTAGTTCAATTGGAATTCCACTCAATTTTAGTAAGGCAAATTGCAGGACTTTGTACTTTCTAGTAAAAAGTTTTAGCTTCATTTAACATTCAAATCACGTGATTTAAAAGAGAATTATTTAAATTCTCTCAAAGTGTAGGTATATATTTTTTTAACCACTTTGCAGCTGGTACAGGCTAGGCTAGCCGTTTTGATCCTTTGCCGTTGATGAGCATTCCCCAGTAAAGAGCATACCAAAACGCATAGCGCCAGACGCCATAATTTATAGACTTCTGGCACCATGTACATAGTCGATTTCGGGATTGTGATAAAATATAGCGCCACACGCCATAGTACATGGCGAAAAGTACATAGGAGCAGACGCTATGCTTACTTCAAAAATACTTCAAAATACTTTAGAGCCCAATCGGCAAAAGAACGACGCATATGATGGTCTCGTGGCTTTAATTCCTGCACCAGCTGGATCTTAAACGGGTGTAACCCAAGATCTTTGCGCAAAATTTTCCATGTAGTGGACGGACAGAGCCCCAATACCTGCGACCGACGACGAATCGATAAATTTGGATCTTCTTCCACACTTTCGTTTACAGCTGCTATATTCTCTTCAGTACGCACATTTCTTTGACGTGTTGGTGTTATTGCATCATTTAGAGAACATGTGGTATGGAACCTATCCACAGTTCGACGGATGGCCTGCTCAGATGGACGATTCTGAGCGCCATAAAAATCCCGAAGTCGTCTATAAGTTGCGCAAATTGATGACTGACTTTCAACGTAAATCTGGATAATTTGGTAGCGTTGTTCAAGCGTCAATCTATTCATGACGATTTGCCAGAGCATATTGATTATAAATGTCAAAAAGTGAGAGTAGTATGACAGTTCGCTTGATCGTTAAACCTTTCGTAAGTTCTATTATGCAGGCTTAAAAAAACACCCTATATAAATGAACCAGAACTTTTTCGACTGTTGAACACATTTTGGCGCAAACGTTAACCCGCAAACACTTCGTAATATGATCCGTAAAACAAGGATTACAGAATGATATCGTTATTCGAAAATCCTTCGTCAGTTTGCTTAATTGCTTAAAAAGGATTTAGTTTGCGAAAAGCTACCAACATAAGGAAATGGACTTTCAGAAAAGGTTTTTTTTCCACCGAATCCAATTTTAACATAAAATTACATGGTGGGATGGTTCGCATTTGGCGGGAAAGAAATACGAGTCTCTCACATAATAAAACCTGTTACATATATTGAAATGTTTCTAGTGGTTTAAATGTGTTTTTTTTCGCCGCAGAAGCCCAAAATTTGCACTTCGTCAATGAAATCATCGACAGAATATTAGTGTATTTCTGCGAAATAAAATAACATTCTGAGAAATAATTTACAAAGGGGGGCAAGAAAACTAAGATTGCAGAATAATTACATCTTTAAACAGGATATCGACCCTAAACATACCGCTCTTAATACCAGGTTAAGGATCTTAAATAACTGCAAAAAAAAATACTTGAAAACTTCTCATGAAAACTCAGATCTCAAACCCATTGAGAATCTGTAGTCGTTTTTCAAAAAATCTTCAAGGGTCTTTACGTCGGCTTTAAAGGATGAGTGTGATAAAAGAGTGATAAAATCCAAAGGACCATACCTAGAAACTTGGGTCGTGGATGCAACGTTAACGGGAGAGCGTTATTAAGCAGAAAATATACCCCTTCTAAATATTTTTATCCATTTTCTTCTTCTCTTGTATTGGATTGATAAGCCTGAGTAGTCAAGTGGGTAGAGCATTGGGTTTTTGTGAGTGGTCCCTGGGTCAAATCCAGGTTCGAACGAGGGTCTGCACACCAAGCTTTCAGTTCACCTAGCTCTAAATAGGTGCATTAATTAATCAGGGGTAAAGTGGGTCGTGGAACTAATCACTTCACAAAGTAATGAAGCTCACTACCAGCTTAAACTCACTATTTTGTGTGTGTGTGTTTATTCATTATTTGTGTTTTTTATTATTTTAATTATTAATACTATTTTCAACTAAATTCAGTTTTATATGCCTCCTTCATTTTATTTTCTTAGCAGAACGAATATATTAAAATTTTTCACTAGTTCACTGATTATCAAAATATGTTTAACTTATTTCGTCTCCATTTATCACAAAAGGTTTGAGTGCTATTCACCTCCAGCTCTTAATTTTCCATTACTAGTATGTCCAATGATGATATCGCTCCAAACTCTACCTTGCTATGAGAACGCCAGGACAATTTCTCTGAAAATATTCTATCCATCCTTTGAATCGTAACAAACCTACACTGCTTCTATTCCAATGCATTGGTCCTTCCATATGAACACAAATTGCATTACAGGTCTCGTTACTCCTACGCTACACACGGATATTACTCAAATATAAATTTCACAAACTTTGCCCTGCTAACACTCTTCTCTGACTGAGCGTGCCAAAGTCTGAACTTTATTCAAAGTGAATCCATCCAGAGTGCATCGAACGGCTGTGAACTTTTGTAGGAAAGATTTTGGGCTCCTGTTCTTCGACGAGAACTTTAAAAGAAATTTGGCAATGGAAAAGTTGGAAAAAGTTAAAATTTAATGATGTAGAAAATTAAAAGGATTTCGAAAGAGTTTTTTTTGTTGCTTTTATTTGTTGAAACATGACAGGCTTCTAGGTATGGAAGAAATATGCTGAGGCTACGAGGTATGCATGAAATTCCTTGTTTCCTGGTAGAATCCGAAAAGATGAAAGGATTCAATGGTAGATCCAATGGAGCTCTTCATCTCTTGTTTGTGTACATAGGAGACATGCTCGTAAACTACGGAGTAGTGAAATTGGCTAGTGTGATTTTTTTTTGTTGATTTGCATCAAGGTAGGATAGCGAATCAGCAAAATTATGGATGTAGATTTCGAGTTAGGTGAAATAAAAATATTTTTCTGTGTTGGATGAAATAGAAGATGAACGCAAAATGAAGCTTCTCGACGAACAAAATTTGCAGATAACAGTGAATTCATGATGAAAGTTTATCTTTCCATGTGATGATGTGTGTCCCTTGATAGGCGACCTTCAACTTGTTGCCTTCGTCATGTATATTGAATGAAACTCATTAAACCCTTCATAAATCAAGCTGGCTGTGAATAATAAAGCAAAATATATGAAAAAATAATGGAGACCGCAGAAAACTTACAATTTATCATTGCGTCATACTTTTCAATCATTCTCTAATTTAACAAATTTGAAATTGACCATACGTTGAATCAAAAAACCGCATAGACTCAAGTTCATTGCCAACGAAGACGTGTACTGCAAAGCGTTTCTTAATTGCTATGGCTCTCTCCTCGTATTCAATCAAGCTCATTCTCAACGCCATTCGGTCCGATTAAACCGCAAAGTAAACTTTCATTGGACTAACTATTCTGTTCATGCATATTTATGTACGTAGTTAGGAGAAGAATCGCACACGTAAAATCGACTATTGAAGAAATTCTTCGTTATTCTCGCAACTAATTTGTCATCATTATCGAATTTCGTTAACAATAGCCCTTAGCAATAAAGAGTCACGATGATCCGACAATAAAAGGCTAGACGAAAGAATCTCAAGAAATTTATCGAAGCAAAAAATGAGAGAGAATAAAAAAACTGAAATTCAATTTACCAAATAAATGGAAAATAGCCAGAGGTCGGTCATTGATAGTCTCGGTCTCAGCCTCTTCGATGTTATGTATCGTTTTGGCGGTTAGTGTATCTAGGCTTGCACGTCTTAAGCATCTTTTATCTCTCGGAACGATCGTAAAGAGTCCTTTCAACTTCTCTGGTTTTACGAAAAAGGCAAAAATCGTTAGAATATTTTTGTACTGAATGAGCTCATCGAATAGGTATTATGTATAGAGCAGTTTTTAAGTTGTTTTGGTTAGGGGATTATTTTGTGTTTTGCAAATTCGAGATAGAAAATAGAACAAGTAACCAGTCGAAAGCACAACAAAAAATTATTCAATCAAAATATCTATTCACACCGAAGTTAGAACTTCACGATTTTCGATTAAAATGAAATTTTAATGCACAGAAGCCACACGTGCAATTACAACTTAGAAATGAACTAACATATAGGGAAATGGCATATTCCTTCTAACCGTATCAGGCTATGCAAAAGTATCCTGAAGTATTTATTGAAACAATTTCATTCACTCCTTGTTATTCGTATTTCCGAAAACAAAGGGTCAATTAATTAACGACTTCAGATTTCCATTAACATTCCAGTGTGTGCTTTGTGTGCCCATAAAATTTTTGTATCTTTTATGGGATAAGTATTATCGGAATCATCATATAAATCATTTGAATTCCATTTTGAGCAACCGGAATAACTAGCATTTATGTATGAGGATGGGTCGTCTGAATATGTTGGATTTTTTTTTTTATTTACGGGCAAACATCGTATTTCGCTTTGAATAATTTGCTTATGGGTAGAAAAAATCAGTTGAGAAGAGCGAAAAATGGAAGTGAAGAATATAATAAAAAAATAGGGAGTAAATATGTCAAAAAAATTGTAACAAAAATGAGACTTAATTTTAACAAGTACTCTTGGTGGATAATCTTGTGCAGTCTAGTGGGTAGAGCAATAGCTCCTATTGTGTGGGGTCCCTGGGTCGAATCGAAGTTCCAACGAGCGACCGTGCGCCGAGCTTACGTTCACTTAGCCCTGAATAGACAGATGAGCTAATCAGGGGTGAAGTGAGTTGTGGCACTTATCACTCCGCACTCATATTCACATTGATAATAATTTGTGAATGAAAGTCTCTATCAGTTTCAACCCCATTACTTTACTTTAGTTTTATATTTGATGAATTAGTACACATTAGATAGATAAACTTGTGGATAGATAAATTATGATTACGGCTATTTTAATTTTTATTAAAGACCTAAAAATATGGCAGCTAACATGCACAGGCAAAGTTTAAGTACAAGTATATCAGATTTGAGCGATGAGTATGTCTTAAATTCCCATGTGTTTATTTCTTAATATTCCATAACTATTTTGCAGGTTCCAAGTGAAGAAGCGATTCTACAAATATAGAATTCGTGTTACAGTACGGAAAGGTTAAAACGTCTGTAAAGATATTTTTCCCATCTGAAGTAGCTCTTTCCACTTTCCTCCCCATCAAAGCTTAATGCCTTTCAATTGAGTGAAGTTCGGGACAATTAGGTGAATTTTTTCATTTATTGGCCAAAAAAGACAGCATACAAAATACATAATGCCAAAAATAGAATATAAAAGTATTATATTTTCTGTTGATTTTTATTTGTGTTCAGGTGAATTGGGACGGAAAATAAATGGGCTAAGAAGTTTAAAGGGCCTTTGTCAAGTTATTTTTGAAGATAGATTTAGTGATACCTGAAGAATAGTAAAGACCTACATTGTTGAACATTCTACTACATCTATTGATTTATATATTCTACAAAATTATTACCCATACACGGTATGGTGCGGCTAATCCTTAAGGAGAATTGTATGCCTTAGCCGACTTGTTTGATTGTTAGATGTGATTTTGGTAGAGGGAGAGATCCTACACTAACTGTTCCATTAATGATGTCAAAGGTTAGGCATGCACTAATTAAGATTTTTCTTGATGAAAGAGCTATAAGTTTTAAAAGATTAAGTCTTTATTCGTAACAGGTAAGATTACTAAAGTTGCATGGATTAGAGAGGTACCTCAAGGTGGAAAGTAAAGATGGTTTCTGAACCGATTTGAGTCTGTTGCTGTGCAGCTCAGAAACTGGGTTCCAGATAATGCAGGCACTTAGAAACCTAAATGTTTCTGAACCCTTTTGCGCTGCTCTTAATGAAACCTAATTAATTGTTTGCCTTCGATAAAACTTTGTCGTACTGCAGGTTAAAATACATTTTAGTACCTAGGGTTAAATATAGGTCTATGATATGTTCTACCCTATTAAGGCTTTATGTTGAGATAGTATGAGTTGGGTATGACTTAATTTTTTCGGGAGAAATTTATCGCTTGACACCTGTCGACGCCGCTGAGATTTAGTTTATTCAGGTGCCACCACTGTTCGAGAAATTTAAGTTTTGATTGGAGATACAATTTGCGTTTTGATAGTGTGGTACAATTTCAAGTCATCAGAATAGAAGAGATATGGGGTATCATATAAAGTCCCACAAGTCATTAGTTTTTCTCGCAAAACCAGTAACATAAATTTTGATTACCGCCTCAATAATGTTGAAAATGTCATCAACCTCGGGGTTACTTTGGATAAAAAGCTGCGTTTTAATTTACACTATGACAAAGTCTTAAGCAAGGCTACTAAGCAGCTTGGATTCATCAAAAGACGTGTGAAGAAATTCAAAAACCTATGGGTCACGAAGTCTTTATACATAGCTCTAGTTCGGCCATTGCTTGAATATGCATGTATTGTCTGGCACCCTACCTTTGATGTCCATAGCGATAGGCTTGAATCGGTGCAGAAGCAGTTCTTGCTATTTGCGTTGAGAGATCTGTATAATCCTTACGAACTTGATAATCTACCTTCATACAAATACAGGCTAAGTCTCTTAAGTCTATCAAGTCTATCTTTTGATGTTATTAGGGGCTTGATCAATGTTGTGTCCCTGTCCAATAAGATCACCTTCAACGAATCAGTAAGGCAGGTTTACTCAATGAATACCGACATCACACAGTTTACGCCAACAATGAGCCAATCAATAGATGTTGCAAAATATTCAATAGCTTCTCAAAACACTATTCCCCAACCATTTCCCGACCTAGGTTTCAAGCTGCTCTGACTAAGGTGCTCACGTCATGAATGCCCTATCCAATTCCCTACCAAAGATGGTTATATTTTTAAAATTCTTTTATTATTGTGTTTTGTACAAATTTATTTAAATTGTTAAATATTAATTGTAAGTGTTTTTTGTACGCTTTGTTTGGTTGAAAATAAATAAATAAACAAAAAGAAACTTCAGATTAATTGCCAAGTTAATATTTTATTTGAGGAATTTTCTTTAGACCTTGTGAAGCTTGAGTAGCCGAAGAAGTGAAGCAGTGGCTTATAATGTTTGTGACTCATAGTTTTCATAGGATACCTTATGCAATCAGGAGCTAAAGTTAGTATAGAGTCTTTGTTAATATAACCGGCAAAAGGCTCCCTTGTTTGGTTGAAATAAATAAATAAATAAATCTGAGATGAAAATATTGAAGAGAAGGGGGCCCAAATGACTGCTTTGTGGTAACCCAGACAGCGCAAAAACTATTTTTGAAAATTTTCCTTGGAATTTAACAATCTAAGTTCTGTTACAAAGATAAGATCTAATTTTTTATTTGGCAAAATTTGATGACCAACTCTCTCAAAAGCCTTGCTGGTTTCTTTTTTCCATCTCCCAGAGGACGTCCGAAACCAAGATCATGATATTCGTGGTATTTTAGCTGCCTTTTCGAAGTCCATGAAGCTGTTCGTTGAGAAGAGGGTCGATTGTGGAAGTCAGTTGATCGTAGACGAGCTTCTCAAAGAGTTTGGGGTTTACTGAGAGAATAGCAATGCTTAGTTGTCAACAGATCGTTTATCGCCGCTTTTGAAAATAGGCATACGATGAGAAGATTTCCAGAAGGATAGAAAGTCGCCTGATGACAAAAACTTGTTAAAAATTATGTAGAGAGGGGTTATCAATTGATTGATATACTGTGTCATAAAGTAAGGAGGTATTTGGTTAGGGCCAAGCCCTTTGTTGATTTTTAGCTCTTGGATACCATTGACAATTGCCTCTCTTATTAGATTGATTCCGGTAATGAATGATGCTGATACAGTTTGGTTAGGCGACACCATTAAATTTTTTGCTTGGATCAAAAGAGGAAAGAAAGATTTCTGAAATTGATCTGCAATTAAATTATATATTTCCTATAGGATGAGATATAAAGATCCCTCTGAACATAGAAGCGGGATAGCAGGTCGTTTTTCTTTTCATATTAACGAAATCAGAAAACTTTTTAGGTTAATTAACAATTTTTTCTCCCATCAAAGTTATGAAAAGCTCATACGCTTCGCGAGACTATCTCGAGAATTCTTTGAATAAAAGATAATAACTTTTCTTTAGACCTTCGCTGATATTGGGATCATTTTTAATTGCCTTGTATAGTTTGTTTCGTTGGTTCCTTAATTGTCTCAAATTATTGTCTATTGTCCATTGGCTCAGAACGTTTATTACGTTTTTTTTATCTTCAGTACATGTGTTAATTTTATATTATTAATATTTTTTCGTAGAAAAAAGAAACAAGTTCATCAAAATCTAACGCTGAAATGGGCCTTGACCATTTTATGATATCCAGATAATTTTAAATGAAAAAATCATACATAATTTCGTTATGTATGATTGGTTAAAAGCAATGTTGATAGTGGAAATTTCATCACTAACAGGAGAGTGATGAAGAGAGTAAGAGAAAAGATTCACGGCGTCAATAGTTGCACTAATCACCACTTTGTCTTAAAAATAGGTAAATATTAAATCTAACCATTTACCTTTCTGGTTAGAAGTCGAGATAACCTGCTGTAAATCCTCACCATAAAATGAACTGATAAGGTTGAAATCAACGGCTTCGAGAAGGTTGACCGGGAGAACTTGGGTATCATTTTCACCGATAAAAAAATCTGATGTTCGGACGGTTGAAGTCCCCGAATACGATTATTTCGTCTTTCTCATTTATAGAAGCGATAATGGAGGACATAGTGTCAACTATATCATTGAAACCAAATTCATTAAAGTGGGATGGCGTAACAAAAATTTCAATGTACATAAAATGTGTCTAATAGAACTCTAACAAAGTTGTGCTCGAACCACATAGGTTAAAATAAGTGTTAAGATCACTTTCGACATGGTAGCCAGTAAAGAATATGCTAAGAGAGTCAACTTCAGTGGTACGACCTTCTTACTCTCAATCCTTGAGATATAAGAATGTTGAATAGATGTTGACTTTGGTGTATGAATTGAACCAGATTTGAGAGGCATTTGGTCCTCGCCGCGTACGAAGTTCGGACGTTTAGAACTTGCGACTGTATCAGAATTACAAAGTTGCTTTGATGATTTTAGAGCTTCACAGCTATTGCTATCATTATTTGAAGAAAGAGTAGATGTAAGTTTATGAAACGTACGTATTTTATTGGAGGTAGTGGTTGTAGATACTGTAGGTGCGAGTGTACTAGTGGACAATGTTATGGTGTAATTTGTAGTAGATGATAAAGTTTCACAGTAGGAGAGGTGGAGGATTTCGGTAAACTGTATCAAAGGAATCCCCTAAATAGCTGTTAGGTTCTGCTGAAAGTACATCGATTCATGATGGTTGGTTGAGCTGCGTCTGGGTTTGGTGGTGATACGTTTATTGGTATTGTTGTTTCTCCAGGGACAGAATATCATTCCGTGCCAAGTAGAGATATCTCCAGTCCACTTATGGTATCCATCGTAAAACTCAATAATTTTTTACAACATTAATACAACAACACATCGCTTGCTTAGCCTTACACTGCTAAGGAAACTTGATTTTTGTGGATCTTTGATGCTGATAAAATGTATGTCCAGGTAGTTCGTTGAAGTTAGCTTTACGATATGCTTCCCCATTCAATATAATGCAATCAAATTTGTCCTCAAACAAAATTCAAACTTTTTAAATACATTGAAGGGCCGACTTTGAAGCTCCTACTTTCCTCGTTATACTTTGTGCGCACATATTAAAATTCTTGTCGTATTGATTCGTGACTTTAGGGCTACTGCTTTATTAGTTCTATCCTATTTCTAGCTGAAAATCTTTTTTTCTGAACATATAAACTCTTCTTCTACTAAGAAAATTCCTGTTTGACTATTAAGAGAGATGTTTGTAAATCCATGGTTAGCTTTATTAGATTTTTCACGTTATTTGAAACAATAACTCAACGGAATTGATATTGACTTTATAAAACCTTCTCTTATTAAGCCAGTATATCAACTCTAATACATATTCATTTCAGATATTACCTTTTATAGGAAAAATGTTCATCCATAGGATCCAACCTCTCTAAAAAGTGATAGTAGTTCTGAGAAGAAAGATGCCTATTTATTTGCAAAAGCTAGTTTCTTGCAGGAAGACTCTAAAGAAAAAGATATTAGTTGTCTATCAATAATTCCTTTGTGAATAGAATTGAACATTTAGTATTCAAAACTTATTTTTAAATATTCAAACGGATATTTAGTTACCATTGGCGATATAAAAAATAATATTGTTAAAAAGATAGTTTCTACATAAATAACTCAGAAGAATACAGGCATCTATCTTAAAGAATAGAAAAGAAGAGAATGAGAGAAAAATCTTGAAACAAAAACAACATGTAACAGGTTCCTTGTAACAGGTTGTCAGAATTATTTTCATGTGCATATATAAATGGATATACCTACAGAGTCTGACAGTCTCGTACGAGCTAGCATTCTCACATGCAATGACTGTTAAGAGTCATTGCATGTACCGCTACGTTTGTCTAACCAAACACCATTCAGTTTCGAAAGAATACATGATCTATCTGTGCAATTTATACATTACATATATCCTTGATTGATGGAATGGGTTTTCTTGCCGAAATTTCTTTTAAGTTGAGACCGAATTACTAGGAGAACAAAACTTCGAACCAATAATATGAGAAATAAATTTTGCATTTACGAAATTTAAAGTTTCACTTTCTATATCTATTAAATGGGAGTTCGAAAGTGAATATTTTCTGTGCAATGCCGTGTTTCGAAAGAGAAGAAAAGCTAAAGGAATGTAAAAGTGAGAGACATTCTAAATGGATAAGAGCATTGCAAATATCGTGCATCCTCGGAAAGAATATAAGACGTAGGAGGAAATAGCTACAGTTAAAGTAAAAGAGATTTCGAAATGAAATTGGTGGTGCGCCAAGTTATATATGCTGTTGGGACTAAATCGAGAATATATTTTTATTTTATTTCATACAGCAGTTTCTGCGAAGTAAAGCTTCCACACATTTTTAGCTAAAAACTTTTTCTGATAGCTGAGAAGGATTAAATCAAGTTTATTGTCAGCTACCAATTGCTTTTCTTTTGACATTTCAAAATATGAAAATCTTAAACAAAAACAAAACAGTAACAACAAAACTTGAATTATCTAGGTTTGTATCTAGTCTTTTTCAGACTGTCAGCGATACAGCTTGTGTGAGAAGCGGAAAAATGAATCGATTAAGTCAGTGTCTAAATTCATCGTCAATTAACAAGATTAGCCGAATTTAATTCAACTATTGAGAATATATTGCGTAAAATGGTTTTAATTCCGAAAAAAGCTAAAAAAACTGTGTTTACGTGAATATGGGCATGTGAAACGTAGAAGTAATAATGAAAGAAAAGTACCATAAAAGTAAAGTACCGTACAGCAAAAGCTCCGCTTATATCAGAGGAACTTTAATGTTGCAGTGACAGTTAAATCAAGGAACCATCGATGCCTGGTTGCAAGAATTTGAAAACAACTTACCCTTTGTATTTATTGTTTTAATTGCTCATGGATAAATCTAAAATGTGCTGGAATATACATATATTGCGTTTATACTTTCAAACAAATTATATTCATAATTTTCGAACTAGTTATTTCCATAATTTCCAATTCAGAAAAAAATTGTATGGCAGATGGGATCCTCATATAAGGAATCACTTCTTATCAAATGGAACTAAAAAAGAGGAGACATTTTGATCTAATGTAAAAAAAATGCGAAGGTTGATGGACTAACATATCAACTCCAGCTTTGGTGAGAAATGAATTTTGACACGGAGTTTGAGCACCATCTGTTATTTAGTTTGTTTACAGTGCTCGATTTTCACAGGTCATCTAAAGTGTGTTTTTGCTATTTTTGCAATAGATAAAATCATCGAACAAAGAATTTGTTTCAAATTTTACATTGCAAATGGAATTTCATGTATCAAGTGCAAGCTTGTGGTGAATCGACTTTATCAAAAAGTCGCGTATATGAGTGGTACAGTGCATTCAAAAGCGGCCGAGATAAAGTGGGAGAATTGGCTCGCTCTGGTCGACCATCAACGTCTTTAAGTGAAGCTAACATCGCTTAAGTAAATGAAATGGTGACTGAAAATCATCGTTTAAATTTAAAAAAGATAGCTGCTGAAGTTTCTGTTTTTCACGAATCAATCTGTGTCATTTTAAAAAATTATTTGGGCATGAAACGCATTACCACACGACTAGTTCTGATAGACCTGAATTTTCTTCAAAAACTCAATCGCGTGAAGGTCACTGAAGTCATGTTCGAACAAGTCAAATCTGAGCCCACGTTCATAAAACGCACTGTAACTACAAAAAAATGGCCATCCTATGATTTTTTCGAACTAGATTTCTGCTGAGTAGTGTTTACAACAAGTTCAGTTTACCATATGAATTTCGGTATGATTTCATGACTGCACTTGAAGCTATAGGGCAAATTAATTTATTTTCCCGAGGAATTTTCAAAATTTAAAACACTAAAATTACTATAGCTAGCAGCTCCAACCGAATTATTGAAAATTAATACATTCTGTCATTTTCAACTGCATCTAATTATTGAGTCGTGATTTCCCGTGAACAGAAGTTTTTGATGCTAAAAATTTAGGTAAATTGGGGAAGGGTTTCCAGTCGTGCCCATTGTAAAATTTCAAATATTTTACTTTGACTATGTAGACAATGCATAGGATATTTATATGAGTTGCTTTTTTCCAAAAAATGACAATTTTTCTGGAGAGCCGATGATTTGAAGAATTTCACTTTCAGCGCCTGCCCTAGCTACAGGGTTTCCAACTCGCTCATCAAAAGCAAATCTGAAAGTGACGTGAAATTTACAAAATTTAAAAAGTGAAATTTACAACTTAACAATAGCAATATGTTCTGAAAGTTTCATAAAAATTTGACAGCTCTGTCAAAAGTAATCACAATTTAAAAATTTTCAAATTTTCCCGATCTCTTTTTAGGCATCAAGCGCACTCATGGGGCTAAAATATTCCAAAATGTTATCTGATTCACATTTAAAACACGTTCAAAACTCATTTCGTTAACTTAATTTTGGCACAAATTATTTGTGGACGGAATAATAGGTACATACATATATCAAAAATATCACTAAAATGGCCGTCTGGGCCAAAGAGTTAAAGATAATTAACATTTAGTGAAATCTGGACCTATTCTGCATATACACCAATGTATCCTGAAAGTTTCAGCTCAATCGGATGGCGCGTTCCCGAGAATTTTTTTGATGATATATATGTACATATATGTATATGGAAATATGAATTTTAGCCCAAATCGAATTTAATACTAATGTTTTTCGAACATTAGTAAAAAACACGATCAAAAGTCAAGCTATAGGTGACTGTTTTATTGTGTTCTCGCAATTCTCGCTAGAAGGTCAGGCGGCCAGTAAACTATATTATCTGAGCGTTATGCGGCGATTGAGAGAGTAAAATTGTCGAAAAAGGCAGGTTTGTGAAAACTCTTGGATTTTACATCACGATAACGCACCATATCCCAAGGTTATCATAGTTATCAAAACTCAACAAATACTATTCTCGATTAAATCACCAACAAATTCGCGTTGAATTTAACGTGTTTATTAAGTATTTAGTTTTTTTGAGTTTAAAAGAATTAACGTTTCAACAACAAATAACTTCTTAATTATATACTTACATATATATTTGCTCTGGTACGCGAATACAGTCTCTTACGAAATTCAAATATAGCCGCTTACAAATTATACATTATTGGTATAAAATAATTCGAATCTAATTCATATTGTCTTCAACAAGTACCATCCAACAACTGCCGTATTCACCTGATATGGTTCCGGCTGAACTTTTCTTCTTTCCAAAACTGAAATTACTACTTTGAGGCACCCGTTTTTAGTCGATAGAAGGCATAAAAGAACTGAAGCCCGTTTAAATATTGTTTTGATGATTATATTACTCGTTGGCATAAGTTTATTATTTCGGATAAAATAAATTTGGATGAATAATAAACATTTTTTGTTTCTTTGACCAATTTCGGGAATTTTTTCGACAGATGTATGTTTAACAACAAATTCAATGGGTGCAGTAATAGTTGAAAATTTATATTGAGCGAATAGAAAATTCATCCATTTGATTTTTAATGGAAATTATTTCCAACAATGCACTTGCTTTGACTCTTAAAATTTCGAATGCGACTACCTGTTCTGTGTTGATTTAATATTTGCATGCAATAAATAACTAATTTCTTACTTGTATTTGGCAGC